>CM035101.1:49553500-50246214 GCA_020205505.1 Panax japonicus | reverse complement strand
AAGCTGTCATGTAATAGTATAGGTCTATTGTAATAATATTATGACAAGAGAACCTTTGTAATGGGTTTAGAACCTGGGAAATGTAAATATTGAATTAAATATATATAAGTTATGTTCATTCTTTAAGACTTTCATTGAATGAATGTGTGAATGTTTGTACAGTATAGCACCATCTGTCGGTTGTAAGATACCCAGATTTGGGGGCGCTACATCTATCTAAAATTCAGAGTATTAATAACAACATGAACAGTCCATGCTAGTAACACCCCTCACTCAGATAAATAGTTCCAATGATCTCAACTAGAATAGAAGACATCTTACTTACATCTATATATGTAAGAAAACACGGTTTGCGGAAATAAAAGATGTTATATATATATATATATATATATCTATATATATATATATATATATATATATATATATATTAATATTATGATTCGATTACAAAATTCTCATGACGAGTTCTTATTACAAGGTATTCATACAGACAAGAATATAATCTAATGTATGTTGGGACGCTTCCCTTTATCTACTCCAGATGTTCCAGGATTACAATATAAAACTGCAAAGGGAATAATTTGCAAGGTGAGCTATGACATGCTCAGCAAGTTGTATATTTATAACAATATAGGATTTGAAGAATTATAACAATTCAAATTTCGACTGATAGTTGTTACCATTTCTGGATTTCTAATTCCAACTAGTTCTGGAATTTTTATCATTTCTGTCAGTCACAAAGACTTAGGCATTTATTTAGATGTCAGATAGGGGATCAGCCTATTCAACATCCTAGGAGTATGCATAGCATCTACAGTGCTCAAACTACACTTATAATTTACTGTCAATATATTCATTGACTACACTTCGCTCCCTTACGGGATACTCAACTTCAGTATAAGATTGTCTTACAAAAACAATTTGGTTTGACACAACAGTTTATGCTTAATAAACAATATCATATGATAAATAATTCATTTCTTAGTCATGCTGGAACTATAGCAATAACTTTTCAATAATAGTAATTCAATGTAGGTGTATTATATCAACAGTATATCAAGATAGAATCTCGTTCAGCGAATAAACAGGGTTGATAAATTTGCATAAGTAATAAATTGGGTATAAGAGACTTGCCTGAGTGTAGATTAGTCAAGCTACGCTATTCGAACGTTAATAAGCACCTATGACGTTTATAAATATAAATCTAACACGTTAGTTTTGATAACAATACTCAAATAAAACATTTATTTAATACCGGGTTAGATTTAATAGGGTTTGACTTTTAATACCTTTGATAAATGAACTAAATTTTATTTATAAAATTTGGTTATATTTTTAAATAATTTAATTATCCTTATAATATATTTTAGAAGGTTTAAAGTATTTTTTAAATATTTATTTATCCTTTAAATGATTTTTAAATCATTTATCTCTATTTATAAGTAATTTATATTTACTAAAATTTATAAAAACATTATTTAATATTATTAAATCATTTATTATGATTTTTATTTCAATAATAATATTTTTACATAATTATTTAGTATTTAAAAGTAATTATTCTAATTACTTTATTAATAAGTTAATTATAAATAATATCTAAATAAAATAAAATAATTATTATATTTTTGTAGAAATATCAGAAATAATTTATAATGATTTAATATAATTTTTAAAACTGTTTTTATTAATTATTTTTATTTTTTATAATTTATTTCTAAAGAAAATAATTTATGTCTGTCGCTAAAGCTCTACAGTGACAGGAAGTGTCGCTGTAGGTGTTCTTAAGTTTCTGGGCAGCCGTTGGTCATGGTCGAGTAACCAGTTTGACCATCAAATAATTTGTTACTGGTAATGATTTTTGGTTAGATCAACTATTGGTGTTGTAGTACTCATACAATAGTACAAGCTCAAGCAATAATCAGGCTTTGATCTACATCTAACAAGAAATTATAAAGGTTCAAAGTTACTGTCAGAGTTGTTCTTGGGTTTCTGGGTAACCCAGAATAGTGGTCATGGTCGGTCAACGGTTTTGTGGCTTGAATAACTTTGATTCTGTGTATTAGATGTATGTTGTGTTTGTTGTAACATGTAATCTATATGTCAGGGTACATATATATAACATTAACATGAACAAAACTTAAATCTAAGGTCTCTATTTATGCTCGTCAAAGTACAGCTACCAACTCTTCATCGTGTTCTTCAGTTTTTTGGAAAACCCAGAAAACTCGGTCATGCTCGGTCAACTACTTTTGACCAATAATTTTCGGTAATCCTATGAGTTATTTGTTCAATTGAAGATCATAGATATGTAGTATGTATACCAGAGTACTAATTTATAACAAAACATAAACAATTAACAATAAGAAAATGATTAAACAGGTCGGTCAAAGTAGCCGGTTCAACTGTTCTTGAGCTTTCTGGGCAACCCAGAAAACCAACTTCCGTGAACGGTCAACCCACTTTGACAGCTTATATCTTGGAATCTATTGTTCATCTGAACCTATTTTCTTTTCCAGATTAAAGACATACTTACAAGCTACAAATACCAATTAATTAAAAGACCAAATCATAATCACACATGAATCGAAAAACCCTGACATTCGGCTGTCCGACCATTTTTTTTCAATATTTCCAGATTTCATAAAACGCTTAATTAAGGCATCTAGATTTTATAAAAACGTGTTCTACCACTCTAGCATACTTTCTAACATCCTAACACAATATTCTAAACATCTAAACAACAAATCTAACATAAGATCAAAGAGAAATTTATGAACTAGGGTTTGTACCTTAACTTGAGCAATTCTTGATTCTATCTTCTGATCTTGTTGCTGTTAACACCCAGGATTGATATGGTAGGTTTATAAGTGTATCTAGACTTTGAGAATTCGTGAGTTTGCTCCGCCCTAAGGTTTCTATTTATAGAATTCTTCAACATGGCCTTTTGGTCATTTTCCCACCTACTTGCCTCTATAAAGATCTGATTTGACTCTTTTACTTCTTGGGAGTTTGGAAGAATGTCATGTGATGTTTTGGAACTTGAAATGGTGACTCTCAACCTACTTGTGAGCTTGTTGATCAAATTAGTAGCTTAATTAGGTTTAAATCTTCACTAATCTTGAATAGGATTTTGTTTCTAATGATTAAGAATGTTAAGTAATGCTAATTAGTACCTAATAGAAGTTTACTAACCATGAATAGGTGTTAACATAAGCTAGTTAGGTTTAGATTAGCTAATTAGGGTTTAATTTATAAATTAGGGTTAGGGTTTTACTAATTAGGGTTTAGGGTTTATTAAACTAGGTTTACTAACTTAAATTTCTCACTAATCCTAACAAGCATGACAAAGCGTTTTGTCAGTGTAAGCACGACAAAGCGACTTGTCAAAATAATTTTACCGAAAAGTCCGATTATGGAAATAATTTTAAGCACGAGGTGTCAAGCACGACGTTTTTTGGATAAAAAATTATTTGGTCAATTTTGTCAAACCAAGTATATAATAACACATAACACATTCAGAACAGCGAAATTTTATTTATATAACTGGATTTATATATACGAGTCTTATTAGGGTTTTGGGTTTTTACATTCACCTCCACTAATAAGAATTTCGTCCTCAAAATTACAGTACATGTCAAGTAAATAATTGAGGATAATTCTTGCGCATTTTATCTTCAAGTCCCATGTAGCTTCTTCAACGTTCTGATTTCTCCATATTACTTTAACTGATGCTATCACTTTATTACGGAGGACTTGCTCTTTACGGTCGATAATCTGCACAGGTTCTTCTATATAAGAAAGATCTTCTTCGATTTGGATAGGTTCATAATTTATAACGTGTTTATAATTAGGTTTGTATGGTCGTAAAACGGACACATGAAACACATTATGAATATGGTTTAACTCAGGTGGTAGTGCTATTTCATAAGCAGCTTCACCAATGCTTCTCAAAATTTCAAAAGGTCCAATAAATCTCGGACTTAATTTTTCTTTCTTGACAAAATGTATCTTGCCTTTCTAAGGAGATACTTTCAAGAATACGTGACTTCCTATGCTAAAGTTTCGTTGTTGACGATGTGGATCTGCAAATTTTCTTTGTTTATCTTGAGACGCTTGTAATCGTTGACGTATGATTCTGATAGTTTCAGCGGTTTGTTGAATTATTTCAGGTCCTAACATTTGTCTTTCCCCGACTTCATCCCAACACATAGGTGTTCTACATTTTCTTCCATATAAGGCTTCATAGGGTGGCATATATATGCTAGCATGATAACTATTGTTGTAGGCGAATTTTTCTAAAGGTAACTGATCTTCCCAACTTTGTTTGAAGTCTATGACACATGTTCTCAACATATCCTCTAATATTTGTATGGTTCTCTCACTCTATCCATCAGTTTGAGGATGATATGATGTACTTAGTCTTAACTGTGTTCCTAAATTTTTCTGAAGACTCTTCCAAAAATTTAAAGTAAAACGTGGATCTCGGTCTGATACTATGGAAACAGGTACTCCATGCCTAGAGATAATTTCATGAATATATAATTTCGCAAGGTGATCCAGGTTATGTGTAATTTTAATAGGTAAAAAGTGAGCAGATTTAGTTAAACAATCAACTATTACCCAAATGGCATTATGGCCTTTTTGTGTAGTTGGAAGGCCCACTACAAAGTCCATGGTTATATGTTCCCACTTCCACTCAGGAATTGGTAAGGGTTGAAGTAAACCACTTGGCTTCTGATGTTTTGCCTTAACCCTTTGACACGTGAGATATTTACTTACCCATTCAGCTATTTCCCTTTTCATATTCGACCACCAAAAGTGTCGACTTAAATCTTTGAACATTTTAGTACTGCCAGGATGTATGGCAAATTTAGAATTATGTGCTTCGTTCAAAATTTCATCTTTTAAAGTTTGATCTAATGGTATCCAGATTCTATTTTCATATCTTATTATTCCATCTGTATCTATTCAAAATTTATTATACTTATCATGTGTGGAATTAGATTTAAACTTCTGACACTCTTCATCTTTTTCATGTATCTCTTTAATTTTATCGAGCAGAGATGAAACTCCTTCTAAAATATACAATTTTTGGGTAGAGGTAGTTGGACATTCCACCTCAATTTTTAAATGTTCAAAATCTTTTATTAACCTATCATTGGTGGTTAACACATTCAATTTTTCCTGATTCTTTCTACTTAACGCATCAGCTAGAACATTTGCTTTGTCGGGATGATATAAGATTTCATAGTCAAAATCCTTTATCAGTTCTAACCATCACCTCTGTCTTAAATTTAATTCCCGTTGTGTAAAAATATATTTCAAACTTTTATGATCTGTATATATTTCACACTTTTCCCCATATAAGTAATGTCTCCAAATTTTTAGAGCAAAAACCACAGCGGCTAACTCTAAATCAGGAGTAGGATATCTCTTCTCATAATCTTTGAGTTGTCGTGATGCATAAGCTATCACTTTCCCATGTTGCATCAACACACACCCTAATCCTCTGTGTGATGCGTCACTATATACTACAAGGCCTCCTGTATCATCTGGTAAGGATAACACTGGAGCCATGCTCAGTCGCTTCTTCAACTCTTGGAAGCTTTCCTCACATTTATCTGTCCAGACTTATTTCACAGTCTTTCGAGTTAAATTGGTTAATGGGGTTGCTATTTTAGAAAAATCTTTTATAAACCATCGGTAATAACCCACTAAACTGAGAAAACTTCATACTTCTGTTGGAATTATTGGTTGTTCCCAGGTCACAACCGTTTCGATCTTAGTTGGATCTACAGATATTCCATCTTTGTCAATTACATGACCTAAAAATTGAACTCTCTTCAACCAGAATTCACACTCGGAAAACTTTGCATAAAGTTGTTCCTTTCGTAATTTCTCCAAAACGACTCTCAAGTGTTCAACATGCTCTTCCTGTGTTCTCGAGTATACCAAGATATCATCGATAAACACTACAAAAAATTTGTCCAAGCATGGTTTAAACACTCAATTCATTAAATCCATAAATGCTGCCGGTGCATTTGTTAATCCAAAAGACATTACAAGAAATTCATAATGTCCATAGCGTGTCCTAAACGCTGTTTTCGGCGCATCCTCCTTTCTTACCTTTAATTGATGATAACCTGTTCTAAGGTCAATTTTTGAAAAATGTTCGGCCCCCTTTAATTGGTCAAATAAATCATCAATCCTTGGCAAAGGATATTTATTCTTAATAGTTAACTTATTTAACTCCCTATAGTCTATACAAAGTCTCATAGTTCCATCCTTCTTCTTTACAAACAACACTGGTGTGCCCCAAGGTGAAACACTACGTTGTATGTACTTTTTATCTAAGAGTTCCTGTAATTGAATAAGTAACTCTTTCAGTTCTATAGGTGCTATTCTGTACGGTGCCTTAGAAACTGGTGCCGCTCCTGGTGCAAGATCAATGATAAACTCAATCTCCCTATCTGGAGGCAAACTGGTTAAATCATCTGGAAATACATCAAGAAATTCCTTAACTATAGGTATTTGATCTAGTTTTACTCCTTCCTGGTGAGTATCAACTATGTAGGCCAAATATCTTAAACAACCCCTTTTAAGTAATCTTTCTGTTTGAACTATAGTCAAACATCGAGATTGCTTAGGTGAACGACTATCGTTGAACACTACCTTTGACTTCAAAGCAGTCAAAAGGTTAATATGTTTTTGATGACAATCAATCATCGCGTTATGATTAACTAACCAATCCATTCCTAGAATTACATCAAATTCTCCCAACTGAATTGGTATCAAATCTACCTTAAAATTATATCCTTTTATCACCACACTACAGTTTCTGTATATGGTCTTAACCGGAATTCTTTCATTATTAGCAATTTCTACACAAAATGGTTTGTCTAAATTTTCAGAAGGCATATTCAAGTTTGTAGAGAAATTTCTAGACACAAATGAATAAGTAGCACCAGAATCGAATAACACATATGCATTTAAAGTGTTGATAGGGATGATACCTGTCACCACGTCCTGTGAAGCAACAACATCCCTCACCTACATATTAAATGTTCTCGCGGTAGGTCGATTCTGAACCCTGACTGCAGCTACTGTCAATTAATTATTCTCTGGTATTCTAACCCCTTTTCCTCCTAGGTTTGTGGGACAATTCTTAGAAAAATGGTCCATTGAACCAGAATTAAAACATTTATTTTTCTTTGGAAGAGGACACTGTGAAATATAATGTCCTGACTGTTCACAATTAAAGCATTTGTTAATAAGACACTCTCCTCTATGTTTCTTATTAGACTTTGGACAAGGTTTAATATTATTATTACTAAAATTGTTATTAGTATTTCCTATCTTTTTCCCTGAGTTGTTAGAAAAAGAATTATTCCATTTACGCTTGTTATTAAACCCACCTGAACTGGGTTCTGTCTTACTTTTCCCTTTCTCATTCTGAGTCTTTTTGTCCTGATGAAACTTAGCGAGATTTTTATTCTCACTTTCAATTATAGTGACCTTCTCTAGTATTTCAGAGAAAGTTTTGATTTGAAGCACTGATAATTTACTCCTAATCTGAGGTTTTAAACCTTCTTGGTACCTACGAGTCTTTCTAAGTTTAGTAGTCACTTGATGAGGAGCAAACATGGATAGTTCATTAAACTTAGCTGTATACTGGGTTACAGTAAGATCTCCTTGTTTTAAGTCCAGAAATTTTATTTCCATTCGGTCTTTCAGGGATTTGAAAAAATATTTTTCAAAGAAAAACTATTTAAATCTATCCCAAGGAACAATTTCAGTTTCTACTCGACCTTTGGTTGATTCCCACCAATAATTAGCTTCACCTTTCAAGAAAAAGGTTGCAAAGGTTGTCTTTTGGTTATTACTAACATTGGTCACTAAGAAAAAAATTTCTATCTCAAAAATCCAAATATATGCATCTACAGGTTCTAATGTACCTTTAAATTCAAGTGGTTCAACTAATTTAAAGTCTTTAAAGGATGTATTTTGGTTTACAGGTTTGTTTATTACTCCTAACATTATATCTACTAACTGTTGAGTAAGATTATCCTCATTATTCATTTCTCTTTGGGGTCTTCTGGTTGGTGGCATGATTCTATAAAACAACAACAAAGATTCACATAAGACTCTTAGATAACCAAAACATATTGTTTATTTATAACTCACAGTCTTACAACAAATTTAAACATACTAGTATCTTACAGGGTACAACTTTCATTACAAACTTTGAATGCTTCTTTATTATACTAATATAAAGCATCCAACCACCTATATTACTCTCTCGAATTCATTGATATCAACAAAGGAATCCTGGATCATGTGACAAACCACAGATTGATCGATGAGATAAACAGTTTTCTTCTCTTCTACTGGATATCGAGTTACACGACGCTGTAAATCATTAAAAGTATATCGAACTCCCAGAGATGTTTAAGAAACCTTGACTGAATTTCCTTTATGCCCCTTTGTGCATGGTGCAGTTGTACTTTCAGTCGATGACTATGACTCCTTCCATCCATTAGCATACACTCAGCTAAATCTGCCCTAAACTTCATCTTATTGTTCTCATATTTTGTTGTCTGCAGTAGTGATGCCATTGCTTCATCTTGCTCATCTATTCTAATTAATTGTCCAGCCACTAGATCTTCTTCTTCTTCAACATCAAGCAGTTGTTGATCATGAAGCAATTCTTCTTCTTCTGCATCACTAGCTATAAAAGACTCTATTTGCGGTGGATTGATCACTCTTTCATCGGCATTGGAGTTGGCCATCTATAAAAGAAAACTCCATAAATACTGGTATAAAGGTTTACACAACATAATAATTTTATTGTTATATTTTATATGTCTTTTTAAATTTTTTACGGACTCGAAGACTATATACTAAGAAAACTCTTCCTTATATCTATAGCCTTAATAGCTTTGATACCAAAATTGTAACACCCCCATACCTATACTCCCGTGGTATCGGGTATGGTGTTTACAGAGAATTAACATAATGCATTTAAATCTATACACCCATGGTATCTGATTAAAATATTACATTAGATAGATGGACTATCAGATATAATTCCCATAGGTTCAAGATTCACAGTATCCCATAACATATGGTAATTCCCAAGAGAAATATTACTGTGTTTGGATACCCTCACTTGAATATATGAACAGTATCTATGACTAGAGTCTATCTATCTGAAATTCAGAGTATCAGTAATAACATGAACAGTCCATATTACTAATACCCTCACTCAGATGTATAGTCTATGTCATGCGAATATATACTATCGTATCGATAATAACCATCTATCTGAAATTCAGAGTATTAATAACAACATGAACAGTCCATGTTATTAACACCCTCACTCAGATAAATAGTTCCCAAGGATCTCAACTAGAATAGAAGACATCTTACTTTACATCTATATATGTAAGAAAACACGGTTGCGGAAATAAAAGATGCTATATATATTATAATATTATGATTCGATTACAAAATTCTCATGACGAGTTCTTATTACAAGGTATTCATACAGACAAGAATATAATCTAATATATGTTGGGACGCTTCCCTTTATCTACTCCAGATGTTCCAGGATTACAATCTAAAACTGCAAAGGGAATAATTTGCAAGGGTGAGCTATGACATGCTCAGCAAGTTGTATATTTATAACAATATAGGATTTGAAGAATTATAACAATTCAGATTTCGACTGATAGTTGTTACCATTTCTGGATTTCTAATTCCAACTAGTTCTGAAATTTTTATCATTTCTGTCAGTCACAAAGACTTAGAAATTTTATTCAGATGTGAGATAGGGGATCAGCCTATTCAACATCCTAGGAGTATGCATATCACCTACAGTGCTTAAACTACACGTACAATTTACTGTCAATATATTCATTGACTACACTTCGCTCCCTTACGGGATACTCAACTTCAGTATAAGATTGTCTTACCAAAACAATTTGGTTTGACACAACAGTTTAAGCTAATAAACAATATCATATGAATAAACAATTCATTTTTAGTCATGCTGGAACTATAGCAATAACTTTTCAATAATAGGTAATTCAATGTAAGTGTATTATATCAACAGTATATCAAGATAGAATCTTGTTCAGCGAATAAACAGGGTTGATAAATTTTGCATAAGTAATAAATTGGGTATAGGAGAATTTCCTGAGCGTAGATCAGTCAAGCTATGCTATTCGAACGCTAATAAGTACCTATGACATTTATAAATATAAATCTAACATGTTAGTATTGATAACAATACTCAAATAAAACATTTATTTAATACCGGGTTAGATTTAATAGGGTTTGACTTTTAATTCCTTTGATAAATGAACTAAATTTTATTTATAAAATTTGGTTATATTTTTAAATAATTTAATTATCCTTATAATATATTTTAGAAGGTTAAAAGTATTTTAAAAATATTTATTTATCCTTTAAATGATTTTTAAATCATTTATCTCTATTTATAAGTAATTTATATTTACTAAAATTTTATAAAAACATTATTTAATATTATTAAATAATTTATAATCATTTATTATGATTTTTATTTCAATAATAATATTTTTACATAATTATTTAGTATTTAAAAGTAATTATTCTAATTACTTTATTAATAAGTTAATTATAAATAATATCTAAATAAAATAAAATAATTATTATATTTTTGTAGAAATATCAGAAATAATTTATAATGATTTAATATAATTTTTAAAACTATTTTTATTAATTATTTCTAATTTTTATAATTTATTTCTAAAGAAAATAATTTTTGTCTGTCGCTAAAGCTCTACAGTGACAGGAAGTGTCGTTGTAGGTGTTCTTGAGTTTCAGGGCAGCCGTTGGTCATGGTCGAGTAACCAGTTCGACCATCAAATAATTCGTTACTGGTAATAATTTTTGGTTAGATCAAGTATTGGTGTTGTAGTACTCATACAATAGTACAAGCTCAAGCAATAATCAGGCTTTAATCTACATCTAACAAGAAATTATAAAGGTTCAAAGTTACTGTTAGAGTTGTTCTTGGGTTTCTGGGTAACCTAGAACAGTGGTCATGGTCGGTCAACGGTTTTGTGGCTTGAATAACTTTGATTCTATGTATTAGATGTATGTTGTGTTTGTTGTAATATGTAATCTATATGTCAGGGTACATATATATAACATTAACATGAACAAAACTTAAATCTAAGGTCTCTATTTATGCTGTCAAAGTATAGTTACCAATTTTTCTTCGTGTTCTTCAGTTTTCTGGAAAACCCAGAAAACTCGGTTATGCTCGGTCAACTACTTTTGACCAATAATTTCGGTAATCCTATGAGTTATTTGTTTGATTGAAGATCATAGATATGTAGTATGTAAACCAGAGTACTAATTTATAACAAAAACATAAACAATTAACAATCAGAAAATGATTAAACAGGTCGGTCAAAGTAGCCGGTTCAACTGTTCTTGAGCTTTCTGGGCAACCCAGAAAACCAACTTTCGTGAACCCACTTTGACTGCTTATATCTTGGAATCTATGGTTCATCTGAACCTATTTTCTTTTCCAGATTAAAGACCTACTTACAGGCTACAAATACCAATTAATTAACAGACCAAATCATAAACACACATGAATTGAAAAACCCTGACATTCGGCTGTTCGACCATTTTTTTTTCAAAATTCCCAAATTTCATAAAACGCTTAATTAAGGCATCTAGATGTTATAAAAACGTGTTCTACCACTCTAGCATACTTTCTAACATCCTAATACAATATTCTAAACATCTAAACAACAAATCTAACATAAGATCAAAGAGAAATTTGTGAACTAAGGTTTGCACCTTAACTTTAGCAATTCTTGATTCTATCTTCTGATGTTGTTTCTGTAAACACCCAGACTTGATATGGTAGGTTTATAAGTGTATCTAGGCTTTGAGAATTCTTTAGTTTGTTCTGCCCTAAGGTTTCTATTTATAGAATTCTTCAACATGGCTTTTTGGTCATTTTGCCACCTACTTGCCTCTATAAAGATCTGATTTGTGACTCTTCTACTTCTTGGGAGTTTGGAAGCATGTCATGTGATGTTTTGGAACTTGAAATGGTGACTCTCAACCTACTTGTGAGCTTGTTGATCAAATTAGTAGCTTAATTAGGTTTAAATCTTCACTAATCTAGATTACGATTTTGTTTCTAATGATTAAGAATGTTAAGTAATGTTAATTAGTGCCTAATAGAAGTTTACTAACCATGAATAGGTGTTAATATAAGCTAGTTAGGTATAGATTAGCTAATTAGGGTTTAATTTATAAACTAGGGTTAAGGTTTTACTAATTAGGGTTTAGGGTTTGTTAAACTAGGTTTACTAACTTAAATTTCTCACTAATCCTAACAAGCACGACAAAGCGTTTTGTCAGTGTAAGCACGACAAAGCAACTTGTCAAAATAATTTTACCGAAAAGTCCGATTATGGAAAAAAAATTTAAGCACGAGGTGTCAAGCACGACGTTTTTCGGATAAAAATTTATTTGGTCAATTTTGTCAAACCAAGTATATAATAACACATAACACATTCAGAACAGTGAAATTTTATTTATATAACGGGATTTATACATACGAGTCTTTTTAGGGTTTTGGGTTTTTACAATTATTCACAAATAATATTACAGAATTACAGTACTGGCAACCAGGCAGTTTCTAGGAAAGAGAGGGCTTTCCAATAAGGATCTCTCCTTACTGGCGCGCAATTAGGTGACCAAACCTCTCCTTAGACAGAACTTTCTAGACATTGCCAATAATGTTATCTAATAAAATTATTCAGATAATATGAATTATTGCTTCGATAATGGAAAATACTGTGTAGTGATAATTATTGAGACAACAGTAATATAAAATATCAACGCAACAATTATTGAATCAATAAAATAAAATACTGAACAGTAATTACTGTAACAATTATTGAGTAGTGCCTTCTTACGTAAGAATTAATAATTGATGCAATACTGTGTGCTACTGTGCAACGTGAATTACTATATTTTAACCACCGGGTATTCCAACAGTATTAACGGTAACAACTACGCCATTATTTATAAACAACTTATACTTGTCGTTTTCTTCATCCAATCGCTTTCCGTTATGGGGCTCACACAAGGCTGCACCGTCATACGAATATTCCCCGACAGTAAGAATATTCCACGACTAAACGAATATTCTCCGATAAAAATGAATATTTTATAACCACTTGTTTATTTAAAATATTTGCGCATTTTACCCATAACTAACCACATTAATCAAATCAACCCTTACTATTTCAAAATAATAAATAGAGGAAATTAAATTTTATTTATTAATAATTTGGGGTCTTACAACCTCCCCTCCTTATGAAATTTCGTCCTCGAAATTGACGTACGTACATGGTATTTCGAAACGATGAGGATAGCTTGCTTTCATTTTCTTTTCCAACTCCCAGGTCATATCCTCAATAGCATGGTTCCTCCACAAAACTTTAACTTGTGGTATGACCTTTGTGCATGGGACATGCTCTTACCTATCCAAGATCTTGACAGGTACCTCTTCGTACGTTAAGTATTCGGCTATCTCATCCGGTTCTAACTCAATAACGTGGTTTGGGTCTTTCAAATATTTACGTAGCACGGATATATGAAAAACATTATGAACACGAGACATACTTGGATGCAACGCGAGTCTATAGGCCACATTTCGTACTCGATCAAGAATCTGAAATGGACCAATAAATTGTGGATTGAGCTTTCCTCTCTTCCCAAATCTTGTAACTCATTTTCATGGAGCAACACGCAATAATACATGATCCCCAATACTAAATTCTACGTCCTTTCGATGAAGATCCGCATAACTCTTTTGTCGATCCTGTGCCATTTGTATACATTGTCGAATCATTTGGATCTTTTCTGTAGTCATACGTACCAACTCGGGTCCCAACAATGTTGTTTCACCCACCTCATCCCAACATATTGGAGAGTGACACTTTTGTCCATACAATGCTTCGAATGGACCAACACCTATACTTGCCTGATAACTGTTGTTGTAGGAGAATTAAACCAATGGTAAATACTTATCCCAACTGCCTTTGAAGTCTAGGACACAGAGTCTTAATAGATCTTTAAGAGTGTGAATAATCGTCTCTGATTGCCCGTTCGTTTGAGGATGGAATGCCGAACTGAATCGTAAATCTGTGCCCATAGCTTTTTGCATGCTAACCCAAAATCTTGAAGTGAATCTTGGGTCACGATCCGAAACTATGGATATTGGCATGCCATGAAACCTCACAATTTCATTCACGTACATACTAACAAGACGTTCAAAGGAATAACTCTCCCGTATCGGCAAGAAATGAGCATACTTGGTTAATCTATCAACAATAACCCAAATGGCATTTATGCCTTGAGAAACTGTGGGAAGACCCATAACAAAATCCATGGTAATTTGTTCCTACTTCCATTTTGGAATCTGAAGTGGTTGTAATGGACCCTTTGGCACTTGATGCTCCGCCTTTACACATTGACAAGTTAAACATCTCGAGATAAACTTTGCAATCTCTCCCTTCATATTGTTCCACCAAAATGTATGTCGAAGATCACGATACATTTTGGTACTTCCAGGATGGATTTCAAATGGTGTATTGTGTGCCTCCATCATGATCTTGTACTTCAAATCAGAATCGTTAGAAACACAAAGTCTGGAGTGGACTCGAAGTATTCCTTCTTCATCGATTCTTGTTTTTGGAATAATAAATTCTTGCACTTTCTTCTTCATACGCATCAGCTCCGGGTCTGTGGCTTGAGCAACTTTAACTTTATCGATTAAAGTTGGTTCTATACGTATATTTGACATCATTGCATGGATCCTCGGAGTCTTGAATTCTATCTTCATCTTTTGTAAATCACACAAAATAGGCCTTTGGGTTAACAACATCGCACTCATTCTGGCATATGATCTTCTACTCAATGCGTCAGCTACCACGTTCTCTTTTCTAGGATGGTATTGAATGGTATGGTCGTAATCTTTCAACAGCTCGAGACAACGTTGTTGCCGCATGTTGAGTTCCTTTTGGGTGAAGAAATATTTGAGGCTTTTATGGTCTGGATATATCTCCACTTTCTCCCCATATAGATAGTGCCTCCAGATCTTTAGCGCAAAAATGACTGCTGCCAACTCTAGATCATGAGTAGGATAATTCCTCTCATATTCTTTAAGTTATCATGAGGCATCGGCTAACACTTTCACATGTTGCATGAGAACACATCCTAGCCCATTGCCTGAAGCATCGTTGTAGATAACAAATCCATCCGAACCAGATGGTATAGTCAAAATAGGTGCCGAAATGAGTCTCCTCTTAAGCTCTAGGAAACTCTTCTCGCATTCTTCGCTCCATACGAATTTGATATCTTTCTGAGTCAGCTGAGTTAATGGAGTAGCAATTCGAGAAAATCCTTCCACGAATCTCCGATAATAACCAGCTAAGCCCGGAAAGCTACGTACTTCGGTCACCGACTACGGTTGTTCCCAACTTTGTATTGCTTCAATCTTCGTCGGGTCAACAGATACTCCATGTTTTGACACCACGTGCACAAGGAATGCTACTTCCTCAAGCCAGAACTCGCATTTCTTCAACTTAGCATATAACTTTTTTTAACGAAGCCTTTGCAGTACCAGCTTCAAATGGTGCTCATGATCTTCACGGCTTTTGGAATATATGAGGATGTCTTCAATAAAGACAACAACGAACTGATCCAAATAATCCTTGAATACTCGGTTCATCATATCCATG
Source organism: Panax japonicus (assembly GCA_020205505.1). Lineage (NCBI taxonomy): Eukaryota > Viridiplantae > Streptophyta > Magnoliopsida > Apiales > Araliaceae > Panax > Panax japonicus. Next base: position 50,230,387 of record CM035101.1, on the reverse strand, counting down.
AAATCTGCAGGAGCATTAGTCAATCCAAAAGACATGACTAGGAATTCATAATGCTCGTACCGAGTTCTGAAGGCAGTCTTCGGAATATCCTCAGTTTTAACCTTCAGCTGATGATATACAGAACGAAGATCGATTTTTGAAAAGAATTGTGCTCCTTGCAACTGGTCAAACAGGTCATCAATACGAGGTAGCGGATACCTATTCTTGATAGTGACATGGTTTAATTCTCGGTAGTCGATACAAAGTTGCATACTCCCGTCTTTCTTCTTTACGAATAAAACAGGTGCACCCCAAGGAGATGTAGTAGGACGAATGAAACTGATGTCCAACAACTCCTGTAGTTGGACCTTTAACTCCTGAAGTTGAATAGGAGCCATTCGATATGGGGTTTTAGAAATGGGCTTTGTACCAGGTTCAAGATCAATAAAGAATTCAACTTCACGTTCTGGGGGTAGACCGAGAAGTTCTTCAGGAAATACGTCAGGAAAGTCAATAACAACAGGAATATTATTCAAATATGACGTGTCTTTATTCAAATCCATAACACGGGCTAAGAAAGCTTGACATCCGTTTTTCAATAAACGAATAGTTTTATGACTTGATATGACAGTGATTGATTTTAATGGTTTAGTTGGTTGAATTCGAACAACAGGTTGATTAGGAATATGAAAACTAACAACCTTATAGAAACAATCAATTTTGGCATGATGAGTTATAAGACCCCAGATTTTATAAATAAAGATTTAAATTTCTTGAAATATTTTTTTAATATTATGGTATGGATTTGATATAATGTTATAGTTGTGGGTAGTATTTATAAATTTTAAAAAGTATGCAAGTTGTTGTATTATATTCGATTGGCTGGGGAATATTTGTTTTAACAAGGAATATTCGTACAACTACACAATCATTGGTAGACCCCACAACAGAATTATTGTTGGATTGAGAAAACGACAAAAATACTTTATGAAAATAATGACGGAATTTTTACCGTTAACTGTTGAAACACCCGGTGTTAAAAGTACAGTAATATGTGTGGTTGCATAGTAGCACATGGTATTGATTATTGATGCTTACGTGTTAAGTCAATCAGTTTTGTTTTATTGGTATTATTAATGTAATAAAACAGAATACTTTTATAAAGTTATTATATAAATAGAATATATTATATTCTATTATGCATAGTGTTACATAGTGTCTATATAGTGTTTTGCATAGTAAAAACTTTTTATATAAAATAGAATACTTTTATAAAGTTATTCTATAAATATAATATATTATATTTTATTATGCATAGTGTTGCATAGTGCCTGTATAGTATTTTGCATAGTAAAATCTTTTTATATAAAACAGAATACTTTTATAAAGTTATATGTTTTATTAGACAATAATTAGAATATATTATATTTTATTATGCATAGTGTTTGCATAGTGCCTACATAGTAAAATCTTTTATAAAGTTATTCGTTTTATTATATTATAAATAGAATATATTATATTTTTATTTAAAAGATTTTGCTTTAAATATGGACCGTCAGATTAAAGTAAATCAATCTGGATTATTCATGAGTAGTTACTATGCAGTCTATTTTTCTATAAATAGAAACTCATCCATTCATTATTTCTTACGAATTCACTGAAACCCTAGAGAGAAACTATAGAGAGAGTTTTTCTTCTATAATCTTGAGCGTATTTCTTTAGAGTTTAAGAAAGCTTTGAGCGTAGTACAAGTTTTCTTCGAGAATATCATCTCCCTACAAGCCAAAATACTCTTCTTTTACTGTAGAAAATATTATTTGTTATACTCGTAAGGGGTATTCTTTCTTTCTTATTCATGAAGAGAACTTCTGTTATTCTATTCTTATTATTCTGTTGGAATAACCTATTTATTCGAAGTACCGCATACATGGTGAAATTTTTCTGTTATTACATTCTTTATTATTATGTTGGAATAACCTGTCTATGTGAAGTACTGCAAACATGGTGAAATTCTTCTATTATTACATTCTTTATTATTTTGTTGGAATATCCTGTCTGTGCGTTTTACGCAGGACCTAGTTCCGTTATTTATTATTCTATTGGAATATCATGTCTGTGCGTTTTACGCCGGACCTGGTTCCGTTATTTATTATTATGTTGGAATATCCTGTCGGTGCGAATTTCGCCTGACCTGGTTCCGTTATTATTATTCTGTTGGAATAACCTGTCTATGCGAAGTACCGCATGCATGGTGATTTCTTTTGTTATTCCATTCTTTATTATACTCAGTTGGTTAAAGTTTTGACTTCTATACTCCATGAAATTAGTGGAATATCCTTGATATTTGCGCTTCATCCAGTATCTTTTCATGGAAATATTCTTCTGAGCATTCTTGAATTTTACACTACAAAGCAGTATCATGTTGACAATTTGGACGTTATCAGTTCCTAGATAAATTAATTCTTGAACTTATTTTATTGAATTCTTTTATCATTGTCATCATCCTCATGTTTATTTTTTTTAAAGTCATTTATGGCCTGTAGTGTATAGATTGACTTGGTATGATTATGACCAGGGATTATTCGGTATAATCATAACCGTAATGTTACAAATGATGTGGAAAAAGTCCTCATTGGCCCGTAGTGCATTGATGGACAGTTTTTGGTATGATTATGGATATGGATTCTCTTTGGCCGTAGTGAAAAGATGAATTATTTTATGGCATGATCAGGACCGTTGATGAAAACATGATTATCTTTTGCCCGTAGTGCATGGATAATTGTGGTCGTGATACTAAAGAATATCATTGGCCGTAGTGTAGGGGTGATTCGATGATGTGGATTATTTATTAAGCTGAGTTCCAGCGATAAAGTTGATGAAAAACTTTTTAAATCGTAGAAGATAGTAAATTTTATACCTTACTTAACTCTTCTAATGGATTGCTTGATCCACTGCAGTTAAACTTGTTGTCTATTATATTCAATCAGTTTAACATTGTTGAAGGCTAATGATAATTTATTCTGAATTATCTTAGTCATAATATTTCTTACTGGGCTAGTTGAGCTCACTCTTTCTTTCACTGTTCTCTTCAGGATATAAGAACATAGCTGGGACTAGTCGGGGAACAGAGTGATGGTCCTAGATGGTGCATTAGTAGTCCTCACTATTCTATAAAATAGTGTGATAATAATTGTAATGAGGACTCCTTTTGAGTTTGTATACTCTCTAGTAGACAATATTTGTATTCAAACTCACAGTTTATGTTTTGTCGTATTGTAAACGACAATTGTATTATTAAGTTGTATTTGAATTTTGTACCATGTATCTGGCGACTCAAGATGGGTGATGTATACCTAATTTTGGGGGCGTCATATGAGTAGTTAACCAATCAATCCCTAAAATCACGTCAAATGCAAGTATCTTTAAAGAGATATGGTCAATAGGTATGGTGATGGTGCCAACTTGGATCAAACAAGATTTATAAACAGTGGATGTGATGAAAGTTTCTCCTAACGGAGTCTCCACAGATAAATCAAAGTCTAATTTCTCTGAAGTCAAGTTTAAACGTTGAGCACAAGTAGGAGAAATAAATGAATGGGCAGCACCGGTATCTAGTAAGGTATAAACATCGCATAAATTTATGATTAGCTTACCCGTGATCACCTCATTTGGGTTCCTCGCATGTTGACCAGTCACGACAAACGCTCTTCCAGGAACCGTTGACTTTGACTTTTCTGGGACAGCCTTTTGAGTCACAATCCCCGCTGGACTTGGTTTCGCTACACTGCAATCTCGAGCGATATGTCCTTCCTTTCCACAATTATAACATACCTTAAACTGTTGTGGTCAGTTTGGGATGATATGTCCTTCTTTTCTGCACTTATAGCATATGACCGGTGGTCGTTCTCCCACCTTGAAACCAGTTGCTGCTGGTGCTGACATCTTCGTATTGTCATTGTTGAATCTCCTTTTTTTAAATCTCATCCCGATTCGCTTCTTCTATTCTCATGGCCATGATTACCACCAGAGTGGTTGCCACTCTTGTTCGTATTTTTCTTTCTCCGCTGGTTATCGTTGTTCTGATGACTGTTGTCACTGGTATGATCCTGGTTGTGGTCCCTCGGTTGACCGTACTCGTTATCTCACTCTAATAATTGAGCCATGTTGACAACATTTGAATAGAGAAAAAATTTATGAGAAATGAGATATTGACGTATGCCGTGTTTCAAACCTCTCAGAAACATCCGCGTCATACGTTCCTCATTCTCCACCAAATGAGGTGAAAACCTGGATAACTCCGCGATCTTCGCCTCGTACTGGGACACCGTCATGTTGTTTTGTTCCAATCTAATAAACTCTACCTCCTTCATATGACGAACACTTTCAGGAAAGTATTTGTCATTGAACAATTTCTGAAATGTCTCCCAAGACATGCTGAGCGCGGCTGGATGGGTACCCTTCACAGATTTCCACCAGTAATCTGCCTCATTACGGAACATAAAGGTGGCGAATGGAACCTTCTGTTCCTCCGTGCATCCCAAGACATCGAATATCTTGGTAATTTGTTTGACCCACGTCTCCGCCTTAATCGGATCCGGCTTTCCACAGAATTCTGGTAGTCCCAACTCTTTGAACTACTTGGCTGTGACAAACCGTGAATTGCTATCATTTCGTCCTGTATTTTGAACACGAGTCTCCCTTGTTTGATTTTGCATGAACTGCAAAAAGCTTCTAAACATCCCATCGTTCATCATCTGCTTAGATGTGTTGTTTACAGGAGGAACATTGCCAGCCTGTTGCACGTTCTCCTCGTTGATGAGTACAGGCATCTCCACGGTTTCATTTACTCCACTGTACATTAACATTCTCAGTCGAAATTCTCAAATATTGCCATAAAATAAGGGTTAATTTAACAAATTAACATATCACATAATATCCCTATATTATGACCGACCAACAAATAAGCTTAGGTAAGACACACTAGCGAAAGATTTACTCGTCTCTCCCCTCCTAGTTCCATTCCCCGATCTCCGCCAGAGATCATATCCCTAAGCTCTGATACCAACTGTGACGCCCCCAAAATAGGTATACAACACCCATTCTGAGTCGTCAAAATACATGGTACAGAAACAACTACAACTTTATAAAACAACATAAAAATTGTGAGTTTAAATACAAATATTGTCATCTAGACAATATCCACACTCAAATAAGTCCTCATTACAATTATTGATACATTATTTTACAAAAATGGTGAGGACTACTAAAATGACTTTCTAGAACCTTCATTCCATACCCTGACTAGTACTTGCTACATTCTCGCCTCCTGAGAAGAAAAATGGAACAAAAAGGAAAAGGGTGAGTTCAACTAGCCCAGTAAAGAATATTATAACCAAGATAATATAGAATAAATTATCGTTAGTCTTCAACAAGGAAAAATCTAATAGAATACAATAGACAACAAGTTTTAAATAAATATTCGTAGCAGAAATAATAATTCATTAGAAGAGTTATTTAGAGAATAAAATCTACTATCTTCTATATATGAATTTAAAAGTCCATCGTCAATATTTTATCCTTGTAACATCAATCAACACATATATAGAATCAAATATTCATCTTTGCACTATAGGCCAAAGATCAATTGGTCATGTTCATCTAAACACATGTTCATCTTTGCACTACGGGCCAAAGATATTCATCAGAAATTATTCATCTTTGCACTACAGACCAAAGATATTCAGTAATATCATCATTTAGGAATGAGGATGATGAAAAATATTTTGAAGAAAACGAATCCAGTGAAACAAAAGAATAAATATTAAGGATTCGTATTTCAGCTATTCCATATCCAAAAATACCTCATAAATAATCATAGTGGAGTAAAATTCAAGAATGATCAAAACATAGATACAATTAAAGCTAGTATCCATAATAGATATTTTGGACGAAAAATAAAAATTTAATTTTTCTGTGAATAGTGTCGTATTCGTGAATAGTGTCGTATACGTGAATAGTACCGTATACGTGAATAGTAACTCTGACACAAAAAGTTCCAAATTTGATAAAAAGTTTAAACTAATATTTCGGCATAATGATATTGAAGAAAATAATATCATTTAAGAAGAAAATAGCATCCCTTACCTTGAAAAGACAGTAATTTTGACTTTAATACTGAATATAGTGCTGAAGGGAACTCGCACCGTATAGCAACACTCAAGGTATCAAAATACTCACAAGAATACGCTCGATAATATAGAGAGAGAAAGAGAGAGAAAACTTTAGTTTCTGGTGTGATTTTCAATTCTAACCTAAGTACCCTATTTATAAGAAAATGCTTAGAACACCAAAGTAGAAAATTTAATAAAATAATATATTTATAAAAATTATTCACACCCACCTCTTTGACAACTGAATTCAGCATGTTTGCAACACCATTGGAGCCCACCAAATGACAAAAAAACATTTTTCTTTTAAAAAATAATTAAAACTTCAAAAATCAATTATTTTGGAGCTACAATAATTTATAATAAATAGTCCTTTTACCAGAAAAATTCAAACCTTATGTCCTTTCCATAGGAAATTTCATTCTCTACAACTTTGCAGAAGAAAGTTTTTCCAAATTCCAAATAGAAATTGACCGAAATCCACAAACGGGCGATTTTACAGCCTATAATCAAATTTCAGTCAAGAAATGGGCCCACAGACATGTTTAACATATTTTAAACAACTTTTGCAATAAAAATACTCTTCCTCCTCATATACTCATATGTCCCACATTCATTATAAAAAAATATCGTCATTATTATATTATAATAATATAATAAAATATTATTTTATCAGAAAAGATAAAATATCGATTTTCAACAATTGTCACTTTAAAAATTTTCTCCATCTATATCCACATAAAATGAAAATTTTCCACATCATATAAATCAATAATTAATTATTCACAAATAATATTACCGAATTACAATACTGACAACCAGGCAGTTCCCAGGAAAGAGGGGGTTTTCCAATAAGGATTTCTCCTTACTAGCCCGCAATTAGGTGACCAAACCTCTCATTAGACAGAATTTTCTAGACATTGTCAATAATGTTATCTAATAATATTATTAATATAATATGAATTATTACTTCGATAATGGAAAATACTGTGTAGTGATAATTATTGAAACAACAGTAATATAAAATATCAACGCAACAATTATTGAATCAATAAAATAAAATACTGAACAGTAATTACTGTAACAATTATTGAGTAGTGCCTTCTTACGTAAAAATTAATAATTAGTGCAAACAGTGTGCTACTGTGCAACAACTCATATTACTGTGTTTTAACCACCGGGTATTCCAACAGTATTAACGATAACAACTTCGCCGTTATTTATAAATAACTTATACTTGTCATTTTCTTCATCCAATCGCCGTCGTACAAATATTCCCCGACAGTAAGAATATTCCACGACCAAACGAATATTCTCCGATAAAAATGAATATTTTATAACCACTTGCTTATTTAAAATATTTGCGCATTGTACTCATAACTAACCACATTAATCAAATCAACCCTTACTATTTCAAAATAATAAATAGAGAAAATTAAATTTCATTTATTAATAATTTGGGGTCTTACAGATGACATAATTTTTGGTGCTACTAATAATTTTCTTTGTGAGTGGTTTTTGAAGTGTATGCACAGGGAGTTCGATATGAGTCTAATGGGATAACTTAATTACTTTTTGGGACTCCAAATCAAGCAAACAAAGAACGGTATATACATCCATCAAACCAAATATACAAAAGAACTTCTCAAAAGGTTTGGTTTTGAAGGATCTAATTCAAAGGCTACACCAATGAGCACTTCAATAAAGCTTACGTCTGACGACAAAGGTATAGATGTGGAGGTAACTAAATATCGAGGTATGATTGGTTGTTTATTATATTTAACTGCATCTAGACCGGATATTATGTATAGTGTTTGTTTATGTGCACGTTTTCAAGCAAAACCTAAAGAATCTCATTTACAAGCTGTTAAAAGGATCTTTAAATATTTAAGTGGTACAATCAATTTGGGATTATTTTATCCAATCTGCAATCATTTTGTACTAATGGGTTATTCAGATGCTGACTATGCAGGGTGTCAAATTGATAGAAAAAGTACCAGTGGTGCTTGCACATTTTTAGGTCACAGTCTTGTTACGTGGCATAGTAAAAAGCAAACTTCAGTTGCTTTATCAACCACTGAGGGTGAATATCTAGCAGCAGGGAGTTGTTGCTCTCAAATTTTATGGTTAAAACAAACTCTATGTGACTTTGATATTTTATGTAATAATGTACCTATATACTGTGATAATTCTAGTTTTATAGATATTTCTAAAAATCTTGTGTTACATTTGCGTACAAAGCATATAGAAGTTAAACATCATTTTCTAAGAGATAATGTTTCAATAGGATTAATTAAATTAATATTTATTCCAACAGAAAAATAGTTGGCTGACATTTTTACTAAACCCTTAAGTGAAGAAAGGTTTTGCATGTTAAGAAGAGAACTTGGAATGTGCATGGTATAAAATTTTACGTACTTAACATTTTATATGTAGGTTATATTATACAAATATGTATCATTTATTTTCTGCATGATATCAGATAAAATATATCTGTTTGACATTCCTTATCTGATTAAACAATATTCTAGATACACGTTTCTATTAATTATCAATGTCTACCATCGTATTTCATTTAATTGGGAAACGTAAAGGTTAATACATTGAGCAACGGAACAGCAGCCGAACAGACTTTCAAAATTAAAAAGAAGCACGTCTTTTGGTGACAGAGTCTTAATTGATTTCTACTCCTTATATGTTCAACTTTCTTCTTCTTAAATCATACTTCACACTTCCATCATTCAAACAAACACCCTTCGTTTCATTTTTATAAATCTATAACACCATGAAAACCAGGGCTATCAAGCAATCGTCTGGTAAATAAAACGATGATGGATCTCCATTGAAGAACGTTACTGGACTCAAAATGAAATCCAAGCGAGTGCAAAAACAATCTTCTGTGCATGTATCTTCTGATTCAGACTCTAGTTTCTCTTTCCTAAAAGCTTCAGACGTCGAACCGTCTCACCGAGGGAAGTTGAAGCAGCCAATGGATGAAGAACAATTTCTCTCACAGTCAGAGTCTCCCTCAAATCTGGTAAATCCATTCCCATCTTCCTTTAATTTGCAAGAAAATTTCTTTAGAGGACCTAGTTTCGAAACTCGTTTTAAAAACTCCATTGCTACAAAACAATTTTTGCATGAAAAATCTCTGGATCTATTTTATCTAAAACACTCTATTCTGGAAAAACTCTTCACTGATTGCAACATTTCTTCTATGTTGTTTCCTCCTACTATTGCTTATCCTCGGTTAGTCCAACAAATTTACACTAATCTTGAATGTAAAGGGGAATGTTTTACCACATTTTTCAAGGGTAAGCCATTATTTTTTACAAGTATTGATTTTGGTAGCATTCTTGGTATTTCTTCTGCTGGACCTTGTCCATTCACTCTCAAAGGTGCTGCTAATATTCCTTTTCATCCCTTGGAATAGCTTCATATAGTTATGAATGATTATTCTCTTTCATCTCTGTCTCTACCAAAGACTGTGAGTGTGTGTCCTACTGCATGTGTTTTACATAAGTTGGTTCGATATAATTTGTTCCCACGACTAGGTGCTGGAGCAGATTTCACTTATCAGGATTTAGTTGTTGTGGCTATGATTCTTAAGGGCAAAAATTTCAATCTTTCTCAAATGATGTAGTCACATATGTAAAGTTGTATTTGTCAAACAAAGAAATGTCTTCCTTGCAGCAAGTTTTTAACAAAAATTTTTACACATTTTAAAATCTCTTTTGATGATGAAATTTCTGTCATAAATCATGAGCTTATTGACACTGCCAATTTGACAAAATCTCACATTACTTTTCATGCTGGTGAATTTGTTCGTCTTCTCCCTGATCCTCCTATTACCTATCTTCCTCCTATTTCTCCTACTCCTGACTCATCTTCATCTTCTTTACCAAATTCTCATGGGTCTGATGTTAGACTATTTTGAATGAGATTTTACAAAATCAAAATTCTTTGAAAGCTGATTTGGTTGAAATAAGAAATCGACTTGTTATTCTCGAGAAAGGGAAATTACCGATGGATGCTCCAGAAAGTAACAAATTGTATCATCGGGTTGAAGATGAATTTATTGATCTTCAGGCGGGTTTATGATAAGTCGATTTTATACCTACTTATCCGGCATCTATTACTTGAATTATTTGCTTAATCTCATGTTTCTTAGTGACTTTTCATGCATTTTGTTTCCATTATGTAGATTATATGCTTGGAAGCGGCATGGGCGACTATTGGTATAAAATTTGCAAGGAAAAGCAATTCCGGTTAAAGTTCGGGTTTTCATGTTTATTTTGTGTGCATTTCTTGTTTGTGGCGTGAAACTTGGATTATGTGAAGAGATTCTTTATTGGCAATTCCGGAACATCTTACATCATTTTAATTAGAAGCTCGGATGTGAGAGTATGGTTTCTAGCAACAAAGACAAAGTTTTGAGTTGTTTTGATTGTCGTTACACAGTAGCAGCTGCTTCCGATACAATTTCGACAGTCATCTGTTTGTTATTTCTGAAAGTTCAAAGAACGAAAGTTTTAGATCTCGTCGATAGCTTCGATTTGATAGGTTGCGGGCCTCGTAATTTCTCCCGGTTTGAAAGTTATGGTAGTTTTAGCAGAGGAGGTAATAGCAAAAAAATTAATTGACAGCTTGGTACCCAGCCTGGGTGTCTGGGCAGCAAAATCAGAATGGTATCCAGCCGGGGCTGGCTTGTGCAAAGGAAAATGTCCAGCTGGGGCTGGGTACTCGGAAATCAAGACTCCTAGTTGGTTTCTAGTGCTACAAGTGTGGAGTTTTAGAGATGGTAATGACTTGGGACTTGTATATGCATGGAATTATAGTCAAAATACATGTGGTAGTATATATATGGATATAAAACTCTGAGATTAGAGGAGACACAAGGAAAAATTAAGAAGAAAAATCTCAGTTTTTCTAGCGAGCATAGGAGGAGTATTTTCAAGGCGATTTTCGAGACGATTGCGATTCTAGGCTACGTGAGGGGTGTTTTTCAATATTCTTCATCTTAGTTTATTATTTGTAATTGAAAAGATGATTTCCATGATTTATTCAGTGTTTATTTCGTTTATTATGAACTAAATCACTTTTTAGGCTTATGATGGATCTTTAAGTGAATCTATGGTTTTGTAAACTTTGATTTCCAATTTAATAAGCTATTACCAGTTTATCTATATTAATTTGAGCTTGAATCTATGAATTGCCTGATCAACAATTCTTTGTGGAGTTGGATGGAATCGAGAGAGGATATTCAAATCTAGACCTAGTTGATATAGCATGTGTTCAGGATTTTGTTAATAGCTTAAACTTGATGAGTGTTAAGGTAGAGATATGCTTGACATCACATGTAATCGTATAGAGAACTTATTCTTCAACCTTCTTCAATTGTAATTCACATAGAGATATAGTGAGTTAGTTGCTTAAGGTGTTTAACAGATTTCTATCTTAATTGTGGATTGACGTTAATATGGTATTAGTGCATCGAGAGGTGGTTAATACTGCGTTTGTGTTCTTGATTAATAAACTGGAATAGTGAGTTGAATTGGAATAAAAGTGTTAAAATCAGAGTGAAGCTTAGGGTGAAATCATAAGTCTAATTCTCCATTAATTGTTTGAAATTCCAGATTTAGATATTTGTGATTGGTTTATGATAGTTTAATTATTTTTTAATTTAGAATAGTTATTTTTAATCATTGAATTTGATTTGTTTAATAAAATTAGGGTTAATAAAAAATTGGTAATTGTAAGTTGAGATTTTTGCTAATAAGTCTCTGTGGGAACGATACTCTACTCATCACTTTATTACTTGTTGACCACGTATACTTGCGTGTTGTGCGTAACTAGATTTTACCCAACAGTTTTGAGATTCAGACACTGGCTATGGTTGAAGCACTCCAACAAAAATTTAATCGAAACACATGTCAGTTAAGTCAAGAGGTAAAATTTGTCAGTTATCAACTCGGGGAGCTTGCAGATTTTATGGCCACCAGGTTCAATGATATAGGCCAAAGGTTTCATGTTCCAACAATGTATTCCCCAATTCCCAAATGGCCAAAGAACAATTGGCTGGCTGAATACAAAGGTGACTTTCTGGATATAGAACTTCCTCCTACAGCCTTTATACCTCGACCACCTCGACTTGCAAATGATTACACTTTGGAAAAGCATCTTCATCGCCTTCGTCATCGACCTTACTTTACAACTCATGCTGCACAACGGGCTAATCTTGAGGACATTGACTGATCTTGTCAGTTTTTCTTTTTGCCTGATGACAAAGGGGGAGAATTATTTTGATCTGATCTATTTTAAAGACTATGGTTTAAAATTGTTAAGACTGATTGTTTTTAATATTATGATATGGGTTAAATTACATTATTTGGTATAATACTAATAAATGCATGTTGGACAAAATTTTTCCTGAAATGCATGAATTCAGGGGGAGTTATGATTTTTGGTGTTGTCATCATCAAAAAGGGGGAGAATGTTTGTTTGTTAATATTCTAATCTTTTTGTTTTGATTATGACTTAGTATTATAGACTATTTTGTCTATTATGAAATTTCAGGAAGTTGATGAAAGATCATTATTGAAGGACTTTGAAGATTTGAGTTCTAAGAAAAATATGTAAGGTAATTGCAAATATTTAATTTTTCGATACAAGGCTCTAGGACATTTAATGTGTGCATTAAAGGTGATTAATATTTTGTGCATGCTTAGAGTTTTTATAATATAATGCTAACTGGTTTTAATGTACGATTTTAAATATTGCGAAATTCATATATTTCTTAGATGTAGGGTTATTCGAAAAGGCGTATGATATTTATATATGTGGCGGTTGTCATGATTACTTTCAATTAAGTGATTTGCTTGCATAAGTCTTGGTACTCACATATCATGATTATCTTTAAGAGTTGGAATGCTAAGCAATTTATATCATGATTTCGCATAACAACTGGCGGCAGACTTATTGCTGTGGAATTTGAAAAGTCCAGAAAGTGATTTATCTGACTTGGTCTCTTTATGGATAAATGTTTGAAGAACCCAACATATATGTGTAACTATCAAAGATAATAGATTTTGCATTTAACGGTTATATTTTTGGATTGGTTCTTATCGGTTGGCAACGTAAACAAAGTCTGATAAAATTAGCAATGGTAATATATTTGAGCTATATAAGAAGAACTAAGATCAGTGATAATTTACAACACTCACAATCAATTATTACATTTATATACTGAAAAAGTTATTTAATATTTTGGTGCAATCGAAATCTGCTGCTGTGCTACCATAATTCTGATTATACTCAGCATAATTTTGTGGGCTATAAATTGGTAATATCTTTCTGTTATTAATTGATCATTGCATACATTAGTTGAGCCTTGCATTGTTAAATTACTTATTTGCTTTGATCATTAGACCTCTATAATTGTAATCTTATATTTTAGACTAAGTGTTGTCTAAATGTTTTTAATCCGGGTGGATTAAGGTTTATTTACAAACAGGTTCAAGGAAGCTTAAGTGCTTAAGGGGTGCATTGGTGCACAAGGAGAAAGTGTGCTCAAGTGAATTATTGTAATTCAATTTGATAGAATTTGTTTTGTAACAAGGGTTATTTAAAGAAATAAAAGTGAGTCTCCAATACTAGTTGGTATTGGACATGGACTAGGCTATTATTATAGAGGGTAATAGTTGAACCATGTAAAAAATCTTGGTGTTATTTTATTGCTTGATTTTCTTTAATATTTCTCAAGATAATTAATTTTCTTGATAATTAAAATATAAACATTTGCTTCATCTTGAGATATTAACAATCAAGTATTTTATCTGATTTATAAATTTACCAAGAGTTTTTTTTTCTGACACAAAAATTCAATTCGGTAGACTGCATTCATTCAGAAAGTTGCATTCTTCGATACATTAGGCTATATTCAATAGTTTGATTTTAAAGAAGAAAAATTGGTCATAGTTTCCTTCCACACTTATTAAACCCCCCTTCTAAGTGTGTTATATCTGAATTTCATCCCGTGTAGAGTGCCACCTCATATCCTCGACGATATGTGTTGACATGAAAAACCGCTGAAGCCTTGGGGCAATGGAAAAGTAACGTAAGATCTTTCTCGGCACGTCTTTTCCCTTTTTCTTGCGCTGTTCACAGTATCTACTTGTACCACAAATATCACATGACTTCTTATCTTTATTGACATCACCGTAATACAACATACAGTCATTCTCACAAGCATCAATCTTCTCATACCCTAGATTGAGCCTTTTAACCATTTTCTTCACATCATAGTACGACTCTGGTAACTTATTACCTGCAGGTAAACACTCCTTCACAATGCTTAACAGTTCATTAAAACCTCTCTCGCTATAGTCATGCTCGTTCTTGAAGTGTAAAAACTTAGTCACGACAGATAAGACGTTGTGCTTTTTGTGCCCATCATACAGTGGCGTCGCTGCTTCATGCAATAACTCATAGAAACCCTTATCCCCATCATTCGGCTCTTGCTCGACGCTACTGCCATCCCTGTCTGTATTCCACTGGAAGTATGAACCAACCGCTTCGACTATCATGTTAGTATAATCAAAGGTTTCGTCACCTCCGGATTCCGGTTCTAATTCATGTTCATCCAACCAGGTTTCCCCATGATATATCCATGTCGTATAACCCTGCTTGAACCCATACGCAAATAAGTCGCACATGATATCACTCCTTTCCTTCCACACTTCATTCACACACCTCTTACAAGGACATCTGATCTCATCGTCGCTGACTTGTTCAAACGCGAAGTTGAGAAACTGTTCAACCCCACTACGATACTCAGAGCTAAGCCCACTCCTATCGGTGGCTACCCTATGTTCCATCCAACTTCGATCAACTAACATCTCGGACAACTGTCTGCTATATATATAGAAAGTCAGACAAACATAATCAAGTCTCCAAGTTAATGTATATGCAAGCTTATACGTTTCCTAACTTCATCTCCCACTCTAACGGGTCAGGCTTTTATCCCATTCCCGGATGTGTCGCCACACTGATGCCAACAACTTGAACACATCTTTATATTTTTCAGAAATTTCGGCAGCACCTCCCCATGGGCTTCAAGTACACGAAATAGACTAACACATTGTAGTCTAAATATACATCCCAAGAACATCAAGAGATATATACTGACCAAAAATTCAAAAAATATAAAGACGTGCTCAAGTCGTTAATACCGACCTAAGTGAGATCGAAACATACAAAAACAGTCTCAAAACGAGGACTATTTGAGATTCACTCCTACTAAGTGAATCTCAAACGAGTTTCTAAGCTTCCTAAACTATATGAAAATATTCACATGTGAAAGTATAATGAGCTGGTAAATTTCTTAACCCACCCTCAAATATGAAAAAACCAAATTTCAATCACCAAAACATCTTTTATTAATCATATAAAATTACATTTGCAAGCCTTATAAGGATTTCGGAATATTACAAACACGCCTTACCTTGTTCCTAGGCTTAGGGAAACCTTTGCACATTGTTGCGCCTTTTGCCTCTCTCTCTCTGAACGGTAAGGTATCATTGGGCCAACTTACACGTGCCTTTTGCCTTTAATAACTATATATAATGCATTATCCTCCATTTACATTTTTTTTCATCTTCATTTTTAACTTTTCTAGATTTAATCCATTTTAGATTTTAGTAGTAACTTTTTAAAATAAGAGGGTGATTGTTAACTTTTGGATTGCAAGTTGAAATACTTTTATCCTTGTAATTATAATATAAATATACACATTAAAATATTAATATATCAACTTAAAATAATGCATTCCATTTACAAACATCCCCAAAGTTAGGAATAAATTGATGCAAATGATGCAATGCAAATATTAAGTTTGCAAGTCAATATCATAGAAAATTGGAAAATTCTAGCTAATCAAACTACTTGTACATATACCATTTTACATTTACAAAAAATGTCTTGCATCAAATTTAATCTGAAACTCAAAGGCAAAGTACTGATATCTTTAATTTTAATTCTTTCTTTAATCAAACAACAATCCCATTAAACAAATACACAAACACCCATCAATTTTGAAACCCCTTTGTATGGCTTATTCATTGTTTATTGATATTCTTTTTTAGTGGAAAAGGAATATTTACGGAGACAAAACCCATAACTAGTGAAAGCCTTTCCATATTGGGATACTTTTTTATTTCAGAAAAGATAAAAGTATTTGATTTCAAAGAAAAATCAGCTTGACATTTTACTAGAACAAGAAATATGTACATTAAATATATACAAAGAGAGAGAAAGAAAGGGAGAGATACAGAGAGAGTGAGAAAATACCCTACAAATGCAAGTCCTTAACTTCTTTGATGATGGAATCACCGGAGGTATGGAAGGAGAGGGGGGTCGCCAGAGGTATGACAGGAGAGGGGGGGGTCGCCGGAAGGTATGGCAGGAGGGGGGAGAGTCGCTAGAGGTGGCAGGAGGGGGAGAGTCGCCGGAGGTGGCAGAAGGGGGAGAGTCGTCAGAGGGGAGAAGCTTAACGCCGGAGGGAAGCTCTGATGCTCAAATTTGACAAATTTGATGCAAATTGGACTTGTCTAGACTGATTAAGGTGAAAGAAATTGAGGGAATATCGAATGAGAGGGAAAAGAAAATAGTCGTTCACGTCGAGCTTAGAGATTTTTTAAAAGACTCTTTATCAACGGCATAGCCGTCGCCTATGACTCATTAGTGACGGCACTGGCGACGGCACGACCGTCGCCCATGGCTTTTCCCACGAGCGCAAAAAAATTCCCACCAAAATTTTACCCGGGAATGATCATTCTCGACGGGATATATGGACGACGGCTAGGCCATCGATAATGACCCTATTCGCGACGGGACGTCTGTCGTCGCTAATGAGCCCGTCGCCAATGACCTATTTTTTTGTAGTGAATTTATCGTTAGCTATAAGACCCCAACTTTTATAAATAAAGATAAATTTTCTATAAATATTATTTTTGAATATTATGGAGTAAATTTGATATAATGTTATAGTTGTGGGTAATATTTATAAATTTTGCAAAGTAAGCAAGTTGTTATAAAACATTCATTTGGTCGGGGAATATTCTTTTTGTCGGGGAATATTCGTACGACGGCACAATCATTGGTGGACCCCACAATGGAATTATTATCAGATTGAGAAAATGACAAAAATAATTTATAAAAATAACGGCGGAAGGTGTTACCGTTAAAACTGTTGAAATTCTCGGTAGTAAAAGTATAGTAATACGCGTGGTTGCATAGTAGCACACGGTATTGATTATTAATGCTTACGTGAGAAGTCACTCAGCTATACTCAATTATTGCTACAGTAATTGCTGCATCATATCTCTTATATTATTGATTCAATTATTGTCATAGTATCATCTGTATAATATGTTAAATTATTAAATCAATAATTTATAAAACAAGTTATAAATGATTAATAATTGTTGAAAGATTAAATATGTGTTGATTAAAAATAAAATGATTTGTGGTAATATTTATTTAATCTTTGATGTTTATAATGAGTCTATTATGAGACGTTTGTGGTAAGTTTGGTTATTTTATAGGGGCCCATATATCATCATTTAAGAGTTTCTTCGTCAATAGTAATTACCTTCGTCAATAGTAATTACCTTTGTCAATAGTAACTACCTTTACCAGACGTCAAACCACTTGTCGTTTCATATTACAGGCGTCGAACCAATTGTCGCTTCACATTACAGGCGTCAAACCACTTTTCTTTTCACATCACCAGTCGTCTAGCCACTTGCCTTTTCACATTTCAAGTGCTAAGATAGAAATCTTCTATAAATAGAGGCCCAGTGCTTCATTATTTTTCACGAATTCATTCAAACGATAGAGAGAGAAAGTATAGAGAGAATAAGAGAGAAAGAAGAAGAGTATTCTGTTACTACACTACTGCAGTATTCAATCTACTAATGTAAGGAGTGTTATTCTTTCTTATTCATGAAGAGAACTATTATTATTCCATTGCTTATTATTCTGTTGGAATAACCTGTATACGCGGTTTACCCTATACTTGGTGACATTCTTCTATTATTCTGTTGGAACATCTTGTCTGTGTGTTTTACACCGGACCTGGTTCCGTCTTTATTATTCTGTTGGAACATCTTGTCGGTGCAAATTTTGCCTGACCTGGTTCCGTTATTATTATTCTGTTGGAATAACCTGTCTATGCGAAGTAACGCATGCATGGTGATTTCTTTTGTTATTCCATTCTTTATTATACTCAGTTGGTTAAAGTTTTGACTTCTATACTCCATCAAATTAGTAGAATATCCTTGATATTTGCACTTCATCCAGCATCTTTTCATGGAAATATTCTTCTGATCATTCTTTAATTTTACTCTACAAAGCAGTATCATGTTGACAATTTGGACATTATTAGTTCCTAGAAAAATTAATTCTTGAACTTGTTTTATTGAATTTTTATATTATTGTCATCATCCTCATATTTATATTATGTTGAAAGTCCTATGTGGCTTGTATTGTAGTGCATAGATGGACTTGGTATGATTATGACCAGGGATTATTCGATGTAATCATGACCGTAATGTTAGAAATGATGTGGTAAAAGTTATCATTGGCTCGTAGTGCATTGATGGACAGTTGTTGGCATGATTATGACCATTAATGAATACACGAATGTCCTTGGCTGTAGTGCATGGATAATTTGTGGTCGTGATACTAAATAATATCCTTGGTCGTAGTGAAGGGGTGATTCGATGATGTGGATTATTTATTAAGCTGAGTCCCTGCGATAAAAGTCATGAAAAACCTTTTAAATCATAAAAGATAGTATATTTTATTCTCTACTTGACTCTTTTAATGGATTACTTGTTCCGCTGCAGTTAAACTGGATGTTGTTATATTTTATCAGTTTAACACTGTTGAAGGCTAACGATAATTTATTCTACATTATCTTTGTCATAATATTTCTTACTGGGCTAGTTGAGCTCACCCTTTCTTTCACTGTTCTCTTCAGGAAATGAGAACATAGCAGGGACTAGTAGGGGAACGGAGTGACGGTACAGGGGATAACATTAGTAGTCCTCACTATTCTATGAAATAGTGTGTTAATAATTATAATGAGGACTCCTTTTGAGTTTGTATAATCTCTAGTAGACAATAATTGTATTCAAACTCACAGTTATGTTTTGTCGTATTGTACACGACAGTTGTATTAGTAAGTTGTATTTGAATTTTGTACCATGTATCTGACGGCCCAAGATGAGTGATGTATACCTAATTTTGGGGTCATCATAGTTGTTATCAAAGCTTAGGGATATGATCCCCGGCTAAGATGTGAGAATAATACTAGGAGGGGAGAGACGGAGAATTCATTCGCTAGTATGACCTACCTAAGTTTATGTGGTATTTAATTGGTCGGACAGAATTTAGGGATAATATGTTACATGTTAATTAACCTTCGTTTTGTGGCAGTATCTGAAAATGACATCCGAGAATGTTGAGAATAGCAATGGAGCGCAGACGACCGTTGATTCACCACATATCAATAATCAGGATAATGTGAATCAAGAAGGCGACAATCCTCATGTAAATAACAATACTGACCAAATGATGAATGATCAAATATTCAGGGGCTTTATGCAATTCATACAACAGCAGGCGAGAGCGGCTCCTGTCCAAAATGCAGGTGGAAACACTGGAAACTCTCGGGCGGTCACCGCTAAACAGTTCAAGGAGCTGGGACCACCGGAGTTTAAGGGAGAGCCAAAACCACTTATCGCGGAAGCACGGATAAAGCAGATCACTAAGATATTTGATGTCCTGAGATGCTCCGAGGAGCAAAAGGTTCCCTTTGCCGCCTTTATGTTGCGCGGAGAGGCAGATTACTGGTGGAAATCGGTAAAACGTACTCAACCTACCGTACTGAAGATGTCTTGGGAGAAGTTCCAAGAGTTGTTCAATGACAAATACTTTCCCGAAAGTATTCGTCACATGAAGGAGGTGGAGTTTATCAAGTTGGAACAAAATAATATGACCGTGTCGCAATACGAGGCTAAATTTGCGGAGTTATCCCGGTTTGCGTCCCACTTGGTGGATAATGAAGAGAGAATGACATGGATGTTTTTAAGATGTTTGAAGCCGGAGATACGTCAACATCTTATTTCTCATAAACTGTGTTTATATTCAGATGTTGTAAATAGGGCTCAGTTAGTGGAGCGCGATAACGAGTCAACGCAACTAAAAGAGAGCAGCCGGTAAAATGATAATACCAGTGAATGCAGTCATCGAAGCGGTGACAACAAGTGTGGAGGGAATCAACAGGCCAGAAATGGTAACCACTTCGGTGGTAATCAGAACCAAAATAATAATAATGGACATTTCAAAAAGAGGAGATTCAACAATGATGGAAAGACATCAGCACCAGCACCTGTCGTTAAGGAAGAAGAACGACCACCTATCATATGTTTTAAATGCGGAGGGGAGGAGAACATCAGTCCAAACCGCGTGATGCCATCGAAAGCATGTTATAATTGTGGAAGAGAAGGTCACTTAACCCGATTTTGTCGTTCACCGAAGACAAATTCAGCTAGGATGGAGGCACCAAAGGCCGTTCCAGAAAATTCAAAACTGGTAGTGCAAGGGATAACGTTTGTTGTGACCTCCCAGAAAGTTAGAAACCCGAATGAGGTCATCACAGGTAAGCTTATCATAAACTCTAACGAAATTTATACTTTATTTGATACCGGTTCTACCCATTCTTTTATTTCTCCTACTTGCGCTCATCGATTAAATTTGACTCTAGAGAAATTAGACTTTGACTCATCTGTGGAAACTCCGTTGGGAGAAACCTTCATTACATCCACTGTTTATAAGTCTTGTTTGGTTCAAATTGGTACCCTCACATTACCTGTAGATCTTATTTCATTGAAAATACTTGCATTTGACGTGATTCTAGGGATTGATTGGTTAACTACTCATCATGCAAAAATTGATTATTTCCGTAAGGTTGTTAGCTTTTATATTCCTAATCAACCTATTATAATAATTCAAGCGACCAAACCATTAAAATCAATCACGGTCATCTCAAGCCATAAAGCTATTCGTTTATTGAAAAACGGATGTCAAGCTTTCTTAGCTCATGTCACAGATTTAAACAAAAATACGTCAGTTTTGAACGATATTTCTATTGTTAATAAATTTCCTGACGTATTCCCCGAAGAACTTCCTGGCCTACCCCCTGAGCGTGAAATTGAATTTTGTATCGACCTTGAACCCGATACAAAACCCATTTCCAAAGCCCCATATCGAATGGCTCCTATTGAACTTCAGGAGTTAAAGATCCAATTACAGGAATTGTTAGACATTGGCTTTATTCGTCCTAGTACTTCTCTTTGGGGTGCTCCTGTTCTATTCGTGAAGGAGAAAGATGGGAGTATACGACTTTGTATTGATTATTGGGAGTTGAATTATGTCACCATCAAAAATAGGTATCCATTGCCACATATTGATGACCTGTTTGACCAGTTGCAAGGAGCCAAATTCTTTTCAAAGATTAATCTTCGTTTTGGATATCACTAATTGAAGATTAGAACTGATGACATTCCAAAGATGGCTTTCAGAACTCGGTAAGGGCATTATGAATTCCTAGTCATGTCCTTTGGATTGACTAATGCTCCTGCTGCCTTCATGGATATGATGAACCGAGTATTCAAAGAATATTTGGATCACTTTGTGGTCGTCTTTATTGATGACATCCTTATTTATTCCAAAAGCCGTGAAGATCATGAGCAACACTTGAGGCTGACACTCCAAAAGCTTCGTGAATACAAGCTTTATGCCAAGTTAAAGAAATGCGAATTCTGGCTTGAGGAAGTAGCATTCCTTGGGCACATAGTATCAAGTCATGGAATATCTAATGACCCAGCAAAGATTGAAGCAATTCAAAGCTGGGAGCAACCTAAATCAGTGACCGAAGTACGTAGCTTTCTCGATTTAGCTGGTAATTATCGGAGATTTGTGGAAAGATTTTCTCGAATCGCTACTCCATTGACTCAGCTGACTCGGAAAGATACAAATTTCGGTTGGAGCGAAGAATGTGAGAAAGGTTTTCAAGAACTCAAGAGTAGACTCATTTCGGCACCTGTTCTGACAATACCATCTGGCTTAGAGGGATTTGTCATCTACAGTGATGCTTCGGGCAAAGGGTTGGGATGTGTTCTCATGCAACATAGAAAAGTCATAGCCTATGCCTCAAGACAACTCAAAGAATATGAGAGGAATTATCCTACTCATGATCTAGAGTTGGCAGTTGTTGTCTTCGCACTAAAGATTTGGAGGCATTACTTGTATGGGGGGAAGGTGGAGATCTTTACGGATCATAAAAACCTCAAATATTTCTTTACTCAAAAGGAACTCAACATGCGACAACGACGTTGGCTTGAACTGTTGAAAGATTATGATCATACCATCCAATACCATTCTGGAAAAGTGAACGTGGTAGCTACGCATTGAGTAGAAGATCATATGCAAGTACGAGTGCGATATTGTCAATGCAAAGGCCCATTTTGTGTGACTTGCAAAGGATGGAGATAGAGTTAAAGACTCCAGGGACCCATGTGATGATGGAGAATATACGAGTAGAACCGACTTTAATTGATAAAGTTAAAGCTGCTCAAGTTACAGACCTGGAGCTGATGCGTATGAGGAAGAAAGTGCAAGAAGGTGTTATGCCGGAAGCAAGAATCGATGAAAAAGGAATACTTCGAGTCAACTCCAGACTTTGTGTTCCTAACGACCATGATTTAAAGTATAAAATCATGATGGAAGCGCACAACACTCCATTTGCAATCCATCCTGGGAGTACCAAAATGTATCATGATATTCGCCATACATTTTGGTGGAGCAATATGAAGAGAGAGATAGCGTTGTTTATCTCAAGGTGTCAAACTTGTCAACAAGTTAAAGCGGAGCATCAAGTACCAAAAGGTCCATTGCAACCGCTTGAAATTACAGAATGGAAGTGGGAGCACATTACCATGGATTTCGTTACCGGTCTTCCTAAGGTTTCTCAAGGCATAGATGCGATTTGTGTCATTGTTGATAGATTGACCAAGTCTGCTCATTTCTTACCGATACGAGAAACTTATACACTTGAACGTCTTGCTCGTATGTACATAAACGAGATTGTAAGACTGCATGGTATGCCGGTATCCATAGTTTCTGATCGAGACCCAAGATTCACTTCACAATTTTGGGTTAGTTTGCAAAAAGCTATGGGCACAGACTTACGATTTAGCTTGGCATATCATCCTCAGACGGACGGACAGTCGGAGAGGACTATTCAAACTCTTGAAGATCTATTAAGACTATGTGTCCTTGATTTCAAGGGAAGTTGGGACAAGTTCTTACCATTGGTGGAGTTTTCCTACAACAACAGTTATCAACCAAGTATTGGCATGGCTCCATTCGAAGCGTTGTATGGAAGAAAGTGTCGTTCTCCAGTATGCTGGGATGAGGTGGGTGAAGCAACGTTTTTGGGACCGAAGTTTGTACGTATGACTACAAAAAAGATTCAAACGATTTGACAACGTATAAAAACCTCACAAGATCGACAAAAGAGTTATGCTGATCTTCATCGAAAGGACGTGGAATTCGATATAGGAGATCATGTGTTGTTGCGTGTTGCTCCATGGAAGGGAGTTACGAGATTTGGAAAGAGAGGAAAACTCAATCCTCGATTCATCGGCCCATTTTAATCCTCGATCGAGTAGGAAATGTGGCCTATAGACTCGCTTTACCGCCAAGTATGTCTCGTGTTCATAACGTTTTTCACATATCCATGTTACGTAAATATGTGAACGACCTGAACCACATTATTGAGTTAGAACCGGACGAAATAGCGGAAGATTTGACGTATGAAGAGGTTCCTGTTCAAATCTTGGATAAGAAGGAACATATTCTACGCTCCAAGGTTATACCTCAAAGTTAAAGTTTTGTGGAGAAACCATGATGTTGAGGAAATGACTTGAGAGTTAGAATCTGAAATAAAATCAAGGTATCCTTACCTCTTCGACATACCAGGTACGTACCTTAATTTCGAGGGCGAAATTTAATAAGAAGGGGAGGTTGTAAGACCCCAACTTTTATAAATAAAGATGAATTTTCTATAAATATTATTTTTGAATATTATAGAGTAAATTTGATATAATGTTATAGTTGTGGGTAATATTTATAAATTTTGAAAAGTAAGCAAGTTGTTATAAAATATTCATTTGGTCGGGGAATATTCTTTTTGTCGGAGAATATTCGTACGACGGCACAATCATTGGTGGACCCCACAACGGAATTATTGTCGGATTGAGAAAACGATAAAAATACTTTATGAAAATAACGGCGGAGGTGTTACCTTTAAAACTGTTGAACTACCCGGTAGTAAAAGTACAGTAATACGCGTGGTTTCATAGTAGCACACGGTATTGATTATTGATGCTTACGTGAGAAGTCACTCAGCTATACTCAATTATTGCTACAGTAATTATTGCATCATATCTCTTATATTATTGATTCAATTATTGTCACAGTATCATCTGTATAATATATTATATTATTAAATCAATAATTGAGAGGACAAGTTATAAATGATTAATAATTGTTGAAAGATTAAATATGTGTTGATTAAAAATAAAATGATTTGTGGTAATATTTATTCAATCCTTGATGTATATAAAGAGTCTATTATGAGACGTTTGTGGTAAGTTTGGTTATTTTATGGGGAGCCCATATGTCATCATCTAAGAGTCTCTTCGTTAATAGTAATTACCTTCGTCAATAGTAATTACCTTCATCAATAGTAATTACCTTAGTCAATAGTAACTACCTTTACCAGACGTCAAACCACTTGCCGTTTCATATTACAGGCGTCGAACCAATTGTCGTTTCACATTACAGGTGTCAAACCATTTTTCTTTTCACATCACCAGTCGTCAAGCCACTTTCCTTTTCACATTTCAAGTGCTAAGCTAGAAATCTTCTATAAATAGAGGCCTAGTGCTTCATTATATTTCATGAATTCATTCAAGCTATAGAGAGAGGAAGTATAGAGAGAATAAGAGAGAAAGAAGAAGAGTATTCTGTTACTACACTACTGCAGTATTCAATCTACTAATATAAGGGGTGTTATTCTTTCTTATTCATGAAGAGAACTGTTGTTATTCCATTGTTTATTATTCTGTTAGAATAACCTGTATACGCGGTTTAGCCTATACTTGGTGACATTCTTCTATTATTCTGTTGGAACATCCTGTCTGTGTGTTTTACACCGGACTGGTTACGTCTTTATTATTATTCTGTTGGAACATCCTGTCTGTGTGTTTACACCGGACCTGGTTCTGTCTTTATTATTATTCTGTTGGAACATCCTGTCTGTGTGTTTTACACCTGACCTGGTTCCGTCTTTATTATTCTGTTGGAACATCCTGTCGGTGCAAATTTTGTCAGACCTGGTTCCGTTATTATTATTCTGTTGGAATAACCTGTCTATGCGAAGTACCGCATGCATGGTGATTTCTTTTGTTATTACATTCTTTATTATACTCAGTTGGTTAAAGTTTTGACTTCTATACTCCATCAAATTAGTAGAATATCCTTGATATTTGCGCTTCATCCAGCATCTTTTCATGGAAATATTCTTCTGATCATTCTTGAATTTTACTCTACATAGCAGTATCATGTTGACAATTTTGACATTATTAGTTTCTAGATAAATTAATTCTTGAACTTGTTTTATTGAATTCTTATATCATTGTCATCATCCTCATATTTATATTATGTTGAAAGTCCTATGTGGCTTGTATTGTAGTGCATAGATGGACTTGGTATGATTATGACCAGGGATTATTCGGTGTAATCATGACCGTAATGTTACAAATGATGTGGTAAAAGTTATCATTGGCTCGTAGTGCATTGATGGACAGTTGTTGGCATGATCATGACCATTAATGAATACACGAATGTCCTTGGCTGTAGTTTATGGATAATTTATGGTCGTGATACTAAATAATATCTGTGGCCGTAGTGCAGGGGTGATTCGATGATGTGGATTATTTATTAAGCTGAGTCCATGAGATAAAAGTCATGAAAAACCTTTTAAATCATAAAAGATAGTAGATTTTATTCTCTACTTGACTCTTTTAATGGAATTATTGTTCCGCTGCAGTTAAACTTGATGTTATTATATTTTATCAGTTTAACACTGTTGAAGGCTAACGATAATTTATTATGCATTATCTTAGTCATAATATTTCTTACTGGGCTAGTTGAGCTCACCCTTTCTTTCACTGTTCTCTTCAGGAAATGAGAACATAGCAGGGACTAGTCAGGAAACGGAGTGACGGTCCAGAGGATAGCATTAGTAGTCCTCACTATTTTGTGAAATAGTGTGTTAATAATTGTAATGAGGACTCCTTTTAAGTTTGTATAATCTCTAGTAGACAATAATTGTATTCAAACTCACAGTTATGTTTTGTAGTATTGTACACGACAGTTGTATTAGTAAGTTGTATTTAAATTTTATACCATGTATCTGACGACCCAAGATGGGTGATGTATACCTAATTTTGGGGGCGTCACATTAGCTTTCAACAGTGTTAACCTAATAAAATATAACAAACATCAAGTTTAATTGCAGCGGAACAAGTAATCCATTAGAAGAGTCAAGTAGAGCATAAAATCAACTATCTTCTATGATTTAAAAATGTTTTTCATCACTTTTATCGCTGAGACTCAGCTTAATAAATAATTTACATCATCGAATCACCCCTACACTATGGCCAAGGATATTCTTTAGTATCACAATCACAAATTATTCATGCACTACGGACCAAGGATATTCGTGTATTCATCAATGGTCATGATTATGCCAACAACTGTCCATCAATGTACTACGGGCCAATGAGAACTTTTGCCACATCATTTGTAACATTGCGTCATGATTATAACGAATAATCCCTAGTCATAATCATACCAAGTCCATCTATGCACTACAGGCCACAGATGACTTTCAACATAATATAAACATGAGGATGATAAGAATTCAATAAAATAAGTTCATGGATAAATTTTTAAAGATTTATAATTTAATTTATCCAGAAATCAATAATGTCTAAATTGTCAACATGATACTGCTTTGTGGAGTAAAATTCAAGAATAATATTATATCAAATATGATTTGGACCGAAAAGAAATAAATTTTTTGTCATGAACAGTACTCCAGGTGAATAGTAACCGAGTGAATAGTACCCGTGAATAGTAACTTTAGGAATAGTAACCCCATGAATAGTACCCCGGCATGAAAAAGTTTAAAACTTATCAAGAATGCTCAGAATAATATTTCCATGAAAAGATACTGGATGAAGCGCAAATATCAAGGATATTCTACTAATTTCATGGAGTATAGAAGCTAAAATTTTAATAAAACGAGTATAGAATTCAAAATCTGAAACGATATAGTATTACTTACATACTACAGAGTATGGAAGAAAATATTATTTCAAGCGAATATTGAACAAAAATAACATCCCTTACCTCAAAAGAATAGTACTTCTGGTTGAATATCGGGTATAACGCTGAAAGAAACTTGCACTGAATAGCAACTCTCAAAGTATCTAAATACTCACAAAAATACGCTTGACAATATATAGAGAAAGAAAACTTGTTTCTGGTGTGATTTTCAATTATAACTAAGCACCCTATTTATAGGAAAATGCTTAGAACACCAAAGCGGAAAATTTAATAAAATATTGTTATTTTTTAATAAATTTCTTACGCACACCAAAGACATCTGATTTCAGCAATTAACATGTGCAAGTGGGGCCCACCAAATGGAAAAAATGTTTTTCTAAAAAAACATTTTAAATTTCAAAAATTAATTATTCCGGAACTTCAATAATTCATAACAAATAGCCCTTTTATCAGAAAAATTCGAATCTTATGTCCATTCCATAGGAAATTCAATTCTCTACAACTTTGTAAGTTTAAGTGTTTCCAAATTCCAAACAGAAATTGACCGAAATCCACATACGAACGATTTTACAAACTATAATCAAATTTTAGTCAAGAAATGGGGTCCACAAACATGAAAAATATATTTTAAATATTTTTAGTAACAAAAATATTCTTCCTCCTCATTTATTCATATATCCCACATCCATTGTAAAAACATCACCATTATTATATTATTATAATATAATAATATATTTAAATAAATTATTTTATCAGAAAAGATATAATATCAATTTTTAACAATTGTCACATTAAAAATTTTCTCCATCTATATCCACATAAAATAAATATTTTTCTTATCATATAAATTAATAATTAATTATTCACAAATAACATTACAGAATCACAATATTGACAACTAGGCTGTTCCCAGGAAAGGGGGGCTTTCCAATAAGGATTTCTCCTTATTGGCGCGCAATTAGATGACCAAACCACTCTTTGACAGAACTTTCTAGATATTGCCAATAATGATATCTAATAATATTATTCAAATAATATGAATTATTGATCTGATAATGGGAAATATTGTGCAGTGACAATTATTGAAACAACAATAATATAAAATATCAACGCAACAATTATTGAATCAATAAAATAAAATATTGAACAGTAATTACTGTAACCATTATTGAGTAGTGCCTTCTTACGTAAGAATCAATAATTAGTACAATACCGTGTGCTACTGTGCAACACCACATACTACTGTGTTTTAACTACCGGAGTATTCCAACAGTGTTAACGGTAACAACACCGTTATTTATAAAAACTCAAACTTGTCATTTTCTTCATCCGACCGTTTTCCGTTATGGGGCCCATAAATGGTTGCGCCGTCGTACGAATATTCCCTGACAGAAAGAATATTCAACGACCAATTCCCCGAGAACATGAATATTTTATAACCACTTACTTATTTTATAAAATTTATAAATATTACCCACAACTATAACATTATATCGAATTTACTCATTAATATTCAAAAATGGTATTTATAGAAAATTCATCTCTATTCATAAAAGTTGGGGTCTTACAAACAATGTTTACATACCCAGATGAGTCGGTACTGGTTTAACCGAACATCAAATTAACTTAACTAATTAACAAAAAAAATATTAAAATCAAATTTATTAAGTCAACTTAACTAATTTTATAGAGAGTAGTTAGCATTAAGTTAATTGATCAATACAGTGTCCGCACGTAGGTCGGAGGCGATCTTTCTCTGTGTGTCAACATTCTATTGATCAATTGACCAACTTACCATGGAAATTAACTTCATGGTAACCGGATCCAATTTTATTTGATTGATGGTCAGCTAATTCAATACCCCCTCTGTCCCAGGATAAAAGTCTTTATTACTATTTTGGGTAGTCTCATGTTAAATGTCCACTTTCCTTTAATAACCAAACTTTTATACATTTTTTTCTATTATGCTCGTAACATTAAATATCTCAGACTTTTCTTATTTTAATTCTCTCTCCATATTTAATGACATTATTATGGATAATTTTGTCATTTTATTCTTCTTCTTAATATGCGTGAAAAATCCACCAGAATTTTTATTCTGAAATGGAGGGAGTATTTTTTTGACCAAATTAATTTAATTGGGCTAAATCGGACTAAACATAGAATTAATTCTCAATTCAACCGGTTGAACTGGATGGGCGGACAGGATTTTAAAACATCTACCGAGAAGTCGCAAACATCTTTGAAAGACAAAATTCAAACATCAAAAAATCATCTAATTGGTCATAATAAATCGAGTGGTGCTAGAGACACAAACTATTTTATAAATATTTTATAAACTGCTGATGTGGCACACTCCACGTCAGCCTATTGATCAACAAATTGTTTAATGTAGTCTTCGGTCCTACACAAACTGCTGATGTGGAGTATGCCACATCAGCAGTTTGTAAAATATTTGTAAAATAGTTTGTGTCTCTAGCATTATTCTAATAAATCCAAAACTTTTGTTCAACTTTCCACATCATCATATGCTCTTGTATAATTGTCACACACTCCTTTCACTTGTATATTAATTAATTTAATTATAATCAGTTTGGTGTGAGTTTATAAAGAGTAATGTGATAGGTTTGTAAGAATTGGACAGCATTGAGGTGGAACAAAAACATTAAATTGAATTAAATCATAAGCATGTGTTGAGCCCAGGTTTAATTAGTACACTTTTAATTATTTCTTTACCAAAAAAACTTTTTAGCTAGTAAATATTTGTAAGAAAAACAAAATAAAGTATAGTTTTCAAAATTATAGATAAATTGACAATTTTTAAGGAAAACATTATTTTCTCAAACATTATTTTCTAAACTTATTCCTAATATAAGCTGAAAATATAAATATATAATAGTTGTGGCATCTTAATACTCAATCAACAGACAAATAAAATAATAATAATAATAATAATATACTAGTAATTTTATGTCATTTTATAGTTTAAATATACAAATATATCTCAAATTTTATAAAAAAAAATTAAAAAAGAACATATATCAATTTTAAATTTTGAAGAAGTCACCTAACAAGAATTGACATGCAACGTAATAGTTACAATTTTCATATAAAAAACTTCTCAATAATTATAAGTTGTAGTACTGACAATTAATCACAACTCACAACATCATGTGTTGTTATTGGTGAAACTTGATTCGAACTTAATTCAGATCGGTGATTGTAAAGCTAATTCAAATGTAACTAAGGCTGTTTGTTTAGAACTTAATGGGTCTGAATGATTGAATCGGTAAGTGACTGAATCATTAAGTGCGTTTGTTTTGGAAAAAAAATCGTCTGAATGGCTGAATCGGTCAGATGCGTTGGCTGAATGGTTAAGGCCGAATTTTTTGTCTGAATGGCTGAATGGTTGGCTGAATGAAGTAAAAAAAAATAAAAATAATAATAAAAATAATAAAAAAATATTAACTATTATATTATGTAATATTAAATAAATTTACAACAACTTTGAATTTTTTTAGAGAGGTAAAATATTAAAAATGTCATTCAGATCTTTAAGATATGTCAGTTATCAAACAGTTTTTTTCATTCAGATTCAGCTCATTCAGATTCAGATTCAGATTCAACTCATTCAGATTCAGATTCAGATTCATTCAATTTTTATCAAACACCCCCTAAGTCCACCCGTTCCTGGAGTGGAGGAGCTATAGTTTTATAATTTCGGGTGAATTAAAATTATTTATATTGCTTTATATAAGAAAATGATCCTGCAATTGTATGAATTTTCTAAGAAATAATGAAATTATAATCCGCCGATCATAAATTTGTTTAAATATTTTTGGTGAACCATATAAATTTTATGTTGTGTTATTTTTTTTTTCAATTTTTTTTTACTATTGTTTTCACTCCGTAGTTATTATATAATAGTGATATGGGTGCACCCCAAGTTAGTAAGCATGCAATATCCTTCATATTTGTAACTCATCAATTGACTCATCAACTCAAGAGTTGAATAGTGTGTTGGATTCCAATGTTCAAAGTATGTAACTGAGCTGTTAATGGGTTGGAAAATTATTCTCAATGCCAGCAAGATGAACAGAACTTTATAGACGACATACTATCCTCCGAGGGTTCCACCACACGTGTAATCAATCCGCCACCGATGGCGATGATCGATGCATTAAAATGAGAAGGAGAGTAAATAATAAATTTATTTTACGCATCACATTAATATATGATTTATTTACTATTTATAAGTGATAGATTTTGTGAAACTATCATTTTTATTCGTGAAAATATCAATTTCCTTCAAAAACAGACTAACAAGTGAATATGGTCATCTTTTATAAAGCCATGCAGTTGGTGATATCGAAATAAAGATTAATCTTTTTAGAATGACTCTAGCGCTTGCATTT
This sequence comes from Panax japonicus, assembly GCA_020205505.1. Lineage (NCBI taxonomy): Eukaryota > Viridiplantae > Streptophyta > Magnoliopsida > Apiales > Araliaceae > Panax > Panax japonicus. The sequence goes on along the minus strand of CM035101.1, from coordinate 50,198,280 downwards.
ACGTTAAGTCTGTCGCTCAGGCTACCTTTTGATTACCGATATGATATTGTCAGATCCGAATATGAGGCTATTTTAATTATTACTCTGAAATTATCGACAGAAATAGAGTAAGAAAGGAATTGGTATATGTAACACCCCAGTCCCACATCGAAAGATAGGGAAAAAATTTGTCTGCATATAAGGAATTAAGTAACTACCAATAGTACCTTCAAGTCATGACCTTTTGGGAGCCTGTGGTGGGCTAGATGACCCAAGAAGATACTTTTGGGCCAGTAGTTTGAGGCCTTATTTGGATGGATTTGATTCGATTCGGACTTGGGATTTGACCCAAGATTTGTTCCGGACTCGGGATTTGACCCGGGTTGTTTCATATGGTATCAGAGCCGACTCTCGAAAGCTCGGGTCGGGTCATCCGATCGGGTTGCCGGAGGTGGGGACACGAAGGCTGGTGGTATTATCCCACAATGGAGAGATGGAGGTCCGGAGGTGGGGACACGAAGCCAGCCGGTATTATGCCGACTCTCGAAAGTTCGGGTCGGGTCGGGTCATCCGATCGGGTTGCCGGAGGTGGGGACACGAAGGCTAGAGGTCCGGAGGTGGGGACACGAAGCCAGCCGGTATTATCCCACAATGGCTAGAGAGGCAAAGATCTTTGGGCCGTGTGTGTGATCGGATTCTGACGGGGACGTCAGAAATTTAAAGCCTGTGGTGGGCTAGATGACCCAAGAAGATACTATTGGGCCAGTAGTTTGAGGCCTTATTTGGATGGATTTGATTCGATTCGGACTTGGGATTTGACCCAAGATTTGTTCCGGACTTGGGATTTGACCCGGGTTGTTTCAGTATATGAGGTAGAGACATAGATAAAGAGGTAGTTGAATGGAGTTTATGTATTAAATGGAAATTGAAGTAGCTAGTAGTGTACTACACTAGTTCAAGCATGGCATGCCCCCATGCATACTGCATACTACCACGTGAACTCCACAAGGTGTATGGGGAATATTACAACCCTACACTTGTGTAAACCAAGGTGCATCTTAGTTTCAACTTCAACTGACGTACAAAACACACACCAAACGTATATACGTGCTATTTGTTGCCTTGTCTAGGCTCATTCCCCCAACCTAAGCAAGCTTTCTCCTCTCTCCCATAATTGATGTTAAATTGTTGAACTAATCTCCGACAACAAGAATCATCCTTATTATAATCAAGAAACTCAACAACATGCTTACAAATTAACATTATTTTTACCAAATAAGGTCAAGAGAATGTTTCTAGTACTGCCATAAAACATGATTATTCAAGTTTTGAATCATAAAAAATAGCTGGACACTTAAATATATATATATACATGTATCTTTTAAGTTCTTCGCGTTTTAGAAACTTAAATTAATCCCAACGTTTTAATTTTAAGAACCTAATTAAATTGTTTTTCTTAAATTTCTATCTATAATACATATTTCAAGCCACCAAAATGTAATAATTGATTGAAACGAGAAGGTATTTTGAATAATTTTACTCCCACGTATATTTGGAAGCACAGATGTGATGGAGAAAAAAAAAATTAATTAGAGCTAATATAAACAATATATAGCCTTTAAATTGCCATTTCATTCGAATCAGATTACTTATTCGAAAAAAAAATGGTAATCCGAGTTTTATTTATAAAAATTCAGAAGTATTAAGGTTCAATGTATTAAAATTGAAACTCTAAGGTTTAAATCAAAATAAAATCATAATTAATGACATGTTTCAGGCCCATCAACCGACACGTTGCGAATTTTGAAAAATCAACCGCATCTTGTCAAGAACCTTAATTTAATTCGAAATCATGAGATTCATATGCAAAGTTATACTTAACATATAATCAAACAAAAATCAGTTAGTGATAGCATTAAGATCACATCATGATAATTCATTGTTTAAGTTTCAATGAGAACATGCTTGTTAAATTAGTCCACACGTTAGTACTTTCTGTCCCCACAAAAATGAACTTTTTTTAATCAAACTAACTAATTTTAGAATTGATAATTAATTAAGTAAAAAAAATTGAATTTTTTAGAATTGAATATTGTAATAAATTAAATTATAATCTCTTTACTTGTATTTAAAAGAAAATGAGATAAATTTTAATTATAAAATTGATTAATTTAACTTTAAAATTCAAACTAAGCCCGTACGGGACAGAATGAGTATATATTAGGGTAAACATTTGCTCATTTTGGTAGATATTAACTTTTATTTTCTTTAAGGGAAAAGGATTAAAGTGATGTTGGTGACACTTTTTCAAGCTTAAACTTTAATTAGAACTTTCATTAAGTGGCGCGACCAAGTCATATATGGAGGGCATCATTTATTTGAATTCTTTGCATTCGCACTCTATTTGACTAGACAATGCCAAATTTGTGTCTACACGTTAATCTCTTTGGAATCTTTATGATCAAATGAATGATATACCTTAGTACCACTCCTGAACATTTGAATTAGACTGCACTGTATATAAGGGTGTAAACGAGTCGAACCGGAGCGAACAGAGAGCTACTCGAATTCGACTATAAATTATAAATTCGTACTCGAATTCAACTCGAATTCAAATTATATTTAAAAAATTATACTCAGATTCGATTCGACTCGACTCAAATATTTATTACTCGAATTCAATCGGACATAAATTTTGGACAAAAAAAATTGTACATTCCAATTATTCGTGAAAATAAATTAATTTTATTATTCCGATCTAATTTTCCTGTCCAAAACAGCTGTACGCGTAGAATCACTCTAAAGCATCAACTATATACTTGCATAAGTATCAATTATTTGTTGTGGGAGACCTCTTGGTGGGCCAATTAAGATGTCCTTATTGATATAGTCTTGGCCAGTGAATTGAACTCGAGTCAGACTTGAGATAGTAAATTTTTGTGGTTATTAGTTGATAGTCTTGGACAGTAAATTGAACTTGAGTCAGATGTGTGGAATTCGATTCCAAATGGACAATCTATTTGGGTCGTTAATATATTAAATGAATTGCATTTGTATAGTAAAAGATTTAAACCGTTCGGAATCAGATCCTTTTCTCATACGTATATATGTGTAACCCGAAATTGAACAAACATTTTTTAAACCCCTTTACTTTTTGCATATGCAAATCAAAGGGTGGGAGTCTCAAATATTATGTACTATAACTTGCACATCATGATCACATATAAAATATAATTCTCACATATATGAGAAGATTGATTTACAAATAACTGATACTGGAATCAAGTTAGGTAGTAGTTAATTATCTAGTTATCTTGATACATTGATTCATCTAGTGATCACACACACATGACACTCTCTCTCTCTCTCTCTCTCTCTCACACACACACACACACATATATATATATAGGGAGCCCTTCTATAGCAGCCGGTTGCTATGAGTACTGTGCAACACTCCCTTTTTGGACCGTGGATAAATTGAATTGATGGTTGCGATTAACTTTTCTATGATAAGTCGGCACAGGTTGTTGTGCCTAATTATCTACCTGTACCGGCTTCTATTTTAATAAGTAAGGCCCACATAAAATTATATTGTCAGTATAGTTATAAAAAATGAATATTTATTATTAAAATAATTCGGCCGCCAGTAGAGCTTGTATCTGCTTCATATTTTTTTTTATTTCTCCATTACGACCGGTAGAGCTTGTACCATCTTCATACTTTTTTTTTATTTCTCCATTATATGTCATGACTCAGCACATTAAAATGGAATAAAAAAATAAAATAAATTTCGGCGGGTACATGCTGATACGGCTGGCATTAAAATAATAAAAAAAATTCTAGCAGGTACAGGCTGATACGATTGGCATTAAAATAATATTAAAATGCCGGCCGGTACAGACTGATACGGCTGGCATTAAAATAATATTAAAATGCCGACAGATACAGGCTGATACGGCTTGCAATAAAAAATTGAAAAAAATAGCCGACCGGTACAGCTTGTCACGGCTAACAATAAAAAATTTAAAAAAATAATTTTATTCAAGCAATTCGCTGCTAAACAGATTCGAACTCACAACCTCAAACTCCATACACTCGTCATATGACCACCCGAGCACCACGGGCCTAGCTGCTAATTTCAACCAAGGATATATCTTTATATTAAAACTTCACTATCCCCCAAAATCTATATTCTTACATTATTATTATATTACGATTTATTATTATTAATAAGTCTATATAATACATATGAGGGTTTTCTATTTAGAAATAAGTTAATATCTATATTTATTAAGCAATGATTATTAGTAATGATTTTATATATTAAGCAATGATTTTATTATTAAGAAATGATTTTATTATTAATAAAACTAGTTTAATTAGTCTAATAAGTAATGATGATAATTTTTCAAGTCATTTCAGAAAATTAATTTACTTATCGAATTTATAAAAGTAGTGAAGTATTATAATAATAATAATAATAATAATAATAATAATAATGTGATTATCAATATTAGAAGTACAGATTATACCAATACTAGTACTGCATAACATTAAGAGGAATAGTACATATTACATGTTCATTTTCATAAAATAAAAAAAACATAGAATGATTAATACAACCGACGCCTATTTTTTTTGGCTCAGGAATCCCTAGCACTCGATAGTGATTTCGCTTATCGTGGTCGGTTTCAAAGCTACAAATTGCATATTTTCGATAAGTCTTAGAAGGAATAATTTTCTGGAGTGCACTCTTGAATCTAGATTGTTTTTTGCGGCCATTTGTTTGAGAAATATTAGGCGGCAAAAACTCTTCTTCTTCTTCCACCTCTGCATCTTCATCGTCATTATCGTATCCCATATCATGATTTGGATCTCCAACTGTGCAATCAATGTCGTCATCTGCCAGTTCAGTAATATTCTCATCCGGATCATACTGGTCATACTGGTCAACCAACTTTTTTCCTCGTGCATTCAGTTTAAGAACAGTTTTGTAACCTCGGACTAAGCAAGCCGCTTTGCTCGCTAACTCCTGGTAATCACCCATCAAATGATTATAGCGCATTGCTTGATTTTGTTCGAAGTCAGCAAATGTGGAGTTAAAGAGTAAGTCTTCACCATTTCTTTTGTTCGCGTCTCTTATCCACCGATGAAGGATCATGTTGGTCGGTATTTGTGAAATATTATTTGCTATGAAATATCTCAAGATGTGCCTGCATAATTCATCAGAGTGAGAAAACATTTGGCAGTTACATGTTACCGATCCCAGTTGTCGATTGTTAACAACTTCTTTATATCTTCCACCACTTTCAGTTGCATCTGCATTATACACTGCATAAACCTTAGTATTAGTGACACACAACTCACTAAGTTTATGAACGTTGTATTTCATAGAATCGACGAATTGACGTTGGAAACGTCTAAACATCTCTTTTGTGTACACTTGTGCATCATGAACTTCTAAAGATGAATCGAGTACCATAATCTTTTTACGATGTTTTGTTATGTAGTCGGCCTTCTTCTCCCTGATCAACTGTCTTTCTACAGCCTTTTGACTCTGCAGTACAAAACATAGCATACCTGTTGATGCATTAACATACTCATCAAAAAAGGCATTCATGTTCTCGCTTCTTCCAGTGGTAGTCATTCCCGCGGCAAAATATCTCTTTGTATATGCTGGAATCCATTTCTGTCGTACATCATACAAACTTCCAAGCCATTCATTAGTATACAATTCATAGGAACTTATCAAAATATGCCAACGCTCTTCAAATTCCTCGATGGACAATGAGTTATACACACAGTTGTTAAAATCATTTTTGAACGATGGGTGCTCAGAATAAACATGATGCAATTTTTCAGGAAATTTATTGCTAATATGCCAAGAACACAATAGCAATAACATTACCCATGGCTCTGTCTTGATCAGTGATGATGGTTGTAGGTGCCTTATAGTCCATGGCTTCAAGCCATGTCTGTAATACCCAAACGAAAGTGTCCTCTGTCTCGTCTCGTAACAGTGCAAATCCAAACAATATAGACTGATAATGGTGGTTGACCCTGGCAAATGGAACAAACGGCATGCCATACTTATTAGTCCGGTATGTACTATCAAATGTCACAACGTCTCCGAACCGTTGATATATAAACCTTGATCGGGCGTCAACCCACAAAATACAAGCTATGCGGTTGTTTTCACCGGGTTTCACTCGAAAAAAAAATTTGCTGGCACTTCCGGATGCAAGTTTGTTCAAATGATTGACAGCAGCTTGTGCATCATTTTCATCTGCAGAATCACGCCTTAAATCTCGCACCACATTCTCAACATTAGCAGTAGAGAAAGGAACATTTTTCAACCCACCTCCCATTGTGCTCAAAACATTCATCATCTTACTTGGACCAATACCGGACTTATTTAAAGTGTCAATTAAATTTCTTGCAACAGGAGTAATATTTTTGTGAGTCTCGATCAAATCTACTTTGATGGGGGTCACTAAGTGATGATTGTGCTCTAATTCAACAGTAGATATACGCCAATTGTCTTCTTTCTTATTGTGGACAACATAAATTCTAGCTTTGCACATTATTCATCCGATAGAGTCTCCCTGTCTAGTTATTTTATTACTACTATCTTCGTCATCAGGTAAACTCTTGCCAACAATTGGTGTACCGGCTTTCTTACATACATACTGCCTAGATCTGATATCATTCGTATTAGCATGTTTATGACTAGTTGCAATTCTAATCTCAAATCCATTTTTGCGAGCATATGATCTATAAAAATATTCAACCTCTTCCAACGCACAAAATAATTGACCAACGTACGGAACAATATCAGATTTATTACTTTCAACTACACTAACAAATTCAGATGTATTATATGACATTTTGAAAAACTTACTTGTGAATAATAGTGATGAATTTTACTCGATCAGAACTTCAACTTGATTTTCTGAAGTGAAAGTGGGCAACCAGATGAAACAAATTATGAGTAGAGGAGAAAAGAGAAAATAATATCAGAGAACAAATTCTATGGAAGGATAAGAAGATGGGTGCTCAGAATAAACATGAGAAAATAGCAGCTTCCTAGACAATATTTAAAGGTAAAAAGACCAGCCGGTACAGCTTGTCGCGGTTAATGCTCAAGAAGTCAAACTAATGTACTTTTCCCATATAATCAATGTCAGCTTTTTTCTATTCCCATAGTGTTGTATTATTATGTTTGACTACTTATTCACGAGACAGTGTTTATAATAATAATAATAATAATAATAATAATAATAATAATAATTAAAAGTACATAAGTCGCTAGAATATGGAACGACTTTATACTCAATTCGTAATAATAAAAAAATAATAATAATAACCGAATAATTATAATAAAATATTAAGAAATTTAATTTGGGGGGAGATGGAATGTGTTAAGATATATCCAAATCCAAAGTAAGATATGACAGCTAGGCCCGTGGTGCTCGGGTGGTCATATGACGAATATTTGGAGCTTGAGGTCGCGGGTTCGAGTCTAGCTAGCAGCGAAAAATTGATTTATTCCCAGCCGTTATAGCCTTTACCGGCCGAACAAATTTATTAATAATATATATATATATATATATTATTTCCAGCAGTTATAGCCTCTACCGGCCGAACGAATTTTGAGAAGAATATATATATTATTTTTAATTCCAGTCGGTGAAGCCTGTACCGGCCGAACAAAGTGACAATTGTTATTATTACATTATATAAATGAAAAAAACTTATTCCAGTGTACTCAATTGTTATTATTACATGCATGTTATTACTTTTGTTGTTAATAATTTTTCTTGTTAATGTTATTATTACATGCATGTTATTATTACATGCATGTTAATAGTTTTTAACATGCATAATGTTACAGCCGGTTTTTAATACATGTTAATATTATTACATTATATACATGCATGTTATCATTACATGCATGTTGTTTAGTGATGACTAGTTTTTAATGCATGTTATTGTGTATTGTTATTAATGTCATTTTACAGCATGTTACTTTCAACTTCATTTTGTCATGCAGAATACTAATATGGAATTGATGTATTTTTTTTAGGTAAAAGATGGACAGCTGGGAATATGGGCCAATTGATCCAAGTGTTCTTCATGATCAACAAAATCATGTATCAGATGATATATATCATGGGAGAGATAGGGGAAAATTAGGCTCCAGTCAATATACTGATAAAAAATATAATCAGTGGGCTTTGACAAAAGAACAAAAAATCTTATTAGATAAATATGGATTTGGAGTATTTAGTTTTTGAGGTGTTGTACACCAAACTGACCTTGGTCTGATATCAGCCTTAGTCGAGAGATGGCGCTCGGAGACCAATACTTTTCATTTAAACTATGGAAAAATAACAATCACGTTAGAGGATGTTCACTTTATTTTTGGGTTACCGGTGGTGGAAAAGCCCTTAACGGGTCCCCTTGCTGTCACCAATTTGAATTATTTTAGGGATTGTTTTGGAGATAAATTAACTGGTGAATATTTTAGTTCAAAAAAACGCAGTGCAATTTCATTAGTGTGGATGCACGAACATTTTAATAAATGTCCCGAGAATGCAAGTAAAGATGTTGTAGGGCGACACACAAAGGCATACATGTTGTGGTTGTGTGGGGCAATATTATTCCCTAATAGGAATAGAAATAGTGTGCACCCACGATATATGTCTTTTATTGCCAACGCTAAAGATTGTGTAACTTACTCTTGGGGCGCGACAGTGTTAGCATATTTGTACAGATCTTTATATACTGCTACTAGGAAAGGAGTTAAATACATTAATGGTTGTGTTACATTGTTACAAACTTGGGCTTATGAGCGTGTAAGTATTGGAAAGCCAAACCCTTGGCCACAATCATCCTTATGGTTACCTAGGGCTTTAACATGGTCCTATTTTGGAGCCCACAGTTACCCTGGTAGTCGTGAGAATCCCCATCACCATTTGTCATTTTACCGAGGGGAGTTAGATATTAAGTCTATGTGGGATGTGGTTTGGCGGCCTTACATAATGTGGGATGATGATATCAGTGGATTTAATTTTGAAGGCAGGTTGTTGGGATCTGGTGGGGTCCCCTTGATCCACTTTGATATTGTGAAATTTCAAATGCCGGACCGTGTGATGAGACAGTTCGGGTTCATGCAAGGCATACCATCAACAACCAAAAACCACGGTGACCTTAGGAAGGAGAAAAAATTTAAATTTATTAATTAATAAGAATGTCTATTTGGTTGAACTTTATTGGATTTTCAAATTCATAACTTAGTAATATGAATATTATTGAATCACATAAAACCACTTCATATTATTAATACGAAAAAAAATTATCTATTTTGTTGAACTGTATGGATATTTTTATTCGGACTAATATTAATAATCACATTATTTATATTAATATTAAAAATCATTATTAATATTATTTTTAATAATAGTAATACATGAATATAATAATAATAGTAATATATGAATATAAAATCATTATTTATATTTTATTAAAGAATGATATTTTTTTTAATATATTAATAATCCTTTTATTGATATTATTACAAAAATAAGAAAAAATATTAAAGGGGATAATAATAAATATAGATATTAACTTATTTCTAAATAGAAAACCCCCATATGTATTATATAGACTTATTAATAATAATAAATCGTAATATAATAATAATGCAAGAATATAGATTTTGGGGGATGGTGAAGTTTTAATATAATGATATATCCTTGGTTGAAATTAGTAGCTAGGCCCGTGGTGCTTGGGTGGTCATATGACGAATGTATGGAGTTCGAGGTAGCGAGTTCGAATTTGTTTAGCAGTGAATTGCTTGAATAAAATTATTTTTTTCAATTTTTTATTGTCAGCCGTGACAAGCTGTACCGGCCGGCTATTTTTTTTAATTTTTTATTGCAAGCCGTATCAGCCTGTACTGGCCGGCATTTTAATATTATTTTAATGTCAGCCGTATCAGCCTGTACTGGCCGAATTTTTTTTTATTATTTTATTGCAAGCTGTATCAGCATCTACCGGCCGAAATTTTTTTTATTATTTTAATGCCAGCCGTATCAGCCTGTACCGACCGAAATTTATTTTATTTTTTTATTCCATTTTAATGTGTTGAGTCATGACATATAATGGAGAAATAAAAAAAAAGTATGAAGCCGGTACAAGCTCTACCGGCCGTAATGGAGAAATAAAAAAAATTATGAAGCCGGTACAAGCTCTACCGGCCGGATTATTTTAATAATAAATATTCATTTTTTATAACTATACTGACAATATAATTTTACGTGGACCTTACTTATTAAAATAGAAGCCGGTACAGGTAGATAATTAGGCACAACAACATGTGTCGGCTTATCAAATAGAAAATTTAATCACAGCCATCAATTCAATTTATCAACGGTCCAAAAAGGGGGCGTTGCACAATACTCATAGCAATCGGCTGCTATGAAAGGGCTCCCATATATATATAATAGCTGGGTCCCGTGCCTCCAGCACTGTATGAACAATATGATTTATCTCAAATTTTCAACGACCAAAATAATTTATTGAGTGAGCAGGAAATTTAAAGTCATTTGTATTTTATTAAATTATTATTAGATTATTAGATAGATAGATGTATTTTATTAGATAGATGTATGAACGGTGGGATTTATCTCAAACTTTGGACGACCCAGATGATTTATTGAGTGAGCGGAAAATTCAAAATCATTTGTATTTTGTTATATATATATATATATATATATATATATATATATATATATATATATATATATATAATAAAATACAAATGATTTTGAATTTCCCGCTCACTCAATAAATCATCTGGGTCGTCCAAAGTTTGAGATAAATCTCACCGTACATACAGTGTCAGAGACACAAAACCCAGCTAGGATATAATGTATAAATAAGAGTTGGGTAGGGTCCTTTGGGGGACTTGGGGGGTTGGTAAAGAGTAGGGACAGATAGACAAATTGGTTGAAGGCGAGTCTAACCGGTCGAAGCACCATGGCCACACCCTTTGCTCACCTGTCCGTATCTATGCACAACCTTTGCCCGACCCAACTTCAATGCCATCTCTTTCAATACCGACATTATCTCTCCCTTTAATCTTTCTCACTTAAACAAACAGATTCACATCATATGTATATATATTTACATGTACATTATTTATCTACTTATATATATACACACATATAAAACTAAGAATCCCATTCACTTTAAGCCCCATCTATCGATCGCTTTGCTTTTGAGCTTATTATTATATTTCTATATTGTTTAAAATTATATTGTTGTTAGTATGGAACTTGAACTTGGTCTTGCTCTTGTTCCACCTCCCATGAAAGGGTTTGACCTAAACACTACTTGGCTTGACCATGAAGCTGATCAGAAGAAGAAGCCCATGTTTCCTTTGGTTTCTTGGAATGGAATGCCAAATGAAGAAGAAGATGAACATAAAAGAGAAAAGGAAAGAACCAGCTCTATCACCACTGACAAGTAAGTTGTTGATAGCCCTTAACTATGATTACTTGTATATATATAATCACTCGTATATATAGAAGTGATATATGAATTTCATTCTTTTATATATAGATAGATGTGTGTGTTAGAAATACTATAGTTTCTTCTAATTCTAAAGGATTAATTTTAGAGGGGGAAAAAAGGATTAATTTTTTTAATAAAACTTGCAAACTATTTTTTTCACTAAAATCATGTGTTCTAAAACATGAAAATGCCTAAAATTTGACCATATAAACTTATGTGTCTGCTTACGTGCGTATACATACAAGCTGGTCAAATTTTGAACATTTTTTAAAATAATTTTAAAGTTCAATGGTTTTAGAGTAAAAAATAATTATTATTTTTATATTTTTTGATAGGTTGATAAGAGTTTTATGATTATTTCTTAGCATTTTACTTAAGCCTAAATTTTAATACGAGAGAAATTGAAGTCCTACTTGGTTAAATTTTTGGCAATTGGGGACGAGGCACAACAAGTTTTGCAAGAATCGGGAAAAAGTGTGCTTTTGGTGTTGCAATTTCTTTGATGTCAAAGCTTTGTTCATTGGGATTTTTTTTGAAATTGTAAAATTTGGGTGTTATTATAGGAGGTTTGTATTTGGATTTTGATCATATCTGGACCCTGAAATAAAGATTTTCTATTTTATTTAAAATGGAGAGGATCCTAATTCTATTTTTAGAGCTTGTATATGATTGTTATATAATTTTATTGTGGTCACATTCATTGCAATATTTTGAATTTTTTACATTTTTGTACAACTTTAAATTTTATAAAATTTATTTTTGTTGATAAAGAAAATACTCCCGCCTAGGGGTGATCATTCGGTTATAACCGAACCGAATAAGCTATTCGGTTATAACCAAAAATCGAAATAATGATGATTTTGTTATCCGAACTAATAACCGAAATTTAACACACTACTAAAAAAATGGTCATTTGTGATGGCCTAAATCCATCACAAAAAGTAGAAAAATCATCACGAAAGGTTTACGTGATGGCTTTAAGCATCACAATGGCCGTCTTGTATACGCCCATCATGAAAGGTTTTACGTGATGGTTTTGGCAATCACGTAAACGCTTAGTGCTTTTGTGATGATTAATACAATCACATTAACATATAATCTATTGTGATTGTCAAAGTCATCACAAAAAAATAAGACTTTAGGGATCAAATGTAAGAACATGAATCTCTATTTACGTATAATTTATTTCACTATATTAATTATATCTATATTAATTGTATCAAATGATATTTGTAGGATTCGAACCCTCTCCCATTTGCAAACTAAATAACGAGTATTACCACTACACCAAAGTCCAGATCATGATTATAATTTTAAAACAAAATATAAAAGGAAACATATATGAGTTGACTTACTAAACAAAATTACTTTCAAATAAGATTTGGTGATTGCAATGGCAATCACAAATACTCTATAATGATGGTAAAATTAGTCATCACTAAGAGCCATCATATATTGTATTGTTTTGTGACGGCTTGAAAATTCCATCACAAAATACCTTCTTTTTGTAATTGCAAATAAAAGTCGTCACAAAAATCTAACTTTTTAATGATTGTCACGACCGTCATAAAATATTATTTTGATTATTTCTTATATTAAAATATTAGTGATAGCTTAAATGCAATCACGAAAAGGGTATATCTATAAGTGATGACTTAGTGCGTCACAAAAAGAAAATTTATTTTGCGTAAAAAAATTGGTGTGATTGACATGACCATCACAATTATAATACATTGATGGCAAAATCAGTCATCACTAAGAGCCATCATATATACTATTATTTTGTGATTGCTTAAAAAGTCCATCACAAATTACTATCTTTTGTGATGGTTTTTAAAAACTGTCACAAAATTCCGTCACGTATTCTTGTTTTTCTAGTAGTGACAATAACAGAATTATTGAATACCGAATTACCGAATTGTAATTTCGGTAATTCGGGAAAAAACCGAATTACTGTTATTATTATTATTATTATTATTACTATTATTATTATTATTATTACTGTTATTATTATTATTATTATTACTGTTATTATTATTATAATATTATTATAAAATTAATTTTTTTAATAAGTAATGTTCGGTTATTCGGATACCCGAATAACCTGTTTTTCCAAACCGAAACCGTAACCGAATAGTGAATAATAATTCGGATATAACCGAAATTGTAAAAAAAACCGAAAAACCGAAATAATTCGGTTAAAAAATTTCGGTTCGGTTCGGTATTTCGGTTTTATCCATTTTTGCTCACTCCTACTCCCGCCCTGTCTCCGATTAATTAATCTTCCTAACCTTCTCGGTATATGCAAAATCACTACTCTTAGTTGTTTTCTTTATAGGCTAGTTACATTTAAGATATTTTTAATTTCCATACAACAAAACTATAGTGCAATTAAACACATGTAAATTATAATGTATGGTTTAGAATCAGAGATAATAAAAATATATATATAATTAAAGGGCATAAATTGTAAATATAGTATAAAGTAGCAAACATAATTATTTTTTTTCAAGAGTTTTTTCGACTTAGTTCTATCAGAATATAGTCAAAATTCGCTACAAAAATATATACTATAGGACAAGGGTGGGGCAACTACTTCGATCTCAAACTTAATTATTTGTTTTCATAGTTTTTTCGACTCGGTTCAGATCAGAATATAGTCAAAATTCGCAAATTAGGGTGGAGCTGGACAAATAGGATTGTGGAGATCAAAATCTCATTCTTATTTTATAGAATTACATTTTTAATACCCATAATTCTTTATAAAAATATGAGATTTTCACATAGAACAAAGAATATATATATATATATATATATATATATATATATATATATATATATATACACACACGGTCAGGATCAAGAGCATTCTCCTTAAATAGCATTCTTCTTTAAATAGCATTCTTTTATTAAAACTACATCGTTTTGGAGGGACGCAGTGACATTTTTATAAATACGCGGTGACATTGTATTTACAAAAATGTCACAGCGTCCCTCCAAAACGACGTAGTTTTAATAAAAGAATGCTATTTAAGGAGGAATGCTATTTAAGGAGAATGCTCTTGATCCTTACCGTATATATATATATATATATATATAGCCCAGCTTTCTCCGGCGAGTGAACTAAGAACGAACTTGTTATAGCGACTGTTTTTTTGGTCGCTATAGCATAGAACTATGGGTATAGCGACGGAAAAAATCGTCGTTATAACATATTCATTCTTAATTAGTTCCTTTCAGTTTGCTGAAGAAAGCTGAGCTATATATATATATATATATATATATATATATATATATATATATATATATATATATATAAATTAGATCAGGTCCGGACTCCCGTACGGGAGTAAAATCCGGACCTTTTTTTTTTGAAACAACTAAAAAAAAAAAAAATTTATGGAACTGAAATTTTTCCATAATACAGTGTTTTGGGTGTGTTTTTAATACCTATACCAACCAATGTATGTACAGTCTGCCCAGACTGTACAAACATGTTTTGTTATAGGCATCCATAATACAGTGTTTTCAGTTCCATAATTTTTTTTTTTTTTTTTAGTTGTTTCAAAAAAAAAAAAAAAAGTCCGGATTTTAACAAAATCCGGGAGTCCGGACCTGATCCGGACTCTATATATATATATATATATATATATATATATATACGGTCCGGATCAAGTGCATACCCCTTATCTTACTCACACGTGCTTACCCCCCTTTAGGCGACGGTTTCGGTCATACAACCGTCGTCTATACTTTTAGCGACGGACAACATATAGCGTCGCTAAAAGTATAAACGACGGTTGTATGATCGAAACCGTCGCCTAAAGGAGGGTAAGCACGGGTGAGTAAAATAAGGGGTATGCACTTGATCCTTGCTCTCTCTCTCTCTCTATATATATATATATATATATATACACGGTCCGGATCTTAAGCTCACCCTGTCACCACTTATCTAACATACCTTGCTCACCCATTTTAAGCGACGGACCGGGTAACGATTCGGTCCGTCGTTATATGTTGTTCGTCGCTAAAAGCTAAGACGACGGTTCTATATATAGCGACGGACCTAATCGTCGCCCGGTCAATCGCTAAAGGGGGTGAGTAAGGTATGTTAGATAAAGAGTGAGTTTAAGATCTAGACCGTATATATATATGATTCATTTGAAATTTTCACCCTCCAAAGTGTGGGTAGAAAATCTAGCCTTGAAACTAAGATCCCTAAATTAACTATATTCATTTGAATGGAGAAGTAAAATAATTAAGTTTTGTCAAATTTAATTAAACAAGTGGAAGTACTTATATAGTGATTAATGTGCATGTGACAGTGATGAAGGAGATGAAAGTGAGGTAATTGGGTGGCCCCCAATTAAATCATGGAGGAAAAAGCTATTTCATGGTCATGGTCAACAAGTTGGTCGAATAATTACAGATCATAGAATGGCGGCAGCAGCTGCTGAAAGAGGAGGAGGGACAAGTAATTTCAGGACAAACTCCACGTATGTGAAGGTGAAAATGGAAGGAGTGGGCATTGCTAGGAAGATTGATTTGAGGCTTTATCGTTCTTACCAGACCCTTACAAGATCCTTGATCACCATGTTTACAAAATGTAAGTCTCCGCTGTCCTAAATTAAGTTGTTTTGTGGGGTTTAAAATGAGAATTTTGATTTCAGAATTTTTGGATCTAATTCTGATATTTTTTTTAACGTCTTTGAATTATTTAGATTAAGAAAATTGAGAATGGTTAGCATGAAGTTAATTTTGGTCAATTGATCAATACGTTGTCACACACAGGCTGAGAGGTGATCTCTTTTTGTTTATTAGCACTGTATTGATCTATTGATCAACTTATCATGAAGTTAACTTTATGGTAACCGGATCCAAGAAAGTTATAGGTATACACGTCGAGAAAAAAAAGACTCGAACGTGTGCTGGTAGAAAGTCAGAATTACTGCCTTATTTTTTTTTTTATCATATTCACAGTCTCATTCTATATATTAATCTAAAATAATTTTTACCCACTTTTATGCAAATTAACTGTTAATAAACAAATAAATAATACTTGACAAAGATATATAAATTGAGACAGTAGATGAGATAATAGATGGAAAAAAAATTGGACTCAGAATAGGGTCAAGTAATGATTCTACTAGTTGGACAAAAGGAGTATATTCGGTCTGGATCTTAAGTTCACCCTTTATCCAACTCACCCGAACTCACCTTCCCTTAGCGACGGATCCGGCGACGGTTCGGTCATACAACCGTCGTCTATACTTTTAGCGACGGACAACATATAGCGTTGCTAAAAGTATAGACGACGGTTGTATGACCGAACCGTCGTCGGGTCCTTCGCTAAAGGGGGGTGAGCTCGAGTAAGTTGGATAAGTGGTGAGCTTAATATCCAGACTCTTACATAATATTACTATCTTCCAAGTATTAAACAGGCTTTCTATATTGACAGATCAACAAATTGACAAAGATAGTGCACATTATACCCTCTTGTATCAAGATAATGAAGGAGACTGGCTGCTTGCTGGAGACGTTCCATGGCAGTAAGTATATCAATATTCTCATCTATTTTTTCTCTCATATATTCACTTATTGGATCAATAACAATTCCAATTCTTACAAATTGGAGTAGTATTTTTCTTCAATCTTATTGAAAAATTGGGCAGGCTACTAATCACTTTCTTAATCAAGCATTTTATTTAAACTAATATCGCTTTGCGCTTTACGAGTTATACATTGTGCATATACAATTGTACTATTTACAATCAGTCCATGTTGTATGAAAAACGTCAAAAACAAGAATTAATTCAAATTTTGTATATGTATCTGAAATAAATACTCATACTTAACTTATTTGACCTTTTCTTTTGTTAAACCACGAGCGAGTCTTTCTCATATGGAGGTAGAATTCACTCACTATTCATGTGAGAGAGATCATGTGAAAATATTAATTTTTATGTGAAAATATCAGTTCTCATTAAATAAAGCCAAACCTTAAAGACTCATTTTGCAAGAGGGATTATATTAAACCATGATTTTGCTCTCTTTAATTACGGTTATACACTGATTAATTCGGAGAACGATATTTTTGCAGAACGTTTATCGAATCTGTGCAACGTATGGAGATACTAAGGAATGCGGGTTGATCGGACCCGTTACGGGTCATCGTGGATCATTGGATCCTCCAATTGTTTATCTAGTGTACTGTATACTGTTTGTTTGTTTCCAAATCTTGTAGACGTACGGTTAGCATGAGTGATTAATTAAGTGAATAATGAATAAATATTGTGTAGAGGAAGTTTATCATTGATATTTGATAGTTTGTGATAACAAATGCTTAGTTGCGTTGTTAGGGACAGTTTGTTTAGGACTGAATACATTTGAATGGTTGAATCGGCCTGTCATTAAGTGCGTTTGTTTCGAAAAAAAATTGTTTGAATGGCTGAATCGGTCAAATGATTGAGCTGAATGGCTAAGTCAGATTTTTTTGACTGAATGGCTGAATGAACAACTAAATAAAATAAAAACAATTAAAAAAATAAAAAAAAAATATGAACTATTATATTAAGTAATATTAAATAAATTTACAACAACTTTGAATTTTTTTTAGAGAGATAAAATAATACAATTATGTCATTTAGATGTTTCGGACATGTTAATGATCAAACATGTTTTTTTTCTTCTGAATCAGATTCATTCAATTTTTATCAAACACCCCCTAAATTTATCTTTGTATCTAATGTATGTAAATTATATTTTTGATTGATACTAAGCAATTGAAGGAAATTGTGAAGCTTTCATGTCCAAGATTAATAAAAAGGTTAATTATGGTTAATAGGAGGGCTAATATATATATAATACTCCCTCCGTCCCAAATTAATTGCTCAGTTTTGATTTTTTAAAGTCAAATTGACCATTTTTAAAACTAATATTTTTACTATTTTTTCTAAAATATAGGTGAAGAGATTATAACCAAAGGAAAGTATATACAATTTATTACTAGTCTCAATTTTTATAATTTTAAAAATATATTTATATATACTTAATTATTAATTCTAAAAATAGTCGATTTAACTTTAAAAAATTAAAATTGAGCAATTAATTTAGGACGTGTGATAACTCCAATCAAATTTCAAGTTTGAATAAAAAAGGCTTAATACGTTGTCTCAATAATATTGAGTTAATTTAATTGCTTATAATTTAATGCATTAAGAGTTATTATATACATATACTAGCTGGGTCCCGTGCCTCCGGCACTGTATGGACAGTGAGATTTATCTCAAACTTAAAACGGCCCAGATGATTTATTAAGTGAGCGGGAAATTCAAAATCATTATTAGATAGATTAGATAGATAGATGTATTTTATTAGATAGATGTATGGACGGTGGGATTTATCTCAAACTTTGGACGGCCCAGATGATTTATTGAGTGAGCGGGAAATTCAAAATCATTTGTATTTTATTAGATAGATATTACAGTATCTCACATCACATATTACGATGTGAACTGAGGTGTTACATATAACACCGCATGTACTATTGAAGACATGATCTAAATGTGAATTTACTTTTTAGAATTTTATATCATATATATTTTAGAACTTTAATGAGCATTTGAAGGGAAATTTATCAAACAAATGATCAATATCTCAATTGGTATAGATATTATTTGATATGATATTAAAGGATGTATTAACTTGTAATTCGTATAATTTTATAATTTTAGTAGGGGTTTGAACAAATTAGGCTTTACCCCTCTCTACATAATGAATAGCAAAAAAAGTTATTAATATTTTCTTTGAGCTGTCTATAGCTAAACTAATCAACTCGTACTTTTTGACACTGTAAGGTTGAAATGTTGTAATATTATATGGTCATACACAGTTGTGTATATTTTATTTGTCCACAATCTGTCAAAACTACGTCATTTTGACAGATTTTATTTTGATTTCTGATTTGGGAGAAGAGAAACTGTTTAAAAAATAATAATTAAATCTTGTAAAACAACGTAGTTTTGACAGACTATATACAAATAAAACATACACAACTGTATAGAAAAAAAAATCAATTTCACTTGATGTTAAATAATAGGAACAATTATATATTATAGTACATTTTTAAAAGTAATTACAAAAATCATACATTCATAAAATAATTACAAAAATATGACACTTCTTCATATATATTTACAATACTAATACAATTAAGAGTCCTTAAATTAAGGGACTTAAATTAAGGGATTAATATTAATGAGCTGACATAACAAATTAGTTTCCATCTTCCTTCGGTCTCTCTCTATCTACGCCCTTACTATTTCTCTCTCTCCTCTCGAAGCCACTCGTCGTCGTCCTCTTCCGCCACCGCCGCAACACCATTGTCTCTCAACTCTGACAGAAAATTGAATACGTGACTTTCAGGCTAATACGTGATTTTCTCTTTCCAACTCTCTCACAACTGAAAGGATTCTGGTTTCTCTCTAAGGTATGCTTCTAATTTCTGTTAATTCTCATTCTACTAATTAATTGTCAATATGATCATATATATACGCTTTGTTTCTAACAGAATGGGGTATTGATTGTTTGGATTTGCGTTATTTTTATGTTTTGTATAGAATGGTTGATACAAGGAAGAAGGATGGAAAGAAGAAAAGAATCATAGAGGGTAATTCTATTAAGGACTTGAAGTAATTTGTTTGGGTTTATGGAGTTGGATTATGATTTTGATGTTCCTGTAGTTAAGACAGAAGCTCAAGTTCATAACCAAAAGATATTTCCAACCAAATTTTTTTAAAAGGTTTGCTAATTTAAATTTTGTTATTGTTACTATCATATAACTGTTTGGTTACTTCTGCATTATGTTTTGGTTACTGTTAGCTTGTGATTCGGATACCATTTTTGTTACCTTGATTTTGTATTTTGGTTACTTTTTTATGTTGTTATGATTATCATGTATTTGCTTAGTATACATGGTTGACTAAACTGGTTTTGGTGTACATGTTGTTTATGTACTGGTTACCATTAAAATATTTTTTTGGTTATTATCATATAAATATTTGGTTACTTCTTTAGTATATTTTTGGTTATTGTTAATTTCTGATTTGGATTCTATTTTTGTTTACTTGAATTGGGATTTTGGTTACTGTTTTTTGTTGTTCTGGTTATCATGTATTTGCTTAGTATATATGGGTTGACTAAACTGTGTTTGGTCTATATGTTGTTTATGTATTGGTTACCATTAATATACGTTTTGGTTACTAACATATAACTGTTTGGTTACTTTATTAGTATATTTTTTTGTTGTTGTTAGCTTATGATTTGGATACCATTTTTTTTTCTCAATTGGGATTTTGGTTCCAATGTATTTGCTTAGTATACATTGGTTGACTAAACTGGGTTTGATATACATGTTGTTTATGTGTTGGTTACCATTAAAACATGGTTTGGTTACTATCATATAACTGTTTGGTTACTTCTTTAGTATATTTTTTGGTATAAATGTTTTTGTTTTGGTGACCTTTAAATTATGTTTTGGTTAATATTATATATAACTATTTGTTTACTGCATAATATGGTATGTACTACATGTTGTTTATATTTTGGTCACCATTAGATTATATAATATAACTTTTTAATTACTGCTTTATTATGATATGGTTAATGTTATATTATGATATGATAACTATTATTGTGCAGTCAATGTGGGATGTTGGTTATTTGTTATAGTCTGTTTTGACTACTGTGTAATTGTTATATTATGTTTTGGTTAGTAAGCTTTTATTTGTTGGTCACTACGTAACTGTTTATGTTATCAATATTATTTATATCTAACTACTAATGACTGTGTAAATTTGATTTTGTTTATTTGCAGTTATGTGATCTTTACTATGAGGAATGCAACAGAAAATTCACTGAAAAAATTATATATTGGTGTGACATCGAAGTCTCCAGCATTATTAGCAAGAAATTGAACCCAAGTCAGTTGGAGAAGTTTAAGGCATCATTAGTTTGTGAATGTTTTATTTTTGTAAATAATAAATCCAAGTCATAATAAACCATATATTTGCTTAGTATACATTGATGTATTATTTTTGTAAATTCCTTCAAATATATTCTACAAGGGTTATGCTCTTCTAGAAAATTCATTGAAAAAGTTATGGTTAAATGTACATGTGAGAGTATACATGGGTTGCCTAAACTTGGTTGGACATACAGGTTGTTTCTGTTTTGGTTACCATTAAAACATGTTCTGGTTACTTTCATATAACTATTTGGTTATTTCTTTATTATGTTTTGGTTACTGTTACTTATGGTTTGATTATTATTATTGTGTCCTCAATGTGGGATTTCAGATACTTTTATTCTTTATTCTGGTTAATATATAATTATTTAATATACATGAATTGTCTAAATTGGGTTTCATTACATGATGTTTCTGATTTGGTTACCATTAAAACTTGTTCTGGTTACTATCATATAATTATGTGGTTACTGTTTTATTATGTTACATTATGGTTACTGTTATTAGTAACCAGATAGTTAAAAGTTTGTATCAGGACAAACATCAATTATTAAATGTACATGTGTGAGTGTCCTATTTTTCTACAAGCTTGTTAGTAACCAGATAATTATCATAGATATAGTTACAAGCTTATTAGTAACCAGATAATTATAAGCTTTGTATCAAGACTGTTATAAAGAGTTAAATATATATGTTTTATTTATTCCATGTCATCATGATAGAATAAGAAACTCCAATTAAGAGTTCTCATTTATATATATGATGGTCAGTTATAGATCTCATATTAAAATAAAAATAGTTTAAGAGGTGTAGTTGGTAACCGAACTTGCATATAAGGGTAACCATTTTAGTTTTTGTTAGTAACCAAATAATTAAAAACTTATATCAGAACAATTATCAAGTGCTTAATGTACATGTGAGGGTTCCCATTTATCTAACTGATCGATACTTTTAAATTACGTAGTTATAAAAATTATTTGGAAATGGTCCATGCCAGTTGGTAACTAAATATGAATTTAGAGGTAACCATTTTATTTTATATGGGTAACCAAATTTACATAAAAATATTTCAGAATAGTTATCAAATGTTCAATGTATATGTTTACTTTATATTGATAACTCATAATGGAATAAAAAATTAAAATATTAATCAACATCAATTTTAGTTACTATACACCATCAAAAATGTTACCAACCATGTGGTTAATGGTTACTAACAGTATACAATTATATATTCCTATAAACAATTAAATTTGTATATTGTTTACTGTCAGTCTCTACTGTATAACAACTGAATAAACATTGTAAAGTAACCAAGTCAATATTAGACAATAACCAAATTACATAATCTTAGTAACCATAATATAAACTACATTTTTACATGCAATTTTGAAGGCCCAAATGATAGAATTTGACAAAAAAGCCCCGCAGTTCACCAGCTTGCTGGTGACTTTGGATCGTTGACTCGTTTTCAATGAAATTAGGCTTCGAAAATGCCCAAATCCGACACTCCAAACTTGACAGAGATTGTCAAATTGTCACTGTAACCAAATAAACATTATTCTGTAACCAATTAAATAGTCTACAACAACCAATATATATAATCAGATTAACAGTTGTATGAAGGTAACCAATGTAGTCAATAAGTAACCACCAATATAAAAGAAACAATTATAAAATTCAATAACATTATAGAGTAACCAAATAAACACCTTACAGTATCTAAATACATATTATACAGTAACCAAGATATGTCTATTTAGTAACTAGAACATAAACATATTTTTTATTGCATTTTATAGTAAAAAATAACCAGTATAATTTGTTTGTTACCAACTAAAGGCATACTTTTGTAAGAATGTAACCAATTTGGCTAACAAGTAACCATTAATATAAAAAACATAAGTAGAAGTATACATTAATATGTTTCAGCAACCAATAATACAGTAACCAATTAATCACTGCAGTAATTAAGTTTGCATTAGTCAATAACCAAGTCAGCATGAGTCACTAAATAATATTTTTACACAGTAACCAAGTCAGCATTATAATTTTATACAGTAACCAATTCAGAATTAGTCAATAACCATTATAGTGTTACACAGTAAGCAAGTCAACATTAGTCAGTAACTAATATAATATTACTTAGTAACCAAATCAACATTAGTCAGTAACCAAGTCAGCATTAGTCAGTAACCAAGTTAGCATTAGACAGTATAATGTTACACAGTCAGTATACTGACTTTGTTATCAAAACAGTCAGTACAATGACTTTGTTAATCAACATCAATTTTGGTTACTGTACACCATCAAAAATATTACCAACCATGTGGTTAATGGTTACTAACATTAAACAATTATATATTCATGTAAATAATTAAATTTGTTGTATTGGTTACTGTTAGTCTCCATTGTTTGACAACTGAATAAACATTATAAAGTAACAAAATCAATATTAGACAGTAACCAAACTACATAATCTTAGTAACCAGAAAATAAATCAAATTTTTACATGCAGTTTTGAAGGCCTAAATGATGGAAGAATTTGACCAAAAAACCATGCAGTTCACCAGCAAAGCTAGTGATTTTTGATCGTTGATCCATTTTCAATGAAATTAGGCTCCAAAAACGCCAAAATCCGACTCTCCAAATTTGACAACATTATACAGTAATATGCTTCAGCAACCAATATTACTGTAACCAATTAATCTCTGCAGTAATTAAGTTTGCATTAGTCAGTAACCAATTCAGCATTGGTCAGTAACCAATTAAGTCAGCATTGGTCACTAGATAATTTTACACAGTAACCAAGTCAGCATTAGTCAGTAACCATATAATGCTACACAGTATTTGTAGTAACCATTTTAAACGTGAAAAACTTAAGAAAGGTTATCAATATAGGAATTCGTAGAAAACAGAGGTAACTACATGCATATGAATCACTTACCTCAGTATTCAGATTTTTATTGAAGTTGCTGCGATTTTGTTACCGAACTTTAACAATCATGGTAGTTCGATTGTTTTTGGTTACTGAACTTGAAGTTGCTGTTGATTTTGTATGCTATTTTGTGATCTCAGCGTTTCGTCGCGACGAAAAGTCCTGTCTTCTCCGATCTCAGTGCTGTGTCGCGCCAGAAGATTACGGTTACTGAACGGGAAGAAGTTGTTGATGCTGTATGCTATTTCCGATTTCAGAGTTGCATCGTGACAAAGTGATTCGTCTTCTCCGATTTGATAGGTGCGGCAGATTTCTGCGTCTTCTCCGTCATTGATATGTGTTCCGATTTCAAAGTTGCATGATTTTGGGGCGGTTAATTGAAAAGTTGAAATTTGGTAACTGACGTGTAGGAGTTAATGACACGTGATTTTAGCACGTATATTGTGTATGTTTTATTTCTGTAATTATGTTTTGTATGTTTTATTTTTGTAATTATTTTTTAATTGTTGTATATTAGTGTAAAAGACCCTAAATAATATAGGTGCATTGGCTTTTACTCTATTTATTCCAACTAGAGGGGATCTTAATTTGTGCAACACAAAACTATAATTCTGTCTATATATTTGATCCCCAACTTAAACAAATATATTTCATCATCAACATCTAATTAAAATATAATAATATTCCTTAGATAATGTGACTTAAATTTCCATATTTGCAATTTGAGATCTTACAAATTTCAATTCTACTATTTTTTTCTTGTCCACCTATTCTCCAATTTACTAAAACCTAATTATGCTCTTCTAGAAATTAAAATCTAAATAATCGACAGAAAAATCGAACACAATAAAATAGTGTTTTTCTTTTCAAAACAGGGGATAATTGAACCTGAATTCTAATCCTTACCAAGAAATCACCTTATGCATAAATTAGTGTGTATATAGCCCAGTAAACCTATTGAACCCAAAGGCAAGCAGACCAATTCCATGGTCAGAAAACCTTATATAAGGCCCAATAAACTTCCTTCCAACAAGAATTAACTCATACTTTTTATTACGCATGATTTTAAAATCCGGACTAGACCGTCTGTTCAACCGATAAAAATCAATCGAGACTCCGGTTTAGTTTGAACTAATTAACTGTTATTGGTCAAAACTCAGTAAAACCGGCGGTTCAACCGGTAAAATCGGTTAAGTTGACCCAGTGAACCGATTTTAATTATTTTTTAATATTATTTTCACCGAATTTTTTTTATTTTAAAATTAAGCACTTTTTGTAATATTGTAACTCAACTTTATTATCTTTTAATTCAAAAAAATAAATTTTTTTATTAATTATTAATAATATATATTAATAACGTCACTTTGTCAATAATGGTTTGACCACTGGTTGAACCAGTGATCAATTCATCATGTACCTTTTTCAATTCAATGTCCGGTCCGGCTCTGAAAACATTGCTATTACGACCCCCTTCATTACATCTCTTCTTCAATTTTTTTCCAATAAATAATCAGCAACATAAATATTATATTCAACAATACAATCTGTTGGGCCATGATTATTTGGACTTTTGGAGTGTAATAGGCCATTAATTATGTGGTGTTATTTTGGCTTGGGCCAGAAGTGGATTTAGTGGGCAGGGGACTTATGGGTTGAGGTTCCTAAGTATATTTGGACTCTGACTTTAGAAGGAAGTGTTGGACTATGGATCCACTTCATTAATTGTAGGAGATTTGATACAATCCTGTCATGGTTTGGTCGTTGATTGGGAACCTTAACCTGATTCAGAGAAGGATTGCTTACAAGGCGGTGAGATCATTATAAATACAAGGCACTTCATTGATTCTAAGGTACATGACATTTACTTTCCAGCACTAGAGCTTTAAGCCTCCATTGTTAACCTTATATCAGCATGTACTTATTCTCACACCGGAGCTATCCCCAGGCGGCCGAATCCATCAAGCTTTTGGTGTCTACCCGTTTCTGTGCAGGATTAGACGCCTTTTGGTGATTGGGGCGCGTGGACAGATCTTGGCGTTAACATTGACGCTAAAGGAAGGGGTTTTCTAATGTTTTTGGATTTCAATCACGTTCGTTAAATGTCCTACATCAAAGGTTATCGAGAACAGTAGGACAACTACCGGTGAAGGACATCCAACGACGACAAGTTCTTCTCAACAGAGAATTTCTATTATGGATAAGTTGGGCCATCAAAGAGTGACCATGACATACTTGGGCCACAAGGTGCCCCAACAAGGTCTCAAGCTAGAGGCCACGATGATGTCAGAAAGAAGTTGTTTTCTACTGGAAGTAAGGGGCTCGGTAAGGATCAGAAAAGGGTAGAAGGCACACCACTTAGAACCCAACACCGAGAAGATCAAGTAGACAAAGCATCTACTCTGGCCAGGATGGCACAAGAAACTGATAAATCTTTGAAGGTGTTGCTGCAACAGAGGGAGGAGATTGCCAAACAGATGGTTCTTATGGCCGGACTAGAAGATGAGGCATCCAGTAATACTCGACCAAAAGAGCATGGCAGGTCTCCGGATAAACGAGCTAGAACACGGAGGGATAAGATCCCAGACAGTTTGAAAGTAGACTTCGGAGCCGTTCTCGAGACTGAAGGGCAGCAATGGGTCGTACTCCCGAAGATCCAAAGAGGGCACCTCGCCTTAAAGATTCTCGGGATGGCGTTAATAATAGACGACGAAGCAGATCAAGGGGACGCACACCCGAGGGTTCAAAGAAGGCACCTCACCTTAGAATTCTTGGCTCAGTGAGAAGGATAGACGCCGAAGCAGATCGAGAGGTCGTACTCCCGAAAATCTAAAGAGGGCACATCTCCCTGTGGAGTCTCGCCATAACAGGAACGACAGACGAAGCCCTTCTAGGGCAGCCAGTTCGGATGGAAAGGGTCGGTCTGATCATAAGAAGAAGGGCTCCCCAAAGAAGAAGCCCCCCGAAGACAGCTTTTATCACTCATCGATCGGTGTATGCTTATAAGAAGATGACGTTTGGCTTGTTGAACGCAGGAGCTACTTATCAGAGGATGATGAATTACGTGTTCATAAGGCAGTTGGGGCGAAGCACGAAATTCTATATTGATGACATGATTGTCAATAGCATGTTAGTTCGGGGTCATTTAGATGATTTGGAGGAGTGCTTTCAGACTGTCCGTCACTATAATTTAAGATTAAATCCGACCAAATGCATCTTCGGGCTTGGAGTAGGGAAATTCTTGGGTTATCTAGTCAGCAAAAGGGGAATTGAGGATAATCTAGAGAAGATCCGGGATATTTTAGATATGAAGTCTCCACAGTCTTATAAGGATGTTCAGCGTCTGACAGGTCAGATTGCAGCTTTAAGGAGGTTTATGTCTAAATCGGCAGAAAGGTGTTTGTCGTTCTTTGATACGTTGAAAGGGCCGAAGAATGCAAAGAGTTTCCAATGGACTTTGGAGTGTGAAGATGCTTTCCAGGGGATAAAGAGGTATTTATCCTTGGAGCCTTTGTTGGTGAAGCCAATCCTTACTAAACCTCTGTATTTATATTTGGCGGCAAGTTCATTGGCAGTAGGAGCAATTTTGGTGTGGGAGATTGGGGGTAAGCAACAACCAATTTACTATGTGAACCATGCCCTAAGGGATGCAAAAATAAGGTATCCGAACCTTGAGAAGTTTGCCTTTGCCTTGATAATAGCTAGTCAAAAGCTTCAACAATACTTTCAAGGTCTGTTAATAGTGGTGTACACAGATCAACCACTGAAGAAGGTGCTGGGCAGAATAGAGGTTTCGGGAAGGCTCGCGGCATGGAAAATGGAGCTGTCTCAGTTCTACATAGAGTATCATCCTCTTACATCTGTTAAGGGTCAAGCGTTGGCTAATTTTGTGGTAGAGTGTTCGTTCTCTGAAACCGATAATAGTTTGGGTGAAGCTGAAGGATCTGAGAAGGTGATTACGTTACTTCAGCAAGTGCTGAGTTCATGGACGTTGTTTGCCGAGGGGTTGTCTACTTCGGATGTCATCGGGGCTGGGATAATTTTGATGAGTCCAGAAGGGTTCAAAGTACAACAGGCTATCAGGTTCAGGTTTTGGGCAACGAATAATGAGGCCGAGTACGCAACAGTTTTGGAAGGGTTTCGATTGGCAAAGAGTTTGGAAGTTCAAAGGTTGATTATTTATAGTGACTCCTAGTTGGTCGTCAAACAGGTTTCAGGGGAGTATGAAGCTTGGGGTTCGAGAATGGTGAAATATCTGCCAGAGTTAAAGGATCGGCTTCAAGTTTTCGATTCTTATGAGTTTCAAGGGATAGACAGATCAAATAATTCGATAGCAGATGCATTAACGAAGCTAGCTACAACTTAAGCAAGTACATTCAATGGATCAGTTTATTTGGAGGTCTTGGGTCAGCTAAGTTTTCAACACGGGGATGTTGTGACGCCCCCAAAATAGGTACACATGACCCATTCTGAGTCGCCATATATCACACTACAGAAATCAAATACAAACTTCATTTATACAATTGTTGAACTGTCGTGCAGAGTACAACAACACCTAAGCTGTGAGTTTTAATACAATTATATGTAACTCTCATGGTGCCTCGACCACAAACCTTACAATGGTACTTTACATAAAAGTATAATCAATAACTGTTTTAGAAATTAAAATCTTTGGAAAATACTCAAGGAAACCTTCGTACATGGGAGGCCATGCATATAAGTTATGATATATATCATAAGACTCGAGAATTATCCTTGGTTGACCCAATAGTCCCCAAAGAAAAACGAGAAGATTGCTATCATATTCTTTCCAATGGTGAGTCTTCTCTTGACATATAACTATCTCCATTGTATCCAATTGAGAATTATATTTCAACCAAACTCCAAGATTATATAGGTAATGCTCGTAGATATACTCAGTAAGTTGATGTGCATAACCCTGTCTTATAATAACACGAAGTCGTATGTCATTAGACATCTTGTCTGATAGCGGAAAAACACCCTTCCAAAGTTGGGTTTGCCTCACCCTATTTGATTCACCAAATATAACTGTTAAATGATGTATAAAATACAACACACTTATCTAAAGTTCTCAATAAAATTATTTCTATACTGTTTAGGGAGAACCTCAACAACTATAGATCACCGTTCTAATCCCTTGTTACCACCGCTCGACCCAACTATATTCTTATTACTTGAAAGGAATTATGAAGCAAAAGGGTGAGCACAACTAGCCCAGTAAAGAATATCATGGCAAAAGATAATTAAATTATCAATAACCTTCGTTAATAATAAATCAGAGATTTAGAACATATGGTAGATGATAAAACTTTTCAACCATGATTGCAGCGAAACGATCAATCCATTAGAAGAGTCAAATAGACCATAACGTCTATTATCTTCTCTATGTTAAAAGTCCACCAACAATGTTTTATCCCTGTAACATCAATAAACAATTCATGTTCACAATCATGTGAATAACTCATAATCATAATTGTGATTCTAAATTCCTCTTCGCACCCAGGACGAAGATAATTTTTATCACCTGTCTTTACCTGAAACATCAAAGATCATGGTTATACCAAATCATAGTTCCTGTTCATAATCATACTAATAAATTCATTTTTGCACTACGGGCTAAAGATTTTCATTAACAGTTCATCTTTGCACTACAGGCCAAGAAATGCAACTGTATTTTAGAAGAGTCAAGTAGAGCATGATATCTACTATCTTCTACGAATTAAAAGTTTATTATCAATATTTTATCGCTGAGACTCAGCTTAATAAATAATCCACATCACCGAATTATCCATGTACTACGGCCAAGGATATTCGTGTTTTTATCAACGATCATGATCACACCATAAAATAATTCATCTTTGCACCCTTGGCCGAAAAGAACCCATGGTTATGATCATACCAACATATGTCCATCAATGCACTACGAGCCATTGAGGACTTTTACCACATCATTTAGAAAATTACGGTCATGATTATACCGAATAATCCCTGGTCATAATCATACGAAGTCCATTTATGCACGTAAGCCACAGATGACTTTCATTACAATATAAGCATAAGGATAATGACAATGATATAATCATTAATCAAATGAAATCAAGGATAAATATTAAAGAGTTTAAATTTATCCAGAGTTTAAAAATATCCAAATTGTCAACATGATACTGCTTTGTAGAGTAAAATTCAAGAATAATATTCATATGTCAAAAATAATTTGGACAGAAAAGAAATATATTTTTTGGGTGAATAGTACCTTGTGAATAGTATTTCAGAAATAGTACCTCATGAATAGTACCCTGGCGTGAAAAGTGCCAAAAATACCCGAATGAATAATAATCGGGTGAATAGTAACTTGTGAATAGTACTCCAGCATAAAAAGTGCTTCGAATACCAGAGTGAATAGTAACCTGTAAATACTAACTCCTGAACAGTAACTCGTGAATAGTACTCATAAAAGAAAAATACAAAAGAAAACGATATTCCCTGACGAGTACAAAAGAAATGATATCTCATACGAGTATAATAGAATATACGAAACTGCAAATGGATTTTTACCCGCCACGCGATAATTCACGTAGACATGTCATTTTTACAATTTAATAAAGAATAAATACGAAGGGTAATTCACCATGCATGCGGTAGTCCGCATAGACATGTTATTCCAACATAATAATAAAGAATGGAATAACAGAAGAATTTCACCATACATGCGGTAGTCCGCGTTGACAGATTATTCCAATAGAATAATAAAGAATGGAATAACAACCCTTACGAGTATTGAAAGAAAATAACTCTCTTCATGAATATGAAAGAAATAATACCCCTTACAAATATTGAACGAAAATAATATTCATACGATTACGAAAAATAATATCTCTTCAGAATATGAAATAAATAATATCCCTTACGAATACGATAAATAATATCCCTTACGAATACAACAAATAATATCTCTTACGAATACAACAAATAATAACCATTACCTCAGAAGAAGATTTGATACTGGAATAGTGAAGTAGCAGACTTCTTTTCTTCCACCTCTTTATAACTTCTCTCTCTATAGATTCTCTCTCTATAATTTCTCTTGTGAGTCTTAGTGAATTGGTGAGAATGAAGGAAGAATGAGCTTCTATTTATAGGAAAATATAATTTCGATAATTGCACGTTTTGGGGCTCGAAATATTACAGTATAATACCTTCATCTTTTCCTTCATATTTAATTTAGTCCTGCAAGTATTATTAAACTTGCACCACCTCCCCTAATAGTATATCATGTGACTTAATAGTTAAATACATGTGAAAAAAATTACATTATAGTACCTTCATCTATACCTCTATTTGTAATTTAGTCATGCAAGTATTATCAATCTTGCACCACCTCCCTTAATAGTACATGCATTTGAATCAATGGTACACACATGTGAACAAATAGTTATAAGCATGTGAATTAATAGTAATTAATTGCTCATTTTTCTGATTAATTACCCGATTGGTCAATATAACCTTCAGACATCAATTATTATCGGAATAGATGTCGATTTCCTTTAACACTAATAATCCCAACACAATGGAAATATCAATTTCATCTTTAATCAATACAAACTTATTCATCAATAATATTATAACTCACAATATTTAACAACCAGATCATTCTCAGTAAATAGGGGGCTTTCCGATAAAGATTTCTCCATATTGACGCGCAATTAAATAACCTAACCCCTTTTCTCGACAGAACTTTTTAGACATCATCAATAATGCAAATAATAATATGAACAACTTGTCATCTCAATTATTGATTTAATAATATAAAATATTATACAGATGATATTGTGTCAATAATTGAATCAATAATATGAGAGATATGATGCATCAATTACTGTAGCAATAATTGAGTAAAACTGAGTGACTTCTCACATAAGCATCAGTAATCAATACCGTGTGCTACTATGAAACCACACATATTACTGTACTTTTACTACCGGGTAGTTCAACAGTTTAACGGTAAAACTTTCACCGTTATTTTTATAAAAAGACATTTTTGTCGTTTTCTAATTACGACAAAACTTCCGTTATGGGGTTCATCAATGATTATGCCGTCATACGAATCCCTTTTAAAATGAATATTTCCCGACCAATCGAATATTCTCCGACACAACGAATATTTTATATCAACTTGCTTAATTTGCAAAATTTTCACATATCACCCTTAACTTTAACCCTTTCTCAATTTAACCATTTACTAAATAAAATAATAATTATAAAAAAATTGAATACTTTTATTTCATAAAATTCGGGATCTCACAATCTCCCCTCCTTATAAAATTTTGCCCTCAAAATTTACGTACCTGGTATGCCAAAGAGATGAGAATACCTTGCTTTCTTTTCGTATTATACCTTCCCGGTTATTTTCTCTGTATCATGATTTTTCCATTGCTCATCTCCTGTATTTCAGATATTATTCTATAATATATCTTCAAAATCAACTTATCAAGTAAACAATTTCAGCTTAGGTAAGTCACACACTAACGAAGTATATTAACCGTCTCTCCCCTCCTAGTTCTAGACTCATATCTCCGCTAGCGACCATATCCCTAAGCTCTGATACCAAATGTGATGCCCCCAAAATAGGTCTACACGACCCATTCTGAGTCGCCAGATATCACACTACAGAAATCAAATACAAACTTCATTTATACAACTGTTGAACTGTCGTGCAGAGTACAATAACACATAATCTGTGAGTTTTAATACAATTATATGTAATTCTCACGGTGCCTCGACCACAAGACCTTACAATGGTACTTTACTAAAAAGTACAATCAATAACTGTTTTAGAAATTAAAATCTTTGAAAAATACTATGATGGATATTCAAAGCTTCAATAAAAAAGTCTAAAGAAATTCAGTTCTAGACAATGATGTAATTATTAATTTTAACTGTACGAGGAAGAAAATTTTGTTAAATCATTATCTCATCTCTTTGGCATACCATTATTGACAAAATTATCTCAATTAACAAAATATAGTACTAGACAAAATATTTTAAGGTTTAATTAATATTACTATCTCTGTCTCTAATTATTTGACGTTTTAGAGGTAGACACAAGAATTAAAATAATAATTGAAAAGTATTAAATATAGTACTCAATTGTCTATAATATCCTTAAATTTTTTGTTGGGATAAGTAGAGTTTTATTGGGATAAGGAGAGAGAAATAGTTTAATGAGAGGTAATTTTAAAAAAATTATCATTACTTCTCCTAGATTTGAACAAACGTCAAATAATTAAAAACAAATAAAAAATTCTAAAATGTCAAATAATTAGAGACGAATGAAGTAATATATTTTTCTACGAAAACTTCAACTCCTAGGGATCAAAGCTGGTTTGACCATAAAATTCTAAGCTTGACATAATGTCTCTCTATATATTTTGTGAATCAATTAATGATCACCGTGAATCGGCTAGCAACCTTTATTTGCATATCTAATTCATTTAATTTATGGACATAATATTAGTTATTCCAAAATATACGACCATGTTCATTGAATGGAATATATATATGATTCGGGAATAATTTCTTTGTAAGTTAGTAGTGATCTAGAGTTCTTTTATGGAGGCAAAACATATGAGACATGGATATTGGACAGAAAATGTATTTAACTTTTATTTATTTATATTTTTACCCCTATTAAAGGTCAAAATATAAATAGATAAAAATTAAATACAATCTTGTCCAATATTTCTATCTCATTTTCCTGTCTGTCTAGATTTTTCGAGTGATCTATAGTTTTTATGACATCTTTTGGTGCATGATTTCTTGGGTTCGGTTTGTTCAGCATGACATATTCTACGTGGAGGATTTTTTTTCACATGGCGATAGATTTTACAAAGAGACTTGATTTTAAGAAATCTGTAATTCTAATTCTATTTGACTAAGTTATTAATAATATTGGCCAAACTAAAAGGAAATCCAAACATCGGAAGGCGTGCTAAGTGCATGAAAAGTTTTTGATAATGACATACGATGAATCCGCATTGAGCAAGTTATGGGTAAGTTAAAATAATTGAAGAGTAAGGTAATGTTCGGTGGGATTTCAACTGAAGACTCATATGATGACTAAGTTGTACAAACTTTTGTATGGGAAAAGTTTTTGTGCATATACTTGGTTTATCTCATTGATAATCATTGGAATGTCGGTATCGCGCTATCCATGTATATGTGGTGGAAAGGTGATTCTTTTCTCATGTATATATTTGATAGTTAGATGATATTAGGATTAGGTTCGGTTCTTAAAACTAAAGCATATGGTAAGTTCATGACTCATAATCATATGGTTTGTTTTGAACCCCTCAGCGAATGGACGCCTATGGTCTGACTAGGATAAGTTCCTAAACTCATGATTGTGGCAAGTTCCTGAATTTTCAAAGTGTGGTAAGTTTGATGAATTATAGTGGGTATAAATCGGTTATAGTATAGGAAGCGTGAAAAAGATGAAAAGATGGTTTTGAGGTAGCCTTACCTCTACAGTTAGAGCGTATTCGTAATGTTTTTCATGTTTCAGTGATATGATCGAACAAGCTCGACTGTAATCGTGTGATCAAGTACGAACCGTTATGGTTGTTCTACGAGGAAATTTCTATTTAGATAAGTTAACAAGAAAGAACAAGTGCTCAAGAATAAAGTTATACCTTCTGTGAAGATGATATGGAGGAACCACAATATCGAAGAGGCTACGTGGGAACTCGAATCTGATATGATGAAGAATTATCCTGAGTTATTTGTTTAGTCCGTGTCTTCGATTCTGGGGACAGAATCTTTGTAAGTAGGGGAAAATGTGACGATTTGAATGTTTGAATTGTGATTCTGAAGACAGAATCCTTGTAAGGAGGGAAGGATGTAACGATCCGAAATTTCAAATTGTAATTTAAATATTTATTGAGTTATATAAATATTATTTGAGGTGTTTATTGTTAAATAAATATTTGTTGATGTGATGGTTGATGAATATAAATGATTGGAGAATTTTCTAAATTAAATTAATTTATAATTTAGAGGTTTGTATTATAACATGAGGTGTTATGTTGTTGTGTTAATTTAATAATTTAGATGGTATGTTAAATTATTAAATAAAGTTATAATGAAAATTATAATTTGGTGATATTTGCTAAAATCCTATATTTAATTAAAATATAGTATGTGACTATAGTTTTAAACTAAAGTGTTTATTAAAATAAATTAAAAAGGATTTAAATTAGTTTTGTCAAACAAGGCTTAAGTATGATTAATTCTTTAAAATTTAAATGGTTGCCAAACAAGCCTTAGGCTTTTGGGATTTCTAGTTTTTGAAAATCAAATAAAATAAATAATATAAATTAAATAAATTAAATAATATAATTATAATAGATACGTTTATTAGTTGGTAACTGGTATATTTAGTATAGGTATTATGGCTATATCAGTTTATTGTTTACGCTTAAATTAGAGATAGTCTATTGAGAAGGAAAAAGAGAAGAGAAGAGAGTCTGAGAATTGAGAGAGATTAAGAGGAAGCTTGAGGATTTCAAAGCCAATACTAGTGATTTTTAGCAAGAATTATTTTAGTAGTTGAAGGTATGTTCTATAACTTTGATATAATATATGTATATGTATGAGTTCGGCATAATTTACATGTTTTGTGAATTCAAAATTCTAAGTTTACGATTATACAATTGAGTACTTGTAGTTATATGTGTTTATGATGATTAGAATTTGTGTTTAAACCAGAATAGTATGCTAATTGTGTTTGATAGTATGAGGAAAGTAATGTCAGTATATGCATTCTTTGTATGGCATAGATAAGTACTAATTTGGATGGTCAATTCTTATGAAAAACTGTAAATTAAAACTTGTATTTGGTATTTCATTGAGATACGAGCATAACATAGTTCGAATGAGATGATTTGATCAAGTAATGCATTCACAATGTTGATTTCTAGAATGAATATCAAAAATAGAGTTTTTGGTTTTAAAATATGTTATTCTAGTATTTAACTTTTCTAGAATTATGGTTTAAGTTGTGTTATGTTAGTATTTGTATGCTTGGTGAAGTTTATGTGTAATTTTCATAAGTTATATATGTTAATTGGTGTTAGAAATTAAGAATAGTAGCTTGGTTTTGTTTCTGGTTATGGGTGTTCTGTAATTTGGCACCCCAGCGCCAAATTTCGCGCCCTAGCGCCAAATTTCGCGCCCCGGTGTCAAAGTTCGCGCCCCAGCATCAAAAATGGGACAGTAGCTCGCGCCCCAGCACTGGAACTCGCGCCACAGCACTGGAAATCGCACCCCGACGCCGGAAAAGTTGTATGAGTTAGGCAGTTTTGACCTCCTGTAGTAAAATGGCCATAACCCTTGCATACGAACTTCGATTGAGGATATTCAAGATGATTCGGAAATAGGTCGAATAGGCCTATAACTTTTATTCTTTAAGGTTTTCAATTTGAAATCGTTATGAAGGGTCACAATGGTCATCTTTAGGACTGTTATGTATTTGGAGCCAATCGGAGGGCGTCGGGATGCGCGAATGCAAGTGCAACCCTTTGTGTATTAGTATAACTTAATGATAACATGTTATACATGTAATAGGATTTTGTATCAAGTTGTTAATATGTATGTGATGCAATTACATGATCACTTAAGTTGTTGTAATAAAGCTAAAAAGTAATGAAAAGATGCGATGTTGTTTAAACTTAAACATAGTTAGTAGCTTTACTAAAACTAAGAAAGCATCTCATGAAGGTAATGTTAGTGTAACTAATGTGTATTGTCAATACATATGGCATGTGTAGGACTTGGGGTGAACGTGAGTAGTGATTGTTTAACCTACGCACGAGGCAAGTTCCCTAACCTTTGCTACTTTATTATTCAGCAATGTTACTTTTCACTGTTATGTTATACTTATGCAAATTCTCTATTTCTAATCTCTTGTTTAACGATTTATTGTCATGCAAGTTCGTTAACCCTCATTTATTGTTGAGCAAGTTAGTTAATCTTTATCTCTTTATTTAAAGTCTGTATTATTATTGTAAGAAGTGTGTTTATTCAGCTATTAATAACTGCTGTTTGACCTTCGTTCTTCAATATCATTGTACTATCTTACGTTATTGTACCGAACTCTAAGTTGCTTAGCAATTCTTTACCAATTCAACTAATCCTTAGTTGATGAATGTTCCAAACTCTAAATTACCCTTGAAGTCAACCCAAACCAAACTTCCTTTGGTTTGTTTATGTACTCACACAACTTTGAAAGCATGTTGTCAATGATAACATTTGTTCAACTTAGAAATTGTTAATACTCTAGCCTTATTGATTCATCGATATACCTTTTTCATGAATATATTATAATCAAACCCTTGAATAGTTATTGGTTCCTATCTGATTCAACCAATACTTAGTTGATGAGCGTTCTAAAAATCTAGACTTCCTTTGAAGTTAATTCCCAACCAAACTTCCTTTTGTTCGAAACCAGATAATCTAAGCTGAGATGAACAACCCTATATCAGGGGATTATTTTAGAGCTACGCAATAGCGTTAAAATGTTTGCGCAATACATAGTACAAAGGGTTGATCACCTGGAGTACGAAATGATGGTCCATATAGTCGTTTAGACGGTTAAAAGTTATAGTAGAAACACCTGTGAACCTAGGACATAAATGATGATTATAGTGTTTTATACTGTTAAAGGTTAAAGTAGAAATACTTGAAAACCTAGAATAGAGTTCGTGGACTTGTGATCCTCAGTGTATTCTTTGATGTTGATATCTATTGGTAACTTAAACGTTCATTATTCCTTTGAACTCATAGCTGTTGAGTTAAAGTTTATTATTCCGGTAAGAATACTTTACCATTGAAAGCTCGGTTAATTGTCATTCATAAAATGTTATTGTATATTATCCTTCTTGTGGGCAATTGTTTGCTCACTCTTGCACAAAACAATGCAGATAAAGTTACGAAGTTTGAAAAGCTTTTTACAAGCAAGGGCAAGGACAAAGTGCTTGATTAGACAAAAACGTTTAATTTATATTTTATTTGTGAAGCTTATGTAATAGATTTAATTATGATTATGTTTTCGTTTTCCACTGATGATTGTAATAAAGGTTAGATGACCTGGAATTTATTTGAGATTATGTAACCCTTTGGTGGGAGATTTATTGTTTAAGCTTTTGAGTTTAATTATATCCTTTGTTTATGGGTAGTTAGTTATGATTTAATTGGACAGTGAACACCAAATCTGTGGGATTGAGGTGCCCGAATTTGGGGGTGTCACAATCTCCGTGGAAGGGGAAAATTCGATTTGTCAAGAAAGGGAAATTAAGCCCTAGGTTAATAGGTCCTTTTGAAGTGTTTCGAAGAGTTGATGAAGTGGCGTACAAGGTAGCTTTACCTCCAGAGTTAGAGCATATTCATAATGTTTTTCATATATTAGTATTAAGACCATATAAACCTGATTATAAGCATGTTATAGAATATGAGCCCTTACAGTTTGAGAAAGACTTAACATATGAAGAAGTCTATGTTCAAATTGTTGACAAAAAAAGCAAGTACTGAGGAATAAGGTGATACCTTCTGTTAAGGTAATCTGGAGGAACCACAATGCTGAGGAAGCTGCGTGGGAACTTGAAAGTGTTATGATGAAGAATTATCCTCAGTTGTTTGCTTGATCTTGTATAGAGATTTTGGGGACAGAATCTTGTTAAGGAAGGAAGAATGTGACGAATGAAGAATCTTTTTAAGGAGGGAAGGATGTAACGATCGAGAAATTTGTAGTTTAATTTAAATATTTATGGAATTAAATAAATATTTTAAGTAAATTATTTATTGAGAAAAATAATTAATGGATGAATTGTAGTAAATTAATTTAGTAACTAAATTAATTAATGATAAATAAATTGAGTGTTGATAATTTTATCTGAAGGATTTAATTTAAGGAAAATAATTAAATTAAATCAATTGCTTAATATTTAAGAAGATAATTAAATTAAATGAATTGTTTAATTTAATAGAAATAAATAAAATAAATAAAGTGATGTTTCTAATTTATTAATTAAATTAGATATTTAATTATTTATTATAAGCATAATTATAATAAGAATATAATTATTATAATTATAATTAATAAGCTATTAAAATGGGTTACATGAGTGACAAGTGTAACTATATAATATAAATATTATTTAAAATAATCTAATATGGGGAATTAGTGTGTAACCAAACGTAGCCTTATGGCTTTTGATTTATTCAACTGACGCAAACCTTTGGCATATTTTACCTGACGTTAGTGGGGGAAGTGGGAGTCAGTTTATAATTCCTACGCGTATTATTTCATAAGGCTAGCGTTCAGTTTTCTTATTCACGTATTTGGCTAAGGAGAAAACACAGAGGGTGAGAGAAGTTCAAAGAAATTGAGAGGGTATTCTCTGAGATTTCAAGAGGAAGGAGAGGATTGCTAAACCTTGTTATCATCTCTTGCTAGCATATAATCAAGGATTAAAGGCATATATTATTCCTATTTTTATTTTTAGTTTTAGTAGTATATGTATATATATATATATATATATATATATATATGATTTGGAAATCATGTGAATGGTGGTAGAGGTATGTGCATGTAGTTTGCGAAATCTGTAATCTTCATGTATATTTGATGCTTGTTGGTCAAATTCATGACAAATTGGTGTATAGAAAGAAAATGAAATATCAGTGTTCATATTTGAAAAATAGTCTTAGAAAGTACCACATTTAATGCCTTATATGAGTTGTAATTTGCGAATTGAAGTTGGATTGTTATAATATGTTAAGAAACGAAAGCGGCGTAATTAGAATCGTGTCAATTGATTGAGAAACGAATTCGTGATGATCGAATTCGCTAAAGGTGTCAAAAATGAAGTTTTCATGAGAAAACATGGAATATAAGGAATTAAAATAATTTAATTTGTTGTTTAATTGTTCTAAGTTGATGAATATGTGAGGAAACATGTTTGTGTTAGTTTTATATCAATTGGATGTGTTAATTTCACTATCTTAAGGGTGAAATTCGTGTTAGTTGGGCTAAAAACGGAACACTATTGCTGTATTTTTTGTTCTGTCTGTGCACCAGCGTAGCTACGCCGGTGCCAAGGCCAACAATGGCGCAGTTGCGCTGGTGTAGTTGCGCCGGTTCCAGGCATAAGTGTGGCGCAGCTGCGCCACACCCTAAACTGTGTCAGTGCACTTTACTTAATTGCAGATCATGCCTAACGGACTTGTGTTAGTTTAGCATGCATGTTAAGGATATTAAAACATAAAGTGGACTATAATAACAGATTGTAAGATGTTGTAATTCAAAGTGTGAAGATTTTAAGTAATTATTTAAATAAGTTATAAAATGAAACTAAAAGTGATGTTTTCAAAAGTTGTAGATAAACGATAAAGTTTATGTTGATTAATGTGTGATTTCAGAGGCGTTAAGTATTTTAACCTAAATGGTTAGGTTCTAGGTTAGGGTTATGACCTAAATGATGGTTTAATACCCATAGTGTTGATATTCATACAACTAATTGTTGTTGCGATTGTAATGATGTATGTAAGGTAATTGAAGATTATATTACATTTGTGTAGCTTGCATTCAAGGCAAGTTCTCTAACTCTACATTCATAATTGTGCAAGTTCTCTAACTCTACTTACATAATTGTGCAAGTTTCTAAACCTTAACTCTTTACATTGAGCAAGCTTTATAACTTCATTCTTTTATTAATGAATGCAAGTTTCTTATCCTAAACTTTGGTTGAGCGAGATTATTAATTTTATTCTTATATACGATTGATTAAGCTCTTGTAACCTAATTCGTTACATAGAGCAAGTTTCATTTTTTTTAATTATTATACAAAGCATATATTGTTTTAATACGTCGATTCAAATGTAGTACTTTGCATGTGTATCATGTTTATTCAGTTATATATTGTTAATATCCGATCTTTGACTTTGATAGCCTTGTTCAGTTATACATTCTTGTATTAAACCTTTATTGATGGAAATTGAATAAGTGTTCTAAAATTCTAGAAACACTGATAAGCTAGTTCCAAACTAAACTTTCTTTAGTGCAGAAATTCTAAATTCAAACTGAGACGAACAACCCTAACATATGGGATTTTGCACGTGTAACGTTTAGATGTTTGTGCATAATACATGGTACAAAGGGCTGATTCCCCTAAGTACGTTAAGAAGAGTCTGTATAGTCTATATGAATGTTAATGTTAAGGTAATAATACCTAAATACCAGAGACATAGTTCGTGGTCTTAAGACCCTCAGATATTAAATTCGAACTTGTTTTCTATTTTTAGATTCGTAGAACAAGCTCCTTATTGATCAGCATTCGTTGTTCATTCTCATGTTGTTATTATCACTACTCTTTATATCAGTGAGCAATTATTTGCTCACTCTTGTAATTAAACAATGTAGCTAAAGTCGAAAGAGGTGATGAGCCATCTACTAGCAAGGGAAATGGCAAGATGTCCAAGTGTTCAAGAATTAGTTAAAGTCTATTTAAATGTATGAAGTTATAAGACTTGTTTTATTTTATGATGTATTCCGCAAATTGATGTCATAATTTAATGTTAAATTACCTGGGATTGTTTATGAGATGATGTAACCCTTTAATGGGAAAGCTTATTGTTTAAGTTATTTAATGTTTTATCCTTTATCATGGGTAGTTAGATGTAATTATTTTGATAGTAAGCACCAAGTCCTATGGGAATGAAGTACCTGGATTTGGGGGTGTCACATTTACACAACGTTTATAATGTGTCATCTATTTAGAAGGTGTCATTTATTTATACAAATATACAACATTTTTAAAATGTTGTAGATAAAAAGAAAAGAAAAGAAAATGTTGTAGTTCACCTATATTACCAATGCACCTGCAATATGCTAATGTCATGATATATAGCTAAAAGGTCTAAATTCTCATTTAAATTTAAAGCCAAAATGTATCAACCATTCAAAATACAACCCAATAATACCATTCGTTTACAGTTTCAAATTACTATATCCACAAAATATATACCAAACTATCCATATATACATCTCAAATTCACTTTTTAATCCACAAAATAAACCACAAAAGAAACCAAACTATCCATAAAATTAAGCTACTATCTAAGCATGTGTCAAAAAGCCTAGAATA
Organism: Panax japonicus; assembly: GCA_020205505.1. Classification (NCBI taxonomy): domain Eukaryota; kingdom Viridiplantae; phylum Streptophyta; class Magnoliopsida; order Apiales; family Araliaceae; genus Panax; species Panax japonicus. The sequence goes on along the minus strand of CM035101.1, from coordinate 50,155,544 downwards.
ATTAATCTGCCACCTTTGTAATACTTCTTTTTCTTTTGCTCTGTCAGTCCGCCATTTCTTTATAAGTTCCACAGGGGATTGAAAGGAACTCGACTCCATTTCCAGAAACTTACTTCTGGAGTCTGGTCCAACAGAATAATTAATCTGCCACCTTTAAACCCACACAAGTAACAAAGAAAAAAAATGAAATAAACTATAAAACAAAATAAGAATGTCGATACTTGGCGAAAAAAATAAGAATGTGGATAAACAACAAGTAAAGCAAAATGCCTTGCTACACAGTGGCGAAGCTAGGCTAGAATTGTGGGGTCAATTGACCCCACTTAATTTTTGAAATCAGTTAAATTTTTTTTTATTCCGTTCAATTTTTGACCCCCACTCAATTTTAGACCCCACTTAAAAGGCAAACCGTGAACTATTAAAGTCTTTCGTGAGTGGTCGGAATGGGTATTGGTGACTGGCTAGCCACGAGTGTGGAGACTGGAGTGCGATTCTATTCTATTGTGACTCTCTTGCAGCCTTGTGCCCTTGCAGGTAACAAAAATTACTCTCTCTTCAATTTCTCCAACCTCAGTTTTGTTTTCAGAAATCAATTGTGATTTCCCTCTTTTGTTAGTATTATTAAATTGGATATTTGGATGCATTTGTCTGACCCAAAAGTATAAAGTATTAAAAAAAATTGTCTCGAGGATACTGCCCCCGAACCCCCACCAAATTTTTTATAACTTACTAATAATTTTGACCCCAGTGCTATAACTTCCTGCTTCGCCACTGTTGCTGCACCATAAGTTTAGTACGACAATATTATACAAAAGTACCTGGCTAACATGGCAGCATTTTTTCGTTTCCAGAATTGAGAAAATAATACCGCCCATGATATTATGCTTATAAAGAAAACAGGGAGGACCAGCAACTGCAATGATCTGTAACACAACAGAAACATTAAGCTAGATAACGAAAAACTGAAAAAACACATCAACAAAAAAGTTAACTAGCATACAAAGGCGAAGATAAGATGAACTACCCAAAATCAACCAATTTCAAAATAAGGCCAAATGCCGCGGAAATAACAGCCACCGCGTGTACATTCCAAGAAAAGCAAAATAGGTTGCAATCTATAGTGTACATATAACAATCAAATTTGTACCTAAACAAGAATTTGTACATACAACAAGCAAATGTGATGTACCACCAGTTCAGTGCCCAACTTTTAATAAGATGCTTATGTAATGGTAGCAACAGAAACGCTCGTACCAACTGAACAATGAACCATCGGGCTGTGTACTTCCTCAAATACTTTGCTGTACTTCCGAAAAGCAAACTGAGTCATCTTCGGCCATTGTAAATGGGGTTGGATAAAATCAAAATTTCCAGCTCCACCAGGAAATGCATTTGAACTTTGCACAGGAACTTGTTGGTTTTGATTCACTGGTGACTGAACTTGCTGATTCTGACTGCCAATAGATTGTTGAGCAAGTGGACGTTGCAAAGGCCCAAGTGGACTTGGCCTGACTGTAGTTTGAGGTCCAGCAGAGGCAGTAACAATGGTTGATGAGATAGGTACACCACTAGCAGAAGTAGGAATCAGGGAATTTTGTTTTCCTTGAACAAAGGTTGCAGAAAAGACATCCCAAAAATTGGGTCCAGTGCAAAGTCATTTTCTGAAATTGTCGGTGCTTTAGAATCTTTAGCAAACCACTTGTCCTTCTTCCAAGCCAATCAGGGGAGAAACTTGAAGTTGGAGGAGGACGAGAAGCAGCCATAGTACCTCCCCCAGGCATTCCTTGACTTGCAACACCCTGCTGTGAATGGAATGCATTGCTAGGAGGTGGGGGCTGTCTGATAATGTTGTGGTCTCATTATGTCGTGGGCTTCAACTTCCTCCCACTCAAATTGTATATCCACTCCTGAAATCAAAATCAAATACCAATGAAATTGCAAATGACTAACAGTTATGTAGTGTAATAAAAGTTATTATCCAAAGAGCAGAATATTCAGAAAGAGAAAAAGAAAGAGAGAGAGAGAGAGAGAGAAGGGATTATTTCAAACAACCAAACCAAGTTACCTAGTCTAATTGAATACACACCATTCAACACTGAAGCAATAGTAGTACAACATAAACTTGGAACACCAGCAATGGATAAGGGAAGCAAAAAATAATTCAAAGGTAAGTAGCTATTCTTAATTATAAAGCTGCACCAAACAGCAATGTGTCAATAAGTAAACATTAGTTAAAAACCTCAGCAAATAGATCAGACATATTTATAAAACATGAATAGAAAGGAATCATCAGATCAGTAATATCCATGAGAGCCGAAAGGGTAAATATTGGACCTTGATAAATCCATATATTTGTCGGCGATATAATTTGTTGCAGGAGCTAGTGGAGGCAAATTAGTCGGCGATATTATTTGTGCTTCAACTGGGTTGTCGGGTAAATCTGCAGAGGCGATGCATAAGACATTACATGTAATAAGAAACAGTTTCAGCAATAACCATTGGACCTTTTTCAGTGCCCCTACAATTCATATTGGAGAGGAAAGCTAAAAAGCAAATATAACAAACAAGTGTTTTACTAATAGTGAAAGTACTAGCGCATGAACCTAACGATAATGAGATTGCTTGCTTGACAAATAGAGTTTCCTCCATTAATCACTAGATTCTTAACATGTCCTTTATAAGAATCCACAACTAGTACCAGAACATCAAAGAAAAAATTCCCCAAGTAACTAGACATTCTATTGAGCAAGAAAGAAGATACAAGTAATAGAGAAAATGAAACAATTAACAAATACTCAAAAAAAAGGCCCCCAATAAACAAGAAGCATATGTTTGTTCAAGTCGCAAACATAAATTATACAAGACTTTTACACTTAAAATGTAAGGTCAAGTATCGTAGTAGAATGAAGGCTACACACCGACGCTCTCTTTTCTATTAGCCTAAGCGTCTTCGCGACATTCCTATAGCTCACACCCCGTTGCATGAGGCAGGATTGCTCTAAAGCCTTATTCTCACCTACTCAAATGAGATTGAAAACTAACATTCTGCAGAATCAGAAATTCGAAGAGAGTCTTCTACTACCAAGTTTACTCTGTCAAAAAATTCTATTCCAAGATAATTGCTGGTCTAAAGTATATATTCAAAACATTGTTCCCTACTTCCCTTTCATCATTATTAATGACTTAATGTTGAGAAACATATACAACTAAACACCCCAGTAATGTTATTCAATTATCAAAACATTTCACAATACCACTCTCATCATTTTGAACCTGACCATGCTGAATACCCTATGACTCGCCTATTTCCCAATCATATGAAAACTAACGGCCAAAGAAGGTCTTTTCAGCTTTACTAATCCATCTTTCCTTTTAGATTCTGTATATTGCAAATTACAGTTTATTCTAAAGCAATATCACAAAATTCTCTGATAAAGACACATCAAAGATAATGGTTCAGGTATTAATTTAAAGATGACGCACAATGAGCAAAATATAGGCTACAACATTCTGCAACCTATCCATATGCACTCCCGCTGAAACCTAAAAATGCTCTGCTTAAATTCCTAACAAGAAAAATTACTCTTAAGCTAGTAGCTAGTACAGTACTTGGTCGAAAAAATCTAAGATTTAATTCTAATCATAAATGTAAGACCCAAACTTATTATAAATGAAATCGAATTTCCTCTATTTATTATTTTGAAATAGTAAGGGTTGATTTGATTAATGTGGTTAGTTATGGGTGAAATGCGCAAATATCTTAAATAAGCAAGTGGTTATAAAATATTCATTGTTAACACGGAAATATTCGTTTGGTCATGAAATATTCTTACTGTCGGGGAATATTCGTACGACGGCGCAGCCTTGTGTGGGCCCCATAACAAAAAGCGATTGATTGAAGAAAACGATAAGTATAAGTTGTTTATAAACAACGGCGTAGTTGTTACCGTTAATACTGTTGGAATACCCGATGGTTAAAACACAGTAGCACACGGTTTTGCACCAATTATTGATTCATACGTAAGAAGGCACTACTCAATAATTGTTACAGTAATTACTGTTCAATATTTTATTTTATTGATTCAATAATTGTTACGTTGGTATTTTATATTATTGTTGTTTTAATAATTATCACTACACAGTATTTTTCATTATCAGATCAATAATTCATATTATTTGAATAATATTATTAGATAGTATTATTGGCAATGTCTAGAAAGTTCTGTCTAAGGAGAGGTTTGATCACCTAATTGCGCGCCAGTAAGGAGAAATCCTTATTGGAAAGCCTCATCTTTCCTAGGAACGGCCTGGTTGTCAGTATTGTGATTCTGTAATATTATTAATGAATAATTAATTATTGATTTATATGATAAGAAAAATATTCATTTTACGTGGATATAGATGGATACAATTTTTTAATGTGACAATTGTTGAAAATTGATATTTTATCTTTTATGATAAAATAATTCATTTAAATATATTATTATATTATAATAATAATAATAATAATAATATAATGGTGATATTTTTACAATAAATATGTGATATATGAGTAAATGAGGAGAAAGAGTATTTTTGTTACAAAAAATATTTAACACATGTTTTGTGTGTCAGTGGGCCCCATTTTGACTGAAATTTGATTTTATCCTGTAAAATCATCTGTATGTGGATTTCGGTCAATTTCTATTTGGAATTTGGAAAAACTTAAAACTACAAAGTTGTAGGGAATTGAATTTCCTATGGAATGAACATAAAATTCGAATTTTTCTGATAAAAGGGCTATTTATTATAAATTATTGAAGTTCTGGAATAATTGATTTCTGAAGTTTTAATTATTTTTTAAAGAAAAATATTTTTAATATGTTGGTGGGCCCCACTAGTATTGAAAGAATGTTGAATTCAATTTCTTTGGTGTGCGTAGGAAATTTTTTAATATATATTAATATTTTATTAAATTTTCTACTATGGTGTTCTAAGTATTTTTCTATAAATAGGGTGCTTAGGTTAGAATTGAAAATCACACCAGAAACTGAAATCTTCTCTCTCAATATTATCGAGCATATTCTTGTGAGTATGTTGATACTTTGAGTGTTGTTATACGGTGCAAGTTCCTTTCAGCGTTATATCTGATATTCCAGCCAGAAGTACTATTCTTTTGAGGTAAGAGATGTTATTTTTTTATAAATGATATTATTTCTTTCAATATCATTATGTCGGAATGTTGGGAAAATTTTTCTTGTGAAATTCTTGTTTTTTGTGTCGGGGTTACTATTCACGTATACGTCACTATTCACGTATATGACACTATTCACAAATACGACACTATTCACAAAAAAATGAAATTTTCTCTTCTTTGTCCCAGATGTCTATTTTTGTTACTAGCTTTGATTATATCCTTGTTCTGATCATTATTCTTGAATTTTACTCCACAAATCAGTATCATGTTAATAATTTGGACGTTATTGATTTCTGAATAAATTAAATTATAAATCTTTAAAAATTTATCCTTAAACTTGTTTTATTGAATTATTATATCATTGTCATCATCCTCATGTTTATAATATGTTGAAAGTCATTAGTGGCCTGTAGTGCATAGATGGACTTGGTATGGTTATGACCAGAGATTATTCAGTATAATCATGACCGTAATGTTACAAATGATGTGGTAAAAGTCCTCATTGGCCCGTAGTGCATTGATGGGCAGTTTTTGACATGATCATGACCATTGATTAATACACAAATATTATTGGCCCGTAGTACATGAATAATTTGTGGTCATGATACTAATTAATATCCTTGGTCGTAGTGCAGGGATGATGTGGATTATTTATTAAGCTGAGTCTCAGCGATAAAAGTGATGAAAAAACTTTTAAATCATAGAAGATAGTAGATTTTATTCTTTACTTGACCCTTCTAATGTATTGCTTGTTCCGTTGCAGTTAAACTTGATGTTTGTTATATTTTATCAGTTTAACACTGTTGAAGGCTAATGATAAATTATTCTGCATTATCTTAGTCATAATATTTCTTACCGGGCTAGTTGAGCTCACCCTTTTGTTTTCATTGTCCTCTTCAAGACTAGTCGGGGAACGGAGTGACGGTCCAGATGGTAGCATTAGTAGTACTCACTATTCTATGAAATAGTGTGATAATAAATGTATTGAGGACTCCATTTGAGTTGAATACTGTCTAGAAGATAATATTCGTATTAAAACTCTCAGTTTATGTTTTGTCGTATGTCACACGACAGTTGTATCATTAAGTTGTATTTGAATTTTTTACCATGTATTTGGCGACTTAACACGGGTGATGTATACCTATTTTGGGGGCGTCACAGTTAGTATCAAAACTTAGGGATACGATCACTGGCTAAGATGTGAGACTAGAACTAGGAGGGGAGAGACGGGAAATTTCTTCGCTAGTATGACCTACCTAAGTGTATTTGGTATTTAATTGGTCGGTCAGGGTATAGGGATAATATGTTGCTTGTCAATTAACCCTTTTTTGTGGCAGTATTTAAAAATGACATCCGAGAATGTTGGGAATAGAAATGGAGCACAGGAGACCGTTGAGTCTCCATAGATCAATAATCAGGATAATGTGCATCAGGAAGGCGACAATCCTCATGTAAACAACAACACTGACCAAATGATGAACGATAAAATGTTCAGAGGCTTTATGCAATTCATACAACATCAGGCGAGATCGGCTCCTGTCCAAAATGTAGGTAGAAACACTAGAAACTCTCAGACGGTCACCACTAAATATTTCAAGGAGTTGGGACCACCAGAGTTTATTGGAGAGCCAAATCCACTTAAGGCGGAAATGTGGATAAAGTAGATCACCAAGATATTTGATTTCTTGGGATGCTCCGAGGAGCAAAAGGTTCCCTTTGCCACCTTTATGTTGTTAGGAGAGGCAGATTACTGGTGGGAATCGGTAAAGCGTACTCAACCTGCCACACTGAAGATGTCTTGGGAGAAGTTCCAAGAACTATTCAGCGACAAATACTTTCCCAAAAGTATTAGTCACATAAAAGAGGTAGGGTTCATCAAGTTGGAGCAGAACAATACGACCATGTCACATACGAAGCTAAGTTTGCCGAGTTGTCCCGGTTTGCAACTCACTTGGTTGATAATGAAGAGAGAATGGCGCGGATGTTTCTAAGAGATTTAAAACCCGAGATACGTCAATATCTAATTTCTCATAAACTTTGTTTGTATTCAGATGTTGTAAATAGGGCTCAGTTATTGGAGCGCGATAACGAGTCAACTCAACCAAAAGAAAGTAGCCATCAAAATGATTATACCAGTGGTAGCAGTCATCGAAGCAGTGACAACAAACATGGAGGGAATCAATATGCTAGAAATGATAACCACTTCGGTGGTAATCATGGTCACGATAAAAAAAAGTGGATATTTCAAGAAGAGGAGATTCAACAATGATGGAAAGACGTCAACACCAGTACCCATTGTTAAGGAAGGAGAACGACCACCTATTATATGATTCAAATGCAGAGAGGAGGGACACATCAGTCCAAACTGTGCGATGCAGTCCAAAGCATGTTACAATTGTTGAAGAGAAGGTCACCTAGCCCAATTTTGTCATACAAGAAAACCAAGTCCAGTTGGAACGGTGACACCAAAGCCGTCCTAGACAAGTCAAAACCAGTAGTTCAATGGGAGAGCGTTTTTTGTGACCTCCCAGAAAACAAGGAACCCGAACGAAGTCATCCCGAGTAAGCTTATCATAAACTCTAGCGAAGTCTATACCTTATTTGATACCGGCTCTACCCATCCTTTTATTTCTCCTACTCGCGCTCAATGTTTAAATTTGACTCCGGAAAAATTAGACTTTAACTTATCTGTGGAAACTCCGTTGGGAGAAACCTCCATTACATCCACTATTTATAAGTCTTGTTTGGTTCAAATCGTTACCCTCACATTATCTGTCGATCTTATTTCATTAAAAATACTTACATTTGACGTGACTCTAGTGATTGATTTGTTAACTACTCATCATGCAAAAATTGATTATTTTCGTAAGGTTGTTAGCTTTCATATTCCTAACCAACCTATTATATGAATTCAAGAAACCAAACCATTAAAATCAATCATTGTCATCTCAAGCCATAAAGCTATTCTTTTATTGAAAAATGGATGTCAAGTTTTCTTAGCTCATGTCACGGATTTAAAAAAATACGTCAGTTTTGAATGATATTTTTATTGTTAATAAATTTCCTGACGTATTACCTAAATAACTTCTTGGCCTACCCCCAGAGCGTGAAATTGAATTTTGTATCGACCTTGAACCAGGTACAAAACTCATTTCCAAAGCCCCATATCGAATGGCTCCTATTGAACTTCGTGAGTTAAAGACCCAATTGTAGGAATTGTTAGACATAGGTTTCATTCACCCTAGTATGTCTCCTTGGGGTGCTCCTGTTCTATTCGTGAAGAAGAAAGATGGGAGTATGCGACTTTGTATTGATTATCAGGAGTTGAATCATGTCACCATTAAGAATAGGTACCCATTGCCACGTATTGATGACCTGTTTGACCAGTTGTAAGGCGCCAAATTCTTTTCAAAGATCGATCTTCGTTCCAGATATCATCAGTTAAAGATTAGAACCGATGACATTCAAAAGACGACTTTCAGAACTCGGTACGGGCATTATGAATTCCTAGTCATATCTTTTGGATTGACTAATGCTCCTGCTGCCTTCATGGATATGATGAACCGAGTATTCAAGGAATATTTGGATCACTTTGTGGTCATCTTTATCGATGACATCCTCATATATTACAAAAGCCATGAAGATCATGAGCAACACTTGAGGCTGATACTCCAAAAGCTTCGTGAAAACAAGCTTTATGCCAAGTTAAAGAAATGTGAGTTCTGGATTGAGAAAGTAGCATTCCTTGGACACGTAGTATCAAGTCATGGAATATCTGTTGACCCGGCAAAGATTGAAGCAATACAAAGCTAGAAGCAACCTAAATCAGTGACCGAGGTACGTAGCTTTCTTGGCTTAGCTGGTTATTATCGGAGATTCGTAGAAGGGTTTTCGCGAATCGCTACTCCATTAACTCAGCTGACTCGGAAAGATATAAAATTCGGTTGGAGCATGGAATGGGAGAAGAGTTTTCAAGAACTCAAAAGGAGACTCATTTCATCACCTGTTCTGACAATACCATCTAGCTCGGAGGGATTTTTCATCTACAGTGATGCTTCGGGCAAAGGATTAAGATGTGTTCTCATGCAACATGGGAAAGTCATAGCCTATGCCTTTCGGCAACTCAAAGAATATGAGAGGAATTATCCTACTCATGATATAGAGTTGGCAGCTGTTGTCTTCGCACTTAAAATTTGGAGGCATTACTTGTATGGGGAGAAAGTGGAGATCTTTACGGATCATAAAAGCCTCAAATATTTCATCACCCAAAAGGAACTCAACATGCGGCAACGACGTTGGCTTGAATTGTTAAAAGATTATAATCATACCATTCAATATCATCCTGGTAAAGCAAACGTAGTAGCTGACGGATTGAATAGAAGATCATATGCGGGTAAGAGTGCGATATTGTCAACGCAAAGGCCCATTTTATATTACTTGGAAAGGATGGAGATAGAGTTACAAACTCTAGGGACCCACGTGATGATGGTGAATATACGAGTAGAACCGAATTTAATCGATAAAGTTAAAGCTGCTCAAGCCACAAATGTGACGCCCCCAAAATAGGTATACATCACCCATCTTAAGTCGCCAGATACATGGTACAGAATTCAAATACAACTTAATAATACAACTATCGTGTACAATACGACAAAACATAAGCTGTGAGTTTGAATACAAATATTGTCTACTAGAGATTATACAAACTCAAAAGGAGTTCACATTTTAATTATTATCACACTATTTCACATAATAGTGAGGACTACTAATGTTATCATCTGGCCCGTCACTCCGTTCCCTGACTAGTCCCTACTACGTTCTCATTTCCTGAAGAGAACAATGAAAGTAAAAGGGTGAGCTCAACTAGCCCAGTAGGAAATATTATGACTAAGATAATGCAAAATATATTATCGTTAGCCTTCAATAGTGCTAAACTGATACAATATAACAACCATCAAGTTTAACTGCAGTGGAACAAGCAATCCATTAAAATAGTCAAGTAGAGAATAAAATCTACTATCTTTTATGATTTAGAAGGGTTTTCATCACTTTTATTGCTGGGACTCAGCTTAATAAATAATCCACATCATCGAATCACCCCTGCACTACGGCCAAGGATATTCTTTAGTATCACGACCACAATTATCCATGCACTACGGGCCAAGAATATTTGTGTATTCAATAATGGTCATGATCATGCCAACAGCTATCCACGAATGCACTACGGGCCAATGAGGACTTTTACCACATCATTTGTAAAATTACGGTCATGATTACACCGAATAATCCCTGGTCATAACCATACCAAGTCCATCTATGCACTATAGGCCACAGATGACTTTCAACAAAATATAAACATGAGGATGATGACAATGATATAAGAATTCAATAAAACAAGTTCAAGAATTATTTTATCCAGGAACTAATAACGTCCAAATTGTCAACATGATACTGCTTTGTAGTGTAAAATTCAAGAATACTCAGAAGAATATTTCCATGAAAAGATATTGGATGAAGCGCAAATATCAAGGATATTCCACTAATTTCATGGAGTATAGAAGTCAAAACTTTAACCAACTGAGTATAATAAGGAATGGAATAACTAAAGAAATCACCAGGCATGCGATAGATCGAACATACAGGTTATTCCAGCAGAATAATAAATAGCGGAATCAGGTCCGGCGTAAAATGCACAGACAGGATATTCCAACAGAATAATAAAGACAGAATCAGGTCCGGCGTAAAACGCACAGACAGGATATTCCAACGGAATAATAAAGACGGAATCAGGTCCGGCGTAGAACGCACAGAAAGGATATTCCAACAGAATAATAAAGATGAAATCAGGTCCGGCGTAAAACGCACAGACAGGATATTCAAACAGAATAATAAAGACGGAACCAGGTCCAGCGTAGAACGCACAGACAGGATGTTCCAACAGAATGATAAAGAATGGAACAACAGAAAAATTTCACCAAGTATAGGGCAGCCCGCGTATACAGGTTATTCCAACAGAATAATAAAGAATGGAATAACAGAAATTCTCTTCATGGATAAGAGAGAAATAATACTCCCTACCTTTAGAAAAACTGGATATTGGAATAGTGAGGTAGCAGACTTCTCTTCTTTCTATAATTTCTCTCTATAATAATCGCTCTAAAGCTTTTGTGAATTGGTGAGAAATGAAGGAAGAATGAGCTTCTATTTATAAAAAAATATAGTTTCGATAATTGCAAGTTTTGGGGCTCGAAAAATTTTAGTACAATACCTCCAACTATTCCATTCTTTTTAATTTAGTCGTGGAAGTATTATCAAACTTGCACCACCTCCCCTAATAGTAAATAATATGATTCAATAGTAAATTATGTGAATCAATAGTTCTAGACATGTGAAAATACGAATTACAGTATAGTACCTCCATCTATACCTCCATTTTTAACTTAGTCATGCAAGTATTATCAATCTTGCACCAACTCCCCTAATAGTAACAAGAATGTGAAACAATAGTATACACATGTGAATTTCCCGATCTCCGCCAGAGATCATATCCCTAAGCTCTGATACCAACTGTGACGCCCCTAAAATAGGCATACAACACCCATCCCATTCTGAGTCGCCAAATACATGGTACAGAAATAACTACAACTTCAATAATACAAATGTCGTGTGAAATACGACAATACATACTGTGAGTTTAAATACAGATATTGTCGTCTAGACAATATCCACACGCAAATAAATCCCCATCATAATTATTGATACATTATTTTACAAAAATGGTGAGGACAACTAAACAACTCTCTCTAGAACCTTCATTGCATACCCCGACTCGATCCTGCTATGTTCTCACCTCCTGAGAAGAAAATGGAACAACAAGGAAAAGGGTGAGCTCAACTAGCCCAGTAAAGAATATTATGACTAAGATAATATACAACAAATTATCGTTAGTCTTCAACAGGGAAAAATCTAATAGAATACAATAGACAACAAGTTTTAGATCAACAAATGCAGCGGAAACAGCAATCCATTAGAAGAGTCACGTAGAGAAAGAATTCTACTATCTTTTAAGGTTTAAAAGTCCATCATCAATATTTTATCCCTGTAACAACAATTAATATACATCTTTAATCATCTTTGCACTACAGGCTAAAGATATTCATTTGTATCACCAGTTGGTCATGTTCATCTCAACACCTGTTCATCTTTGCACTACGGGCCAAAGAGATTCATCAGTTTAATCATTCATCTTTGCACTACAGGCCAAAGATATTCATCAAGTATCACCATTAAGGACTGAGGATGATGAAAAACATTTTTAAGAACGAATCCAGTGAGATAGAAGGACAAATATTAGGGATTCGTAACACAGTTTGTCCAAGATCAATAATACTTCATAACAACTGATTTTGAAGCAGAACTCAAAAATAGCGATCAAAACATGGATACAATCAAAGATAGTAGCCAAAATAGATATTTTGGACAAAAAGAAGAAATTTCATTTTTCGATGAATAGTGCCGTATTCGTGAATAGTGCCGTACACGTGAATAGTAACTCCAACCCAAAAAGATAGAAATTTCACAAAAACATCATCACGCTTCGTGAATAGTACTCGTGAATAGTAATTCGTGAATAGTAATTCGTGAATAGTAATCGTGAATAGTAATTCGTGAATAGTAACTCGTGAATAGTAACTCATGAATAGTAACTCATGAATAGTAACCCCGACATGAAAAAGTTTCAAATTTGATAAAAATTTCCAACCAACATTTCAGCATAATGATATTGAAGAAATAATATCATTTGAGAAGAAAATAATATCCCTTACTATCCCTTACCTCAAAAGAGCAGTACTTCTGACCGGAATATCGAATAAAAAGCCGAAGAAACCTTTCACCGTATAGCAACACTCAAAGTATACTCACAAGAACACACTTGATATATAGAGAGAGAAGTAGAGAGAAAGCTTATGTTTCTGGTGTGATTTTCAATTCTAACTTAGCCCTCTATTTATAGGAAAATGTTAGCACGCCGAAGCAGACTTAACCTGCAACCTGATGGCTTTACCTGCTACTATTCCCACCCACCACATTTGAAAATTCAATTGAGCACATTTCTCACCAACCAAAAGTGGGGCCCACTTATTCTAGAATTTTTCACCAAAATCATTTATAACCTAATTTCCGAATCAGTCACCTCTTAAAATTCATAACAAATTATACGCTCATTTTTAACAATTCAAAATTTGTGGACATATACTCAACTTATATATGTATAACATATCCAAAAATTACAACGATCCAACGGTCGGATTAAAAATTATAAGTCATGCAATAGAGCTTTAAGAACACCAAAGTATAAAATTTAATAAAATAATATTATTTTTTAAATTTTCAAGCCCACAATCAAGGAATCAGATTTTAGCATTTCCCACATGCCCGTCTTCTAGAAAAAAAATAAGAACACGTTTTTGTTAAAAAAATAATAATTAAAACTTCAAAAATTAATTATTTCGGAACTCCGGAACTTCAATAATTCACAATAAATAGCCCTTTTGTCAGAAAATTCGAATCTCGCGACTTTTTATAGGAAATTCAATTCTCTACAACTTTGCAGAAGAAAGTTTTTCTAAATTCCAAACATAAATTGATCGAAATCCATAAACGGACAGTTTTACAGTCTATAATCAATTTTTGGTCAAGAATTGTGGTCTACCGACACCCAAAACATGTGTTAATCATTTAATGTCACAACAATACTCTTCCTCCTCATATACTCCTATATCTCACATTCATTGTAAAAATATCACCGTTAATATATTATTAAAATAATATATTTAAATAAATTATTTTATCATAAAAAGATAAAATATTAATTTTCAACAATTGTCACATTAAAATTTTCCTCCATCTATATCCACATAAAATAAATATTTTCTTTATCATAATAATCAATAATAATATTACAGAATCACAGTACTGACAACCAGGCCGTTCCCAGGATAGAGGGGGCTTTCCAATAAGAATTTTTCCTTACTGGCGCGCAATTAGGTGACCAAACCTCTCCTTGACAGAACTTTCTAGACATTGCCAATAATGCTATTTAATAATATTATTCAAATAATATGAATTATTGATCTGATAATGAAAAATATTGTACAGTGATAATTATTGAAATAACAATAATATAAAATATCAACGCAGCAATTATTGAATCAATAAAATAAAATATTGAACAGTAATTACTGTAACAATTATTGAGTAGTGCCTTCTTACGTATGAATCAATAATTCAATAATACTGTGCAATACCGTGTGCTACTGTGCAACCACGCGTATTACTGTATTTTAACCACCAGGTAACCCAACAGTGTTAACGGTAATAATTTACGCCATTATTTATAAAACTCAATCTTTGTCGTTTTCCTTCATCCGACAGTTATTCTGTTATGGGGCCCACAAATGGTTGTGTCGTCGTAAGGATATTCCCTACAAAAAAAATATTCCACGACCAAACGAATATTCCCTGACAACAATGAGTATTTTATAACCACTTGTGTATTTTGAAAAAAAAATTCATATATCACCCTTAACTTTAACTTTTATCAATTTAACCATTTACTGAATAGTAATTATAAGAAAAATAGAATACTTTTATTTCATAAAATTTGGGGTCTTACAATCTCCCCTCCTTAAGAAAATTCGTCCCCGAAATTTACGTACCTAGTATTTCAAAGAGTTGAGAATACCTTGCTTTCATTTCAGATTCCATTTTTCCTTTCATCATAATTTCTCCAATGCTCATCTCCTGTATTTGAGATATCATTCTAGAATATAGCTTCAAAACAAGGGTTAATTGAACAAATTAACATATCACATAATATCCTGATATTATGACTGACCAACAAATATGCTTAGGTAGGACACACTAGCGAAGGATTTACTCATCTCTCCCCTCCTAGTTCTATTTCCCGATCTCCGCCAGAGATCATATCCCTAAGCTCTGATACCAACTGTGACGCCCCTAAAATAGGTATACAACACCCATCCCATTCTGAGTCGCCAAATACATGGTACAGAAATAACTACAACTTCAATAATACAAATGTCGTGTGAAATACGATAATACATACTGTGAGTTTAAATACAGATATTGTCGTCTAGACAACATCCACACGCAAATAAATCCCCATCATAATTATTGATACATTATTTTACAAAAATGGTGAGGACAACTAAACAACTCTCTCTAGAACCTTCATTGCATACCCCGACTCGATCCTGCTATGTTCTCACCTCCTGAGAAGAAAATGGAACAACAAGGAAAAGGGTGAGCTCAACTAGCCCAGTAAAGAATATTATGACTAAGATAATATACAACAAATTATCGTTAGTCTTCAACAGGGAAAAATCTAATAGAATACAATAGACAACAAGTTTTAGATCAACAAATGCAGCGGAAACAGCAATCCATTAGAAGATTCACGTAGAGAAAGAATTCTACTATCTTCTAAGGTTTAAAAGTCCATCATCAATATTTTATCCCTGTAACAACAATCAATATACATCTTTAATCATCTTTGCACTACAGGCCAAAGATATTCATTTGTATCACCAGTTGGTAATGTTCATCTCAACATCTGTTCATCTTTGCACTACGAGCCAAAGAGATTCATCAGTTTAATCATTCATCTTTGCACTACAGGCCAAAGATATTTATCAAGTATCACCATTAAGGATTGAGGATGATAAAAAACATTTTTAAGAACGAATCTAGTGAGATAAAATGACAAATATTAGGGATTCGTACCGCAGTTTGTCCAAGATCAATAATACTTCATAACAACTGATTTTGAAGCAGAACTCAAAAATAGCGATCAAAACATGGATACAATCAAAGATAGTAGCCAAAATAGATATTTTGGACAAAAAGAAGAAATTTCATTTTTCGATGAATAGTGCCGTATTCGTGAATAGTGCCGTACACGTGAATAGTAACTCCAACACAAAAAGATAGAAATTTCACAAAAACATCATCTCGCTTCGTGAATAGTACTCGTGAATAGTAACTCGTGAATAGTAACTCATGAATAGTAACTCGTGAATAGTAACTCATGAATAGTAACTCATGAATAGTAACCCCGACATGAAAAAGTTCCAAATTTGATAAAAATTTCCAACCAACATTTCAGCATAATGATATTGAAGAAATAATATCATTTGAGAAGAAAATAACATCCCTTACTATCCCTTACCTCAAAAAAGCAGTACTTCTGACCGGAATATCGAATGAAAAGTCGAAGAAACCTTTCACCATATAGCAACACTCAAAGTATACTCACAAGAACACACTTGATATATAGAGAGAGAAGTAGAGAGAAAGCTTATGTTTCTGGTGTGATTTTCAATTCTAACTTAGCCCTCTATTTATAGGAAAATGTTAGCACGCCGAAGCAGACTTAACCTGCAACATGATGGCTTTACCTGCTACTATTCCCACCCACCACATTTGAAAATTCAATTGAGCACATTTCTCACCAACCAAAAGTGGGGCCCACTAATTCTAAAATTTTTCACCAAAATCATTTATAACCTAATTTCCGAATCAGTCACCTCTTAAAATTCATAACAAATTATACGCTCATTTTTAACAATTCAAAATTTGTGGACATATACTCAACTTATATATGTATAACATATCCAAAAATTACAATGATCCAACGGTCGGATTAAAAATTATAAGTCATGAAATAGAGATTTAAGAACACCAAAGTATAAAATTTAATAAAATAATATTATTTTTTAAATTTTCAAGCCCACAATCAAGGAATCAGATTTTAGCATTTTCCACATGCCCGTCTTCTAGAAAAAAAATAAGAACACGTTTTAGTTAAAAAAATAATAATTAAAACTTCAAAAATCAATTATTTCCGAACTCCGGAACTTCAATAATTCACAATAAATAGCCCTTTTGTCAGAAAATTCGAATCTCGCGACTTTTTATAGGAAATTCAATTCTCTACAACTTTGCAGAAGAAAGTTTTTCTAAATTCCAAACATAAATTGATCGAAATCCACAAATGGACAGTTTTACAGTCTATAATCAATTTTTGGTCAAGAATTGTGGTCTACCGACACCCAAAATATGTGTTAATCATTTAATGTCACAACAATACTCTTCCTCCTCATATACTCCTATATCCCACATTCATTGTAAAAATATCACCGTTAATATATTATTAAAATAATATATTTAAATAAATTATTTTATCATAAAAAGATAAAATATTAATTTTCAACAATTGTCACATTAAAATTTTCCTCCATCTATATCCACATAAAATAAATATTTTCTTTATCATAATAATCAATAATAATATTACAGAATTACAGTACTGACAACCAGGCCGTTCCCAGGATAGAGGGGGCTTTCCAATAAGAATTTTTCCTTACTGGCGCGCAATTAGGTGACCAAACCTCTCCTTGACAGAACTTTCTAGACATTGCCAATAATGCTATCTAATAATATTATTCAAATAATATGAATTTTTGATCTGATAATGAGAAATATTGTACAGTGATAATTATTGAAATAACAATAATATAAAATATCAACGCAGCAATTATTAAATCAATAAAATAAAATATTGAACAGTAATTACTGTAACAATTATTGAGTAGTGCCTTCATACGTATGAATCAATAATTCAACAATACTGTGCAATACCGTGTGCTACTGTGCAACCACGCGTATTACTGTATTTTAACCACCAGGTAACCCAACAGTGTTAACGGTAATAATTTACACCATTATTTATAAAACTCAATCTTTGTCGTTTTCCTTCATCCGAAAGTTATTCTGTTATGGGGCCCACAAATGGTTGCGCCGTCGTAAGGATATTCCCTACAAAAAAAATATTCCACGACCAAACGAATATTCTCCGACAACAATGAGTATTTTATAACCACTTGTGTATTTTGAAAAAAAAATTCATATATCACCCTTAACTTTAACTTTTATCAATTTAACCATTTACTGAATAGTAATTATAAGAAAAATTGAATACTTTTATTTCATAAAATTTGGGGTCTTACAATCTCCCCTCCTTATGAAATTTCGTCCCCGAAATTTACGTACCTGGTATTTCAAAGAGTTGAGAATACCTTGCATTCATTTCAGATTCCATCTTTCCTTTCATCATAATTTCTCCAATGCTCATCTCCTGTATTTCAGATATCATTCTAGAATACAGCTTCAAAACAAGGGTTAATTGAACAAATTAACATATCACATAATATCCCGATATTATGACTGACCAACAAATATGCTTAGGTAGGACACACTAGCGAAGGATTTACTCATCTCTCCCCTCCTAGTTCTATTTCCCGATCTCCGCCAGAGATCATATCCCTAAGCTCTGATACCAACTGTGACGCCCCTAAAATAGGCATACAACACCCATCCCATTCTGAGTCGCCAAATACATGGTACAGAAATAACTACAACTTCAATAATACAAATGTCGTGTGAAATACGACAATACATACTGTGAGTTTAAATACAGATATTGTCGTCTAGACAATATCCACACGCAAATAAATCCCCATCATAATTATTGATACATTATTTTACAAAAATGGTGAGGACAACTAAACAACTCTCTCTAGAACCTTCATTCCATACCCCGACTCGATCCTGCTATGTTCTCACCTCCTGAGAAGAAAATGGAACAACAAGGAAAAGGGTGAGCTCAACTAGCCCAGTAAAGAATATTATGACTAAGATAATATACAACAAATTATCGTTAGTCTTCAACAGGGAAAAATCTAATAGAATACAATAGACAACAAGTTTTAGATCAACAAATGCAGCGGAAACAGCAATCCATTTGAAGAGTCACGTAGAGAAAGAATTCTACTATCTTATAAGGTTTAAAAATCCATCATCAATATTTTATCCCTGTAACAACAATTAATATACATCTTTAATCATCTTTGCACTACAGGCTAAAGATATTCATTTGTATCACCAGTTGGTCATGTTCATCTCAACACCTGTTCATCTTTGCACTACGGGCCAAAGAGATTCATCAGTTTAATCATTCATCTTTGCACTACAGGCCAAAGATATTCATCAAGTATCACCATTAAGGACTGAGGATGATGAAAAACATTTTTAAGAACGAATCCAGTGAGATAGAAGGACACATATTAGGGATTCGTACCACAGTTTGTCCAAGATCAATAATACTTCATAACAACTGATTTTGAAGCAGAACTCAAAAATAGCGATCAAAACATGGATACAATCAAAGATAGTAGCCAAAATAGATATTTTGGACAAAAAGAAGAAATTTCATTTTTCGATGAATAGTGCCGTATTCGTGAATAGTGCCGTACACGTGAATAGTAACTCCAACCCAAAAAGATAGAAATTTCACAAAAACATCATCACGCTTCATGAATAGTACTCGTGAATAGTAATTCGTGAATAGTACTCGTGAATAGTAATTCGTGAATAGTAACTCGTGAATAGTAACTCATGAATAGTAACTCCGACATGAAAAAGTTTCAAATTTGATAAAAATTTCCAACCAACATTTCAGCATAATGATATTGAAGAAATAATATCATTTAAGAAGAAAATAACATCCCTTACTATCCCTTACCTCAAAAGAGCAGTACTTCTGACCGGAATATCGAATAAAAAGCCGAAGAAACCTTTCACCGTATAGCAACACTCAAAGTATACTCACAAGAACACACTTGATATATAGAGAGAAGAGTAGAGAGAAAGCTTATGTTTCTGGTGTGATTTTCAATTCTAACTTAGCCCTCTATTTATAGGAAAATGTTAGCACGCCGAAGCAGACTTAACCTGCAACCTGATGGCTTTACCTGCTACTATTCCCACCCACCACATTTGAAAATTCAATTGAGCACATTTCTCACCAACTAAAAGTGGGGCCCACTTATTCTAGAATTTTTCACCAAAATCATTTATAACCTAATTTCCGAATCAGTCACCTCTTAAAATTCATAACAAATTATACGCTCATTTTTAACAATTCAAAATTTGTAGACATATACACAACTTATATATGTATAACATATCCAAAAATTACAACGATCCAACGGTCGGATTAAAAATTATAAGTCATGCAATAGAGAGCTTTAAGAACACCAAAGTATAAAATTTAATAAAATAATATTATTTTTTAAATTTTCAAGCCCACAATCAAGGAATCAGATTTTAGCATTTCCCACATGACCGTCTTCTAGAAAAAAAAATAAGAACACATTTTTGTTAAAAGAATAATAATTAAAACTTCAAAAATTAATTATTTCGGAACTCCAGAACTTCAATAATTCACAATAAATAGCCATTTTGTCAGAAAATTCGAATCTCGCGACTTTTTATAGGAAATTCAATTCTCTACAACTTTGCAGAAGAAAGTTTTTCTAAATTCCAAACATAAATTGATCGAAATCCACAAACGGACAGTTTTACAGTCTATAATCAATTTTTGGTCAAGAATTGTGGTCTACCGACACCCAAAACATGTGTTAATCATTTAATGTCACAACAATACTCTTCCTCCTCATATACTCCTATATCTCACATTCATTGTAAAAATATCACCGTTAATATATTATTAAAATAATATATTTAAATAAATTCTTTTATCATAAAAAGATAAAATATTAATTTTCAACAATTGTCACATTAAAATTTTCCTCCATCTATATCCACATAAAATAAATATTTTCTTTATCATAATAATCAATAATAATATTACAGAATTACAGTACTGACAACCAGGCCGTTCCCAGGATAGAGGGGGCTTTCCAATAAGAATTTTTCCTTACTGGCGCGCAATTAGGTGACCAAACCTCTCCTTGACAGAACTTTCTAGACATTGCCAATAATGCTATCTAATAATATTATTCAAATAATATGAATTTTTGATCTGATAATGAGAAATATTGTACAGTGATAATTATTGAAATAACAATAATATAAAATATCAACGCAGCAATTATTAAATCAATAAAATAAAATATTGAACAGTAATTACTGTAACAATTATTGAGTAGTGCCTTCATACGTATGAATCAATAATTCAACAATACTGTGCAATACCGTGTGCTACTGTGCAACCACGCGTATTACTGTATTTTAACCACCAGGTAACCCAACAGTGTTAACGGTAATAATTTACACCATTATTTATAAAACTCAATCTTTGTCGTTTTCCTTCATCCGAAAGTTATTCTGTTATGGGGCCCACAAATGGTTGCGCCGTCGTAAGGATATTCCCTACAAAAAAAATATTCCACGACCAAACGAATATTCTCCGACAACAATGAGTATTTTATAACCACTTGTGTATTTTGAAAAAAAAATTCATATATCACCCTTAACTTTAACTTTTATCAATTTAACCATTTACTGAATAGTAATTATAAGAAAAATTGAATACTTTTATTTCATAAAATTTGGGGTCTTACAATCTCCCCTCCTTATGAAATTTCGTCCCCGAAATTTACGTACCTGGTATTTCAAAGAGTTGAGAATACCTTGCATTCATTTCAGATTCCATCTTTCCTTTCATCATAATTTCTCCAATGCTCATCTCCTGTATTTCAGATATCATTCTAGAATACAGCTTCAAAACAAGGGTTAATTGAACAAATTAACATATCACATAATATCCCGATATTATGACTGACCAACAAATATGCTTAGGTAGGACACACTAGCGAAGGATTTACTCATCTCTCCCCTCCTAGTTCTATTTCCCGATCTCCGCCAGAGATCATATCCCTAAGCTCTGATACCAACTGTGACGCCCCTAAAATAGGCATACAACACCCATCCCATTCTGAGTCGCCAAATACATGGTACAGAAATAACTACAACTTCAATAATACAAATGTCGTGTGAAATACGACAATACATACTGTGAGTTTAAATACAGATATTGTCGTCTAGACAATATCCACACGCAAATAAATCCCCATCATAATTATTGATACATTATTTTACAAAAATGGTGAGGACTACTAAACAACTCTCTCTAGAACCTTCATTCCATACCCCGACTCGATCCTGCTATGTTCTCACCTCCTGAGAAGAAAATGGAACAACAAGGAAAAGGGTGAGCTCAACTAGCCCAGTAAAGAATATTATGACTAAGATAATATACAACAAATTATCGTTAGTCTTCAACAGGGAAAAATCTAATAGAATACAATAGACAACAAGTTTTAGATCAACAAATGCAGCGGAAACAGCAATCCATTTGAAGAGTCACGTAGAGAAAGAATTCTACTATCTTCTAAGGTTTAAAAATCCATCATCAATATTTTATCCCTGTAACAACAATTAATATACATCTTTAATCATCTTTGCACTACAGGCTAAAGATATTCATTTGTATCACCAGTTGGTCATGTTCATCTCAACACCTGTTCATCTTTGCACTACGGGCCAAAGAGATTCATCAGTTTAATCATTCATCTTTGCACTACAGGCCAAAGATATTCATCAAGTATCACCATTAAGGACTGAGGATGATGAAAAACATTTTTAAGAACGAATCCAGTGAGATAGAAGGACAAATATTAGGGATTCGTACCACAGTTTGTCCAAGATCAATAATACTTCATAACAACTGATTTTGAAGCAGAACTCAAAAATAGCGATCAAAACATGGATACAATCAAAGATAGTAGCCAAAATAGATATTTTGGACAAAAAGAAGAAATTTTATTTTTCGATGAATAGTGTCGTATTCGTGAATAGTGCCGTACACGTGAATAGTAACTCCAACCCAAAAAGATAGAAATTTCACAAAAACATCATCACGTTTCATGAATAGTACTCGTGAATAGTAATTCGTGAATAGTAACTCGTGAATTGTAACTCATGAATAGTAACCCCGACATGAAAAAGTTTCAAATTTGATAAAAATTTCCAACCAACATTTCAGCATAATGATATTGAAGAAATAATATCATTTGAGAAGAAAATAACATCCCTTACTATCCCTTACCTCAAAAGAGCAGTACTTCTGACCGGAATATCGAATGAAAAGCCGAAGAAACCTTTCACCGTATAGCAACACTCAAAGTATACTCACAAGAACACACTTGATATATAGAGAGAGAAGTAGAGAGAAAGCTTATGTTTCTGTTGTGATTTTCAATTCTAACTTAGCCCTCTATTTATAGGAAAATGTTAGCACGCCGAAGCAGACTTAACCTGCAACCTGATGGCTTTACTTGCTACTATTCCCACCCACCACATTTGAAAATTCAATTGAGCACATTTCTCACCAACCAAAAGTGGGGCCCACTTATTCTAGAATTTTTTACTAAAATCATTTATAACCTAATTTCCGAATCAGTCACCTCTTAAAATTCATAACAAATTATACGCTCATTTTTAACAATTCAAAATTTGTGGACATATACTCAACTTATATATGTATAACATATCCAAAAATTACAACGATCCAACGGTCGGATTAAAAATTATAAGTCATGCAATAGAGCTTTAAGAACACCAAAGTATAAAATTTAATAAAATAATATTATTTTTAAATTTTCAAGCCCACAATCAAGGAATCAGATTTTAGCATTTCCCACATGCCCATCTTCTAGAAAAAAAATAAGAACACGTTTTTGTTAAAAAAATAATAATTAAAACTTCAAAAATCAATTATTTCGGAACTCCGGAACTTCAATAATTCACAATAAATAGCCCTTTTGTCAGAAAATTCGAATCTCGCGACCTTTTATAGGAAATTCAATTCTCTACAACTTTGCAGAAGAAAATTTTTCTAAATTCCAAACATAAATTGATCGAAATCCACAAACGGACAATTTTACAGTCTATAATCAATTTTTGGTCAAGAATTGTGGTCTACCGACACCCAAAACATGTGTTAATCATTTAATGTCACAACAATATCCTTCCTCCTCATATACTCCTATATCTCACATTCATTGTAAAAATATCACCGTTAATATATTATTAAAATAATATATTTAAATAAATTATTTTATCATAAAACGATAAAATATTAATTTTCAACAATTGTCACATTAAAATTTTCCTCCATCTATATCCACATAAAATAAATATTTTTTTTATCATAATAATCAATAATAATATTACAGAATCACAGTACTGACAACCAGGCCGTTCCCAGGATAGAGGGGGCTTTCCAATAAAAATTTTTCCTTACTGGCGCGCAATTAGGTGACCAAACCTCTCCTTGACAGAACTTTCTAGACATTGTCAATAATGCTATCTAATAATATTATTCAAATAATATGAATTATTGATCTGATAATGAGAAATATTGTACAGTGATAATTATTGAAATAACAATAATATAAAATAGCAACGCAGCAATTATTGAATCAATAAAATAAAATATTGAACAGTAATTACTGTAACAATTATTGAGTAGTGCCTTCTTACGTATGAATCAATAATTTAACAATACTGTGCAATACCGTGTGCTACTGTGCAACCACGCGTATTACTGTATTTTAACCACCAGGTAACCCAACAGTGTTAACGGTAATAATTTACGCCATTATTTATAAAACTAAATCTTTGTCGTTTTCCTTCATCCGACAGTTATTCTGTTATGGGGCCCACAAATGGTTGCGCCGTCGTAAGGATATTCCTGACAAAAAGAATATTCCACGACCAAACTAATATTCCCCGACAACAATGAGTATTTTATAACCACTTGTGTATTTTGAAAAAAAAATTCATATATCACCCTTAACTTTAACTTTTATCAATTTAACCATTTACTGAATAGTAATTATAAGAAAAATTGAATATTTTTATTTCATAAAATTTGGGGTCTTACACAATTAATGTATAATAAGGAGTATAACTTCTGTCTTTTAGAACGTAGGGAACAATTACCTACCTACGCTACCCTCTAAATAAGGGCAAATGGTTAAAAAAGCCCTTGATGTTTACCGCAATGTCCCACTTGCACCCTAAACTAAATTTTTTTTTCCAAAAGTACCATTAACGTTATATTTTTGGGTCATCCGTGCCCCTGTCGTTAATAAAAGACAAACGGGGTTAAAATGTGATGACGTGACAGGCTTAAATATAAAATATATTCTAAATAAAATAATATATATCATTTAATCAAAATAAAAATACTAAAATTCAAAATAAAAAAAACATAACATATTTACATCATTTATTCAAAATAATAAAATTCAAATTATTTTGTTAACTAATCAAAACAACTAATTAAATAAAATAAGTTGTATAACATATTTACATCATTTAATCAAAATACTAAAATTCAAAACATAACATATTTACATCAAATACTAATTTAAAAAAAAATACTAAAAATACTAAAAAAATCAAATTAAAAAATACTAAAAATACTAAAATTCAAATTATTATGTTAATTAATCAAAACAACAAAAATTCAAATTACATCATTAAAATACTAAAATCATAATATTAAATACTAATTGATATAAAATTTTTAAATTACTAAATTCATAATACTAAATAATATTTTTAAACTATATAAATATTTGATGATGTAATACTCTATACATAATCTATATATGTTATAAATAATATAAATAATTTGATGATGTAATAATCTATACATAATAGTATAT
Source organism: Panax japonicus (assembly GCA_020205505.1). Classification (NCBI taxonomy): domain Eukaryota; kingdom Viridiplantae; phylum Streptophyta; class Magnoliopsida; order Apiales; family Araliaceae; genus Panax; species Panax japonicus. The sequence goes on along the minus strand of CM035101.1, from coordinate 50,129,684 downwards.
GTTATAATTTGATGATGTAATAATATTTTTAAAAATCTATTAAAAAATTCAAATTACATAATAATACTTTTAAATTGATATGATTTTAAAAATTAATATTTACTAAAATCATAATACTAAATAATATTTTTAAACTATATAAATATTTGATGATGTAATATTATATACATAATCTATACATGTTATAAATAATATAAATAATTTGATGATGTAATAATCTATACATTGTTGTATATGTTATAATTTGATGATGTAATAATATTTTAAAAAATATATTAAAAATTTAAATTACATCATAATATTTTTAAATTGATATGATTTTAAAAATTAATATTAAAAATTACTAAAATAATCATAATACTCCAGTTTTAAATTTTAAAAATATTATTTAGTATTATGATTTTAGTAATTTAAGTATTTTGATTAAATGATGTAAATATGTTATACAATTTATTTTATTTAATTAGTTATTTTGATTAGTTAACAAAATAATTTGAATTTTATTATTTTGATTAAATGATGTAAATATGTTATGCTTTTTTATTTTGAATTTTAGTATTTTTTGTTTTGATTAAATGATATATATTATTTTATTTAGAATATATTTTATATTTAAGTCTGCCACGTCATCATATTTTAATCATGTTTGTCTTTTGTTAACGGCAGGGGTACGGATGACCCAAAAATATAACGTTAAGGATACTTTTGAAAAAAAATTAATTTAAGATGTAAGTGGGACATTGGAGTAAACATCAGGAGTTTTTTTTTTTTTTTGACCGTTTTCCCCTCTAAATAATGAGGAAAAATAGATTTTTAGGGATTTAAATTTAAAAAGAAATTAGCTCACAATACAACCCGACATGCCAGCAGCCTAGCTCTGGCGGTGTGGTTGCCAGTCAGATCACAAAGGCGGACCCACTTAATTCGAAAACTCCGGATCAACTTACACGTGTTATTTCTTTAAATTACCCCAAAAAACAGACAAAATAAAAAACAGCCCATCAAACCCAACCCCCCTCCGGCCCTCCTTGTAAAAGTAGAAAGTCTCCATCACCGTAAACAACTAAACCGTACGCGCGCTTTTTGATAAGTGATAACCCATTCTCCACCTCCCACAATAAATAAATAACACCCATTCTCCTTATTTGTGATTTTTTTTATTCTAATGAGATTTATTTGGTTCTTAATATTTATGATAGTTAATGATGTATTTAAATATAAAATTATATTGTATTTCCTTAAAAATGGGACTTCAACAGAAAAAAGAATTGAATCTAAAAGATTTGTGCCTAAATAAATTAGATTTTATCCTACTCAATTATTCGAACATGAGTCGTTGATCTAAATAAGTAAAAAAAAATCGAGTTTAAGAGTATGTTGGGATCGTTATAATTTGTTTTAAGAAAATAATTTGTGTTTTATAAATAAAAAACACATAAACTAGTAAAAAGTAAAAAAAAATTGTATAATAAAAGTAATTATCACTTTTTTCAAATGTAAATTACTATAAAAAGAGGTTTGAATAAGTAAAAATATGTAATAGGTGGAATTACTAAAATAAATAAAAATAAATTAAGAGTAAATTTCATTTAACTACTTTAGGTTTATGCGATTACTACATTTAAAAATCTGAAATTTTAAGGTGAAGTTTTCTGTCATACTCTGTTAACTAAAATGTGTGTGAACATTTTTGCCCCCAAACCCTAAGCCTTAACCCTTATTTTAATTATTTTTTTTATAAAACCCACTTCTTATTTATCTTCAATATTCTAATTTCTCTATTGCACATATACACCACCTTAATTACCATCCACATACACTCTCTCAACTCTAATTATGAAAATTTCTCAAACTTAAACAACATCATGATTGGTGGGTGAGTGATGATGTCTAAGTTTAACTTTAATTTGATGATTTTGAGATCAAAAGGAGTCAAATTGAGGTTTTTATTGCTGATAATAATATCAAATGGATGAGTTGTGTATGTACGATGATGGTGGAGATGGAAGGGGCGACGATGGTGGTGATGGTGGTGGGTGAATTAAATAATTGGTAGACTTAGAGTTTGGGATTTTAATTTAGAGTTTTTCAATTGAGTAAGGATAAAAGATGGAGGAGAGAAGATGAAGATGGAGCGAGCAACACAGATAGAGACGCAATTAATGATTCATGTGAAGCAAGTTTGTAGTCGAGGAGATGATGGGTATGCTTTATTTCTAGTTGACGTTGGTGGCTATGAAGTATTCCCTCCGTCCTTAATTATTTGACGTTTTAAAGGTGGATACAAGAATTAAAATAATAATTGGAAATCATTAAATATATTACTCAATTGTCTATAATACCCTTAAATTTTTTGTTGGGATAAAAAGAGTTTTATTGAGATAAGGAGAGAGAACGAGTTTAAAGTATCAAAAAATAAGTAGAGTAATGAGAGGTAATTTTGAAAAAATTATCTTTAATTCTTTTAGATTTAAACAAACGTCAAATAATTAGAGACAAATAAAAAATTCTAAAACGTCAAATAATTAGGGACGGAGAGAATATTTATGATGGAGGTCGTGGTGACTAGGTAGAGAAAAGATGATAAGAAAGAATGAGTTTGAGGGTATGGTATTTTGGGTCTCTTTTTTTTAATAATTTTTTTAGTTTTAATGGGGTTTCACGCATTTTTGGCGAGTGGCGCACACACACACTATTAAATTGGATAAAAAAAAAAGTAAAAAGCTGACAATTTCACTTATGCTACGTTTGGATCGATGGAATAGGAAGGAGAATGGAATGGATTATTCCATTGAATGATAAAAATATTGTTTGGTTTGTTTATTCCAACGGAATAATGTATTCCTAGTGGAATAGGTGTTAACTTAAAATTATAATTTTTATTCCTGGAAGGGGGGTCAGGAATAACTTATTTCATCTATTATTTTTAAGTAATTGATAAATATGTCCCTTAAAAATAAAATAGGGTTCCATGTTCTTTCATTCAATCAATCTATCGATCTGCGAAAGAGGAGGAGCAGAGGCGAGCGAAAGAGGAACAGAGCCACTCCCCACCCACACCCCCATCCCACCCACACCCATCCCCCCCCCACTTCCCCACCCCACCCCACCCCACCCCACCCCCACCCCATCCAAAAAAATAATATTATGTGATTATGTATACACCCTTACCATCACCCCACCCCACCCCCACCCCAACCCCAACCCTACCCAACCAACCCCAAAAAAATAATATTATGTGATTATGTATACACTTCTTACCCCCACCCACCCCACCTCACCCCACCAACCTCATCTCACCCCCACCCCACCCCCACCCCACCCCACCCCACCCCACCCCATTCCAACCCAAAAAAATAATATTATGTGATTATGTATACACCTCTTACCCCCCACCCCACCCAAACCCCCACCCCCACCCCCACTCATCCCACCCCCCACCGCCACACCCCACACCCCCACCCACACCACCCATCCACAACCCCACCCCGACCCATACCCCCACACCCCCACACCCAACCAAAAAAAATAATATAATGTGATCATGTATACACCCCACCCCACCCCACCCCCAACCCAAAAAAATAATATTATGTGATTATGTATACACCTCTTACCCTCACCCACTCCATCCACCCACACCACACCCCCACCCCCACTTCCACCCCCACCCGCACACACCCCACCTACACCCCCACCCAAAAAAAATAATATTATGTGATTATGTATACACTCCTTACCACCACCCCACCCCACCCCCACCCCCATCCCCACCCCCACCCAAAAAAATTTATATGAAAAATTATATGAAAAAGTATATGAAAAACTATATGAAAAAGTATAGTAAAAAAAAGAAGAATATAATTATAAAAAAAATCTAGAGAAATATATATGTGTTAAAATTTTAATATAAATTGAATTTAATTGAATTTAATTAAATTTAAATATTTGGGGGTATTTAGGTCACTTTCTAATTATTTATTTTATTCTTAGATGTATTCATAATATCAACCAAACATGTACATGGAATATTAAAAAATCATTATATTCCCTTCCTTATTCAATTCCCTTCCTTATTCCATTCCCTCGTCTATTCCATTCCTTCAATCCAAACGTAGCATTAACCTCAATATTACATGTGTTTAAATGTAAATTTTTAAACAATAATTTTACCTTTGGATCGATGGAATAGGAGGGAGAATGGAATAAATCATTCAATCGGAATGATAAAAATGTTGTTTGATTTGTTTATTCCAACGGAATAATGTATTCCAAGTGGAATAGATGTTAACTTAAAATTATAATTTTTATTCCTGGAAGGAGGGTCAGGAATAACATATTTCATCTATTATTTTTAAGTAATTGACAAATATGCCCCTTAAAAATAAAATAGGGTTTCATATTCTTTCATTCAATCAATCTATCGATATGCGAAACAGGAGGAGCAGAGGCGAGCGAAAGAGGAGCAGACCCACACCCCACCCACACCCCCACCCCACCCCACCCCCACCCCCACCCCACCCCACCCCACCCCCACCCCACCCCCACCCCCACTCCACCCCCACACCACCCACACCCCCACCCTCCCTCACCCAAAAAAATAATATTATATGATTATGTATACACCCCACCCCACCCCCCACCCCCACCCCACCCCAACCCAACCCAACCCAAAAAATTAATATTATGTGATTATGTATACACCTTTTACCCCTCACCCCCACCCCCACCCCCACCCACACCCCCACTCCCACTCCACCTATACCCCCACCCACCCCACCCCTACCCACACCCCCACCCCACCCCTCACCCCCACCACTCCACCCCCTAACCCACCCAAAAAAAATAATATTATGTGATTATGTATACACTTCTTACCCCCACCCCCCATCACCACTGTAAGACCCCAACTTTTTGAATAAAAATTAAAAAAATTTCGAAATATATTTTTGAATATTATGGTGTGGATTTGATATAATGTTATAGTTGTGGGTAATATTTACAAATTTTGCAAAGTACGCAAGTTGTTATATAATATTCGATTGGTCGGGGAATATTCGTTTTAACAAGGAATATTCGTACAACGGTACAATCATTGGTGGACCCCAACAACGGAATTATTGTCAGATTGAGCAAACGACAAAAATACTTTATGAAAATAACGGCGAAAATTTTACCGTTAACTGTTGAACTACCCGGTAGTAAAAGTACAGTAATACGCGTGGTTGTATAGTAGCACACAGTATTGATTATTGATGTTTACGTGAGAAGTCACTCAGTTATACTCAATTATTGCTACAGTAATTGCTGCATCATATCTCTCATATTATTGATTCGATTATTGTAATAGTATCATCTGTATAATACGTTATTTTATTAAATCAATAATTGAGACGACAAAGTTATTCATATTATTAAATTGCAATATTTACAATGTCTAGAAGTTCTGTCAAGGAGAGGTTTGGTCACCTAATTGCGCGCCAATAGGGATAAATCTTTATTAGAAAGCCCCCTCTTTCCTGAAAACGACATGGTTGATAAATATTGTGAGTTATAATATTAATGATGAATGTTATTAAAATTAAAGTTGTGTTCGGAGTTGAATTTGGAGACGCGAACGTGATATTTTAGTCCGAAATGATGAAATTAGTAAAAATAGTCTATAAACACAAAACTTTCCGAAATTCACTATTTGGTCAAAAAGTCAACAGTTGACTTTTTCGGGAAAAGTCAAACTTCGAAATTTCAAAATTTATATTTTTGATAAAAATAGTTTCATTGTGTTGGAATTTTTGTGTTAGTGAAAATCATCAATTATTTCGATAATAATTGATGTCTGGAGGTTATATTGACCAATCGGGTATTTAACCTGATAAATGAGCAATCGATTGCTATTATTTCACATGATTATAACTATTTATTCACATGTGTATACTATTGTTTCACATTCTTGTTACTATTAGGGGAGTTGGTGCAAGATTGATAATACTTGCATGACTAAGTTAAAAATGGAGGTATAGATGGAGGTACTATACTATAATTCGTATTTTCGCATGTCTAGAACTATTGATTCACATAATTTACTATTGAATCACTATTATTTACTATTAGGGGATGTGGTGCAAGTTTGATAATACTTCCATGACTAAATTAAAAAGAAAAGAAAAGGTGGAGGTATTGTACTGTAATTTTTCGACCCCCAAAATGTGAAATTATCGAAACTATATTTTTCTATAAATAGAAGTTCATTCTTCCTTCATTTCTCACCAATTCATAAAAGCTTTAGAGCGATTATTATAGAGAGAAATTATAGAAAGAAGAAGAGAAGTCTGCTACCTCACTATTCCAGTATCTAGTTTTTCTAAGGTAGGGAGTATTATTTCTTTCTTATCCATGAAGAGAACTTCTGTTATTCCATTCTTTATTATTCTGTTGGAATAACCTGTATACGCGAGCTACCCTATACTTGGTGAAATTCTTCTGTTGTTCCATTATTTATCATTCTGTTGGAACATCATGTCTGTGCGTTCTACGCTGGACCTGGTTCCGTCTTTATTATTCTGTTGGAATATCATGTCTGTGCGTTTTACGTCAAACCTGATTCCATCTTTATTATTCTGTTGGAATATCCTGTCTGTGCATTTTACGCCTGGACAATAATTAATATGTACTTGTCCAGAAGTAAAGATTCTTATTAGAGCTTTGTTTTTTTTTTTCACTCATATACAGTGAGTTAGCATAACCACGTCTTAAAAATTAAAAAAAGTTAAATAACACTATCATTACATACAAACTTCGTACAAAGTGAATTAACAAAAAGAGACATACTTCTGAAGAGCTGATTCTCTAAGCTGCCTCGGGCATATATTCATAAACCAAAAGCCTGTGTTCATCTTCACAAAAGTACCCAATCAACTTCACCAAATGTGGATGCCTTAATTGCCCAAGAAATATCACTTCAGTCTGCAAAATCAATATACATAACAAACTCTTCAAAACTTCATCAACTAACTAAACCAAAAAAGGTATTTTAATTAGTGAAAATAATAATAACTAAATTTAATTACCAGCCACTCCTTATGGCCTTGCATGCCGTCCAAATCAAGAAGTTTAACAGCAACAGGCTGAGCCTTCAAACCAGGCCTAAGCTTGTCATCAACAAACCCTTTATGAACCGGTCCAAACCCTCCTTTGCCAAGAAAATTACTCGATGAAAAGCTATGTGTGATCACTTTAAGTCCAGCTAGCGTAAAAACATTAAGATTAGACCCTACTAGGGAATTAGATAAGTCCTCCGAAAGTGTCGAAGAACTAATATCCGATAGAGAAATAATATCTGATTCCGTCTTTATTATTTTGTTAGAATATCCTATCTGTGCGTTTTACGCCGGACCTGATTCCGTTATTTATTATTCTGTTGGAATAACCTGCCTGTGCGGTCTATCGCATGCCTGGTGATTTCTTTTGTTATTCCATTCCTTATTATACTCAGTTGGTTAAAGTTTTGACTTCTATACTCCATGAAATTAGTGGAATATCCTTGATATTTGCGCTTCATCCAGTATCTTTTCATGTAAATATTCTTCTGAGCATTCTTGAATTTTACTCTACAAAGCAGTATCATGTTGACAATTTGGACGTTATTAGTTCCTGGATAAATTAATTCTTGAACTTGTTTTATTGAATTCTTATATCATTGTCATCATCCTCATGTTTATATTTTTTTGAAAGTCATCTGTGGCCTATAGTGAATAGATGGACTTGGTATGATTATGACCAGGGATTATTCGGTGTAATCATGACCGTAATATTACAAATGATGTGGAAAAAGTCCTCATTGGCCCGTAGAGCATTGATGGACAGTTTTTGGCATGACCATGACCAATATTGAAGACACAAATATTTTTGGCCCGTAGTGCATAGATAATTGTGGTCGTGATACTAAAGAATATCCTTGGCCGTAGTGCAAGGGTGATTCGATGATGTGGATTATTTATTAAGCTGAGTCCCAGCGATAAAAGTGATGAAAAAAATTCTAAATCATAAAAGATAGTAAATTTTATTCTCTACTTGACTCTTTTAATGGATTACTTGTTTCGCTGCAGTTAAACTTGATGGTTGTTATATTGTATCAGTTTAACACTGTTGAAGGATAACGATAATATATTCTACATTATCTTAGTCATAATATTTCCTACTGGGCTAGTTGAGCTCACCATTTTACTTTTATTGTTCTATTCAGGAAATGAGAACGTAGCAGGGACTAGTCGGGGAACGGAGTGACGGACCAGATGATAGCATTAGTAGTCCTCACTATTCAGTGAAATAGTGGAAAATAAATGTAATAATATTGAATTTGAGTTTGTATATTATCTATACGACAATATTTGTATTAAAACTCACAGCTTATGTTTTGTCGTACTTTACACGACAGTTGTATAATTAAGTTGTATTTGTATTCTGTACCATGTATTTGGCGACTCAGAATAGGTGATGTATACCTATTTTGGGGGCATCACAGTTGGTATCAAAGCTTAGAGATATGATCCATGGCTAAGATGTGGGGCTAGAACTAGGAGGGGAGAGACGGGGAATTCCTTCGCTAGTATGACCTACCTAAGTTTATTTGGTATTTAATTGGTTGGTCAGAGTATATGGATAATATGTTTCATGTCAATTAACCCTTATTTTTGTGGCAGTATTTGAAAATGGCATCCGAGAATATTGAGAATAGCAATGGAGCACAAGAAACCGTTGAGTCTCCACAGATCAACAATCAGAATAATGTGCATCAGGAAGGCGACAATCCTCATGCAAACAATAACACTAACCAAATGATGAACGATGGAATGTTTAGAGGCTTTATGCAATTCATGCAACATCAGGCGAGAGCGGCTCCTGTCCAAAATGTAGGTGGAAACACTGAAAACTCTCGGACGGTTACCGCTAAACAGTTCAAGGAGCTGGGACCACCGGAGTTTATTGGAGAGCCAAAACCACTCGAGGCTCAAGCATGGATAAAGTAGATCACCAAGATATTTGATATTTTGGGATGCTCCAAGGAGCAAAAGGTTCCCTTCGCCACCTTCATGTTGCGTGAAGAGGCAGATTACTGGTGGGAATCTGTAAAACGTACCCAGCCTGACGCGCTCAAGATGTCTTGGGACAAGTTCCAAGAGCTATTCAACGACAAATACTTTCCCGAAAGTATTCGTCACATGAAAGAGGTGGAGTTTATCAAGTTGGAGAAAAACAATATGACCGTGTCGCAATACGAGGCTAAATTTGCGGAGTTATCCCGGTTTGCATCCCATTTGGTCGATAATGAGGACCGAATGACGCGAATGTTTTTAAGAGGTTTGAAACCGGAGATACGTCAATATCTTATTTCTCATAAACTGTGTTTGTATTCAGATGTTGTAAATAGGGCTCAGTTATTGGAGCGCGATAACGAGTCAACACAACCAAGAGAAAGCAGCCGACAGAATAAAAATACAAGTAGTAACAGTCATCAAAATGGTGATAACAAGCGTGGAGGGAATCAACATGCCAGAAATGGTAACCACTTCAGTGGTAATCATAGCCAAGACAATAAAAATGGACATTTCAAGAAAAAGAGATTCAATAATGATAGAAAGACGTCAGCACCAGCACCCGTTGTTAAGGAAGGAGAACGACCACCTATCATATACTTCAAATGCGGAGGGGAGGGACACATCAGTCCAAACTGCGCGATGTCATCCAAAGCATGTTATAATTGTGAAAGGAAAGGTCACTTAGCTCGATTTTGTCATTCACCGAAGACAATTTCAGCTAGGATGGAGGCACCAAGGCCATCCCAGAAAAGTCAAAGCCGGTAGTACAAGGGAGAGCATTTTTTTTGACCTCCCAGAAAGCAAGGAACCCGAACGAGGTTATCACAGGTAAGCTTATCATAAACTCTAGTGAAGTCTATACCTTATTTGATACCGGTTCTACCCATTCTTTTATTTCTCCTACTTGCGCTCAACGTTTAAATTTGACTCCGGAGAAATTAGACTTTGACTTATCTTTTGAAACTCCATTAGTAGAAACCTTCATTACATCCACTGTTTATAAGTCTTGTTTGATTCAAATCGGTAACTGCACGTTACCTGTAGATCTTATCTCCTTAAAAATACTTGCATTTGACGTGATTTTAGGGATTGATTGGTTAACTACTCATCATGCTAAAATTAATTTTTTTCGTAAGGCTGTAAGCTTTCATATTCCTAATAAACCTATTATGCGAATTCAAGTGACCAAACCATTAAAATCAATCACGGTCATCTCAGGCCATAAAGCTATTCGTTTATTGAAAAATAGATGTCAAGCTTTTCTTAGCTCATGTCACGGATTTAAACAAAAATACGTCAGATTTGAAGGATATTTCTATTGTTAATAAATTTCATAATGTATTCCCTGAAGAACTTTCTGGCCTACCCTCAGAGCGTGAAGTTGAATTTTGTATCGACCTTGAACTCGGTACAAAACTCATTTCCAAAGCCCCATATCGAATGGCTCATATTGAAATTTATGAGTTAAAAACCCAATTCCAGGAATTGTTAGACATTAGTTTCATTCATCCTAGTACGTCTCATTGGGGTGCTCCTGTTCTATTCGTGAAGAAGAAAGATGGGAGTATGCGACTTTGTATTGATTATCGGGAGTTGAATCATGTCACCATAAAAAATAGGTACCCATTGTCACGTATTGATGGCCTGTTTGATCAGTTACAAGGAGCACAATTTTTTTCAAAGATCGATCTTCATTCTGGATATCATCAGCTGAAGGTTAAAACTGAGGATATTCCAAAGACTACCTTCAGAACTCGGTATGGGCATTATGAATTCTTAGTCATGTCTTTTGGATTGACTAATGCTCCTGCTGCATTCATGGATATGATGAACCGAATATTCAAGGAATATTTGGATCATTTTGTGGTCGTCTTTATTGATGACATCCTCATATATTCCAAAAGTCGTGAAGATCATGAGCAAAACTTGAGGTTGATACTCCAAAAGCTTCGTGAAAAAAAGCTTTATGCCAAGTTGAAGAAATGTGAGTTCTGGCTTGAGGAATTAGCATTCCTTGGGAACGTAGTATCAAGTCATGGAATATCTGTTGACCCGGCAAAGATTGAAGCTATTCAAAGCTGAGAGCAACCTAAATTAGTGACCGAAGTACGTAGCTTTCTCGGCTTAGCTGGTTATTATCGGAGATTCGTAGAAGGGTTTTCTCAAATCGCTAATCCATTAACTCAGCTGACTCGAAAAGATACAAAGTTCGGTTGGAGCGAGGAATGTGAGAAGATTTTTCAAGAACTCAAGAGAAGACTCATTTCAGCACCTGTTCTGACAATACCATCTGGCTCGGAGGAATTTGTCATCTACAGTGATACTTCGGGCAAAGGGTTAGGATGTGTTCTCATGCAACATGGGAAAGTCATAGCCTATGCCTCACGGCAACTCAAAGAATATGAGAGGAATTATCCTACTCATGATCTAGAGTTTGCAACTGTCGTTTTTGTGCTTAAGATTTGGAGGCATTACCTGTATGGAGAGAAGGTGGAGATCTACACGGATCATAAAAGCCTCAAATATTTCTTCACCCAAAAAGAACTCAACATTCGACAACGACGTTGGCTTGAACTATTGAAAGATTATGATCATACCATCCAATACCATCCTGGAAAAGCGAACGTGGTAGCCGACGCACTGAGTGGAAGATCATATACAGGTACGAGTGCAATATTGTCAACGCAAAGGCCTATTTTGTATGACTTGCAAAGAATGGAGTTAGAGATAAAGACTCCAGGGACCCATGTGATGATGCCGAATATACGAGTAGAACCGACTTTAATCGATAAAGTTAAAGTTGTTCAAGCTACAGACCTGAAGCTGATGCGTATGAGGAAGAAAGTATAAGAAGGTGCTATGCCAGAAGCAAGATCGATGAAGAAGGAATACTCCGAGTCAACTCCAGACTTTGTGTTCCTAACAACCCTGATTTAAAGTATAAAATCATGATGGAGGCGCACAACACACCGTTTGCAATCCATCCTACGAGTACCAAAATGTATCGTGATCTTCAACATACATTTTGGTGGAGCAATATGAAGAGAGAGATAGCAGAGTTTATCTCAAGGTGTTTAACTTGTCAACGAGTCCTGGTTCTATTATTTATCATTCTGTTGGAACATCCTGTCTGTGCGTTCTACGCCAGACCTGGTTCCGTCTTTATTATTTTGTTGGAATATCCTGTCTGTGCGTTCTACGTCGGACCTGATTCCGTCTTTATTATTTTGTTGGAATATCATATATATGCGTTTTACGCCGGACCTGATTATGTTATTTATTATTCTGTTGGAATAACCTGCCTATGCGGTCTATCGCATGCCTGGTGATTTATTTTGTTATTTCATTCCTTATTATACTCAGTTGGTTAAAGTTTTGACTTCTATACTCCATGAAATTAGTGGAATATCCTTGATATTTGTGCTTCATCCAGTATCTTTTCATGGAAATATTCTTCTGAGCATTCTTGAATTTTACTCTACAAAGCAGTATCATGTTGACAATTTGGACGTTATTAGTTCCTGGATAAATTAATTCTTGAACTTGTTTTATTGAATTCTTATATCATTGTCATCATCCTCATGTTTATATTTTGTTGAAAGTCATCTGTGGTATATAGTACATAGATGGACTTGATATGATTATGACCAGAGATTATTCGGTGTAATCATGACCGTAATGTTACAAATGATGTGAAAAAAGTCCTCATTGGCCCGTAGTGCATTGATGGACAGTTGTTGGCATGATCATGACCATTATTGAATACACAAATATTCTTGGCCCGTAGTGCATGGATAATTGTGGTCGTGATACTAAAGAATATTATTGGCCGTAGTGTAGGGGTGATTCGATTATGTAGATTATTTATTAAGCTGAGTCCCAACGATAAAAGTGATGAAAAACCTTCTAAATCATAAAAGATAGTAGATTTTATTCTCTACTTGACTCTTTTAATGGATTACTTGTTCCGCTGCAGTTAAACTTGATGGTTGTTATATTGTATCAGTTTAACACTGTTGAAGGCTAACGATAATATATTCTGCATTATCTTAGTTATAATATTTTCCTACTGGGCTAGTTGAGCTCACCCTTTTACTTTTATTGTTCTATTCAGGAAATGAGAACGTAGCAGGAACTAGTCGGGGAACGGAGTGACGGACCAGATGATAGCATTAGTAGTCCTCACTATTCAGTGAAATAGTGGAAAATAAATGTAAGAATATTGAATTTGAGTTTGTATATTGTTTAGACAACAATATTTGTATTAAAACTCACAGCTTATGTTTTATCGTACTTTAAACGACAGTTGTATAATTAAGTTGTATTTGTATTCTGTACCATGTATTTGACGACTCAGAATAGATGATATATACCTATTTTGGGGGCGTCACATCCACCCCCACCCCCACGCAGAAAAAATAATATTATGTGATTATGTATACACCCCCACCCCACCCTCCACTCTCCACCCAAAAAAAATAATATTATGTGATTATGTATACACCCCTTACCATCACCATCACCCACACCCACACCACACCCACACCCACACCCACACCACCCACACCTACACCCAAAAAAATTATATGAAAAAGTATATAAAAAATTATATGAAAAAGTATAGTAAAAAAAGAAGAATATAATTATAAAAAAAAATCTAGAGAAATATGTGTTAATTTTTTAATATAAATTGAATTTAAGTTAAATTTGAATATTTGGGGTTATTTATTTCATTCTTAGATGTATTCATAACATCAACCAAACATGTAAATGGATTATTAAAAAATCATTCTATTCCCATCTTTATTCCACTCCCTACTCTATTCAATTCCCTACTCTATTCAATTCCTTCAATCCAAACGTAACATAAGTGATTAAGTAATAGAATGGTAAAACCTCAAGTTGTTAAATTAAATTTATTCATAAATTAATAATATATTTGACCAACATAATTATTAAATTTGTCAAAGCTCTAAACTAAAATTTTAAATTATTTTCAAAAAAAAATAATTATATTTTAAAATTAAATTACCAAAAGCTTTTTATTTTTTAAAAACTAATTATAAACAAATTTAAGTGATTATAAAAGGTACTATTTCTAAGCACCATATAAGTAGAATCAAGTCAAATCGAAGTAACAGCCCGATTCTTTTAGCGCTATAATCCTCTCCAGAAAAAAAAACATACACTCCGACATTTCTCTCTCTCTAGAATTCTCAGATCAACGGTCGAGATTCACTCGGACCCAACCAGCCATTTAAATTTACCTTTTATTACCCATTTGTCATCTCTCTCTGTTCTGTCGGAACTCGGAAGAACTCCCAGAAAATCTAGCTGAAGAGAGAGAAATCCGGTGGTGGACAAACATCCAAATATCAGCTTAGCTCACAACTTAGCTCACCAGCTCCACAGATCCGTCGTCTTTTTGCTACCCCGATCATACGCCCTTCCCCCTCTCTTCTTCCATCTGTTCCAGATCTTAACGGTAAGAGATTTATGTGATTAAGTTCAGCTTTTGTAATCAGAACTAGTTAATTTTCTGTATTTGGAACATTAATATCTTCCATTAATTGAATTGGGTTGTAAATGTTGCAGATCTTAAATGTATACACTTTATTATTGATTCGTTTCTTGTTATATAGTCAACAAGTTTCATTTATTTGCAAAATAATGTTTCCAATTTTATTTCTTTTCGATTTTTCGGGTAAATTATTACAATAGTGTCTGTCTGTGTTGTGGGTATTTTCTTTCTTCTTAAAGTTCTTCGGATTCTAATGGTGCAAAGTATGCTATAAATACATGTAAATTTGGATATTAAATGATCAGATCTTATAAATTTCTTAAAAAATATCGGCTTATTAACTCATTATCAAACATATTGTTTCATTTACTTTGAGCAATATGGAATATCAAAATGTAATTATGAAGTATCAGTAAATATATGTTGATGTATATACATATATGTGTCTTTAAGGGGTTTTGACTTTTGGGTAATTTGGCTGTGATCCCAGAGACTTGAAGCAAAATGAGTTCCACTACGATACGCAAAGCCATTGGGGCGGTAAAGGATCAAACTAGCATTGGCATAGCTAAAGTTGCAAGTAATATGGCGCCAGAGCTAGAAGTAGCCATAGTAAAAGCAACAAGCCATGATGACGATCCAGCTGATGAAAAGTATATTCGCCAGATCTTGCAGCTTACTTCATACTCACGAGGTTACGTGAGTGCTTGCGTATCTGCAGTATCGAAGCGATTGGGGAAAACCCGGGACTGGATTGTGGCTCTCAAGAGTTTGATCGTGGTTCACAGATTGTTGAGTGAAGGGGATTCAGTGTTTCAGCAGGAGATCATGTATGCGACAAGAAGGGGAACGAGGTTGTTAAACATGACGGATTTTCGGGATGAGGCCCATTCTAGTTCGTGGGATCATTCAGCTTTTGTTAGGACCTTTGCTTTGTATTTGGATCAGAAGCTGGAGATGATGGTGTATGAGAAGAAACAAATGGGGGGAAGTGTTGGTGGAGAAATTGAGAAATGGAGATCACCGCCGAATAATCGGGCTTATGAGTATGAATATAGTGATAGAGATGAGAATGGGTATGGAAATCATGGGATGAGGCGATCGAGGTCTTCTGGGGATGTTAGGGAAAGTACAGGAGAAGGGAAAGATGTTACCCCTTTGAGGGAAATGAAGCCGGAGAGGATTTTTGGCAAGATGGGTCATTTGCAGAGGCTTTTGGACCGGTTTTTGTCGTGTCGACCTACTGGTTTGGCAAAGAATAATAGGATGGTGTTGGTTGCTTTGTACCCTGTTGTTAGAGAGAGTTTTAAGCTCTATGCTGATATTTGTGAGGTTTTGGCTGTGTTACTTGATCGGTTTTTCGATATGGAGTACGATGATTGCTTGAAGGCTTTTGATGCGTATGTGAGTGCAGCAAAGCAGATTGATGAGCTGGTTGCATTTTATAATTGGTGCAAGGATACAAGTGTGGCAAGGTCGTCGGAGTATCCGGAAGTGCAGAGGATTACTGGGAAGTTGTTGGAGACCTTGGAGGAGTTTGTAAGGGATAGAGCAAAGGCCATGAAGAGCCCAGAGAGGAAGGTGGAAGCTCCCCCTGTGGTTCAAGAGGAGGAGCCACTACCAGACATGAATGAGATTAAGGCATTGCCGGCGCCAGAGAATTATACTCCGCCACCACCTGAGCCGGAGCCTGCTCAGCCTCTGAAGCAACAAGAGACTGGTGACTTGGTGGATTTGAGGGAGGAGGCAGTGACTGCTGATGATCAAGGGAATAAATTTGCCTTGGCATTGTTTGCTGGCCCGGCAGCAAACAATGGGAATGGTAATTGGGAAGCATTCCCCTCCAATAATGAACCAGAAGTAACTTCTGCTTGGCAGACCCCAGCTGCGGAGAGTGGTAAAGCAGATTGGGAATTGGCCTTGGTGGAGACAGCAAGTAATTTATCAAAGCAGAAGGCTGCACTGGGTGGGGGGCTTGATCCATTACTTTTGAATGGCATGTATGATCAGGGAATAGTTAGGCAACATGTGAGCAATGCTCAATTAGGCGGCGGCAGCGCTAGCAGTGTAGCATTGCCAGGGATGGGAAAGAATGCAAAACCAGTATTGGCTCTCCCTGCTCCAGATGGAACCGTTCAGACAGTTGGACAAGACCCCTTTGCTGCCTCGTTGAGTATTCCACCACCTTCATATGTGCAGATGGCCGAGATAGAAAAGAAACAACAGATGCTTGTGCAAGAACAGATGGTATGGCAACAGTATGCTAGGGAGGGAATGCAAGGTCAGACTAGTTTGACCAAGATTAATGGTGGTGGATATTACACACAGGGCTATCCACAAATAATGCCTTATGGAATGCCGCCAGTAAATGGTGTGGGATTACCACCTGCCGGGTATTACTACAACAACCCTTACTGATTTTTCCCTTATTGTATTTTTACTTTAGATGCTGCTTTTCTTTCCACTGTATTTTACTGTGATTTATTATTTAAAATTGTGCATGTCAAATTGGGGGAAGGGGGGAGAGAGGGAGAACGGAACTGAACTAGTGAAATTTTGATGTTTACGGGAGGATACTGATGTTGGGTGCTCTGTAATCCTATTATATGTGTTTTCTCTTTTGTAATATTGGGATTTCTTGGCATCTTTATGTTTATATGGTTTTTGGTTTCCAGAATATGAATTACCTACTCAATTAATATACCAAAGTTATATCTCTCCTCTACTTTGGTAAATTGCAGAAACCAAGATCTGTTGTTTTGATTTACTAAATACCATGTATTTTATGACTTTTGCATTCACGTTTAAGGCGCTTTTTTAAGTTTTGTACTATAATACTACATGTCCTGCTTTCTGCAGTTAGTTTTTTTTTTTGGGAAAAGCTAATTACTCCTAAAATAATTGGTAAACTGAGAACTCTTGAGGCATGTTTAGTGGACAATTGGCATTGATTGATTCATTCGTGATGAAATAGTTTTTCTTAGCTGTAGAACTATTCAATGTTTAATTGCTGGATTCCTCTTTGTGAAGTTATATCGTATTGCCTCTTGTGAATTTGTGATCAATTACACAATGCACATATTTATTCCAGTTTATCAATAAAAAACCCATCTTTTTTTTTTACTTTTCAAATTTATTGCTCGTTCTTATTCTGTTATGCTTTCTTGTAAAAATGGTTATTCCATAAAAAATATATTGGTTAAAATGAAAACATTAAGATTTGGTTGTTGACCGTACGTGATTGGCAGTCATTGGTCATAAAAGTAATAATTCTTTAGTTGCAGTCTTGCAGAAGTTTAAACTTAGGGCCGTTATTCATGATGCTTAGGTGTAAGCTTCTTTTTACTATTAAAAATTATCGAAGCATTTAGCCAGGTAGCTTAACCATTAAATGTGTAAGAAGTTTTGAATGTTTATGCTAATTTTGGCATATACCAGAAATCATTATTATTTAGATGATATATACTTAGTTTTTTAGTTGTCCATGGCCAAAATTTCGTGAAGGACTGAGATAAATACATGGAACACCTTCAGAACCCCACAAGGATTTATAAGAAACTGCTCTAAGATGTTTTACGTTGGCAAAATTTAATAAAAGATCCAACTTTACGTAAAAGCTTTTTGTTTGTATCCTTTTTAACCATATTTCTGTACAAACCATGATACTAATAACCGTCGCACATCATTAATTTTTGTCACTTCTACATTATCACGAGATATGACACTAAATTTGGGGCAGCGGTATGCTTTATATTCTTGCAAGTTGCCTTCAATTTTGATTTTGATTTTGATTTTCTCTTTATTTTTATGGCATTTCAAAGTCTGTCAATGCATATCTACAGCTCTGCTTTCTGGGATTTTCTTGATTATGCATTTGGTGCACTTCTTGTCTATGATTCACCTTATAATGACAATACCCATGGAAGAATGTTCAGAGTAAAAATTGACCTGCAGATTACTATAGGATCCCTCTTTGGTCTTATTAGCAGAAATGACCTATATATGATTTGATGTTCTGAATTAGATAATTGAATCGGTCAAATTGTATGGCTCTTTTGTGGAATGACAATAAGGATAAGCATAATCTAATGCAGGGTGGAAGAACAGAGAGGCAACAAGAGAGACTGAAAATGAAAATTGCCTTTATTTATTTATTTATTTTATTAGTATTTTTTTTAATTCGAAGTAATCGTCTTGAGTCTAGTGGTTGAAATCCTGCCAAAAACGACTGAGCTTTCAGTAGTGGATCGTAGAATTTAAGGCTACTTAGAAAAGATTGAATTTATTTTTTTTCTGGTTGATAGAGAGCGACTGCAAAACATTTTGTTCAGACATTATGTTACTGTATATTTTATATTCTCCTTGGCTTATAAACAAAAGAAACAAAATATAAGTTATATTTAAATTACTATTTTAGTCTTATTTTAATTTTGTTGTGATTGTATACAGGGGTATAGTAGGGATTATAAAAGATTTACTTGTGTTATTTAGATTTTTTGTTCTCATTTTTTCATTTTCGTCGGTATAGTAGGATTTATAAAAAATTTACCTATTTAAATTTTCGTCCACGTTTCTTCATTTTTAGACGAAAAATGCAGAAAAAATAACCTTATGTTTTGTCAGTCAAAGCCATAGAATAAGAATAGGAAATAATTCAATCAAATTATAAAAACACTAAAATCGAGGTGATACCTCTTCCTTTCCTAAATTGAAATTCCAAACTTGAGAAAATACATACATATGTGTGTGTATTTCTAAAAAATAGCTAAAAATAAATAGACTTGTGTCGTTCTTCATCTCGAATAATCAGAAAGGAGGTTGTCATAATAACTTCATATCCAAATTTAAATTAATGTTTTCATTTATTAATGCAAATCAAACATTCTCTACCAAGAGATCATGAAAAAAAAGTTCTTATAATGTGAAAAAATCTTAAAGTAGGAGAAGAAAGGTCAGAAAACTGAATGGACACTATATATATATATATATATATATATATATATATATATATATATATATATATATATATATATGGGGAGCGATCCATAGTATCTATATGCTATGGGACAATTATTGGCATATAGGCTCTAAACCACACGTTTTATGGATTAACGACTGGGATCTATAGTTATCAACCACCGTCCGCTAGTATTACTAGCGGACGCACTTATTGTAATTTACGGACAATTAAGCCCCTCGTTCCTGACAGTAACCCGTAGTCCGCTAGTAATACTAGCGGATATAAGTCAGTATAATTCCTGTAGTCCGCTAGTAATACTAGCGGATATAAGTCAGTACCTGTGTCCTGCTAGTATTACTAGCGGATATAAGTCAGTAGCATTCCCAGTATCCCTGTACGCATAAACAACATGCCTGTTATACAAATAAATTACACAAAGATCCCTGTACAAACAATTTCAGCAAGATATCACTCCACACGATTTCTTTCCTGTTATAAAAATAAATTACACAAGATTGTAGCCAATACAAACAATCCCTGTAGTTATTTCAATTCAATTACAACACTAAACAAGATTGTATACATCAGAAAATCCAACATTCTATTTCAACTCAATTACAACACTGCTAAAACAACTGGAAGATTTCCTTCCTGTACTGAAAATCCCATTAAATACCTGCATCAATTAAGATAAAACAATAGCAATAAAGATTGGGATCTCAGCAACATAAATTCAAATAAAGAAAACCACATAATTAAGGAGATTATGTATTCGCATCTCAAATCGTCAACGAAGAAAACCACACAATTAAGGAGATTAGTATTCGCACCTCAAATTGTCAACGAAGAAAACCACACAATTAAGGAGATTAGTATTTGAACCTCAAATCGTCAAGGAAGAAAATCACACAATTAAGGAGATTAGTATTCGCACATCAAATCGCCGTGGTAAGTTTATAATTATGGCGGAAGATATGTTTAATTCTAGTTCCTCAAATTCTTCTCGTGATAATATTGACATGGATAATATTGGTGCTCATAACATGAACCAATCGCATATTAACCATTCAAAAAGTCCATACGAGGGTCAGATTTTTTCTACTATCCAAGAGGCGGAAGAATTTTATAGAAACTATGCACGAAGTAGTGGCTTTGAAATAAAAATTGGGGCAAGTCATAAACATGCCCGCTCCAACAATTTGTCCAACAGACTTTTTACGTGTACCAAAGCAAGAAAATCGATCGAAAGAAAGAAACAGGATGTTGATGATGTTGAAGGTAGTAAGGTCAAAAGAAAAAGGGATTCAATAGGTCACACGATGTGCAAAGCTAGAATGTCTGTTGTTCATCTACAAAAGGAAGATACATGGAAAGTTTCAAAAATTGAGTTGACTCACAATCATGATTTGGTTACTCCGAGCAAGAAAATTTTCATTCAAACACGGAAAAATATAACTCCTGTTGCTCGAACTTTAATCGAAACTTTAAACAGCGCTGGAGTAGGGCCAAGTACAATGATGAATGTTTTTAGTGAAATAGGAGGAGGGAGGGAAAATGTTGGTTTCAGTGATATGGATATTGAGATGACCAACTACGAGGAGTCTCAGACGATGCGGTACAATTATTTGGTGACACTGCTCCTACGATTAGCTTCTACCGGATCATGCTCTTTAATGGTTTTAAGCATGTTGTACAGTTGTGCATTGACAATCAACCCATCGTTGAGAAGTTTGACCCCGATGAAGTTAATGTAAATGGCGTGCCAGAAATTTCAATAGATGATGATGAGGCCGTTCAAGATGAGCCGTTATTGGATCCTATTTGTTCCCAAACAAAGGGGCGCAAGAAAGCTTCAAGAATAAAGAGTGGGATTGAGGAGGCTAGAAGTCGTAAACAATTGAGAAAATGTGCAATATGTAATATGATGACCAATCATGATAAGCGGAACCACTACAAAGTTTTGGGACAAGACAAGTCGGGTTGAAGTGATATTTATATTTGCTTGTATGAATTTTAAATTTTGGTTTTCTTAAATTTCTTAACTGAGTATTTGAAAGACTTATTTAGTTGAAATGCAGATTTCATAAGGCATATGGTTTCTGGAAAGCTCATGTATGCAACAGTAGGCTCATTATGCAGCATTAAAGATTACAGTTTTCAGTAGTATCATGTAAGCAGCAACATATAATTACAGTACAATAATAGATTCCAAACAATAAAATAACGTATAATAATGGTATCATTTTGAAACTAATCACCCATCTTTATAAAATAACGTATTACGACAGTTGGTCAATATACAACGATTACTCTTCACCCACATCCTCATTTAAATTTTGGTCAATACAAAGATATTTTGAAGGAATATCCCTCGCCTTGCACATCCTAAGCTCATGTCCTATTCTAAATCTAAAGTTGTAAGCCTCATTTGGAGTCCACCTCGGTTCCTTCATGATGTTTATCCGGTGCAAAAAGAAATCCACGTACTTTGCAACATAAACGCCACAATCGTCTGAATTCCATTGTCTCGGCCTACTCACACAACATTCAACTTTCGGCTTCGATCTTGGCCACTTTGCTTTAGGATTCCCCATACGAAGCAACAAAGGAATTAGCTCCACCTATAAACCATAAAACAATTATTTAATTCCCTAAACCTCATATGTTTGTGTTATGGAATGAAAAATAAGTAATATATTAAACAACTCACGACAACACCAAAGTATCTTTGGTATAATTGTGACAATGGCATTAAGGGTTTGTCATCATAAAAAGGATCAAATAGCCTTATTTTCCACTTGTTGACACTCCAAATAAATAGGCAGAAATGACTGTAGCTTTCGTTGATGAAGGGAACGAATATGTAATCACACTCATGAATTGGGGCACCAACTGCAGGATTGATGTAACTTGTTAAAAATTTGACTGTTGTTGATTTGCTTACTCCAGCACTTGGTAAGTGTTGGATGCCCAAACCCGCAAAGTACGTTGGCATGAAATAAAAGGTAGCCCATCGTTGAATTCCTTCACTCCTCATCCTAGCTTCTCTATCGCTCAACAACGACAAATATGCATCCAATACATGCGCCCATAACCAACCACTGGGTCTCAGACAGTTCACATCCTTAAACTCTAACTTGTATAGACCGCCTGGATGGGTATGAGGAAAGTATGATGGGTCGGTAGTGGGACTAAACCTATAAAGATTTAACCAAGTGATTTTTTCAATCTTTAAATACTTGACCAGATGTGTGTGCTCTGTTCCCTCTCTCCTTCTAACCGGTAATTTCCTACTGTGTTGAGTAGGAGGAGCAAGGCTACCCTGAGTTCCTTGAGCCGTACGCTGGGGTCCCGTCATGTCAATATCCATTTGTCTAACTTGGGGTTGTGTTGGATTTTGTTCAACTGAAACCCCTTTGTAATCATTCATTAACGGTTGGTACAGTGTATTGAACCATGACTCGTACATGGTTCTTAACTCAGCTGGCAGATCAATTGACATAAACTTCACAAAAATAGCTTTTGCAGTCTCAATCTAAAATTAAAACAAAAACAAAAATTATATTAGTAAAATAAGGACATCAAATTACAAGATGGTGATGTGGATTTTTGCGGTGCTGATATTGTTTGGAATTTGGATCAAAAGAAGAATATGCCCATGATAGTGCCCTAGGTATCAACTTCTGGGAATTAGGCCTAGGGGTAGGACGACCAATGTTGACCCTTTCGTGAGCCCACATCATAAGCAAGGTTGCACATCCTGCAAATTTTTTTGTTGTTTTTCGAGAAGCCTAATGCAAGCCCCTATTCAAATGCCCTAAAACTGCTGCCCCCCAAGCATATGTAATAATGTCTTCCAATATTTCCAATAACAATAAATACCTAGGATGCACAATATTTTTACTCTTCGTAGGAAACAAAATAGCGCCACACAAATACAACAGGTATGCCTTAGTGTGTCTTACCACATCATCTGAAGTAGCATCTTTAGGTAATTGTCCATATCTATGTCTTAACCAAGGCAAACTTATGCCCCCCCTTTTATAGCACTGTTCCCAATCCTCTACTGATACTTGTTGCCCAAAAACCCTTACAAATAATCTTTTGGGATGTTCTAGTTCTCCACAAGTCAAAGGTTTTCCTAATATGGGCAATCCTAATATAAATCCAACATCCTCTAAAGTAATTCCGACCTCTCCACATTTTAAGTGAAACGTATTTGTTTCACTCCTCCAACGCTCAACAAAAGCAGATACAAGAGATGCATCAATCCTTGACACTACATCTTGATGACAAAATATACCGAAACCTAACTGTTCAAGTAGATATTCTTGCTGTTTAGTCAAGTTCCATTCAATTAATTTTGCAGACATCTGACAGATTTCTAACACACCCCTATCCTACAAGTTAAACAGAGGATACATGCATAAATTGTCAATATATGAAATTTTTTCACAAAATTTTAATAGAAATATGAGATATGGAACATGTACTTACAATATTTTGCCATAAGTCAGAAGATACATGATTTTCTTGGTCCCATAAGATAACAGGATCAAAAGGTCCTGGATTGATATCCATATCGGCCCTAAAAATTCAACAACATGTTAAGTATTAAACAATTTATAAAAATGACATTAAAGAGGTAAAGGGAGAAGGAACAAATATAAAATACAAACATTTAAATTGTAGGGGATCTATATATAGAATTTATAAACAATTGTTCAAACATATGAATTTATCAAAGCATATTAGTAACATACATCCAATTGTCCTGGTAATAAATTTGATCCGTGGACTGTTTGAACAAATGGATATAACAAGAACACACTCATCCCCATCCAATAACAAGTGGATATAAACTAATATTAACAAGAAATAGTAGAATCACACTCAACAAAAATAATCTACAAAATTAATACTAACAAATGGATATAAACTGAAATGTAACTTTCAAATGTCAAGCTGAGGCATCATTAACTTATTTCAGTAATTGTTACAACATAAATATTAAATATCAAATGATGTGCACAACTTACAGGATTAATTAAAACTGGGATTGAGCCATCTAATTTATAAATGGCAAATCAAAGTCTTTTATGGTACAAATTCAGTTCTAATGGAAGATCAAACTGATTGATGAATTGTAAATTTCATGTAAAACAACCAGTACAGAAGAATTCTTAGAAAAAGGAAAAATGAAACAAGACATCAGTTTCGATTCATCTTCATGAGCATCACAAAATAAAACAATGAGTTCAAAGCTAAATGAATCACATATTAATCACATATCTTATAAGGCTAATTTTCATTATATGACGCTCAACAAACACATTGATTCATGTAGCAAATCAGAATGTAGGATGAAGAGAGTTTTACACAGAAAAATTTTATCGACAATCTAAAACAGAATATGCAATGTTTTGATTGTATCATGTTTCAACTTAACCAAGTGATGATCAGAACATCATGTTTCAATGTATATGACAAGTCTCAAGTTAATTGTTCGCTCTCAATTGAGTATGGATATGAAATTGCAATTTACCAAAGCATGTATGGTGTAAAATTACTTATTCCAAACCCATAACGGCAACATTGTGGCTATTATATTAGAGAACCATGAAATAAAAAATCTTTTAGAAGCACTGGAAAGTAAGCGACATTAGATTTTGATTTTTGAAGTGTTAAGAAGGCATTATAAATTTATAAACAGTTGAAAACACAATAATAAGTTATAATTTGAAAGTTTTGTTACAAGAGAATAAGCTAAACCTGCCATAGTTAGAATTCCGCAACATAAATTTTCATTAAAGACTTGAAGTCATCCATATACACGAAATCGTAAGCATACAATAACATTAACAGCAGCACTGCATGCTTACCAATCTCATGAAACTTAGAATGTCAGCAAAACATAATAAACGAAAAAATTGATGAAATTAGGTACGAATTTGGGAGATTAAATGAAAAACTTACCGATTAAATGCTGATTAGTATACTATATAAGCCAAATGCTGGACGAACAAGCTCAAATTTATACAAGTTGTTGCCAATTTGCTCCTCTTTGCATTCTAGGGTTCATGAGAGCGAATCTTCGTATCGCAGTAGCTTGATCGTCTTCACTTAGCAATTTACTGGCGAATACTGGACGAATAAGCAGTAATTTCTACAACTTGTTGATCATTCCCCAATATTTGAATTCTAGGGTTCATGAGATCGATTTGGGAATCGCAGCACGGCAACAGTAAGAAAGTCTTCGCACAACACTTATTAACCTTCTTCTTTGTTACCTTTCATTAGATTGATATCCGTCTGCTAGTAATACTAGCGGATTGTGTTGGCTAATTGCTTTGTAATAAGGGGCATAATTGTCCAGAAATTATAATAATTACATCCGCTAGTAATACTAGCGGATGGGGAAATAAAATTCCAGATCGCAGTCGTTAATCACTAAATCGTGTGGTTTAGAGTCTATATGCCAATATTTGTCCCATAGCATATAGATGCTATGGATCGGTCCCCTATATATATATATATATATATATATATATATATATATATATGGGAAGCTTCAAAAGCATAATTCTTAAATAGCATAATGCCTTAAATAGCATTCATTTATTAAAATTACGTCATTTTGGAGGGATGCAGTTGCATTTTTGTAAATACAATGCCACAACGTATTTACAAAAATGGCATCGCGTCCCTCCAAAACGGCGTAATTTTAATAAAAGAATGCTATTTAAGACGGAATGTTATTTAAGGAGACCGTATATATATATATATATATATATACAGAATTGATCAGGTCCGGACTCCCGGACCTGATCAAATCCGGACCCTTAATTTTTTTTTTTTTTTTGTAGAACAACTAAAAAAAAAAAAAATTTATGGAACTGAAATTTTTCCATAATAAAGTGTTTTGGGCGTGTTTTTAATACCTACACCAACCAATGTATGTACAGTCTGCCCAGACTGTACAGACATATTTCGTTATAGGCATCCAAATCATGCCCAAAACACTGTATTATGGAAAAATTTCAATTTCATAATTTTTTTTTTAGTTGTTTCAAAAAAAAAAAAGCAAAAAAAAAAAAAAAAAAAAGGTCCGTATTTTAGTAGAGTCCGGGATCCCGGACTGGATCCGGACTCTCTCTCTCTATATATATATATATATATATATAAATATATATGAGTCCGGATCCAGTCCGGGATCCTGGACTCTATAAAATACGGACAATTTTTTTTTTGCTTTTTTTTTGAAACAACTAAAAAAAATAATAACTATGGAACTGGAATTTTTACATAATACAGTGTTTTGGGTGTGATTTGGATGCATATACCAAAATATGTCTGTACAGTCTGTGCAGACTGTACATATATTTTTTGGTATAGGTATCCAAAACACACAAAACACTTTATTATGTAAAAATTCCAGTTCCATAATTTTTTTTTGTTTCAAAAAAAAAGCAAAAAAATAAAATAAAAAAATGGTCCGTATTTTAGGACCTGTCCGAGAGTCCGGAAAGGATCCTGTGTGATATATATATATATATATACTGAATCTCAAGTTCACCCCTTATCTAACATACCTTGCTCACCTCTTTAGCGACGGACTGGACGACGATTCCGTCCGTCGCTATATGTTATCTGTCATTATATGTTGTCAGTCGCTAAAAGCTAAGATGACAGTTCTATATATAACGACGGACCGAATCGTCGCCCGGTTCGTCGCTAAAGGGGGGTGAACAAGTTATGTTAGATAAGGGGTGAACTTAAGATCCAGCCAGAATATATATATATATATATATATATATTAACCTATCTCAAATTACAGAAGTGAATTTGTCAAGGTAAGTACTTGGTACTATGTCCTTAAGATAATTATGCTCTCCATACGGTGCTCAAAGTTGATAACACTTGTCTCATAGGATACAATGCCAACATATACTATAGTAGCACTCCAAGTAGTATATTAAATGAACCAAAAAATAATGATCAGAATTCTCTCTCTTAATGAACTATAAATAATGAATACTAGAAGACTAGAAATGATTGTGAATTAAATGATTTTTGTGGTTGCACCCCCCTATTTATTTATAAGAGGGTTACTGACCCATCAGAAGGGGCACATCCCACTGAAAAGGTACATTTAAGCCAAAAGCGACGTAGTTTTGGCTTTAAACGGAAAGGGCACGTTTGTTCGGGCAAAAAATGACGTAGTTTTAGGCTTTGCAGAATAAAATTGATTTAGTTTAGGCTTAGTAGAAAAAGACATGTTTGTTCAGGCAAAAATGACGTAGTTTTGGGGCATCTGTTCAGACAGATAGCCTTTTCCAAAGCGATGCAGTTTTGACGCGTCTGTTCAACAGATAACGCTTCCCAAAACGACGTAGTATAATATTAAATACTGTTTATCAAAACGATACAATTTTGAAAATAGAACTAAATTAAATAAATTAAAAATATTTTTTTTAATAAATTTTGTCCAAAAAATTATATACAAGGACCCAGACCCGCAAACCGCGAGTCACGTGCCACGAGCTCGAGCCAGGCCAGGCCGGTCGGCGGCGCGCGCGTGTGGGTTCGAACCAAGTCTTAGTTATGTCATCTCCTTTCCACAAAAGTGGGGTGCCCCTTGGGGCCCAAATCCAAGAACAAATTTCTTGTATATAAACACATTAAAATTTTAGTTCTTAACCGATGCGAGACTTAGCTTCCCACAATTATTTATTATCTCATTCATTACTCAATGGATTTGAGCTTCCAAATACTTAATTTAATCTACTCATGGAGTAGAACACATTGATATGTGAAATCATTATAAATACTTAATGGCACCCATATTAATTTAGGCTCAAATTCTAACAATCCCCCATATGAATGAAATTGATTGCCAGCCTTATGCAAATGTTATGCTGATTCTGAGAGACAGAATTGGAAATCATCTGTATAGAGAGAGGTGGCTTTGAACCTTCTCTTGTGAAAGACTATCGAATTTACTGGTCGTCCAGTAAACGTGATGTCTTTAACTGTCCAACTGTTTGTGTAAATCGAGACAATAGTAATTCACACATAATCTTTCCATACATTATTTGGTTTTCATGATTTTTTTTCATTTCGACCCCGAACAATCCCGAATTTATGAGTGCTTTAGAGAAGTATAATCTTATCCTTCTCATAGAATTGACCCAGTTCACACTCACATAGGTGATTCTTAATAAGAGTATCCTGTCATACTCCACTTATTATCAAGATTTAAGAATCATTAAAAGCATAGCTTATCATGTAACCGTTGTAGGTATCACTATCTAGTATCATAGAAATGAGCAGAAGAAATTAATTTCTTCATAGTGATTTGGTTGAATCGTTCACAATTTAGTTGTCCCTTTGAACCTAGATCTTGGGATCTCCAGTTAACTAGGTTGGGTTTCCATCACAACAATCATTATTTATAGGCTTTAAGCAAGGGCGTATTCAGAAATTTTGCCCAGCAGGGGCAGATTTTAATTATTATTTTTTGTTGAAGTTAAATAATTTTTTTTGAACTAATCATAATATTAAGTAATTATAATAATATTTATAAATTGTAATAAATATCCATAATTCAAACTAAAAAAGAATTTCAAATAAAAAATATTTAGATACAATTTAGAAATTTATTTCGTTTACTTGTCATAGTACAATAATTATTCTCCAAATGCTCAAAGTCTCAAACCAAATTTTCTTTCTATATTCAAACAAAATCATGAATTAATTTCAAAGCATAAACTAGTTTTGGTATCTTTTTATAAGTTTCAAATAAGTTTTACTTGTATTTAGAATAAGTTTCTGATTTTTTTTGCCCATCTAAATTTAACTTTTCCATTAATCTGCTCCTTTAAATTTATTAATTTATATTGTCAGGAATAATCATGTGAATGATATTCCTATTTATATATGATTTGATTATGATATATATGAATGAATATGCAAGTATGCTTACATTAAGAAAAGCTGTAAAGTCCTTTGATAGATAATAGAAATATGTGTACAAGGACTTAGAATGGATTGATCAAGTATGTTAGGTTGATCCTACATAAATAAAACAGCTTTGTAAAGTCCTTAAAAAGAAATGATGTACAAGGACTATAAACATAGAAAGATCAAGCATGTTAGGTTGATCTTATGATGTAATAGATATGTTGTCTGATCGTCGAGCACTGCACCAGAAATCAAAGTTTGCCAGGAAAGTCAAGGAAACTCGAGAGCAATCAAGGCAGAATCGTAGTCTGTAAGATAGTAGTCTTGGAGTTCGTAGACTGCCAGGAGAGACGAGGAGAGGATCATAGTGTGTCGAGGAGAACTTCCTCAGGACCGTAGTATGCCGAGGAAGTCATGTTCAGAATTGTAGAGACAGCCTGCCTACGAGCACATCGAGTATCTGCCAAAGCCAAGTCAAGAATCATAGACTACACTCAGAGTCGTAGAGTCTACTGATCATACCAGAGGCAGAGATCGTAGTCGAGCAAGATCAGATAAAGACAACAAGCACAACGACAGAAATCGTAGAGTGTCAAGATCTAATCTCAGAGTCGTTGTGTCTGCACAACCAAAGCTGAATCGTAGAGTGCAGAACTAAGACCTCAACATATGTGCTCACAATGCTAAGGCAGAATCGTAGAGCAAATACGATTCTCAACGAATGAGCACTCCCAGAATATCCAAAGGAATAAAGCCTCTGATTATCACTGCAAAGATACATCCCATCCTGAAGGAAACCAGAGAGCACTCAACGAATGGCTTGCAAGCTAACATAAGATCTAATCACCAACCCAATCAGCATCAAGATTGAGTTGTGAAGCCATTCGAGATGAAGTCTTCAACAAGGAGATCAGAAGAAGACTTCAGTAACTGACTAAGAAAAGTCAGCAAGTGCAGTAGCTGTCAAGCAGACAGAAGACAACGATCTTGGAAGCTACCAGGATCGTAGTGTTTGCCAAACTAAGAAAGAACTGATGGAATGTACACAGAGATACTGGTCAGCCTCTGAAGAACAAGGCTAAAGTGATTAAGCATTGGGTCAGTCCATTGATGATAAGTGAACGGGAGATCACAAGGAGAAAGCGAGCTGGACACGCCACAAATCTGAAGTGTCTTGTTATTCAGAAGGGGCCAGAACAAATAAGTCAAGCCATCAGTATCTGAGAGTTGTTGAGGCAAACAGAAGTGTTGAAGCACTGCACAAGAAAAGGAAGAGGTGTTCTACATTGATGATCCAATCAACACTCTTCAAGATCGTAGTGTTGTCTCTACTAATCAACAAGTCACTACGATCAGTTCCATGAAGACATGTATCAAAATCGTATTATTCAAATAGCTGAAGACTGAAGCCAGGGCCTTAAGGGCCCTTGTCCAGATGGACTAAATGAAGTTCCAAGCCTGCTGGGCTTGAAGAGTTCCTAGGGAACTAGAGAAGTTCCAAGGCTGCTGACCTTGAAGAGTTCTTAGTGAACTGAAGTCCCAAGACTGCTGGCCTTGAAGGAATCGTGGTGATTCAGGGTGCTTGTAAGACCCAGAATTTTATGAAATAAAAGTATTCAATTTTATTACAATTATTATTTTATTTCGTAAATGGTTAAATTGATAAAAGGTTAAAGTTAAAAGGTGATATGTGAAACTTTTTGCAAAGTAAGCAAGTGGTTATATAATATTCGATTGGTCGAGAAATATTCGTTTTAACAAAGAATATTCGTATGACGGCACAATCATTGGTGGACCCCACATCGAAAGTATTGTCGTATTTAGAAAACGACATAATTATCTTTTTATAAAAATAACAGCGAAAGTTTTACCATTAAATTGTTGAACTACCCGGTAGTAAAAGTACAGTAATACGTGTGGTTACATAGTAGCACACGAAATTGATTATTGATGCTTACGTAAGAAGTTACTTAGTTATACTCAATTATTGCTACAGTAATTGTTGCGTTATATCTCTCATATTATTGATTCAATTATTGTCACAGTATCATCTGCATAATATGTTATATTATTAAATCAATAATTGAGATGACAAAGTTATTCATATTATTATTTGCAATATTGACAATGTCTAGAAGTTCTGTCAAGGAGAGGTTAGATAATCTAATTGCGCGCCAATAGGAAGAAATCCTTATAGGAAAGCCCCCTCTTTCCTGGGAATAATCTGGTTGTGAAATATTATGAGTTATAATATTAATGATGAATAAGTTCGTGTTGATTTAAGATGAAATTGATATTTCCATTGTGTTGGGATTATTAGTGTTAGTGGAAATCGACATTTATTTTGATAATAATTAATGTCGGGAGGTTATATTGACCAATCGGGTAATTCACCGGATAAATGAGCAATTAATTCGCATACTTATAACTATGTGTTCACATATGTGTACTATTGATTCACATGATTTACTATTAGGGAAATTGGTGCAAGATTGATAATACTTGCATGACAAAGTTAAAAATAGAGGTATAGATGGAAGTACTATACTATAATTAATAATTTCACATGTTTAGAACTATTGAGTCACATGATTTACTATTGATTCACATGATTTATTATTAGGGGAGGTGATGCAAGTTTGATAATACTTACATGACTAAATTAAAAATGAAGAAAAAGAGGAAGGTATTA
The DNA here is from genome assembly GCA_020205505.1 of Panax japonicus. Taxonomy (NCBI): domain Eukaryota; kingdom Viridiplantae; phylum Streptophyta; class Magnoliopsida; order Apiales; family Araliaceae; genus Panax; species Panax japonicus. The sequence goes on along the minus strand of CM035101.1, from coordinate 50,097,453 downwards.
TACTGCAATATTTCGAGCCCCAAAACGTGCAATTATCGAAACTATATTTTTCTATAAATAGAAGCTCATTCTTCCTTCATTTCTCACCAATTCACTAAAGCTATAGAGCAATTATTATAGAGAGAAATTATATAGAGAAAGAAGAAGAGAAGTCTGCTATCTCACTATTCTAGTATCCAATTTTAAAGTAAGTGGTATTATTCTTTCGTATTCATGAAGAGAGTTATTTTTTTTCAATACTCGTAAGGGTTATTATTCCATTCTTTATTATTATGTTGGAATAACCTGTCTATGCGAAGTACCGCATACATGGTGAAATTCTTCAGTTATTCCATTCTTTATTATTCTGTTGGAATAACATGTCTGTACGGTCTATCGCATGCCTGGTGAATTATGTTGTTATTCCATTCTTTATTATTCTGTTGGAATATCCTGTATGTGCGGATTACGCATGACCTAGTTCCGTTCTTTATTATTCTGTTGGAATATCCTATCTATGCGGATTACGCATGACCTGGTTCAATTCTTTATTATTCTGTTGGAATAACCTGTCTATGTGGATTACCACATGCATGGTGAATGATCCTTCGTATTCATTCTTTATTAAATTGTGAAAATAATCTATTTACGTGGATTACTGCATGACGGGTGAAAATCCATTTGCAGTTTCGTATATTCTATTATACTTGTATGAGATATCATTTCTTTTATACTCGTCATGAAATATCACTTTCTTTGGTAATTTTTCTTTTACGAGTTACTATTCACGGGTTACTATTCACCCAATTACTATTCACTCTAGTATTATTCACTCTGGTATTTGGGGCACTTTTCGTGTCAGAGTACTATTCATGAGTTACTATTCACGGGTTACTATTCATCCAAATTACTATTCACCCGAATATTATTCACTCAGGTATTTGGGATACTTTTTATGTCTGGGTACTATTCCCGAAGTACTATTAATGGAGTACTATTCACGGGGTACTATTTACCCGAAAAATATATTTCTTTTATGTCCAAATTATTTTTGGTACATGAATATTATTTTTGAATTTTACTATACAAAGCAGTATCATGTTGACAATTTGAACGTTATTGATTTCTGGATAAATTTAATTATAAATCTTTAAAATTTATCCTAAAACTTGTTTTATTAAATTATTATGTCATTGTCATCATCCTCATGCTTATATTGTGATGAAAGTCATCTTTGGCTTACGTGCAGAGATGAACTTTGAATTATTATGACCAAAGATTATTCGGTGTAATCATGACCGTAATGTGACGAATGATATGGTAAAAGTCCTCATTGGCCTGTAGTTCATTGATTGAAAGTTGTTGGTATGATAATGACCAAGGATTATTCGGTATAATCATGACCATTGATGATTTCATGTATATCCTTGGCCGTGGTGCAGGGATGATTCAATTTTATTTATTAAGCTGAGTCTCAGTGATAAAGTTGATGAAAAACTTTTTAAATCATAGAAGATAGTAGATTTTATGCTCTACTTGACTCTTCTAATGGATTGCTTATTCCGCTGCAGTTGTTGATCTAATACTTGTTGTCTATTATATTCTATCAGTTGTTATACTGTTGAAGGCTAAGGATAATTTATTATGTATTATCTTAGTCATAATATTTCTTACTGGGCTAGTTGAGCTCACCCTTTCTTTCATTGTTCTCTTCAGGAAATGAGAATATAGCTGGGACGAGTCGGGGAATGGAGTGATGGTCCAGGATAAATGGCTTTAGTAGTCCTCACTATTCTACGGAATAATGTGATAATAATTGTAATGAGGACACCATTGAGTGTGGATATTGTTTAGATGACAATATTCTTGTTTAAACTTTCAGCTATGTTTTATCGTATTTTACACGACTGTTGTATAATTAAGTTGTATTTGAATTTATATACCATGTATCTGGCAACTCAAGATGGGTGATGTATACCTGTTTTGGGGGCGTCACAATTGGTATCAAAGCTTAGGGATATGATCCCTGGCTGAGATGTAAGACAAGAACTAGGAGGGGAGAGACGGAGAATTTCTTCGCTAGTATGACCTACCTAAGTTTATTTAGTATTTAATTGGTCGGTCAGAGTATATGGATAATATGTGATATGTTAATTAACCCTTGTTTTGTGGCAGTATTTGAAAATTGCATCTGAAAATGTTGAGATAAGCAATGAAGCACATGAGACCGTTGAGTCACCAACGATCAATACCCAGGATAATGTGCAACAGGAAGATAATAATCCTCAGGTAAACAATAACACCGATGAAATGGTGAACGATGGGATGTTCAGAGGCTTTATGCAATTCATGCAACATCAGGCGAGAGCGGCTCCTGTTCAAAATGCAGGTGGAAACAATGACAACCCACAGCTGGTCACTGCTAAGCAGTTCAAGGAGCTAGGACCGCCAGAGTTTTTGGAAAAGCTAGAACCACTTAAGGTGGAGACGTGGTTAAAGTAGATCACCAAGATATTTGATGTCTTGGGATGCTCCGAGGAGCAAAAGGATCCCTTCACCACCTTTATGTTGTGTGAAGAGGCAAATTACTGGTGGGAATCTGTAAAACGTACCCAGCCTGACGCACTCAAGATGTCTTGGGAGAAGTTCCAAGAGTTGTTCATTGACAAGTACTTTCCCGAAAGTATTCGTCACATGATGGAGGTGGAGTTTATCAAGTTGGAGCAAAACAATATGACCGTTTCGTAATACGAGGCTAAGTTTGTGGAGTTATCCCGGTTTGCATCCCATTTGGTTGATAATGAGGAGCGAATGACACAAATGTTTCTAAGAGGTTTGAAACCCGAAATATGTCAATACCTCATTTCTCAAAAACTTTGTTTATATTCAAATGTAGTGAATAGTGCTCAGTTATTGGAGCGCGATAATGAGCCAGCCCAACCAAAGGATAACGAGCAACAACACGATAATAATCGTACCGGTGACAACGGCCATCGGAACAATGATAACCATCGTGGGGGAAATTATCATGCCAAGAATGGTAACCACTTCGGTGGTAATCATGGCCAAGATAATAGGAGTGGAAATTTCAAGAAGAGAAGGTCCAACAACGATGGAAAGATAGCAGCACCAACACCCATTTTAAAGGAAGGAGAACGAACACCAATTGTATGCTTCAAATGCGGAGGGGAGGGACATATCAGTCCAAGCTGCACGATATAGTCCAAAGCATGTTACAATTGTGGAAAAGAAGGTCACCTAGCCCGATTTTGTCGTGAACCAAAGTCAAGTCTAGCTGGGACGAAGTTAGCACGTGTTAGTTAATTATAAATTCTTGCGAAGTTTATACCTTATTAGATACCGATTCTACCCATTATTTTATCTCTCTTGCTTGTGCTCAACATTTAAATTTGACCCCAGAGAAGTTAGACTTTGACTTATTGGTTGAAACTTTGTTAGTAGAAACTTTCGTTACCTCCACTGTTTATAAGTTTTGTTTGATTCAAATCGATACCCTCACGTTACCTGTCGATCTTATCTCTTTGAAGATACTTGTATTTGATGTGATTTTAGTAATCGATTGGTTAAATACTCATCATGCTTTTCGTAAGGTTGTTAGCTTTCATATTCCTAACCAACCTGTTATGCTTATTCAAGCAACCAAACCACTAAAGTCAATCTTTGTCATATCAAGCCATAAGTAAAGAGCCCCGAGCCTTTCGCTGGTGACTTCCTTTGTGGAATGCACCGAAGCCAGACTATCCGTAGGGGACGTCGTGAATAATGGTGGCAAGTTGATAGGTATCAATGAGACGTGCTATCCAAGTCTTGGATGAGAGTCACAGTTTTGAATGACATTTCTATTGTCAATAAATTTCCTGACGTATTCTCTGAAGACTTCTTAGCCTAACCCTAGAGCGTGAAATTGATATTTGTATTGACCCCAGTACAAAACCCATTTCTAAAAACCTTAAATATTTCTTCTCCTAGAATGAACGTATTATACGCCAAAGACGTTGGCTCGAGCTGTTGAAGATTACGACCATACCATTCAATATCATCATGGAAGAGTGAACGTGGTAGCTGACGCGTTGAGTAGAAGATCGTATGCGGTTACGAGTGTGACGTTGTTAACACAAAAACCCATTTCGTATAACTTACAAATGATGAAGATAGAGTTAAAGACTCTAGGGATCCACGTGGTGATATCAACTATACGAGTAGAATCGACTTTAATCAATAAAGTTAAAGGCCGCTCAAGCTACACACCCGGAGCTGATGAATGTGAAGAAGAAGGTTCAAGAGGGCGTTATTCTAGAAGCAAGACTCGATGAAGAGAGGAAATCTCAACCCTTGCTTTTATTGGTCTATTTGAAATCCTCGATCGAGTAGGAACTGTGGCCTATAAACTCGTTTATCGCCAAGTATATCGCGTGTTCATAATGTTTTTTACGTATCGATGTTACGTAAATATGTGGACGACCCGAATCACATTATTGAATTAGAACTAGACGAGATAACAGAAGATTTAACGTATAAGGAGATACGTGTTAAAATCTTGGATAAGAATGATCATATTCTACACTCAAAGGTTATAATACCTCAAGAGTTAGAATCTAAGCAAGGTATCCCCACCTCTTCGGCATACCAGGTACGTAAGTAAATTGCGAGGGCCAAATTTTATAAGGAGGGGAGATTGTAAGACCCCGAATTTTGTGAAATGAAAGTATTCAATTTTATTACAATTATTATTTTATTTTGTAAATGGTTAAATTGTTAAAAGGTTAAAGTTAAGGGTGATATGTGAAACTTTTTGGAAAGTAAGCAAGTGGTTATATAATATTTGATTGGTTGGGGAATATTCATTTTAACAAAGAATATTCGTATGATTACAATCATTGGTGGACCCCACAATGGAAGTATTGTCGTATATAGAAAACGACAGAATTAATTTTTTATAAAAATAACGGCAAAAGTTTTACCATTAAACTGTTGAACTACCCGGTAGTAAAAGTACAGTATACGCGTGGTTGTATAATAACACACAGTATTGATTATTGATGCTTACATAATAACTTACTCAGTTATACTCAATTATTGTTACAGTAATTGCTGCATTATATCTCTCATATTATTGATTCAATTATTGTCACAGTATCATTTGCATAATATGTTATATTATTAAATCAATAATTGAGACGACAAAGTTATTCATATTATTATTTGCAATATTGACAATGTCTAGAAGTTCTGTCAAGGAGAGGTTAGATAATCTAATTGCGCGCCAATAGGGAGAAATCCTTATCGAAAAGCCCCCTCTTTCGTGGGAATTATCTGGTTATTAAATATTATGAGTTATAATATTAATGATGAATAAGTTCGTGTTGATTAAAGATGAAATTGACTATTTTTATTGTGTTGGGATTATTAGTGTTAGTGGAAATCGACATTTATTTTGATAATAATTAATGTCGGGAGGTTATATTGACCAATCAGATAATTCACCGGATAAATGAGCAATTAATTGCTATTAATTCACATTCTTATAACTATGTGTTCACATGTGTGTACTATTGATTCACATGATTTACTATTAGGGGAATTGGTGCAAGATTGATAATACTTGCATGACTAAGTTAAAATGGAGGTATAGATGGATGTACTATACTATAATTAATTTTTTCACATGTTTAGAACTATTGAGTCATATGATTTACTATTGATTCACATGATTTACTATTAGGAGAGGTGGTGCTAGTTTGATAATACTTGCAGGACTAAATTAAAAATGAAGAAAAAGAGGAAGGTATTATATTGTAATATTTCGAGCCCCAAAATGTGCAATTATCAAAACTATATTTTTCTATAAATAGAAGCTCATTCTTCCTTCATTTCTCACCAATTCATTAAAGCTATAGAGCAATTATTATAGAGAGAACTTATAGAGAGAAAGAAGAAAAGAAGTCTGCTACCTCACTATTCTAGTATCCAATTTTCTTCTAAGGTAAGGGGTATTATTCTTTCGTATTCATGAAGAGAGTTATTTTCTTTCAATATTCGTAAGGGCTGTTATTCCATTCTTTATTATTATGTTAGAATTACTTGTCTATGCGAAGTACCGCATACATGGTGAAATTCTTCTGTTATTCCATTCTTTATTATTCTGTTTGAATAACCTGTCTGTGCGGTCTATTGCATGCCTGATGAATTCTGTTGTTATTCCACTCTTTATTATTCTGTTGGAATATCCTGTCTGTGCGAATTATGCATGACCCGGTTCCGTTCTTTATTATTCTGTTGGAATATCCTGTCTGTGCGGATTACATATGACCTGGTTTCATTCTTATTATTCTGTTGGAATAACCTGTCTATGTGGATTACCGCATGCATGGTGAATGATCCTTCGTATTCATTCTTTATTAAATTGTGGAAATGATATGTCTACGTGGATTACCGCATGGCGGGTGAAAATCTATTTGCAGTTTCGTATATTCTATTATACTTGTATGAGATATCATTTCTTTTGTACTCGTCATGAAATATCATTTTCTTTGGTAATTTTTTTTATACGAGTTACTATTCATGGGTTACTATTCACCCAATTACTATTCACTCTAGTATTATTCACTCGAGTATTCGGGGTACTTTTCGTGTCGGAGTACTATCCACGAGTTACTATTCATGGGTTACTATTCACCCAAATTACTATTCACCAGAATATTATTTACTCGGGTATTTGGGGTACTTTTCATGGCGGGGTACTATTCACGAAGTACTATTCACGAAGTACTATTCACGGGGTACTATTTACCCGAAAAATATATTTCTTTTCTGTTCAAATTATTTTTGGTACATGAATATTTTTCTTGAATTTTACTCTACAAAGCAGTATCATGTTGACAATTTGGACGTTATTGATTTCTGGATAAATTAAATTATAAATCTTTAAAATTTATCCTTGAACTTGTTTTATTGAATTATTATGTCATTGTCATCATCCTCATTCTTATATTGTGATGAAAGTCATCTTTGGCTTACGTGCAGAGATGGACTTGGTATGATTATGACCAGTGATTATTCGGTATAATCATGACCGTAATGTGACGAATGATGTGGTAAAAGTCCTCATTGGCCTGTAGTTCATTGATGGAAAGTTGTTGGTATGATAATGACCAAGGATTATTCGGTATAATCATGACTATTGATGATTTCATGAATATCCTTGGCCGTGGTGCATGGATGATTCAATTTTATTTATTAAGTTGAGTCTCAGCGATAAAGTTGATGAAAAACTTTTTAAATCATAGAAGATAGTAGATTTTATGCTCTAATTGATTCTTCTAATGGATTGCTTATTCCGCTGCAGTTGTTGATCTAAAACTTGTTGTCTATTATATTCTATCAGTTGTTATACTGTTGAAGGCTAAAGAAAATTTATTCTGCATTATCTTAGTTATAATATTTCTTACCGGGCTAGTTGAGCTTACCCTTTCTTTCATTGTTCTCCTCAGGAAATGAGAATATAGCTGGGACGAGTCGGGGAATGGAGTGATGGTCCAGGATAAATGGATTTAGTAGTCCTCAATATTCTATGGAATAGTGTGATAATAATTGTAATGAGAACACTATTGAGTGTGGATATTGTCTTGATGACAATATTCTTGTTTAAACTCTTAGCTATTTTTGGTCGTATTTTACATGACTGTTGTATAATTAAGTTGTATTTGAATTTATGTACCATGTATCTGGCGACTCAAGATTGGTGGTGTATAACTGTTTTGGGGGCGTCACAATGCTGCCCTTCTTTATTGAAAATCCTGCTAGTTGAAAGCATAAGAGTGGATTAGGAGCTTGAGTATCTGAACCACTTAAAACCCCTTGTGTCTTTTACTTTATGTCATTTACATTATGTACATTAACTGCTATAACTGCTATGTATGTTTTAACTGCTTACCATTGAACTAACTCTACGAACAATGTATGTATGATTATGAATATATCAATGAAGGGGATCTTTTACTTATTCAGCTGTGCTTGAAAAGATTCTTATGTTTGTCATATGTTAAATTATAAGTAATACAAAATAAACCAGAAAATGATTTGAAAGATCTATTCAACCCCCCTTCTAGTTCTATTGTGCTTACTGGGAACTAACGATTGGTATAAGAGCAGGTTCTCATGCTACATTCAAAAGCTAATCACTTTGAGTCTGATCTCGGGTATCAACATTGTTCTAAACTTAGTTTAGTAGTAAGTCGCTTGTTATATGCAGATGAGCTCACACGTTGGAAATATTGTGTACAGGTAAATGTGTATATACACCTGAAGCTGCTCAGATTGGTCCATGTTCTCGAGTATTATATCAACAAGACCAATCCTTGCATGCAGTCAATCTTGTAGTCTGAAGACCAGGCGAGATAGCCTAAGAGACATCAACAACAAAGAGTCAAGCATCCACCAGCCTAAAAGATGAAAAGGCCATACATGCTAAGAAATGCTTATCCAGAGAAGAAAGAAGATCTTCTCAAACATGTGTCTGGCCAACTAACAGCTGGGTGAAAACTTTATGAACTGAAGGATGTCAAAGAACTAAAGATGCTGAGATTCTCCTAGCCTGCATTTTCAAGACCACGACTGATTGATTAAAGGCCAATAAGAGCAACAAGCTGTCAGGAGCAAATGTGAAGCTATGCACATCAATGCCTAAACTCAGTATATTAAAGATAAATGACTGTTAAGAAACTGACAGTAAAAAGCTGGTATGGTTCCTCACTATTATAAATGTTTACATCATGAATGCACCTCCTTATGAACTATAACAGTATTCTGTCAAGGAGTCTTAATCTACCTAAAAAGGTGAAGAGAGAAAGTACCCTGAGGGTGGAAACTCAAATGCTTATAAGCTTTCTCTCCATCCAAGTTTTAGGTTGAAGATGAAATCTTGAAGGAAATCTGAAATGGGTCATAAGAGCATCACAGACCAAATTAATTCTATGTGAAGTAATCTGTGCTGGTGGGTTAGTATGTATGTACAAACCTATGTTCTAAGTGTTTGACAACACACAGAGTATGATCAGTTCTACAAGAGTATCTTGATGATTTGTAGAAACTGATCACCTCTATGAAACAACTCGATACACCTAAATCGTAGAGGTGATTCTCACTCTGTGAACACTTAAACCTTGTGAATATAACCCTGCGAATGATGAAACCATCAAAGAAAAAGAGTGTGTTTTTAAAATGACGAATCTTACACACACTCACCATCATGCATCTCAAAATGTATTATCTAAAACTAGTTGCATGCATGAATATGAATGTTGGTGATAAATGTGATGATTATCCAAATATGAGGAACATGGGTTTAGAAAACTAACCTAGTAGTCCATTTAATTGTGGGTACCAAAAATAAAAATGTATCTAACCTGCAGGTACTTGGTTTGTCTGACCACACTAAGGAATGCTGAAGCAAAAGACTTCAGTCAAGAAGACTCAACCAGCAGAAGGCTAAGGACTGTTCAGAAATGATTCTGATAAAATTCCTATATGTCCAAGCCTGCCCTTGAAGACCCGCTGAGCTAACCTGAATGAAGCTCACATGGCTGCTATTCTGTATATGGAAGCAGGCCATGCAACCAAAGATGAAAAAGGTCTTATATGCTCAAATCAGGCAAATCATGCTATATGAGAAGAATCCTCAAGGAAGCTCACATCAGAGGATCATCGAGCATCAGTTAAGAGGAACTCATTACGGGAGTAGAACTTCACATGCATATGACTATCAAAGAAAACTACGTTCGTAATGCTATCAAATGATCGAAGAGTGATCAGTCCTGAAAATATCCATGCATACGATACAAGGAGATCTAAGTTATAATGGTGATTCTAGTCAGAAGGAGATATGCAAGGCTGCCTTCAAATGAACCTAAAGAAAAGGGAATCACACCTATCTGAGAAGACAACATCAACCATGGGGAGCAGTGATCTATTAAGGAATAACAATACTGAGATATACTATGAAGCAATGTACCAGCTACAGAGTCCAAAAACTTTGTGGCTGATGAACTAAATGAAGATCCATAGTCAGTGGGAACGTCTCAAAACGTACTACTGATAACCTTTCAGCCACCCAACTCAAAATTGTGGAGTGCCTACGATCAAACATCTGATTGCAGTGTAGAAGCAGGAGGACACCACGATTACCTCAAATGCAATTGTCTGAAGTTGGTAGAGGATCTCCCCAGTAGAAAAGGTCAAATGAGATATCAGTACAAATCACTTTCTAGGCACTTCATCTGGAAAGTGCCTCAGGGACAAACCTGACCCTTAAATCACTCTAAGAGGTTGGCCCTTCCTGAGCTACCTTGACCCAGAAGGAATGCTAAGTAAAGTTCATCTCAAGGATCAAGTCAGTCAACGATCGTAGAATCGAGGTTAAAGAGAACTTCACGATCATAGTGCAACCTCAGCGATCGTAGAAGTAGACTCAACGATCGCAGTCCTACCAAAGTATAATCTAGCTCATGAGGAGCTCGAAAGAATTGGACAATTGCTCAACCATTCAGATTATGATGAGATAAGTTCAAATATATCAGTGATCAAGCTATGCTGCATCAAGATGAGGATTAATGTCAAAACCATCCACTACAACATCTCTCAAAAGTTGATCGTTGAGTCAACAAAAGAAAACGTAGAGTCCATAGCTGCCTCACCATGCTACTCTACGAACCAAAGAGGTCAACGGTCAATCCACGTCAATTAAACGTCTACTCTTCTTAAAGAAATATCTAACTGAAAAGTTATGGGGAGTTACAGCTCATTACTGGACATCGTGCAACCAATGGTTGGTTAACACATCACTGATTTTGCAGAGTTAGAAGGAACTTCCATTAAGACAAATTCAAAACCTGCAACCAGTTATTAGAAACCATTGAACCTTTCTCCCTCCCATTTTTAAACCCTAGAATCCTCTTTAAAGCTAAAATCAATTAACTCTCCAGAGCCCTACCCAAATCATAACCATCTCTCATAACTCCTCTGAATCAAATACCCATATACTTTGAACTCTTCAAATGGCAGAATGGCGAATAATAACAGGAATCCAACTCGGCTTCAAAAAGTTTGAAGAATCAGAAACGAAGTTAAAGGATATACTTGAGTTCGTAAAGAAGGGTGAGTTCTCTGAGTGCTTGGAGGCAGACACTCCAGTCTACACAGAGCTAGTGAAGCAATTCTACTCAAATGCTTCGATACATTCTGGGCTTCTGACCACGAAGGTGAAAGGATCAAATCTGAAGATAAGAGTTTCAGACATCAATCAATGCCTAGGGTTTCCCAACCAAGGTCTGATAAACTTGGATGAAGTAGATATTGAAGAAGGCAAGAGGCTAATGTGGTACCAGAGGAACCCTAATCTAAAGGACATAAAAAAAGGTGTTTCCGAAAGAATTCGAGTTCCTTGCTGAGATAGTGGGTAAGTGTATACTATGCAAGAACACTACACATGACACGGTGCTTGATCAACAACTAAAAATCATGTCTGCTATAGTTCTGAAGAAACGAATCAACTTTAGAGTTATCATGTTTGATCAAATCTCCAAATGGGTAGAAAATGCTGAGATAAAGAAGTCTACAGATAAACCCCTGACTAAGGTGTTTCATGGAAGACTGCTGAGCATTGTGATGAAGAAGAAGCTAGGAGAGAAAATCAAGAATGATGAAGGATATCCCCTGAATGTTCACAAAGTAATGTCTCCATAATTGTTTGTGAATTGGAAGAAAAACCCAAAGGAGACAGAAGGCTGATAACTGGGAGCAGTAACATGGCCTCTACAAAGAAGAGGAAAACAAAAGAGGTAGAAAGCTTTGAGTCTGATGACTCTGAACCAACAGCAACCCCACCAGCCAGGAAGAAATCCAAAGGTGTGAGGAAAACTGGGGCTCCTCCAAGAAGTCTATCCACAGAAGACAAGGCTGAAGATGAAAAGGTCTCAACTACAGAGACCACAAAGAGGAGAAGTAACAGATACTTCAAGGGCCATCCAATAAGAAAGCTAAGGTGGTAAACAAACCAGCCTCAGTTTCCCAAGATAGTACATCTGATGAAGAGGAGGGCGTAGAATAAGAAGAAGAAAAGACAACTGATAATCTCAAGGTTGAGTCCCCACAGGCCAGATCCAACAATGAAGGTGAAGTTGGATTAATGGATGAAAATGCAACATCTGCTGATGAAGAAGAATGCTCAAGCCCTGTGGCTTACCCTCAGAGCATTCACTCTGATGATAAAGAAAAGATTCAAGATGACCCAACTCCATCCCCAAATGCAAATGCCCCAACAAGCCTAGATGATGGGTCAAATGATGTTGTTTCTAAAGAAGAAGAATATGCCCCTTCCAATCTTGAAATCCCCCATGACGGCTCAAAAGGTGATGAGTCCAAAGAAGAAGGGTCTACTCCTATCAGTGCTGAACCTCAAAGAAGTTTGTCTGATGTGTTAAAGGCCTCAGAGTCTAAAGAGGAAGAAGAGTTTGACTCTCTCAAAGCTGAACCTCCTAGAAGAAGGAAGTGCTACATACTATAATCTAAATTTGCCTCCAAAAAGAGAAGTGATTACTCCAATGCTGTCATTGAAGTAAGTGATGATGAGTCGGTATCACAGGAAGAAAATGCTGAAGATAGGACCAGTGATGAAAAAGATGAATCAGTGGAAGATCTTGCTGAAGAAGGTTCTAGAAATGAAATGAACTAAGAAAGATTCATTGTTGGAAATGATCAAGATGGTTCAGGCTCTGATAGAGAGGAAATGGAGAATGATTCCAATTCTGCAAATCAGGAATCAGAGGAACCAGAATTTTATCCTATCCTCTCTCCAGCAAAAATCACCAGGAGAATAGTGGTAGAAGTCTCGAATGAACCACCAGAAACACAACCAGAAAGATGGGTGAACTATGGAGATGAACAGCTCAAGGTGGTAAGGATGACTACCTTTGATGTAGTTAAAAACTGGAACAACATGGAACTAGACTGCACAACCATCCTCTACAATCCTGATGATCTGCTTATGAGATGGTTTTTCCAGCAGATGCCTTGGCTAAAAGCACATACTAAAAAAGTTGCAAGTTACTTTAGCTGATGCTACTCTCATTTTCAAAGCATGGAACTGGTGGCACAAAACTTCCAAAGAGTGAAGAGTTTTGCTATAATGATGACCACAAACCAGCCTCACTACAAGGTCTACAGACATGCCGACAATCACTATATCCACTACGATCATAGGATGGACTCAGAAGGAAGAAGGATCATGACCAAGGAGATTATCGTAGAGTTAATTCACTCTACTACTGATGGTATCCAAGTACAAAATAAGAAGCTTCCATCTGTTCAAGCACTATTGACAGACATTCCTTCATCCTCAACCAATAATTGGAACTCAATGATTCTTCAGATTCTCAACACCTTCGAAAATCTGTCCAAGGATGCAGATCATAGAGTTTAATCTGATGCTCAACAGGAGACTGCCCAACCAGATTATCAAATATCTGTAGAGAAGGAGCTAATGAAAAATTCTGATAAACTAATTGAGAAGATATCTCTATTTACTGAAGAGTCAAAGAAGCTGACAACAACAAAAGATAACTCAGTTCAAGAGAGACTCCAAGCAACGATGACTGATGTATCTCTCAAAATCAGAGAAAGAGATCACATCTATCTAAAGGCCATGAATGATCAGAAGGCAGATGCTCTACAAGCAAAGAAGGCAAATGAAGAACAACTCCAAGCCCTCTTTGATAAGATTGACAACATGAATTAGTCTTTCTCAGTGCAACTTGAGCTAGGCCAACAGGAACTCAAGTTTGAAGTTGCTAACTCCTCCTACCTGATGGAACAGCTTATGTATAACATGGAGCAGCTCTCCCAAATGATTAAAGACAAAAAAGGGGGAGAAAAAGAGGCATAGAAAGGGGAAGAATACGAGGCACTCTAGAAAGAGTAAAAGGAAAGAAAAGAAGAAGACACCACCAAGGGGAGCTGAGTCGTCATCTAAGGGGGAGTCGAAGGATGATGAGCCTAAGGCTGAGGGGGAGCCAAAGCCAGACTCAGAAGAAGAAGGAAAGTCAATAGCTCCACATCCCAGGGGGAGCAGGAGCAAATGAATCAAACAGATGAATAACTGATCAACAGACATCCTGGAAGCATACATGGAACCAAAGAGGTATATCTCTAACTAGTTAGGTATGTTCTGGATCCAGGATGTAAAATGTCAGTGTATTAAATTCCACATCATTATAAATGACATTCATGATTATCTATTTTAGAAGTACAGATGCTGACTGTATATAAGATTCATTCATAATATGCATATGCACTTATTGTTTTTGTCATAATCAAATAGGGGGAGATTGTCAGGAATACGCATGTGAATGATATTCCTATTTACATATGATTTGATTATGATATATATGAATGAATATGCAAGTATGCTTGCATTAAGAAAAGCTATAAAGTCCTTTGATAGATAATAGAAACATGTGTACAAGGACTTAGAATGGATTGATCAAGTATGCTATGTTGATCCTACATAAGCAAAACAACTTTATAAAGTCCTTAAAAAGAAATGATGTACAAGGACTATAAACATAGATAGATCAAGCATGTTAGGTTGATCCTATGATGTAATAGATAGATTTGTCTGATCATCGAGCACTGAACCAGAAATCGTAGTCTGCCAGGAAAGTCAAGAAAACTTGAGAGCTATCAAGGCAGAATCGTAGTCTGCAAGATAGTAGTCTTGGAGTTCGTAGACTGCCAGGAGAGACGAGGAAAGAATCGTAGTGTGTCGAGGAGAACTTCCTCAGGGCCGTAGTCTGCTGAGGAAGTTATGTTCAGAATCATAGAGACAGCCTGCCTACGAGCCGACCGAGTATCTACCGAAGCCAAGTCAAGAATCGTATACTACACTCAGAGTCGTAGAGTCTACTGATCATACTAGAGGCAGAGATCGTAGTCGAGCAAGAACAGATAAAGACAACAAGCACAACGACATAAATCGTAGAGTGTCAAGATCTGATCTTGGAGTTGTAGTGTCTGCACAGCTAAAGCTGAATCGTAGAGTGCAGAATTAAGACCTCAACAGATGTGCTCATAATGCCAAGGCAGAATCGTAGAGCAAATACGATTCTCAATGAATGAGCACTCCCAGAATATCCAAAGGAATGAAGCATCTGGTTAACACTGCAAAGATACATCCCATCCTAAAGGAAACTAGAGAGCACTCAACTAATGGCTTGCAAGCAAACAGAAGATCTAAGCACCAACCCAATCAGCATCAAGATTGAGTTTTGAAGCTATTTGAGATGAAGTCTTCAACAAGGAGATCAGAAGAAGACTTCAGTAACTGACTAAGGAAAGTCAGCAAGTGCAGTAGCTGTCAAGAAGACAGAAGACAAAGATCTTGGAAGCTACCAGGATCGTAGTATTTGCCAAACCAAGAAAGAACTGATGGATTGTACACAGAGATACTGGTCAGCCTCTAAAGAACAAGGCTAAAGTGATTAAGCATTGGGTCAGTCCATTGATGATAAGTGAACGAGAGATCACAAGGAGAAAGCGACCTGGACACGCCACAAATCTGAAGTGTCTTGTTATTCAGAAGGGGGAAGAACAAATAAGTCAAGCCATCAGTATCTGAGAGCTGTTGAGGCAAACAGAAGTGTTGAAGCACTGCACAAGAAAAGGAAGAGGTGTTCTACATTGATGATCCAATCAACACTCTTCAAGATCGTAGTGTTGTCTCTACCAGTCAACAAGCCACTACGATCAGTTCCATGAAGACATGTATCAGAATCATAGAGTTCGAATAGCTGAAGACTTAAGCATTGGCAACGATTCAATCTGAAGGGTAATATTCGGACAAGAGCTTATTGAGAGCATCGATGTAAAAGGACAACCTCTGATCGAGAAATAAGAAGGAAGAAATAAAGTCTTCGATCTACCCGAGGCATAAAAGTGACATCTCTGACGGGGTAGGTGAAATAGTAGACTACAGTGTCAGAAAAGTAAGACATGTCACATCTGTAGTCTACCTCAGTTAACTCGAGATCTGTGAAGATATTTGAATAGCATTCAACGGCTACTTTCCAACAGAAGGATTGGGAAAGAGTATAAATCAGTAAGAGCTTCAAAGATCGAGGGTTGCTGGAGTTGCCGAGTTTGGAGTAACAGTGGACTGTTCTAAACCATGTGAGATAGTGAGTCTGAAGGCTCACTCTATGATCAACCAAGAACACTTAGAGACAGACATAGAAAGAAGTAGAAGTGAGAGTTCTACAATGTAGAAGTGAGAGTTCAACAACATGAAGAGTATTCTGAACTGTTCTGAACTGCCGAGAGAAAGAAGAGGGTCATGTCATCTTGATGTCCATCATGCGAAGAATCTAAGTACCATAGAGAAGAGCTCACAGTCATCTTAGCAAGTCCATCATGAGAAGGCATCAAGTATCAAGAAAGGAGATCACAAACGTCATCATGGTGGCAAGCATGATAAAGTTTTTAAGTACCTAGCAGAAGAGCTTACAAATATCTTAGAAACCCATTATATGCAGCTATCACGTATCAAGAGGAATGATCTTCAAGGTAGTTCATCAAGGGATCACCAGAGGAGGTTGAATAACTAAAGAAGCTAAGCATCATGCAACACTCAACTGCACTTCAAGGATGATCACGCCAAGATGCTAAGTATAGAAGATGTTTAAAGCATAAAGACATCTTAGCAACTCAGCACCAACTCCAACAAACAAACAAACAACTCAACAACAAGAAGCCAGGGCCTGAGGGGTCCTTGTCCGGAGGGACTAAATGAAGTTCCAAGCCTGTTGGGATTTAAGAGTTCCTAGCGAACTAGAGAAGTTCCAAGGCTGCTGGCCTTGAAGAGTTCTTAGTGAACTGAAGTCCCTAGGCTGCTGGCCTTCAAGGAATCATAGTGATTCAGGGTGCTGCCCTTCGTTAGTGGAAATCCTGCTAGATGAAAGCAAAAAAGTGGATTGGGAGCTTGAGTCTCTGAACCACTTAAAATCCCTTGTGTTTTTTACTTTATGCCATTTACATTATGTACATTACCTGCTATAACTGCTGTTTATGTTTTAACTGCTTACTATTGAACTAACTCTACGAACAATGTATGCATGATTATGAATATATCAATGAAGGGGATCTTTTACTTATTCCGCTGTGCTTAAAAAGATTCTTATGTTTGTCATATGCTAAATTATAAGAAATACAAAATAAACCAGAAAAAGATTTGAAATTAAAAAGGATCTATTCAACCCCCCCTTCTAGATCCATTGTGCCTACTAGGAACTAACATATATATTTTCCCTACCCCTATACCTATATAAAATAATTCCAGCAGGGGCAGCTGCTTATTCCGCCCCTTGCTAGATCTGCTAATGGTTTTAAGCTCATTCTCCTCGAAGTTATTTTTACTAGCTATCTAGTCAAACCTTTAGTCAACGGATCCACTATATTTTCTTTAGACTTTATGTACTCAATAGATATAATGTCATTAGAGATCAATTATTTTATGGTATTGTGTCTACGACGAATATGTCTAGACTTACCATTATATATGTGACTATGTGCCCTTGCAATTGCTAATTGACTATCACAATGGATACAAATAGGCAGCAGAAGTTTAGGCCACATATAAATATTTTCTAAAAAGTGACGAAGACACTCAGTTTCTTTTTCAGCCTTATCCAATGCAATAAACTTAGATTCCATCGTTGATCGAGTAATGCATGTTTGTTTAGAAGATTTTCATGATACTTCTCCTCCACCTAGTGTAAACACAAAACCACTTAAGGATTTAGAGTCTTTTGTATGCGATATCCAGTTCGTATCACAGTATCCTTCGAGTACTGCTGGATATCTTGAGTAGTGCAATCCAAAGTTTTGAGTGTATTTTAAATACCTTAAAACTCTTATAATCGCTTTCCTAGTGATCTTGTCATGGATTACTTGTAAATCTACTCAATTTATTGACAACATATATTATGTCGGACGTGTGCAATTCATTACGTACATAAGGTATCTAATTATTTATGCATACTCAAGTTGTGATATGCTTTCTCCTTTATTTTTAGACAAGTGTAGATTTATATCTACCGGTGTTCCAACAGGATTGTAATCATAGTGATTGAATTTCTTGAGTATTTTCTCAATATAGTGTGATTGTGATAACTCTAACCCATCCAATGTTTAGAAATTTTAATTCCTAATATAACATCAACAACACCCATGTCTTTCATGTCAAACATATTATTTAACATTCTTTTGATAGTTTTAATGATTTCATTACTATTACCCATAATGAACATATCATCTACGTAAAGACAAATAATGACATATCATTTCTCAGTGTCCTTGACATACACACATTTGTCACACTCAAGCAAGTGGGATGCCAAAATCACTGCCATCAGAGAATCAAAGAATGTTCATGGAATGAGTGTTCAACAACTCTATGGAAACCTTCTCACCTATGAACTGGAGCTGACTCAATGGGTAGAGACTCTATTTGAAGGAAGAAAGAAAAACAAAGGAGTTACTCTCAAAGTAATATATATCATCTCCAAAGCTAACACTGAAAATGACTCTGACTCTGAGGAAGATGATGACGAGGATATTGTAATGCTAGTAAGAAGACTCAAGAGGTTCATGCGTAAAGGCAAAAACAACAAACCTAAGAGATTCAACAACAACAGTCAGGAGCAGATAAATGACTTATGATACAACTGCAAGAAGTCTGGCAATTTCATTACAAACTGCAATGAACCTCTTATAGAAGAACTAAAGAGGAAATCAAATTCAAAGAAAGAATTCAAAGGCAATAAGAGGCTCCAGAAGAAAGACAAAGGTCTTGTGGCCAGAGGATCATGGAGTTACTAAGACAACGACATAACTTCTGAGTCTGAAGATGATGAAGATCCTCAAGTAGAAAATCTGTGTCTAATGTCCAAAAATGCAAATGATAAGAAAAGCCCTAACAATCATGAAGTAAGTATCGATGAGGTATTTGACTTTAACTCTCCTGATGTAGATATTGATGATTTAAGAACTACACTACATGGCATAACATCTAATCTGCATCAATACATGAAATGGTTCAGAGTTCTGTCTAAAGATTATTCTCTTCTTCAAAAAGAGAAAGAGAAAGTTCAGGAAGAATTGGAAACAGCTCTTCTAAGTACTAATTCTCTCTCCAAATTTGAAGCTGAGAATAAACTCTTAAAACAGACCAATGAACTTAATGCACAAAGAGAGTCAAATCTAACCTCTAAGATTGAGGAAATAGAAAAGACAATCTTAAAGTGGAATAGATCCTCTTCATCCATGGACTCCCTGATCTCCAGTTAGAGAAGTGCATATGACAAAACAGGTTTAGGTTTTGGGGAATCCATCTCAGAACCACATGTGGAAAAGCCAAAGGAAACCAACATCAGTAGTGTTTCAAACCTCAATAGAAGCATTGCATTTGTGAAATCCTCACAAAAGGAAGAACCAGTCCATCCCTGCTCTTCTGATCCAATCTATGCTACAAGGCATAACGGATCCCATGTTGGCCAAGGGTTCAAAAAAGCGAAGAATAATTTAGTCACTACTCTCCAACCTCGAAGGATCGTAGAATCGAGCAAAATCAAATCCATAAACCAACCAGATAGGAACAGTAGAGTTAATTTACATTCTTCAAAAATCATGAATCATAAGGACACATTGAAAAGGAAGAATCAGTATAAAGGATGGACTGCCAGAAATCCACATAAGTCAAAATGGAGAAATAATCCACACACACACACACACTAGCATGCATCATGCTAGATGTTTTGTATGTGATAAAATTGGTCATAAGGCTGCAGTATGCTACAATAATCCTATGCATATTAAACACAAAGTCAAGCAGATTTGGGTCCCCAAGGGTACTAACAAGATAGGACCCACGCAAGTATAAGTACCAAAATGAGAGCTTAAACCTCACTGCAAGAACAGAGCTCCACGATTACAACCTGGTACCTGGACAGTGGATGCTCACGACACATGACTGGGAACAAAGCCCTCATGTCCAACTTCATAGAGAAAGAGGGTCCAACAATCATCTTTGGAGACAATGGCTCTGGCAAGACAAGAG
Organism: Panax japonicus; assembly: GCA_020205505.1. Lineage (NCBI taxonomy): Eukaryota > Viridiplantae > Streptophyta > Magnoliopsida > Apiales > Araliaceae > Panax > Panax japonicus. The sequence goes on along the minus strand of CM035101.1, from coordinate 50,077,292 downwards.
GTTATGGCTCAGCTGGGAATGGTGCAGTATCCTTTAGCAAAGTAGCCTATGTGGAAGGACTAAAGCAGAATCTTCTGAGTATAAGCCAACTTTGCAACAAGGGTCATCAAGTTACCTTTTTCAATAATCAATGTCAAGTCAGAGACCTGAAGACCTCTTCCATAAAGCTGACCAAAACAAGAGAAGGAAACGTCTACACTGTTAATCTTGGTCAACTGAGTTTTGACAAGATAATATGCTTTATGGCTAAAGCCTCTGAAGAAATGAGCTTACTGTGGCATAGAAGGTTGTCTCATCTCAACTTCAAAAGTATGTCAAAACTGGCCTCCATGGATCTAGTAGCAGGCTTACCCAAGTTCAGTTTTATTAAAGAAAGGACATGTAATGCCTGTCAACTTGGAAAACAAACTAGAAGCTCTTTCAAAAGCAAAACTATCAACTCAATTGACAAGCCCCCTGCAGTTACTACATATGGATTTATTTGGGCTAATTCCAACGAGTCTTGGAGGGATGAGATACTCATTGGTCGTAGTGGATGACTATATAAGATTTACATGGGTGTTCTTTCTAAATTTAAAAGATGAAACAAGTTCCCAACACATCAAGATGTTCAGACTGGTGATGAATGAGAAAGGGGAGAAAATCAAGGCCATAAGGAGTGATCATAGTAGAGAATTAGAATTCTCTGAGATGGATCAGTTCTGCACAGACAATGGCATCAGTCATAATTTCTCAGCTCCACGAACTCCACAGCAAAATGGAGTAGTTGAAAGAAAGAACATAACGTTTATTGAAGCTGAAAGAACTCTACTAGCAGTAGCCCGTCTGCCTGAATACTTCTGGGTAGAAGCTGTCAACACGACATGCTACACTCAGAACAGATCTCTTGTGCACTCTACATTAAAGAAGACTCCCTACGAGCTATAGAGAAGAAGAAAGCCAAATTTCAGCTACTTTCATGTGTTTGGTTATACATGTTATATTCTCAACAATGGAGAACAGTATCTGACAAAGTTTCAACCCAAGTCAGAAGAAAGAATCTTTCTCAGATATGCTACAGACAGTAAGGCTTATAGAGTATTCAACAAGAAGACGCTAAGTGTTGAAGTCTCAATTCACATCATCTTCGATGAAATAGACTTAGAAAAAACTGTGCCTCAAGACACTATGATCGAGAACTCAGACACTACGAATGAGGTGGTCGAGCTCAACATCACGATCGTAGTCCCAAAAAATGAAATTGTCAAGCCTGAAGAAGAGATCGTAGAGAGAACTACGCCGGGCAACGAACCTCCACATCAAGAAGCAGAGGTTGATCGTGAAGAATTCAGACAAGAAGGCATCAGAACAGATGTTTCAACAGGAAACAAATGGGTAAGAGATCACACTCGAGACCTAATCATTGGAGATCCAAATGCAAAAGTCAAGACAAGATCTGCCACCCAGAATGAGTGTTTTTATCTAAGCTTTCTGTCACAAATGAAACCCAAAAAAATAGAAGATGCTATGAAAGACTCAAGTTGGATAGAAGCCATGCCAGATGAACTAAATCAGTTTGAAAGAAACAGAGTATGGAGATTAGTTCCAAGACCAAGAAGCCACCTAGTTATTGGCACCAAGTGGGTCTTCAGAAACAAGATGGATGAAGATGGGGTAATAATAAGGAATAAGGAAAGAATAGTAGCCAAATGTTACTCCCAAGAAGAAGGCATTGACGATGAAGAGACCTTCGCACCTGTTGCCAGATTAGAAGCCATCAGGATATTCCTTGCTTTTGCTACCCACATGAAGTTCAAAGTCTTTCAAATGGATGTCAAAAGTGCATTTCTGAATGGTGAACTTCAAGAAAAAGTATATGTCGAGCAACCTCCAAGTTTCATCAATACAACTCTCTCTAATTATGTCTATAGATTAGACAAAGTCTTATATGGACTTAAACAAGCATCTAGAGCAGCATGGTATGAAACACTAACTAACTTTCTTATTGAAAATGGTTTCACTAGAGGTAGAGTAGATACCACATTATTTCTTAGAAAGCACAAAAACAAAGTCATATTAGTTCAAATATATGTTGATGACATTATCTTTGGCTCTACTGATGAAAAATTGTGCAAGAGATTTGCCAAGCTTATGCAGAGCAAGTTCGAAATGAGTATGATGAGTCAGCTGAATTTCTTCCTTGGATTACAAGTAAAGCAAACTGATGATCTTCATTAACCAAGCCAAGTACATAAAAGACTTACTTAAAAAGTATGACATGGAATCAACCTCTCCCATGAAAACACCAATTGCTCCAGCAACCAAGCTTGACAAAGATGAGAAAGGTAAAAGTTTTGACATTACTCAATACAGAGGTATGATAGGCTCTCTTCTATATCTAATTGCCAGTAGACCAAACATAATGTTTGCAACATGCATATGTGCTAGATTTGAAGCTAATCCTAAGGAATCACACTTAACTGTTGTAAAGAAAATTTTCAGGTATCTCAAAGGCACACCTCACTTGGGACTTTGGTATCTCAAGGAGTCCTCCTTTGAACTGACAGGATATACATATGCTGATTTTATAGGCTGCAAGATCAATAGAAAAAGTACTAGTGGCACTTGTCAGTTTCTAGGAAACAGACTTGTGTCTTGGTTTAGCAAAAAAACAAAACGCAGTATCTACCTCAACAGCAGAAGCTGAATACATTGCAGCTGGAAGCTGTTGTGCTCAAATCTTATGGATGAAAAATTAGCTAGCAGACTATGAGTTTGATTTCAAATCTATACCTGTTCATTGTGACAACACAAGTGTCATAGCAATAACACACAATTCTGTCATGCATTCTAGGACTAAGCATATACAAATAAGATATCATTTTATTAGGGATCATGTCCCAAATGGAACTATATCTTTACAATACATCCTTACTAAAAATTAACTTGCTGATGTCTTTACAAAACCTTTAGATGAATCTAGGTTTAATAAACTGATAAGTGAGTTAGGTATGCTAAATCTATAACCATAAACTCTATGCTCTAGTTTGTGCTAACCATGCAAATAAATGGACTATGTTTAAAATCGTAGAGATGAAACCACGATCGTAGAGCAGTCTCGACATAAAGCATATTATGATAACATCTTTTTTATCCAAGCAACCCCTCTGATAAGTGCCTCAGGGACAAACCTGACCTTTAGTTCAGTCTAAGAGGTTGGCCCTTCCAGAGCTACCTTAACCCAGAAGGAATGCTAAGTCAGAGCTCATCACAAGAACAAGGACAAAAAATGATCGTAGAGTATAATCAACAATGGACTCGACAATCGTAGAGCAGCTTCGACAATCATAGTTTTCTCAAAGGATATAGTAGCTCAAGGGGAACTAAGGGAAGATTAGTATTTTCCACACTATTTAAAATTGTGGAGCCCGACAGAACTCTACATGTGCCCCCACTATGTAGATCGTGTGGAGGGAAGTAACAAATACAGTTTGAAAAGGTTTTTTGAAAATTCACCTCAGAAGTTCAAAAAACTCATTCCTCTCTCTCTATCAACAGAAACCCTAGCCTTCAGAATGATTAACCAACCTCTGTTCAAGAAAATCAATGGCTGCTACCAATGTTATATCTGGTTGCCAACTCTACTTTAATGAATTCAAGACAGCTGACCCTCAGTTTCACAAGATTCTGTCTCTTCTGAAGAAAGCTAGTCTTGAAGAAGCTCTGAGCACCAGCACCTTGATATACCCGAAGCTGGTGAAAGAGTTCGACATCAATGGAGTCTTTGAGAACGACATCATCACTACAGGGGTCAAGGGGGAACAAATTAAACTCAAAACGGAAGATATAAACCTAGCCTTAGGTTTCAAATCAAAGGGACTCGTATCTATGGATGTTATTGACTTTCATGAAGGTTTGAAGAAGATGCACTACACAAAGTTTCAGAACGTCAAGGGGTACAAGAAGAAAGAGTTTCCCCAGAAGTATGAATTTCTGGCTGACATTGTTGGGAAGTGCATATGTTGTAAAAGCTCTGGTCACGACTCTGTAAATGAAGTTCAACTAAAGATCATGACAACAATCAATCTGCTTCAGGATTCAACTCAACTATGGGGCTCTGCTTATCGATTGGATCGGGAAGTGGATACTCAACTCAAAAAAATCAAAGAGCTCTGGTAAAATGCTCTATAAGAGGTTCATAAACATATTCCTGTAATCGGCTCTGGGTGATAAAATTGGGGACAAGGAAGGGGAATCCATCAACCCCTACAGAAAAATGACCCAGCAACTATTTTAAAACTGGAAAAGAAACCCTGTAAAAAATGTCAGAATGATGTCTGAATAAAGTGAAAGGACTGGTGAAACGAAAGTATCTGGGCTACCAGGAAACATGTCGGTTGTGAAGGAAGCTGATGAAGAAGAAGAAATTAATCAAGAGGAACCCATCGCTTTGATCATAAAAATCAAGGGTAAGAGAAAAATAAAAGCTCAAATAACAGAAGAGGATCAAGGCTCAACCACTAATGCACCCCAAGAGAGTTCGGGTACTGAAACTCTGAAAGAAATGAAGAGGAAAGAGTAGCAGTCTGAGGAGGAAGAAGACAGAGCCACCATCTCTCAACTGCTTAAAAAGGGAAAACACAACCACAAAACAAAGAAGTCTTCACTATCTTCAATCGTAGAGTCACTACCGATCATAGAGTCCAGACTTGACATCACTCCAGAAGTGGACAATACAACAGTCTCCCAGACTGGATCAACTGTTAGAGCTGCAGCTGAAGAGAGCCCCAAGGCTTAAGCTCAACCCAGAAAAATAAGGAGAAAGCTTGTCAAGACATGTGTTCTTGAAAATGTAAAAGATTTGAAGGAAGTAGAAAGGAAAATAGCTGCAGAAAAGGAACTTTCTGAAACTCCTAATGATACAGCTGAAGGAAAGCTGCCTGAAGATCAAATGAATGATCAGATTGAGGGGGAGCCTCTAGAAGTCCTTGTGACAGAAAAGGCTACAGCTGAGGGGGAGATACAAGAAAATATGGAATTAGAAGGTGTGAAAGCTATGGAGGAAGAAAGGATTGATGATTAGGCAAGAAATGAGGAGATATTTGAAGTGCTGGAAATTTCAAATGAAGATAATAAAGATCAAGAAGAAGAAGAGGATGATGAAGTTGAGATTATAGCAGTGGGCTGGGATGGGTATAAGAGATCTAACTACAATAAGTTGTTCTCTTATTTACATATGATGCCCTATCACTAGAGCCCAAATTCTCAACTCTTGGGATCACATATTCTGGACTTTCAAAGCTTATCCAGCAATCTCAGTGCATGCTCATGGATTCCCAGGCAACCTCACATTTGCTCAGAAGCTAATAGCTAACTGTCCTTCTTTAGAAACTGGACGTGAGGTACAATCAATTCACATCTCTTTCAGAGTTAGTCACTGTCCTCCATCAACCTTCAACCAATTCTACGAATTGCCAAGATGGTTGGAAGTGATACTTCATCCACTAAACCAATTTTCAGCTACAGAATCCCAACATTCTGTAACTAATGAACCAAATATGCCTAATTTTATATTGATCCAGTCTCCCACCATCTCTCACTCTACGAATATCAATCATACTCAAATTGTAGAGTCACCCACTGAACCAGAACCAATATCACCTCCTCCTGTACCTCAAACTTACATGCACCTCCTTCAGATATTCCTTCCTTATCAACCAATAGTTATTTTGATCTTGATCTTGCTCTCTACAATCTGCAAAATCAAAATATTAGAGCCTCTCATTCAAACACTCAATAAATTCTTGAGCTTCTCTCAGATCTTCCTACCAAAACTGAGCTGTCTAATACATCATATAAAGTGACTAAAGATATTAAAGAAGATCTTGAAACTCACTCTGAGCTTTTTCATATGAGGCTGAACCATTTGATAGATGCTACCAACACCCTTCCCAGTAATTTGATCTCCGAGCTCACAAATAAGCTCAGGGATATCATCAAGGAAATGATCCACATCATTATTGAAAGGGATTAGATTTACTTTCAGTCTTCCGAAAACACAAGGAAGCAGTTCTCCTTCTGGAGAAAACTCAGGAATCTCAAAATAAATTTGTGATGGAAAGTCTCTCAAGTCTACGAACCTCAATGAAAGAATTCCAAGAATTTTTAATGAGTCAGATGTAACAAACAGACATTTTCTTGGCTATTCTACAAAAGAACAGGTCTCAAACTGATTCTCTGGTTAAAGAAAACCGTGAAGACATTGTTCAATCCAGGAATCAGCTCCACGAATTTGTCCAAGGCATGAATCGTCTGTCTGTAGACATTCGAACCCTTGATGCTGACATAAAGGGGGAGAATAAAGGGGAAGAATAGAAATGAAAAGGAAGAGGGAAACTCATTGCTCAATCCGCAAGGTGCCCTCCCTCAAGACAGCCTCACCATCCGACTCCACGACCTGAACAACAGCAGCACCAACAAATTCTCATGGCCCAACCGTTAATGAGTCAAGGGCCATCTCCTAGCTGACAAGGGGTAACCACTACTGGCGTACATATGCCAATTGGAGATCCTATCTTTATGAATAGACATGAACATAGAAAAAGGCTTGAGTCAAAGCGAGCTAGTAGATATTTCATGGAGAGACGAAACCATCGAGAAAAGGAGAGCTGCAGAGCATGCAAATCTTCCAAGAAATAAAAGGTAGAAGAAATAGAGATAAGTTAAAACGTATTTCTTATTGATGTAACTATGATTTATTGTAATATCTGTCTTCTCATACATCAATAAATTCATGTTTATCCTCTAGAGATTTCAGCTGCTCACTGAAATACTAAGTCATATTTACTTTCTAGCAACTGCATCTAGAAATTAATGATTATGATACAAATCTCCTTGGTTATGTCAACATCAAATAGGGGGATATTGTTGGGTATTGCATATTTAAATTTGATGTTAAAAGTAATTAGTTATGCTTATATGTAAAGTCCTTCAACGAATACATGTACAAGGAGTTAGTGGTAGATCAAAACTTGTTAGGTTTGATCTGTGCTTTATGTTTACCATTCTATAAATGAATGTATAGAAGAAAAGATCGAAGTTGTTTGGTTGATCTATTTTAAGATGTAATAGATAGGTTTCAACAGAATCGTAGTCTGTCGAGCCAGCCAAGAATTTGTAGAAACCAAGGCAAAGTCGTAGAGCATTAAGAATCATAGTCTGTTTGCTTTGGAGGGCCTCTCCCAAAATCGTAGAGTGGTCCAAACGCCTGCTGAGCCAAATCAAGTATCGTAGTCTGCTCTCGGAAGCGTAGAGTCTGTAAAATCGAGTAAGCAAAGTTCATAGTCTGTTGGTGCTTAAGAGTAATTGTAATGTTCTCCTGTATCAGTCTGGATCAAGCATGAATGTGGCAAGACACCATGACCATGATCGTAGTGCATCATCTGTCTGCATCAGAAGCATCGAGCTTTGTCCATTTGTTTAAGAATATATTACAACAAATGTGGAATAGATTATATACGTTGAGACTCTCAGGAATCCCAATGTCACAATACTCGTCCTTAGTATATAACAAAGAAACGTATTGAAGAAGCTAAGGAAAGTAGTACATGTCAGCTGAAAACACCTTTTCAGGTGTTAGGTGAGATAGTAGGCTGCTATGTCAGTGGGCCAGACGGCTAGACAGAAGATTTTCAGGAAGTCACCATCAGTGCTCAGAAATGTCAAATACAATTAATGCTTCAATGAATGCCTTCAAACGGACATATTTCAAAGGCACCTTATATATAAATTAGATGCAGATGCAACAACCAAGCAAGTACATAACGAAAAGCTGAAGAACACTCAACACTCAACTTTACAATCTAGAAAGAAAGCTTGCTCAGCTACTCATTTATTTAGAACACATGCTTAACATGAATTGAGTAGCACACCTCAAAGAACTCAACTCTTATCAAGTGTATTCCAATTCTACTGGACTTGAAGAGTTCTAAGTGAACTAAGAAGTTCCAAGACAGCTGGTCTTGAAGGAATCTGTGAGATTCAAAGATTGTAAAGACATCCTTAGTGGATTTCCTACTCGAGGGGTAGAAGAGTGGACTAGGAGCTCTGAGTGCTCTGAACCATTTAAATGCTCCGTGTCTTTTATATTCTTGTTTTAACTGCTATACTTGTTATAACTGTCTGTTAACTGTTAACTCTGTTTATCTTAAAGGGAAACAAACAAATCATATATTCCGCTGAAATTGATTAACAATATCTGACAAAGGATTTTGAAAAAGGATTTTTAAAAATATCTAATCAACCCCCCTTCTAGATAACTATTGTGCCTCGAGGAACTAACATACTCCTCCTATTTGATAATAACCATGACTGAACTTACATCAGGGTTGGTATTTATCTTTGAATAGTTCTCCTTAGCCCTATTTATGCGAGGGGTCAGGATTTGAATTTCTGAATAGTCCTCATCTGGGATATCCTCTTTCAGACCCTCAGTATGTGCCAGAAAATACATCTTTGCAAATTGATCTTGCATTTCTTATTGGAAACTTTCATTCCTTTTCTTATTTTCCTTAACAGGAGACTGGATTTCCTTTCCATTGGCCAGTTTAACCTTAGGAATCAGCATACCTGATACAACCACAAGGATTTTCCTTGTTGGTTTAACGAATCCTGCATCCGTGAGATCTGGTAGTAAAATGGTGGATGTCTGAACCAGCTGATGCTTGTGAGGGTTCTTGTAATTGGATCCATACCCTAATTTATCCTTTCCTGTTTGGCTAGATATTTGGATTGGATGTTTTATCCCTTGATGATTTTTCCCTAGCCCTTTGCCAGGACAGTAATCCAAAGATATCATTTCTTTACCGACGAACATCACTTCAGAAGAATTTTTTGGCTTCAAGGCTGGGGCCTCGATAGGTTGATAGTGAGTGTTGCTCACTTCGAAGGCTTGAAAACCGGCTGGCTCAACATGTAAGACCCCAAATTTTATGAAATGAAAGTATTCAATTTTCTTATAATTATTATTTTTTTCGTAAATGGTTAAATTGAAAAAAAGGTTAAAGTTAAGGGTGTTATGTGAATTTTTTTTGCGAAGTAAGCAAGTTGTTATAAAATATTCATTTGGTCGGGGAATATTCTTTTTGTCAGGGATTATCCGTACGAAGGCACAATCATTGGTGAACCCCACAACGAAAGTATTGGCGTAGTAAGAAAATGACAGAATTATCATTTTATAAAAATAACGGCGAAAGTGTTACCGTTAAAACTATTGAACTACCCGGTAGTAAAAGTACAGTAATATGCGTGGTTGCATAGTAACACATGGTATTGATTATTGATGCTTTCGTGAGAAGTCACTCAGTTATACTTAATTATTGTTACAATAATTGCTGCATCATATCTCTCATATTATTGATTCAATTATTGTCACGGTATCATCTGTATAATATTTATTTTTATTAAATCAATAATTGAGACAACAAATTTATTTATATTATTATTTGTAATATTGACAATGTCTAGAAGTTCTGTCAAGGAGAGGTTTGGTCACCTAATTGCGCGCCAATAAGGATAAATCCTTATCAGAAAGCCCCCTCTTTTTTGGGAACGACTTGGTTGTAAATTATTGTGAGTTATAATATTAATGATGAATAAGTTCTTGTTGGTTGAAGATGAAATTGATAGTTCCATTGTGTGGGAATTATTAGTGTTAGTGGAAATCGACATCTATTTCGATATTAATGGATGTCTGGAGGTTATATTGACCAATCGGGTAATTAATCGGATAAATGAATAATTAATTACTATTAATTCACATGCTTATAACTATGTGTTCACATGTGTGTACTATTGATTCACATGATTTACTATTAGGGGAATTGGTGCAAGATTGATAATACTTGCATAATTAAATTAAAAATGGAGGTATAGTTGAAGGTACTATACTGTAATTAGTTTTTTCACATGATTATACTATTGAGTCACATGAATGAACTATTAATTCACATGATTTACTATTAGGGGAGGTGGTGCAAGTTTGATAATACTTGCAGGACTAAATTAAAAATGAAGAAAAAGAGGAAGGTATTATACTGTAATATTTTGATCCCCAAAATGTGTAATTATCGAAACTATATTTTCCTATAAATAGAAGATCATTCTTCCTTCATTCTCATCAATTCACTAAGTCTCATAAGAATAATAATAGAGATAGAAGCTATAGAAAGAGAAGCTATAGAAAGAAAGAAGAAGCGAAGTCTGCTACCTCACTATTCCAGTATCCAGTTTTCTTTTAAGGTAAGGGGTATTATTTATTTCATATTCTGAAGAGATGTTATTTTTCGTATTCGTATGAATATTAAATTCGTTCAATATTTGTAAGAAATATCATCTTCGTTCAATATTCGAAGGAATATTATTTTCGTTCAACAATCGTAAGGGGTATTATTTCTTTATAAATGATATTATTTCTTTCAATATCGTTATGCCGGAATATTGGTATGAATTTTATTATGGAATTTCTACCTTTTTGTTTCGAGATTACTATTCATTCTAGTATTATTTACTTGGGTATTCGGGGCACTTTTTGTGTCGAAGTACTATTCACGAATTACTATTCATAGGTTACTATTCACCTAGTTACTATTCACTCTAGTATTATTCACTCGAGTATTCAGGGCACTTTTCGTGCCGGAGTACTATTTACGAGTTACTATTCACGGTTACTATTCACTCTAGTATTATTCACTCAGGTATTTGAGATACTTTTTATGTCGGGGTACTATTCACGAGGTACTATTCTTGAAGTACTATTCACAGGGTACTATTCACGGGGTACATGAATATTATTCTTGAATTTTACTCCAAATTATTTTTGGTACATGAATATTATTCTTGAATTTTACTCCACAAAGCAGTATCATGTTGACAATTTGGATATTTTTAAACTCTGGATAAATTTAAACTCTTTAATATTTATCCTTGATTTCGTTTGATTAATGTTTATATCACTGTCATCATCCTCATGCTAATATTGTGATGAAAGTCATCTTTGGCTTACGTGCATAGATGAACTGTTGATTCTTGGTTTTATAGTTGTATATCTTTGGCTTACGTGTAAAGATGGATAGGTGTATGACATGATCATAACCACTAGTGATAATAATGAATATCCTTGGCCCGTAGTGCATGGATAATTCGATGATGTGATTGGCAGGATCATGACCATTAGTTAACAGTTGAATGTCTTTGGCCGTAGTGCATTGACAGATAATTGATTGTTATGATCATGACCATTGGTTTAATAGTTGAATATCTTTGGCCCGTAGTGCAAAGGTAGACAACTGATTGACATGATCATTATTATTACATTTGAATATCTTTAGCCTTTGGGGTAAGGATATTGAGTAAACGTTCTATTAAGCCTTTGTGGCAAGGAGAAATTGTTGATTTACATGATTATAAATATGAATTATGGATTTAACTATAATCTTTGGTGGTTCAAGTGAAGACAGGTGATGAGAGTTCTTTTTGTCTTGTGTATAACAAAGAACTGTTGATGAGTATTACAGGAATGAAATATTAAAGATGGACTTTTAATCTAGAGGAGATAGTAGACATTATGATCTACTTGATTCTTCTAATGGATTGCTTATTCCGCTGCAGCTGTTAATCTAAAACTTTTTGTCAATTGTATTCTATCAGTTGTTATACTGTTGAAGGCTAAGGATAATTTATTCTACAATATCTTAGTCATAATATTTCTTACTGGGCTAGTTGAGCTCACCCTTTCTTTTACTGTTCTCTTCAAGAAATGAGAATATAGCTGGGACGAGTCGGGGAACGGATTGACGGTCCATATGGTTGTTTTAGTAGTCCTCACTATTCAGTTAAATAGTGTGACAATAAATGTAATGAGGACTCCATTGAGTGTGGATATTGTCTAGAAGGCAATATTCTTATTTAAACTCTCAGCTATGTTTTGTCGTATATTACCCGACAGTTGTATAATTAAGTTTGTATTTGATTTATGTACCATGTATCTGGCGACCTAAGATGGGTAATGTATACCTGTTTTGGGGTCGTTATAGTTGTTATCAAAGCCATAGAAAAGAGCCACGAGCCTTTATCTGGTGACTTCCAAGTTTTGGGATGAACCGAAGCCAGACTTTCCGTAGGGGACACCGTGAGTAATGGTGGAAAATTGATAGGTATCATTGTGAGGTGCTATCCAAGTCCTGGATGCGGGTCACAATTGGTATCAAAGCTTAGGGATATGATCCCTGGCTGAGATGTGAGACAAGAACTAGGAGGGAAGAGACGAGAAATTCCTTCGCTAGTATGACCTACCTAAGTTTATTTGGTATTTAATTGGTCGGTCATAGTGTAGGGATAATATATTTCATGTCAATTAACCCTTATTTTGTGACAGTGTTTGAAAATGGCATCTGAAAATGTTGAGATCAACAATGAAGCACATGAGACCGTTGAGTCACCAATGATCAATACCTAGGATAATGTGCAATAAGAAGACAATAATCCTCAGGTAAATAACAACACCGATCAGATGATGAACGATGGGATGATCAGAGGCTTTATGCAATTCATGTGACACCAGGCGAGAGAGACTCTTGTTTAAAATGCAGGAGGAAATAATAGCAACCCACGGCTGGTCACTGCTAAGCAGTTCAAGGAACTGGGACCGCCGAAGTTTTTGGAAAAGCCAGAAACACTTAAGGCAGAGACGTGGTTAAAGCAGACCACCAAGATATTTGATGTCTTGGGACGCTCTGAGGAGCAAAAGGTTCCCTTTGCCACCTTTATATTGTGTGAAGAGGCAGATTACTGGTGGAAATCTATAAAACGTACCCAGCCTGACGCACTCAAGATGTCTTGGGAGAAGTTCCAAGAGTTTTTCAACAAAAAGTACTTTCCCGAAAGTATTCGTCAAATGAAGGAGGTGGAGTTTATCAAGTTGGAGCAAAACAATATGACCGTGTCGCAATACGAGGCTAAGTTTGCGGAGTTATCCCGGTTTGCAACCCATTTGGTCAATAATGAGGAGCGAATGCCACGAATGTTTCTAAGAGATTTAAAACCTGAAATATGTCAATACCTCATTTCTCATAAACTTTGTTTATATTTAGATGTAGTGAATAGGGCTCAGTTATTGGAGCGCGATAAAGAGCCAGCCCAACCAAAGGATAACGAGCAACAACACGATAATAATCATACCGGTGGGAACGACCATCGGAACAATGATAACCATCGTGGGAGAAATTATCATGCCAAGAATGGTAACCACTTCAATGGTAATCATGGCCAAGATAATAGGAGTGGAAATTTCAAGAAGAGAAGGTTCAACACAATGGAAAGATAGCAGCACCAACACCCGTTTTCAAGGAAGGAGAACGACCACCAATTGTATGCTTCAAATGCGGAGGGGAGGGACATATCAGTCCAAGCTGCACGATGCAGTCAAAAGCATTCTACAATTATGGAAAAAAAGTCACCTATCCCGATTTTTTCGTGCACCAAAGTCAAGTCCAGCTGGGATGGTGGCACCAAAGGCGGATACAGACAAAACAAAGTCGGTGGTTTTAGGGAGAGCGTTTTTTGTGACTTCTCAAAAAGCAAGTAACCCGAACGAAGTTAGCACGGGTTAGTTAATTATAAATTCTTGCGAAGTCTATACCTTATTAGATACCGGTTCTACCCATTATTTTATCTCTCCTGCTTGCGCTCAACGTTTAAATTTGACTCCAGAGAGATTAGAATTTGACTTATCGGTTGAAACTCCGTTAGGACAAACCTTCATTACATGTGTTATCCAAGTCTTGGATGAGAGTCAAAGTTTTGAATGATATTTCAATAAATTTCTTGGCATATTCTTGAAGACAATTCTTAGCCTAACCCTAAAGCGTGAAATCGAATTTGTATTGATCCCAGTACAAAACCCATTTCTAAAATCATCAAATATTTTTTGAACTAAAACAAACGTAACATGCGCCAAAGATGTTGGCTCGAGATGTTGAAGACTATGACTATACCATTCAATATCATTGTAGAAGAGCGAACGTGGTAGCTGACGCGTTGAGTAGAAGATCGTATATGTTTATGAGTGCGACGTTGTTAACACAAAAACCCATTTCGTATAACTTACAAATGATGAAGATAGAGTTAAAGGCTCTAGTGACCCACGTGAAGATAACAAATATACGATTAGAATAGACTTTAAATCGATAAAGTTAAAGCAGCTCAAGCTACAGACTCAAAGCTGATGAGTGTGAAGAAGAAGGTTTAAGAGGGCGTTATTCTATAAGCAAGAGTCGATGAAGAGAGGAAATCTCAACCCTCGATTTAATTGGCCCATTTAAAATCCTCGATCGAGTAGGAACTGTGGCCTATAGACTCGTTTTACCGCCAAGTATGTCGCGTGTTCATAACGTTTTTTTTTTATGTATCGATGTTACGTAATTATGTGGATGACCCGAACCACATTATTGAATTAGAACTAGACGAGATAGCAGAAGATTTAACTTATGATGAGATACATGTTAAAATTTTGGATAAGAATGATCATATTTGACACTCAAAGGTTATACCTCAAGAGTTGGAATATGAAATGAAGTCAAGGTGTCCTCACCTCTTCGGCATACCAGGTACGTACATAAATTTCGAGGGCAAAATTTCATAAGGAGGGGAGATTGTAAGACCCCGAATTTTATGAAATGAAAGTATTCAATTTTCTTATAATTGTATTTTTTTCGTAAATGGTTAAATTGATAAAAGGTTAAAGTAAAGGGTGTTATGTGAATTTTTTTTGCAAAGTAAGCTAGTTGTTATAAAATATTCGTTTGATCGAGGAATATTCTTTTTGTCAAGGAATATTCGTACGACGGCACAATCATTGGTGGACCCCACAACAGAAGTATTGTCATAGTAAGAAAATGACAGAATTATCATTTTATAAAAATAACGGCGAAAGTGTTACCGTTAAAACTGTTGAACTACCCGGTAGTAAAAGTATATTAATACGCGTGGTTGCATAGAAGAACACGGTATTGATTATTGATGCTTAGGTGAGAAGTCACTCAGTTAAACTCAATTATTGCTACAGTAATTGTTGCATCATATCTCTCATATTATTGATTCAATTATTGTCACAGTATCATCTGCATAATATGTTATATTATTAAATTAATAATTGAGACGACAAATTTATTTATATTATTATTTATAATATTGACAATGTATAGAAGTTCTGTCAAGTAGAGGTTTGGTCACCTAATTGCGCGCCAATAAGGAGAAATCCTTATCGGAATCCTGAGAATGACCTGGTTGTTAAATATTATGAGTTATAATATTAATAATGAATAAGTTCCTGTTGATTAAAGATGAAATTGATAGTTCCATTGTGTGGGAATTATTAGTGTTAGTGAAAATCGACATCTATTTCGATAATAATAGATGTTTGGAGGTTATATTGACCAATCGGGTAATTAATTGGATAAATAAATAATTAATTGCTATTAATTCACATGCTTATAACTACGTGTTCACATGTGTGTACTATTGATTCACATGATTTACTATAAGGGGAATTGGTGCAAGATTTATAATACTTGAATGACTAAATTAAAAATGGAGGTATAGTTGAAGGTACTATACTGTAATTAGTTTTTTCACATGATTATACTATTGAGTCACATGAATGAACTATTAATTCACATGATTTACTATTAGGGGAGGTGGTGCAAGTTTGATAATACTTGCAGGACTAAATTAAAAATGAAGAAAAAGAGGAAGGTATTATACTGTAATATTTTGAGCCCCAAAACGTGCAATTATCGAAACTATATTTTTCTATAAATTTAAGCTCATTCTTCCTTCATTCTCACCAATTCACTAAGTCTCATAAGAGCAATTATAGAGATAGAAGTTATAGAGAGAAAAGCTATAGAGAGAAAGAAGAAGCGAAGTCTGCTACCTCACTATTCCAGTATCCAGTTTTCTTCTAAGGTGAGGGGTATTATTTATTTCATATTCTGAAGCGATGTTATTTTTTGTATCAGTATGAATATTATATTCGTTCAATATTGGTAAGGAATATCATCTTCGTAAGAATATTATTTTCGTTCAACAGTCGTAAGGGGTATTATTTCTTCGTAAAGGATATTATTTCTTTCAATATCGTTATGCCGGAATATTGGTACGAATTTTATTATGGAATTTCTACCTTTTTATGTCGAGGTTACTATTCATTCTAGTATTATTCATTTGGGTATTAGGGGTAATTTTTGTGTCAGAGTACTATTCACCCGTTTACTATTCACTCTAGTATTATTCACTCAGGTATTCGGGGCACTTTTTGTGTCGGAGTATTATTCACGAGTTACTATTCACAGGTTACTATTCACTCTAGTATTATTCACTCGGGTATTTGAGACACTTTTCATGCCGGGGTACTATTCACGAGGTACTATTCCTGAACTACTATTCACAGAGTACTATTCATGGGGTACTATTCACCCGAAAAATATATTTCTTTTCTGTCTAAATTATTTTTGGTACATGAATATTATTCTTGAATTTTACTCCACAAAACAGTATCATATTGACAATTTGGATATTTTTAAACTCTGGATAAATTTAAAGTCTTTAATATTTATCCTTAATTTCGTTTGATTAATGTTTATATCATTGTCATCATCCTCATGCTTATATTGTGATGAAAGTCATCTTTGGTTTACGTGCATAGATGGACTATTGATTATTGGTTTTATAGATGTATATCTTTGGCTTACGTGCAAAGATGGATAGGTGTATGACATGATCATAACAACTGGTGATAATAACGAATATCCTTGGCCCGTAATGCATGGCTAATTCGATGATGTGATTAGCAGGATCATGACCATTAGTTAATAGTTGAATGTCTTTGGCTGTAGTGCATTGACAGACAATTGATTGTTATGATCATGACCATTGGTTTTATAGTTGAATATCTTTGGCCCGTAGTGCAAAGGTAGACAACTGATTGGTATAATCATTGTTATTACATTTGAATTTCTTTAGCCTTTGGGGTAAGGATATTGAGTAAAATTTTTATTAAGCCTTTGTGGCAAGGAGAAACTATTGATTTACATGATTATAAATATGAATTGTGGATTTAACTATAATCTTTGGTGTTTCAGGTGAAGACAGGTGATGAGAGTTCTTTTTGTCTTGGGTATAACAAAGAACTGTTGATGAGTATTACAGGAATGAAATATTAAAGATGGACTTTTAATTTAGAGGAGATAATATACAATATGCTCTACTTGACTCTTCTAATGGATTGTTTATTCCGCTGTAGCTGTTAATCTTAAACTTGTTGTCTATTGTATTCTATTAGTTGTTATACTATTGAAGGCTAAGGATAATTTATTCTGCATTATCTTAGTCATAATATTTCTTATTGGGCTAGTTAAGCTCACCCTTTCTTTCACTTTTCTCTTCAGAAAATGAGAATATAGCTGGGACGAGTCGGGGAACGGATTGACGGTCCAGATGGTTGTTTTAGTAGTCCTCACTATTCTGTTAGTGTGACAATAAATGTAATGAGGACTCCATTGAGTGTGTATATTATCTAGAAGGCAATATTCTTATTTAAACTCTCAGCTATGTTTTTGTCGTATATTACCTGACAGTTGTATAATTAAGTTTGTATTTGATTTATGTACCATGTATCTGGCGACCCAAGATGGGTGATGTATACCTGTTTTGGGGGCGTTATAGTTGGTATCAAAGCCATAGAAAAGAGCCACGAGCCTTTATCTGGTGACTTCCAAGTTTTGGCGACCCAAGATGGGTGATGTATACCTGTTGAAATTATGATTTATCAAGTGACAAAACTTTTTTATATCCACCGCCTTAGGCAGATACACTTCTTCTAGCACTTGGGTTAATATTTTACGATGATCTTCAGAAGACAATATCAAGTCTAGAATGGATATATTTTGAGATGTCTCCCTTAATCACTGCATTATCTTGGCTTCATCATGCCCCATTTTTCTAAGGAATTCTTTAATTTTCTCCTCGGAAACTGTCTCATTAGTTTTAGTTACTGGATTTATCACTCGTTGAGGTAGATACAACGAGTTTTCCTTTGTATAGTCGCCGTGTGATTTTAGGTTGATCTCTCATTCTTCCCATAGTTCCATGTGACTCTTTTCAGGCTGATGAAGGGATACTGCGGCCTGAATGGCAACATCAAGGGTTCTGGTGTAGCCCTTTTCAAGGGATTCTTTCCTCCCTTGTCCCTTTTTCCTTGAATTGTCAAGGTTATGACAGTTGTTGTGAGACCCCAGATTTTATGAATAAATATTTAATTTTCTCGAAATAATTTTTTTTATATTATGGAGTGGATTTGATATAATGTTATAGTTGTGGGTAATATTTACAAATTTTGCAAAGTACGCAAGTTGTTATATAATATTCGATTGGTCGGAGAATATTTGTTTTAACAGGGAATATTCGTACAACGGCATAATCATTGGTGGACCCCCACAACGGAATTATTGTCGGATTGAGAAAACGACAAAAATACTTTATGAAAATAACGACGAAAGTTTTACCGTTAACTGTTGAAACACCAGGTGTTAAAAGTACAGTAATACGCGTGGTTGCATAGTAGCACACGATATTGATTATTGATGCTTATGTGAGAAGTCACACAGTTATACTCAATTATTACTACAGTAATTGCTGTATCATATCTCTCATATTATTGATTCAATTATTGTCACAGTATCATTTGCATAATATATTATATTATTAAATCAATAATTGAGATGACAAAGTTATTCATATTATTATTTGCAATATTGATAATGTCTAGAAGTTCTGTCAAGGAGAGATTTGGTCACCTAATTGTACACCAATAAGGAGAAATTCTTATCGGAAAGCCCCCTCTTTCCTGGGAACGACCTGGTTGTTAAATATTGTGAGTTATAATATTAATGATGAATAAGTTGTGTTGATTAAAAATGAATTTTGATAGTTCTATTGTGTTGGGATTATTAGTGTTAGTGGAAATCGACATCTATTCCGATGATAATTGATGTCTAGGGGTTATATTGATAAATCGGGTAATTTATCGGATAAATGAGAAATTAATTGCAACTAATTCACATACTTATATAACTATTTTTTCATATGTGTGTACTATTGATTCACATTATTTACTATTAGGGGAGGTGGTGCAAGTTTGATAATACTTGCAGGACTAAGTTAAAAATAAAAGAAAAGTTGGAGGTATTGTACTGTAATTTTTCGAGCCATAAAACGTGCAATTATCGAAACTATATTTTCCTATAAATAGAAGCTCATTCTTCCTTCATTTCTCACCAATTCAAAAAAACTTTAGAGCGATTATTATAGAGAGAAATTATAGAGAGAAAGAAGAAGAGAAGTCTGCTACCTCACTATTCCAGTATCCAGTTTTTCCAAGGTATGGAATATTATTTGTTATACTCGTAGGGAGTATTATTTCTTTTGTATTCACGAAGAAAACTTTTGTTATTCCATTCTTTATTATTCTGTTGGAATAACCTGTATACGCGGGCTACCCTATACTTGGTGACATTCTTCTATTATTCCGTCTTTATTATTCTGTTGGAATATCCTGTCTGTGCATTTTACGTCGGACCTGATTCCGTCTTTATTATTCTGTTGGAATATAATGTCTGTGCGTTTTACGTTGGACCTGGTTCCGTCTTTATTATTCTGTTGGAATATCCTGTCTATGCGGTTTACGCCGGACCTGATTCTGTCTTTATCATTCTGTTGGAACATCCTGTCTGTGGATTTTACGCTAAACCTGGTTCCGTTATTTATCATTATATTGGAATAACCTGTTTATGCGAAGTACCTCATACATGGTGAAATTCTTCTAATATTTCGTTCTTTATTATTCTGTCAGAATATCCTGTCTGTACGTTTATGCTGGACCTGTTTTCATTATTTATTATTCTGTCGGAATATCCTGTCTGTGCGTTTATGCCGGACCTGGTTCCATTATTTATTATTCTGTTGGGAATAACATATCTGTGCAGTCTATCGTACGCATGGTGAATCCTTATGTTATTCCATTCTTTATTATTCTGTTGGAATAACCTGTCTATGTGGATTACCACATGCATGGTGAATGATCCTTTGTATTCATTCCTTATTAAATTATGCAAATGATCTGTATACATGTTGTCCTCATATGTTTTGAGTATTAGTAAGTGTTATGATGAGTTATGTTTGTTAATATGTGAAAACATGAAAGTTTCTTAGAAATCACAAAGAGTTGAAAAATCAGATTTTGGTGAAAATGGAACATAAAATTCAATTAACCATATCTCCTATTATATTTTGAATTTTTGAGTGAGGACAAGTTCTAGAGTTAGATCTATGAGTTTTGTAACTTATCCAAGTGGAATCACTATAAAAGATGTTGTAGATTTTCGTGTGGACTAACTTTAGCAAAGGAGTCAAAAGCTGCAAAAGAGAAAAATGCTACTGCCCAGAAATTTAAAAGGGCTGTTTTGGCCAATTAATTTTTGAGAAAAATTCTGGCCTTTTGGGACATGAAAGTATATGCTATAAAGTACCTCCTGTCAAAAACTGAGCTCATTCCGAATTAAAATGAGCAATTTATGACCATTTCAATATTTAGATTTTTCTGACGAAAAACGCTATAACCGGAGTTCTATAACTCCGATGACCATGAAATTTAAACTGGAAGCTCACGTTAACATGTGTAAGATCCTGCTTAGATTTGGGAATTTCTGTAGTTAAACTTAAGGTAGCTAATTTCTTAAGGAATTAATTAGAAATTAATTTTTGAAAAATAGTAAATAAAATTTAAAATTTCCGAGAAAAATATATGTTCAATATGGGACTATATTATGCTAAATCCCAGAAAAAAAATATTTTTGGGACTGATTTGGTATTTTGTCATGAAAATAATCTAGTTATGAGTAAATGAAATGTTATTAGTTCTTGGTTAAATTAATTCTTGAACTTGTTTTATTGAGTTCTTATATCATTGTCATCATCCTCATATTTATATTTTGTTGAAATTTATCTGTGGCCTGTAGTTCATAGATGAACTTGGTATTATTATGATCAGGGATTATTCGGTATAATCATGACCGTAATGTTACAAATGACGTGGTAAAAGTCCTCATTGGCCCGTAGTGCATTAATGGACAGTTTTTGGTATGATTATGGCTATGGATTCTCTTTGGCCAAGGGTGCAAAGATGAATTGTTTTATAGCATGATCAGGACCGTTGATAAAAAAAAACGATTATCTTTGGCCCGTAGTGCATGGATAATTTGTGGTTGTGATACTAATGGAAAAGTTCTCATTGGCCCGTAGTGCATTGATGGACAATTTTTGGTATGACTATGGCAATGGATTCTCTTCGGCCAACGGTGAAAAGATGAATTATTTTATGGCATGATCAGGACCGTTGATGAAAACACGATTATCTTTGGCCCGTAGTGCATGGATAATTCATGGTCGTGATACTAAAGAATATCCTTGGCCTGTAGTGCAGGGATGATTTGATGATGTGATAATAATGAATATCCTTGGCCGTAGTGCATGGATATTTCATGGATGTGATATTAACGAATATCCTTGGCCGTAGTGCAGGGGTGATTCTATGATGTGGATTATTTGTTAAGCTGAGTCTCAGCATTATTGGTTTTACAGTTGTATATCTTTGGCCTGTAGTCCAAAGATGAATTTATTAGTATGATTATGAGCAGAAATTGTGATTTGGTATAACCATGATTTGTGATATTTCAGGTTAAGATAGGTGATGAGAATCATCTTCGTCCTTGGTAAGAAAAGGGAATTCAGAATCACAATTATGATTACGAGTTATTCATATGATTGTGGACATGAATTGTTGATTGATGTTACAAGGATAAAATATTATTGGTGGACTTTTAACATGGAGAAGATAATAGACATGATGGTCTATTTGACTCTTCTAATGGATTGTTCGTTCCGATGCAAGTATGATTGAAAAGTTTTATCATCTACCATATGTTCTAAATCTCTAATTTATTATTGATGAAAGCTATTGATAATTTAATTATCTTTAGTCATGATATTCTTTACTGGGCTAGTTGTCCTCATCCTTTCTGCTTCAAAATTCCTTTCAGGTAATAAGAGTGTTGCCGGGTCGAGCGGGGATAACAAGGGAATAGAACAGTGGTCTCTAGCTGTGGAGGTTCTCCCTAAACAGTATAGAAAAGTGTGTTATATTCTATACATTATTTAGTAGTTATATTTGGTGAATCAAATAGGGTGAGGCGAACCCAACTTTGGAAGGGTGTTTTGCCACTATCACACAAGATGTCTAATGACATACAACCTCATGTTATCATAAGACAGGGTTGTGCACATCCACTTGTTGAGTATATCTACGGGCAGTACCTATATGATCTTGGAGTTTATTTGAAATATAATATTCACTTGGAGACAGTGGAGATAGTTATATGTCAAGAGAAGACTCACCATTGGAAAGAAGATGATAGTAATCTTCTCATTTTTCTTTGGGGTCAATTGGGTCAACCTAGGATAATTCTGTGGCCATATGATATCTATTATAACCTAGACGCATGGCCTCCCATGTACGAAGGTTTCCTTGAGCACTTCCCAAAGATTTTAATTTCTAAAACAGTCATCGACTATATTTTTATGTAAAGTACCATTGTAAGGTTGTGGTCGAGGCACCATGAGAGTTACATACATTTGTATTAAAACTCACAGTTAACTATGGTCGTATTCTATACAACAGCTCAACAGTTGTATAAATGAAGTTGTATTTGAATTTTGTACTATGTATCTGGTGACTCAGAATGGGTGATGTATACCTAATTTTGGGGGCGTCACAGTTGTATTTTTCTCACAGGAAATAACTACTACAATTTCATTCAGATTCCATGTTAGAGGATGAAATATAGCCTCTTCATCAGGAAGGCCATTATCTTAACTTGCTTTCAGTAGTTCGCCGCTTTCAATCAGGTTTTCTCAACATTCTTCGGTTAATGCCCAGAAGTGTTGGAATGATACTGACATATCTTGGAAGGGTTGAACTTCCTTGATCGAGGGTCCATTGGGGGTAACAGTTCTGTGACTCTTCCCTTATTGATGAACATCTGGAGGATTTCTTCCATGGGTTGATTCAAAGGAGTGAACTTCCTTTTGAAGGAAAATTCTCTATCTGCTCAGAATCTTTCTTCCTTAGCAACCTTATCTGCCCATGTTTCATGTTCATGGAATCGATAATGATCCATTCTTGCAGTTGGAAGGATTTTGGGCGTAGGAGGATTTTTTTTCCTCTAGCTCACTTGAGTTATCAACTATCGAGTTATTTGGTGTTGATATACCATTATTTTTGTTAGTTGACCAATCTGTTCTTTGATATGACTTCATTTTTCATTCCATCAGAAACTTGCGTTCTAAATAATCCCATTTATTAGAACTATCCTTGCTTGTTTAGGGAGAATCCCCTACGTACTTGAGGTACTTGGAACTTTTTCCACTCCCCATACTGATCATGCTTACTTCCTCCTTATTGTGTTGAGGCAAAGGGTTATCTTGGACACGTGGTTGCTCTAGTTTTGTCACCACAATCTCACCACTGTCTATTAGGTCTTGAATCTTGTGCTTCAAAGACCAACATTCTTGGGTATCATAGGCTGGAGCCCCATAATGATAAGCACATTTCTTGTTTGGGTTAAAATTCTTCCCACTTGGATTGGCTTTCGGAAGAAGTTGAGCGATTTTCTTTTGTGATGTCAGAAGCTTGAGTATATTCTCAAGTAAGTCCCCTAAGGGTGTAAATGACCTTTGACGTTTGGCCTCTTGTGACGCCCCCAAAATAGGTATACATCACCTATTATGAGTCGCCAAATACATGGTACAGAAACAACTACAACTTCATTATTTCAATTGTCGTGCAAAATACGACAACACATATACTGTGAATTTAAATACAAATATTGTCTAATAGACATTATTCAAACTCAAATGGAGTCCTTATTACAATTATTATCACACTATTTTACAAAATAATGAGGACTGCTAAAACAACTGTCTGGACCCATCACTCCACACCCCGACTAGTTCCCGCTATATTCTCGCCTCCTAAGAAGAAAATGGAACAAAAGGGAAAAGGGTGAGCTCAACTAACCCAGTAAAGAATATTATGACTAAGATAATGTAGACCAAATTATCGTTAGCCTTCAATAAATCAGATAAAATATAATGGGCAACCAGTTTTGAATCAAATATTCGCAGCGAAAATAACAATTCATTAGAAGAGTTAAGTAGAGAATAAAATCTTCTATCATCTATGAATTTAAAAGTCCATCATCAATATTTTATCCTTGTAACATCAATCAATATACATCTTGAATCAAATATTCATATTTGCACTACGGCTAAAGATATTCATTTGTATCACCAGTTGGTCATGTTCATCTCAACACATGTTCATCTTTGCACTACGGGCCAAAGATATTCATCATGTAATCTTTCATCTATGCACTATAGGCCAAAGATTTTCAGTTATATCATCATTTAGGACTGAGAATGATGAAAAATATTTTAAATAAATGAATCCAGTGAGATAAAAGGTCAAAGATTAGGGATTCGTACTTTAGATAATCCAAGTTCAAAAATACTTCATAATAAACCATAGTGGAGTAAAATTCAAGAACGAAGATTAAGACATGGATACAATCAAAGATAGTAACCATAATAAACATCTTGGACAAATAAGAGAAAATTTCATTTTTCGGTGAATAGTGTCGTATTCGTGAATTGTGCCATATACGTGAATAGTAACTTCGACACAAAAATATGGAAATTTATCAAGAAATTTCAGACCAATATTCCCGTGAAATGATATTAGATGAACTGCAAAACTTAAGAAATTTCTAATCATTTCATGAATTATAGAAGCAATACTTACCATAGTAAGTTTCAATTTTGGAATACGAAATAAAATAATATCCCTTTCATAATATGGAGTATGAAAGAAAATAATATTTCTCACGAGTATTGCAATAAAATAATATAATTTAGCTTAGTAGAAACTGGATTTGACTGAAATATCAGATATTATTCTGAAAAAAATCTTGCACAAAAAGTTACACTCAAAGTATTCTTATACTCAAGAAAAATACTCATAATACTATAGTAATAATGCTTGAGATTTTTGGTGTGATTTAGGATGGAGGTTGCCCCTCCTTATATAGTGCAACGGGGGAAAGAAAAATCAAATGCATGTGCCTAACTTTGCCCCAAATTTCTCTCTGCTTAACTTTTCATCTGCCAAAATCTTTATTTTCAATTGCTAACTCTTACTATTTCAAAGGTTGGGGGGCCAACATTTTGGAACAAGCTTTACAGGCAAGAATAATCCACCACCCACCACTTTAATCACATGCATATATATATATATATATATATATATATATATATATATATATATATTATAATAATAATATACTTGAATGAATATTTTATCAGAGGAGATACTTGCAATCCCACAGAAAATATGTCAAACTTTCAACAATTATTTCAGACTAAAATTCCTTCATTTATATCCACATAAAAATAAATATTTCCTTTACATATAAATTAAAAATTAATTATTCACAAATAATATTATAGAATCAAAATTATGACAACCAGGTCGTTCCCAAAAAAGGGGCTTTCCGATAAGAATTTCTCCTTACTGGTGCGCAATTAGGTGAACAAACCCCATTCCTAGACATAACTTCCTTAAACATTGTCCATAATGCTATCTAATAATATTATTCAAATAATATTAATTATTGATCTGATAATGAGAAATACTATGCAGTAATAATTATTGAAACAATAATAATATAACATATCAACGTATCAATTATTGAATCAATAAAATAAAATATTGAACAGTAATTACTGTAACAATTATTGAGTAGTGTCTTCTTACGTAAGAAACATAATTCAAAAATACTGTGCAATGATGTGTGCTACTATGAAACCACGTGTATTACTGTATTTTAACCACCGGGTATTCCAACAGTGTTAACGGTAACAACTACGTCATTATTTATAAAAACTCAAACTTGCCGTTTTCTTCATCCGACCGTTTTCCGTTATGGGACACACAAATAGTTGCGTCGTCGTATAAATATTCTCTGACAACAAGAATATTCCACGACCAAACGAATATTCCCCGACAACAATGATTATTTGGGCAAAGGTTCAAAAATGCCCCTGATGTTTACACGGATGTCCCACTTCCACCTTAAACTAATTTTTTTTTCCAAAAGTATCCTTAACTTTTCAAAAAATAGGTCACCCGTGCCCCTGACATTAACAGAAGACAAATGGGGTTAAAATGTGATGAAGTATCAGGCTTAAATATAAAACATATTCTAAATAAAACAATATATATCATTTAATCAAAAAAAATACTAAAATTCAAAATAAAAAAAACATAACATATTTACATCATTTAGTCAAAATAATAAAATTCAAATTATTTTGTTAACTAATCAAAACAACTAATTAAATAAAATAAAATGTATAACATATTTATATCATTTAATCAAAATACTAAAATTCAGAACATAATATATTTACATCAAACACTAATTAAAAAAATACTAAAATACTAATTAAAAAAATACTAAAATACTAAAAAAATCAAATTAAAAGAATACTAAAATTCAAATTATTTTGTTAATTAATTAAACCAATAAAAATTCAAATTACATCATTAAAATACTAAAATCATAATACTAAATACTAATTGATATAAAAAATTTAAATTATTAAAATCATAATACTAAATAATTTAAATTTTAGTATTTTAGTATTGGGAACACAGAAATTATTTGAAAAATGCTGATAAAAATGCATAATAAAAATAAATTTTAAAATTAGCAGTAGAGCAAGAGAAATCAGAATTATAAAGGCACTAATTGCCACAACTCCATTTGTACCGTGAACCTAATTATTGAATAAAAGGTAAAATTTTGAATTTTAAATTTTAAAGTTCCAGGTGTTTGTGACCCACCAATAAGTGAATTTGCATCCTCTTCATAACCTTTTAATTTCTCTATTTTTTTAATTGGACAAATATATTTATAAGTTTTAAATATTATAAATAAAATCAACACCTATCATTCAATTTATCAAATTAAAATGTATCACTACCCAGAAATTCAGATTAACAATCAAACATTCTTTTATATATCATCCGATGAATGCATGTGTATTTTTAATAAAATTTTTAAATGATTGATCAGAAATTGTTGTTAATGATTGATAATAAATAGTAAAATACATCTTATTATTTACAAAATTATTTGAATTTTAGTATTTTAGTATTTTTTTAATTTAATTTTTTTAGTATTTTAGTATTTTTTAATTAGTATTTTAGTATTTTTTTTTAACTAGTATTTGATGTAAATATGTTATGTTTTGAATTTTAGTATTTTGATTAAATGATGTAAATATGTTATATAACTTATTTTATTTAATTAGTTGTTTTGATTAGTTAAGAAAATAATTTGAAATTTATTATTTTGATTAAATGATGTAAATATGTTATGCTTTTTTTTATTTTGAATTGAAGTATTTTTTTGATTACATGATATATATTGTTTTATTTAGAATATATTTTATATTTAAGCATGCCACATCATCACATTTTAACCCCGTTTGTCTTCTGTTAACGGCAGGGGCACATGTGACCTGCTTTTTGAAACGTTAAGGGTACTTTTGGAAGAAAAAAAAAATAGTTTAGGGTGGAAGTGGGACATCCGTGTAAACATCAAGGGTATTTTTGAACATTTGTCATGATTATTTTATAACCACTTGCTTATTTTGCAAAAAAAATTATACATTTCACCTATAACCAAAGCATTATATCAAATTAACACCTTATTACTCAAAATAATAATTTAAAGCAAATTCAATTTTATTTACAAAAAGTTGGGGTCTTACAAATCTCCAGTTTTTTGGAACGTAGGATTTGAGGGTTGTACAGTGTTTGGAAAGGGGAATAATTCTTTATTTTAATGGGAAGGTTTTGGTTACCTCTATGAGTTTGACCTTGTAGTATCAAGGATACATCCTCTTCTTTATTCTTATGAACTCTTCGATGATTATTCCCATAATTTTTGGCCTAAATGTGCTCAGCCACGACTTCTAAATCAGTAAGGTCTTTAATCTTTCCAGATTTCAACCCCATCTCAGCCATTTTTATGTGTTTGATCATTTCTGAGAATGGTTTTCCTATGCCTACTAGGACTCACTCATTGAATAGAGCTTCTTGTATGTCAATGAAGGTCATTACCATCTCAGTTTATGTCATTAATTGAATGACTTAAGCAACTAGACGTCTCCATCTTTGGGCATATTTTCTGAATGAATCACTATTCTGCTTTTTAACTTTGGTGATTTGATATTTTTCTGGAGCCATTTGTGACTAGAAGTTGTATTGATTTAGGAAGGCATGGGCTAGCTCTTTTCAACTATGGATTTTGGAATTGTCCAGTCGGTCATACTAGGCTCTGGCCTCTCTGGTCAGACTTTTCTAAAATAGTTGCATTCTCAGCTTCTCGTCCTCTGCATAAGTTTCAAGTTCTCCAATAAACACTTTCAAATGAGTATAAGGATCTCGCAATCCGTCATATTTCTTAAAATCTGGGATTTAGAACTTGTCGGATACCGAGCCTTGGGAAAATTTTAAAGGTCTGAGTAGTTAACACTCCCATATGCTTCAGTCCCTTTGATTAACCTGATGGTTTTTTCCATTTGTTGGACTTTCTTTTGGATATCACCAGTATCTCGATCATCTTTGAGATTGATGATTTTAGCAGTTTTATTGGTTTTCTCATTGTTTTGAGGTTTCAGAATTTGTGCTTCCTTTTTCTTGTCAGTACCCTCACTCCCACCTTGTTCGGAGGACTCTGGTTGAGTAGGTATTTGTTTACCATGAGCACTTTTTCTCTGTTCTTTTAAGAAGACAACTAATTCTGTTATCTGATTTCTAAGTCACTCGAATACTTCCCGAGACACGAACCTTGACCCCTGTTGGGTACTTTTTTCCATGTTAATGGGTAGGCTTTTGGCCTTCTTAGATCTAGATCTGGTAATGGGACCAAACCTACAATAAAAGTAGGTAGTTTAGTCTTGATAGACCTAAACAATATTCATGTTATGCAATGGATCAGGTGTAGTGTTTTTTAATATTTTCCTGTAAAACAAATGTCTGTTGTTTTGATGACAGGATTTGATATTTGATAATTAATCTAAAATAATTGATATTTAATATCTTATAAGAATTGACATTTACAACATTTAATATTTGACATGGAATTGAAATGGAAAGGTATGAAGAGTCTTCCCTTCGCGTTTGGTTTATCAGAGTATAACCTATCTTAGGTTTACTCTCACGGGCTTTTCGGTATGGAGGTTCCCAGATCATCGCAATCTACTAGATGGAAAGTTAATCTGATCTTTCAAATGGACCAGATCTGAGTGGTACCTTTCTTGAGCCTCACTTGGACTTAATCGCCACTAGAGTCCAGTAATCAGTGACCGAAGGATTCGCCTCCTGGTGGAGGAATCACACAACATACATTCATCGCATCTCACCGCATGAAAAATGATGACATTGTGCGAAGCACTAATATAAAGTGTGGTAAAGAGACATTCACATCCATTCAATGTAAAGACGTCATTTCACACACATGCACAAAGAACGGAATCAAAAAGACTTAAATGTAGCTTAAGCCCTCTACTGTCCCCAGTAGATTCGCCACATGTCGACGCCGAAAAAATTTCTCCTTCTTCCTAGTTGTTTCTTACCTTTTATATTTTCTATTTGAATTTGTTTGATCTGAAGGGTGAGATTTTTTAGGGAAAGGCCAACATATAATGTCGACGATTTGAAAAGATTTGATTTCTTATTGGTCTGAATTAGACAGAGTCGCCAGTTAATATGAGTTAAATGGTTGTATCAACTCAACCGAGTTTTAAAAGGTTTTGTAATATGGCTTAATATTAGACTATGTTTAATTGGTCTTGGAAACCGAGATTCATAGAGTTCGTGGGATTGATTAAGCAGAGGGGAAGGTGTTAGGCACCCCCGACTTCCGTGAAATACGGTTACCGCACTTTTTATTCCCTAATTTGTGTGTGTGTATTGCAGTTAACTGTGCCTTAGTGCTTTATTTAAAAGTAGTGTTGTGCCTCTTTTGCGCCTATATACAAAGGGTTTGACTTATATAAAAGTTTAATGTTAATACAAGGCATATAAAGTGATGTTTTGAAATCAAGGTTTTCAAACCCTTATGCTCGCATAGGAATTAAGGCCTTTGATACTTCCATTTTATTTCGTATTCGACTTATTCTGATTTTTATTCTCGAGATGCGAAGCATCTTTGACAAATTAATATATATATATATATATATATATATATATATATATATATATATATATAAGTATCGGGCTCCTTATGGGCATGAAAGCCATCAAAGTATGCCCGAGCACCACACATAGGATTTTCATTATTACGGGGACCTTAAATCCGGATAACCGTTTTAAGGTCCTAGACAAGTATAAAATTTGCAAGCTAGCTGTACAAATGAAAAATGTCCATCGTGGGAACCAGATATAGATCCATTGATGGGATCATAGATCATGTAGCTCCTAGGCTAACATAATATCACATAAATATCCTGCACCATGAATATAATGTAATGAAACACATATTTACTTCTAGATGTTGCAAAACAAAGGATTCATCAATTAAATCATTGCATGCAGGTAGCCAAAGCTTCCAGCGTCCTCTAGATACAGATCTAGGGCCACGTGGTTGCTAAATACTTACAAAAACTAGAAAGAAAAATAGATCTATACAGATTTTAGCCATTCTACCTTCCAGGTTCAAGTTTCACAACTTTTGAACCGGTTAAAAGCTAGATTTGGCTAGATCCAGTACAGATCTAGTCAATAAATCTTAAATATTAACTATTTACAAGAAAATGAAAGGTTAAAACTTCATATCTATGCCATACAGAGGCAGATTTATATATATAGTAATTATATAAGGTGTAAAGCAAGAAATAGCAACAGATCTAAAGGGATCTTACAGTTAAGCACGATAATGGCTATCGAACGACTTAAAGCACCTATAAACTCAATTTTCACCAATTAAAACTTGATATGTTGCTATGTTTATATATAATAGTGTTTGTATAAGAGATTTATAACAATTAGAGCACAATTCGAGCTCCGTTTACCTATTCTAGCCTCTATTTCTCTCGCATGGGCCCTCTTTTTTCCTAATCTTCTCTTATAAGCCATAGGGGGAAGGGGTATATATAGACCCGAGTTGCCGCAGGTCTACCTGTGGCTGGACCTGTTGGGCCCGGCCCGGTGGGTCCCGTCGTCTCGAAGTACGTGTAATTTGACTAACGCGCAGTCTGCTTGAACCATCATAACTTTCAATTCGGGAATCCGATAGAAGCGTGCTATACCTTTCCAGAAATCCCTTTCCGAGAGATACACAATGACATGGGATTTGACATTTTCTGAATCTAGGAAGACGGGTCCATGACCAGATCTTTGAGTCTCTGCAGTCTGTCCGTTGAGCTGTCTTGCTCTGTTTTCACTCGGGATTGCTATTATAGTTCTGCATGAACTTCTTCATGATGATTTAATTTAATTTGATGTTGAGTTGGAAAAATTACACTTTTGCTCTTCCGGGTTGATTTTTGGGCTTGACATGGCTACGACTGCCTTTCTCGGGGTTATCATCGGGATTTTATTTATGTTGACTTCTGTCTGTCTTCAGGGTTGTCTCTAAAGTTGGTTTGATGATTTTCCGGGGCTGTCTCCGGGGTTCTGGTTTAATGATTTCCTAGGGCTGTCTTCGAGGTTCTGGTTTGATGATTTGGACTTCCAGGGTTGTCTTTAGAAGATGAAAGATGATTTTGCCCTCCTACATAGTTAGTAATAGGAATGCAAAATTTCGAGTGTCTACGATTAGGATTAGTATAATCTTGTGAATGAGGCATTTGAAGTTAAAGTTTACGAAATTGAATGAGTTATGAAATCACAAAGAATTTTTTAAGCATCCATGCTCATTGTTCATAGGTAGGATCGTATTCAAAAGACTTATCTCCCTTTATTAGAGATATTTCATCTTCACTCTAGACGTTATTCTTCGCAGAATTAGTTTCATATGACACAATTTAGTGGTGAGCGTGGTGCGGTTTGGTGTTGTTTGAAGTCCAAACTGCACCCAAAATCGCTTAGGTGCGGTTTGGAAAATTCAAAATCAGCACCCGAAACCGTTTGTGATTGGTGCGGTGCGGTTTTAAAGTGTGCTGTGCGGTTTTAATTGGTGCAGTTTCGGTTCCAAAACTAATTGAAACAAGAAAAAAGTCTAAGCCTTCAATAAAAGTTAACATAAAAATTTAGCAACAAAAAAAAATTAACATAAAACTTACATCGAGCAATTAACTTAGTGACAGAGTCGGCAATGAGAATTATTTCAAGCATGCTTTAAAACTAAAACATACACTATATAAAACAACGAAGACCATATATTCAATAACAAGCAAGAATGTTTATCTAGTTTCCCAAAAATTAAAAGTATATACTGGAGATAAAATGAAATTCTATCTCATATATTGCAGGGATGACTTATAGAATATAATCCTAACTGTACTTAATTTGAAAAATAATCTATTAGACTATTACTATTATAGCATTGACATTAACCAATGCATCAAGTGCTCGAGCCCGTCAGCTATAATCCCCTCCAATAACGCATCAAACAAATTCAAAATTCCAAAACCCAATTGCTTAATTTTTTACTCTATAACCTCTAACATCTTCTTTCAATTGGTGAAAAAATGACAATGCAAGATTGGGGTTTTCTCTGAGTGTGTTCAAGTGAAAAGTAACTTTAGAATTTTCTAGAGATAATACATACATACACACACATGGTACGATTTCGGTTTTATACGTGTGGTTTTGGCTAGTAACCAAACCAGAACCGTAAATTTGGTTATTCAACCCACCTAAAACCGCCACATACGCCGGAACAGTTGGTGCGGTTTTAATTGGTGCGGTTCGTGCAGTTTTTGGTGTGTTTTCGGTTCTAATTTGGTTACTTGCTCAGCCCTATGACACATGCACTCTGAGTGCCGCAACTCTTAGCATGGGTTTCATTTCCATGACTTTTAGATGATCTCATCTCTATCTTGTAAATTTTCTTGATTCCAAAAGATTTTTCTTTTTCTTTTTCTTTTGCCTAACTTTTCTCGTTTTCTTAGGTTATTCAAAGTTACCCATTTAACGAGTTTTGGACCACTGACTCCCAAGCCGAACGACTTTAGGGAACTAGGTGTAAATACACCCCTTCGGGTTTACTTGCTCGAGTAACAAAGGCCACTGTAAGACATTGAATTTTATGAAATAAAAGTATTTAATTTTCTTATAATTATTATTTTATTTAGTAAATAGTTAAATTGATAAATGGTTAAAGTTAAGGGTGATATGTGAAAATTTTGCAAAGTAAGCAAGTTGTCATAAAATATTCGTTTGGTCGGGAAATATTCTTTTTGTCGGGGAATATCCGTACAACGACACAATCATTGGTGGACCTCACAACGGAATAACTTTCGGATATAGAAAACAACAGAAATATCTTTTTATAAAAATAACGGCGAAAGTTTTACCGTTAAACTGTTGAGAAACACGATGGTAAAAGTATAGTAATACGCGTAGTTGCATAGTAGCACACGGTATTGATTATTGATGCTTACGTGAGAAGTCACTCAGTTATATTCAATTATTGTTACAGTAATTACTGCATAATAACTCACATTATTGATTCAATTATTGTCACAATTTCTGTGACTCCCCCAAAATAGGTATACATCACCCATTCTGAGTTGCCAAATATATGGTACAGAATACAAATACAAACTTAAATATACAACATGATCTGTGAGTTTTAATACAAATATTATACTCTAGACAGTATTCAAACTCAACATAAGTCCTTGATAAGTGAATTTTATATACACGAATCGATATTCATTTCAAGTTTAATTTCGTAGTTTTCTTCATGTTTTATGTTCGTTTTTACTTGTTTCATGTTATTTTATGTGTAGGGTGGTCATGGATGCAAGCGGTGAGGAAAGGCGGTCTTTTTGGAGCAAAAGTGGAAAAAAGTTGAGAAAAGAAAATCATGAAGTCAGTAGCACCCCCCACCGGGGTGGGCCTGTTGTGTACTGTAACCCCCGCCGGGGCGGGGGTCCCAATTTCTGGGTATCCTGTTCTGTTTCAACTTCTGCTGGTGCTCGGTTTGTGGGACTTGAATGATGTGTTTGGACTCTAATAAAAAGATATTTCGGCCAGAAGAGAAGGAGAGCTTGCTATTACGTAGAAAATAATAATCATACAACACAAAAGGCATTAATTCAAGAGCGATTTCAAGAATTCAAGAGCAAACGTTGGAGGAGTAATTTTTAGAGATTGTCACAACGGTTGCGAATCAAGGCTACGTAAAGGGGTTTTCATTATTCTTCTTCTCTTTAGTCTTATTTATAATTGGAAGGATGTCTTCAACAAATTATTCAGTTTTTAATTCATTCGTTATGAACTAATTTACTTATTAGACTTTGATTTCCAATTCAATAAGATATTTACAGTTTATCTATGTTAATTTCAGCGTGAATTTATGAATTGCCTGATCAACAGTTCTTTGTGGATTTGAAAGGAATCGAGAGAGGAGATTTAAATTTAGACCTAGTTAATATAGCATGTGTCATGAATTTTGTCGATAGCAAATTTGTGATTATTATTAAGGTAAAGATACAATTGACATCGCATGTAATCGTATAGAGAGCTTAAACTTCAACCTTCTTTGATTGCAGTTCACATAGAGATATAGTGAGTTTGTTAATTTAGGTGTTTAACGGATTTCTATCTTAATTGTGGATTGATGTTAATATGGTATTAGTGAATCGAGAGGTGGCTCTTACTATGTTCGTGTTCTTGATTAATAAATTGGGATATTAAATTGAGTTGGAATAAAGGTTTGAAAATCAGAGTGAGGCTCAAGGTGAAATCATAAGTCTAATTCTCCATTAATTGTTTGAAATTCTGGATTTCGTTATTGGTGACTTTTTTGTGATAGTTTATTTCTTCATTAATTTAGTTTTTTTATATAATTTAAAATCATTGAATTGATTAGTTTAATATAATTAGGGTTAATACAAAATTGATATTTGTGAAGTTAAAACTCTTGATATTTTGTCCTCGTGGGAATGATACTTTATTCACTACTATATTACTTGTTGACCACGTACACTTGCGTGTTTTGTGCGTATTAATTTTACCCAACAAGTTTTTAGCGCCGTTGCCGGGGACAATTTAGCCGAGATTTTAATATTTGTTTTTACAATATCAGTTTAATTAGTCCAGTTTTACTTAAACATTTTTATTTTGTTTTCTCTATTTCAGGTTTTCGACATTGGTATATGCAAACACGATCTAAACATCCAGACTTGCTTCCTTTTAAGGACGACATTGACAGACAATTTTAAAAGTTGAGTAAGTGGATTGAGGACACGAGGAACGAATTCAAAAATTCTGATAAGGAATGAACAATGGCTGCCGAAGACTAAAAAGCGTTGAGGGATTTTGCCACACCTAGGGTGACTGGTCTGCAGTCGAGCATTACTATGCCTGCAATTGCTTCGAACGCTTTTGAAATTAAGCCTGGGACCATTCAGATGATGCAGAACTCATGTCAATTTGGGGGAATGGCAAACGACGATCCGAATGAGCATTTGATCAGTTTTCTGGAAATGTGTGACACGTTCAAGTACAATGGGGTGTCAGATGAGGCAATGAGACTTCGCTTGTTCCCATTCACTTTACGGGACAAGGCGAAGAGTTAGTTACATTCTTTACCGCTGGGTTCGATTACTACGTGGGAGGATTTGGCTCAAAAATTTCTTGCCCAATTTTTCCCACCGACGAAGACTGCTAAAATGAGGAATGACATCACAATGTTTGAGCAGTAGAATGGAGAGTCACTATATGAGGCATGGGAGAGATACAAGGAATTACTCAGAAATTGCCCACATCATGTATTGCCCAAGTGGTTACAAATGAACACATTCTATAACGGGCTACATGGAAATGTCAGAACCAGCATTGATGTGGCATCGGGTGGTGCATTCATGGTTAAGAGTTACGAGGACGCATACAATTTAATAGAAATAATGGCGGCAAATAACTACCAGTGGCCCACAGCAAGAATGACACAGGCAAAGGCGGCTGGGATCTTGGAATTAGATGGAGTAACATCTATACTAGCACAATTTTCTGCACTATCCATGAAGTTTGATACGATGAATGAGAGGGTAAATACGATGGCAGAGGCTCAAGTTCAACAAGTTCAGTAGGTTATGGTAGTATGTGAATTGTGTGCGGGTGATCATCCGACAGAGCAGTGTGCAATAAATCCAGCATCCGTTCAGTTCATAGGCAACTACAATAGAATTTCGTAAAATACTTACCAAAACACCTACAACCAAGGGAATAGAAACCACCCAAACCTTTCATGGAGCAATAATTAGCAAACTCAAATTCCACAACAATCATATCCCCCTGGTTTTCATAGTCATCCACAACAGATTCAACAGCAGGACAAGAAACCCGATTGGGAGGAAACATGGGCAAGGTACATGACTAGCAACGATTTGGCTATGAAGAATCAAGCTATTGCTATCAAAAACATAGAGAATCAGATAGGTCAAATTGCGTTGGCATTGAATAATAAACCACAAGGAACATTACCTAGCGACACCGAAAGAAATCTGAAGGGTAATCATGAGCAATGTCAAGCAGTTATGTTGAGAAGTGGAAAACATCTCGGTGGGAATAATGCAGAAAATTCAACAACACCGGAGGAAAAAGTTGATGACAGTAATGCAGTGAAGGGTAACAAAAATGAGGAAATAAAGTTAAACAGCAAGCCAATTGTTTATCCTCCACTGCCGTTTCAGCAGAGGGTCCAAAAACAGAAATCAGATAAGCAGTTTGCAAAGTTTTTAGATGTGTTCAAGAAACTCCAGATTAACATCCCATCCGCAGAGGCCCTGGAGAAAATGCCGAGTTACGCGAAGTTTATGAAAGGAATTCTGTCGAGGAAGAAGAAATGGGAAGACTTCGAAATAGTGGCACTAACAGATGAGTGTAGTGCAGTGTTACAGAAAAAGCTTTATTATCGCGTGCACGATCGGGAAGATGTCGTTTAACAAGTGCTTATGTGATTTGGGGGCGAGTATAAACCTGATGCCATTATCAGTATATTCAGAATTGGGTTTGCCCGCGCCAAAGCCTACAAATATTTCATTGCAGTTGGCGGATAGGTCAGTCACATATCCGAGGGGCATTGTAGAGGACATTTTGGTAAAAGTTGATAAGTTTATATTCGTTGCGAACTTTATCATACTGGATTTCGATGAAGATAAGAACATCCCGATCATCCTAGGGAGACCTTTCTTGCCACGGGAAGGACACTTATAAACGTACAAAAAGGAGAACTTACAATGAGGTTCCAAGATCAAGAAATAAAATTCAATGTGTTCAAGGCCATGAAATTTCCTACGGACGAGGAAGAATGTTATCGAATGGATTTAATTGAGCAAATTACCAGCAAAGATATTAACAAAAGTTTGATGAATGATCCGTTATAAACAACCTTATTGGGTGATGAAGAAAAAGATAACCTGGAATTTGTGGACTTACTACAGATGCTAGACTCGTTGCCGAGAGTTAGCCAATTCAGAGCACCGGTTGAACCTCTGTACACCGAGGAGACAGTTGCAGAAAAATTGAAACCATCATTGGAGGAGCCACAGACATTGGAACTTAATCCACTCCCTAAACATCTCAATTATGCGTATTTAGGAGATTTAAATTCTATACCTGTAATTATTTCTGCTGCACTTAACGAATTACAGGAAGAAAAGTTGTTGAGGGTGCTTAGGGATCACAAATCAGCAATTGGATGGACGATTACGGATATAAAAGGCATTAGCCCATCATTTTGAATGCACAAGATTCTGATGGAGGATGATGCAAGTCCATCGGTGGAGCATCAACGTCGCCTTAACCCAATCATGAAGGAAGTGGTCAAGAAGGAAATTCTAAAATTATTAGATGTCGGGGTCATTATTGAAAGACAACATTCACTTACCCTTATGGCACCTTTGCATTCACGAGAATTTCATTTGGACTGTGCAATGCACCTGCAACTTTTCAGCGGTGTATGATGGCTATTTTTTCGGATATGGTTGAGAAGAACGTTGAAGTCTTAATGGACGATTTCTCGGTCTATGGGGACAATTTTGACACTTTTTTAGAGAATTTGGTCATGGTATTGCAGCGATGTAAGGACACAAACCTCATATTAAATTGGGAAAAATGCCACTTCATGGTTGAAAAGGGCATAATATTGGGCCATAAGGTGTCGGCTCAAGGATTGGAGGTGGATAAGGCAAAGTTGGACACGATCGAGAAACTACCTCCACCGAGCTCAGTTAAGGGTATTCAAAGTTTTCTGGGGCATGCTGGGTTCTACAGGAGGTTCATAAAAGACTTCTCTAAGATTGCAAAACCTCTATGCAGTCTTTTAGAGAAGGATGCCATTTTCAGCTTTACTGCGAAATGTAAGTCCGCATTTGACCTATTGAAGAAGAAACTAACTACAGCCCCCGTGATAGTCGCACCAGACTGGAAAATGCTATTTGAGCTTATGTGTGATGCGATCGACTATGCGGTTGGGGTTGTTTTGGGCCAAAGACGAGACAAGGTGTTTCACGCCATATACTACGCAAGCAAAACAGTCACAGAGACTCAAACGAACTACACTACTACGAAAAAGGAATTGCTTGCAGTAGTGTATGCGTTCGACAAATTCCGAGCATACTTGATCGGGACTAAGGTAATAGTCTACACGGACCATTCGGTGATTCGGTACTTAATAGCAAAAAAAGATGCTAAGCCACGCCTTATCTGATGGATTCTCCTACTTCAAGACTTTGATTTAGAAATTAAAGATAGAAAGGGGACGGAGAATCAAGTTGTCGGCCATTTATCAAGGCTGGAAAATCCGAGGAAAAGGATGAAGATAGATGCGCGATCATCGAGTCATTCCCGGATGAGCAACTATTTGGGTTGAATGCAGAATATTCGTGGTATGCAGACTTCGCGAATTATGTGGTGAGCAAAATGCTTCCCCGGATCTTATACGACAACAGAAAAAGAAGTTTCTGCATGACGTCAAGTGGTACATGTGGGATGAACCCTACTTATTCAAACAATGCGCCGATAAGATGATTCGACGATGTATCCCATACAGTGAAGTCCATAACATATTACAAGAATGCCACTCATCGGCATACGGTGGACATTACGGGAGTGAGTGCACCGCAGCAAAAGTGCTTCAATCTGGGTTTTATTGGCCTACAGTGTTCAAAGACGCCCACCAATTTGTGAAAACATGTGATAGATGCCAAAGGGTGGGAAACATATCGAAACGGAATGAGATGCCCCTACAAACAATTCTTGAAGTGGAAATCTTTGATGTATGGGGCATCAATTTCATGGGACCCTTCTCTTCATCTTTGAGCAATCAGTATATTCTACCCGCGGTGGACTACGTCTTGAAATGGGTTGAAGCTGCAGCATTACCATCAAATAATGCCAAGGTGGTCCTCAAATTCCTTCAGAAAAACATTTTCACGAGGTTTGGCACATCCAGAGCAATAATTAGTGATAAGGTAGTCACTTCTGTAATAAGTCATTTATAGCTCTTTTGGCTAAGTAAGGGGTAAACCACAAGGTGGCTACAGCGTATCACCCTCAAACTAATGGGCAGACGGAGGTTTCGAACAGAGAAGTTAAGAAAATTCTGGAGAAAGTCATAAATCTGAGTCGAAAAGATTGCTCACTTTGATTGGACGACGCATTATGGGTGTACCGGACTGCATACAAAATGCCAATCGGGATGTCACCTTATCAACTCTTTTACGAAAAGGCATGTCACTTACCGGTGGAGCTACAACACAAGGCTTACTAGGCCATATAGAAATTGAATTTTGATCAAGCCGTTGTAGGAGAAAAGAGGCTACTCTAACTAAATGAGCTCGACGAATTCCGCATTCAAGCTTACGAGAATGCCAAGCTATACAAAGAAAAGGTTAAAAGATGGCATGACCAGAAAATTATGCAACGAACATTCGAGTCGGGCCAATCAGTCCTCTTGTTCAACTCACGGCTGCGATTATTTCCAGGAAAGCTTAAGTCGAGATGGTCGGGACCATTTACTATAAAACGATTATTTCCTCATGGCGCCATTGAACTCTACAGTCGTAATCCTTTAGAAACTTTCAAGGTCAATGGTCAACGGATAAAGCATTACTAGGGTGGCGAGTCGAATTGGGACGCCGACAACATTACCTTCTCCGATACACAGTAAACCAGGGAGTAGTCAGGCTGAACGACTTAAAATCAAGCACTAATTGAGAGGCAACCCAACTTTTCTTAATTTTTCATAGTTCATGTTTAATTTGTTAGGATATAGTTTATGAAGTAGTAGTTAGGTCTTGTCAATTATAAGTTTTACTAAAAAAATCTCTGAAAAGTACTAAAAATCTCATTGAAACTCCAAGTCGTCATTAATCTAACATATTGCATGTTTTTGGTTTCAGGAGAGGTCCAACGTGAGTCAGAGCAACAACGACTACAAAATGGAGGAAAATCAGAGAATTTTGCATCTCAAAATATTTTAACAGTGGGCATGCCCGTCGGGGCGGGCTTCTTTGGCCTAGCACCCCCGCCGGGGCGGGGGTCCTGAATCCTGGGTAGACACGCCTGTTTTAAGGCACGACCCTTCTTTTTTTTTCCAACACCCATACACGTCTTTTGCTCTCACTCTGCCATCTCCTACCAAACCACTACTACCCAACCCATTACCCACATCACAAACCTCCTCCCCACTACTACTTCCCACGATCTCCACTCCCCAAACATCCCTTCACATATTCTCCCAACCACACCACTTCTATATATATCCCTCCATCTCATCTCTATTTCTTCCCACATTCAAACTTTCGAATTCGGCATTTGGAGAGGTTATTTTTGAGAGCAAATTCTAGTGCGTACTTGGGGCTTCATCTCATCTCTACCATATACACCAATTTCCAAGTTCAAATTTCACAAATTATGTAACCTACCCCAACCGCACACCAAGTGTTTGATAAAGTGCTTGAACCAAGTTTTGGAAAAGGAAGTGTTTACTAGAAAGAGTTCACTGATGAAATTCAATGGCTTCTCAACCGACACCCAAACGCCAACGGGGGGCGAGTTCAAGCACCGCTCTACCGCCAACCACCTATGACCGCCAAAAATTTGTGAGTGCCGCCGCCGCCAACCGTTATGAGTACATGCAATCTAAGGCACTTATGCCAGAGCGTGGTTGGCCCCCGTGGGGAACGATGGGGAGATGATGTCCAAAATTCACCAAAAGGGGTGGATCAAATTCACTGAACATCCGACACCCGTCGTGGTTAATATTGTCAAGGAATTCTATGCAAACGCCGAAGACAAAGCTCCTTTCAAAGCGTTTGTACGGGGTCGAATGGTCCCATTCAGTGACGATGCAATCAATGCTTACTATCAGTTGCTGGTGCCACGCCATTGTCAGTATGTCTAAATGAGGGGTTTTGACCAGGATTATGAGGAGGTTATTAAAAATTTGACAAAGCCGGGCACATCTTGGACCAAAGGTAGGAAGGGAGGAACAGTGTTCAATAGCAAGGACTTAAGTCGGTATGGAAAGATATGGTACGCATTTTTATGTGCGAAATTTCTTTCGTCCTAACACACTTCGGACGTCACCAAAGAGAAGGCGTTACTGTTATACACCATTGTGCAAGATTTCATTATCGACGTCGGGGCCATCATCAGTTTCTCCATCCGCTGGTGCTTACGTGGAAATTTTTCGGGTGGTTTACAGCACCCTTAACTTATATGTGCGTTGTGCCACAATGCCGAGGTGCGTTATTCTGATGATGAGCCAATTCAACCGCCGCTTGCTTTGCTTGATTCACGAATGATTGCGCTTTATTCAGTGTGGGGTGGAGGAGAGTCACATCCACGGGGTTTGGGTTTTATTTTTCCATCGGCGTCGGAAGACGAAGTCGATGCCGAAGATACCTCAGGGGAAGAGGATGAAACAATGGGAGATCAAGGAACCAAATAGGTTCCGCAGACTGAGGCATTTTCTAGTACTCAGTTCCTTGAGTTCCAAAATCAAATGAATGCGCATAATAGGGTAGCACATCGGGAAATGCGGCAATTGGCGATGCGCCAAGATCACATGTTTGATGCTATGAATGCATCTTTTGCCTCATTCAACACAACGCTTCAAAGTTTCAACCCGGAGGCTCAATTTCCATATCAACTACCCGGTCCTTTACCTTGATTTCCTCCTAGTGATTCCGATGAGGAAGAGCACCAACCATCGCCCCAGACTTAGACGATTCCAGGGAAGTCCTATTGCACTTTATTGTTATCCAATGAGGGGATTGTCTTATTTAAGTTTGGGGGAGTAATTTGTTTAGTTGAATACATGCATTTTTAACTTTTTGTTGTCATATCTAGTTTTGCATTATAGAATACGTTTTTTCATAGTAGTTAGGATTTTGCATTGTTTTCATTTATCTAATATATATATATATATATATATATATATATATATATATATATATATATATATATATATATATATAAAAATTAGTTAAATAGTGTGTTTGCATATGTCCAATGGTGTCGCATTTTTCATGTTATTTTTTGTGGGTCAATGATGAGATTGTGAACAAATTAACCAATATAGTATGGATTATTAAAACTATGATATAATTTCTGTTATGAATCGATTCTTGGACTTGTTTGAAACTGTTATAAAAAGGGTAGCACTAATAACATCTTTGTTGACTGGTCAGTTCAAATTAACACATAAAATGTTTCTAAAGGATAATACTAGCGTGAACTAGAAAATGACAAGGATAGGCAGTGAAGGCTTAACTTAGGCAAAAACATAAGCTTGGGGGAATATATGTGGGATTTATAAGCTTGTTTAAAAAGAAAAAAAGAAAAAAAAAGAGAAAAAGAGAAAGAATGAAACATTTTGAGTCTTGTGGTGGGTTGAGGAGAAACACTCCCCATAAACACAAGCGTGAGATAGAGCGTAAAACTCACCAATCATCTATCAAAAGAAAAAGAAAAGGCAAATAATCACGGAAAAAGAGCAGAAAGCTCCCGTGTAAAAAAAAGAAGAAAAGAAAGTATAAGTATCCTGCATGTACCCTTGAATTTGGTTGAGTTTAATTGTAGTTGAGTCGTGCCTATCTTTGAGATTTTTAAGTTTGCACTCAATGATTCCTTCTAAGAAGTTGTTTATGTATTGAATTTGGGTCTGTATCAGTTATCTTAGATGTTGATCACACACGCACACTAT
This sequence comes from Panax japonicus, assembly GCA_020205505.1. NCBI lineage: Eukaryota > Viridiplantae > Streptophyta > Magnoliopsida > Apiales > Araliaceae > Panax > Panax japonicus. Next base: position 50,033,628 of record CM035101.1, on the reverse strand, counting down.
ACCAGTGATAATTGTTCAAGAATTGAGAATTAATATGTATGTGTGGATTGGTTTTGATAATTTGTATTGTAAAGATGCTTATTTTCTTTGAGGCCGATGGGATAAGTTAGTTTATGCGATATTATTGGATTTTTAGATAGTTAGATTGTTATTGCATTTCATTGCATTGCATAGCACGTAGTTTGTTTTGTGCTCGAGGACTAGCACGGTTTAAGTTTGGGGGATTTTGATAAGTGGATTTTATATACACGAATCGATATTCATTTCAAGTTTAATTTTGTAGTTTTCTTCATGTTTTGTGTTCGTTTTTACTTGTTTCATGTTATTTTATGTGTAGGGTGGTCATGGATGCAAGTGGTGAGGAAAGGCGGTCTTTTTGGAGCAAAAGTGGAAAAAAGTTGAGAAAAGAAAATCTTGAAGTCAGTAGCACCCCCCGCCGGGGAGGGACTGTTATGCACTGTAACCCCCGCCCCGGCGGGGGTCCCGATTTTTGGGTATCCTGTTCTGTTTCAACTTTTGCTGGTGCTCGATTTATGGGACTTGAATGATGCGTTTGGACTCTAATAAAAAGAGATTTCGGCCAGAAGAGAAGGAGAGCTTGCTATTACGTAGAAAAACAATAATCATACAACACAAAGGCATTAATTCAAGAGCGATTTCAAGGATTCAAGAGCAAATGTTGGAGGAGTAATTTTCAGAGATTGTCACAACGGTTGCGAATCAAGGCTACGTGAAGGGGTTTTCGTTATTCTTCTTCTCTTTAGTCTTATTTGTAATTGGAAGGATGTCTTCAACAAATTATTCAATTTTTAATTCATTCATTATGAACTAATTTACTTATTAGACTTATGATGGATCTTTGGGTGAAACGATGATTCTATAACTTTGATTTCCAATTCAATAAGATATTTACAGTTTATCTATGTTAATTTTAGTGTGAATTTATGAATTGCCTGATCAACAGTTCTTTGTGGATTTGAAAGGAATCGAGAGAGGAGATTCAAATTTAGACCTAGTTAATATAGCATGTGTAATGAATTTTGTCGATAGCAGATTTATGATTATTGTTAAGGTAGAGATACGCTTGACATCGCATGTAATCGTATAGAGAGCTTAAACTTCAACCTTCTTTGATTGCAGTTCACATAGAGATATAGTGAGTTGGTTAATTTAGGTGTTTAACGGATTTCTATCTTAATTGTGGATTGATGTTAATATGGTATTAGTGCATCGAGAGGTGGCTCTTACTATGTTCATGTTCTTGATTAATAAGTTGGGATATTAAATTGAGTTGGAATAAAGGTTTGAAAATCAGACTGAAGCTCAAGGTGAAATCATAAGTCTAATTCTCAAATAATTGTTTAAAATTCTGGATTTCGTTATTGGTGACTGTTTTGTGATAGTTAATTTCTTTATTAATTTAGTTTTTTTATATAATTTAAAACCATTGAATTGATTAGTTTAATAAAATTAGGGTTAATAAAAATTTGATAATTGTGAAGTTAAAACTCTTGATATTTTGTCCTCATGAGAACGATACTTTATTCACTACTATATTGCATATTGACCACGTACACTTGCGTGTTTTGCGCGTATTGATTTTACCCAACAGTCCGCAATACATTTATTATCACACTATTTTACAGAATAGTGAGGACTACTAATGCAACCATCTGGACCGTCAATCCATTCCCCGACTAGTCCCATCTATATTTCTCATTTCCTGATCAGAACATTGAAAGAAAGGGTGAGCTCAACTAGCCCAGTAAGAAATATTATGACTAAGATAATGCAGAATAAATTATCCTTAGCCTTCAACAGTATAACAACTGATAGAATATAATAGACAACAAGTTTTAGATCAACAACTGCAGCGGAATAAGAAATCCATTAGAAGAGTCAAGTAGACCATAAAACCTACTTTCTTCTATGATTTAAAAAAATTATCATAAATTTTATCGCTGAGACTTAGCTTAATAAATAATCCACATCATTAAATCATCCCTGCAATACAGGCCAAGGATATTCTTTAGTATCACGACCACGAATTATCCATGCACTACGGGCCAAAGATAATTGTGTTTTCATCAACGGTCCTGATCATGCCATAAAACAATTCATCTTTGCACCCTTGACCGAAGAGATTCATAGCCATAATCAGCATAGGCCAATGAGGACTTTTTTCACATCATTCGTAACATTACGGTCATGATTATACCGAATAATCCCTGGTCATAAGCATACCAAGTCCATCTATGCACTACAGGCCACATATGACTTTCAACATAATATAAGCATGAGGATGATGACAATTCAATAAAACAAGTTCAAGAATAAATTTTAAAGATCTATAAATTAATTTATCCAGGAACAAATAACATCCAAATTGTCAACATGATACTGCTTTGTGGAGTAAAAATTTAAGAATGCTCAAAAGAATATTTTCATGAAAAGATACTGGATGAAGCGCAAACATCAAGGATATTCCACTAATTTCATGGAGTATAGAAGCCAAAACTTTAACCAACTGAGTATAATAGAATATATGAAACAACAAATGGATTTTTGCTGCCATGCGGTAATCCACGTAAACAGATTATTCCAACAGAATAACAAAGAATGAAATAACAGAAGAATTCACCGGGCGTGCGTAATCCGCACAAACAGGTTATTCTAACAGAATAATAAAGAATGGAATCAGGTCATGTGTAACCAGCACAGACAAGATATTCCAACAGAATAATAAAGAATGGAACCAGGTCATGTGTAATCCGCACAGATAAGATATTCCAATAAAATAATAAAGAATGAAACTAGGTCATGCGTAATCCGCATAGACGGGATGTTCCAATAGAATAATAAAGAATGAAATAACAACAGAATTCACCAGGCATGCGATTGACCGCACAGACAGGTTATTCCAACAGAATAATAAAGAATGGAATAACAGAAGAATTTCACCACGTATGCAGTACTTCGCATAGACAGGTTATTCCAACATAATAATAAAGAATGGAATAACAACCCTTACATGTATTAAAAAAAATAACTCTCTTCATGAATACGAAAGAATAATACTCCTTACCTTAAAAAGAAGAGTATTCTGACGGTAGGGCAGGAATATACTTGAAGAAAACTTGCACTATTTTCTACGCTCAAAGCTTTCTTAAACTCTAAAGAAATACGCTCAAGATTATAGAAGAAGAATTCTTTGAATTTTTGGTGTGATTTTTAATTCTAACTAAGCTTCCTATTTATAGGAGAATGGAAAGGATACTATGCTGTACTTTGCAATAAAATATAATATATTCTATTTATAATCAAATAAAATAAAACTTTATAAAAAGTATTCTATTTTATATAAAAAGTTTTTACTATGTAAATACTATACATAATAAAATATAATATATTATATTTATAATCAAATAAAATAAAACTTTATAAAAAAGTATTCTATTTTATATAAAAAGTTTTCTGTTTTATTACACTTATAATAATAATAAAATAACATTTATCACCATTATTATAATTCACAATATTAATCGACCAGATCGTTCCCAGGAAAGAGGGGGCTTTTCAATAAGGATTTCTCCCTATTGGCGCGCAATTAGGTGACCAAACCTCTCCATGACAGAAATTCTAGACATCATTAATATTGCAAATAATAATATTAATAACTTTGTCGTCTCAATTATTGATTTAATAATATATAAAATATTGACAATAATTGAATCAAATAACGTGAGATACTATACAGCAATTACTGTAGCAATAATTGAGTATAGCTGAATGACTTCTCACGTAAGCATCAATAATCAATACCGTGTGCTACTATGCAACCACGCGTATTACTGTACTTTTAACACCGGGTGTTTCAATAGTTAATGGTAAAACTTTCGCCGTTATTTTTATAAAATATTTTTGTCGTTTTCTCAATCCGATTATAATTCCGTTGTGGGGTCCACCAATGATTGTACTATTGTACGAATATTTCCTGCTAAAACGAATATTCTCCGACCAATCGAATATTATATAACAACTTGCGTACTTTGTAAAATTTATAAATATTACCCACAACTATAACATTATATCAAATCCACACCATAATATTCAAAAAAATATTTCGAGAAATTTAAATCTTTATTCATAAAATTTGGGGTCTCACAATCTCCCCTCCTTATGGAATTTTGCCCTCGAAATTTACGTACGTACCTGGTATGATGAGTATATCTTGACTTCATTTCAGATTCTAACTCTTGAGGTATAACCTTTGAGTGTTGAATACGATCCTTCTTATCCAAGATTTTAACAAGTATCTCCTAATACGTAAAATCTTCTGCTATCTCGTCTAGTTCTAATTTAATAATCTAGTTCGGGTCATCCACTTAATTACATAACATCGATACGTGAAAAACGTTATGAACACGCGACATACTTGGCGGTAAAACGAGTCTATAGGCCACAGTTCCTAATCGATCAAGGATTTCAAATGGGCCAATTAAATCGATGGTTGAGATTTCCTTTCTTCGTTGATTCTTGCTTCTAGAATAATTCCCTCTTGAACCTTCTTCTTCGTATTCATCAGCTCCGGGTCTGTAGCTTTAGCAGCTTTAACATTATCGACTAAAGTTGGTTTTAATCATATATTTGTTATCTTCACGTTGGTTCGTATATTCGCACTCGTAAATGCATACGATCTTCTACTCAACGCGTCAGCTACCACGTTCACTTTTCCACGATGGTATTGAATGGTATTATCGTAATCTTTCAACAGCTCGAGCCAACGTCGTTGGCGCATAATACGTTTGTTTTAGTTGAATAAATATTTAAGGGTTTTAGAAATGGGGTTTTGTACTAGGGTCAATACAAAATTCAATTTCACGTTCTAGGGTAGGCCAAGAAGTCTTCAGGAATACGTCAAGAAATTTATTAACGATAGAAATATCATTCAAAACTGTGACCCTCATCCAAGACTTGGATAGCACGTCATATTGATACTTATCAATTTTCCACCGTTATTCACGGCATCCACTATGGATAGTCTGGCTTCTATGCATTCCACACAAGGAAGTCATCAGCGAAAGGTTCTGGGCTCTTACTTATGGCATGATATGGCAATGATTGACTTTAGTAGTTTGGTTGCTTGAATTCGTATAACAGGTTGGTTAGGAATATGAAAGTTAACAACCTTACAAAAATAATCAATTTTAGCATGATGAGTAGTTAACCATTCGATTCCTAAAATCACATCAAATGCAAGTATTTTCAAAGAGATAAGATCGACAGGTAACGTGAAAGTGTCGATTTGAATCAGCAAGATTTATAAACAGTGGATGTAACGAAGGTTTCTCCAAACGTAGTTTCAACAGATACAAGCAAGAGAGATAAAAGAATAGGTAGAACCGGTATCGAATAAGGTATAGATTTCGCAAGAGCTTATGATTAAATTACCCGTAATAACCTCGTTCGGTTTCTTTGATAAACGCTCTCACTTAAACTACCGGCTTTGACTTGTCTGAGACATCCTTTGGCATCACTATCCCAGCTGGACTTGACTTCACTACACGACAAAATCGAGCTAGGTGACCTTCTCTTCCATAATTGAAACACGCTTTGGATTGTTGCGTACAGTTTGGACGGATGTATCCCTCTTGTCCGCATTTGAAACATAGGACCGGTGCTCGTTCTTCTTCCTTTGAAACGAGTGCTGGTGCTGCTGTCTTTCCATCATTATTGAACATTCTCTTCTTGAAATTTCCACTTCTATTATCTTAGGCCATGATTACCACCGAAGTGGTTACCATTCTTGGCATGATAATTTCCCCCACGATGGTTATCATTGTTCCGATAATCGTTGCCACCGATACGATTATTATCTTGTTGTTGGTCATTGCCTTTTGGTTGTGCTGACTCATTATCGCACTCCAATAATTGAGCCATATTCACAACATCTAAATATAAACAAAGTTTGTGAGAAATAAGGTATTGACGTATTTTGGGTTTCAAACCTCGCAGAAACGTTCATGTCATTCGCTCCTCATTATCAACCAAATGGGATCTAAACCTGGACAACTCGGCAAACTTAGCCTCGTACTGCGATACGGTCATATTGTTTTGCTCTAGCTTGATGAATTCAACCTCTTTCATGTGACGAATACTTTTGGTAAAGTACTTGTTGTTGAACAATTCTTGGAACTTCTCCTAAGACATCTTGAGTGCATCAGTCTGGGTATGTTTTACAGATTCCCACCAATGGTCTTCTTCTTCACGCAACATAAAGGTGGCGAATGGAACATTTTGCTCCTCTGAGCATTCCAAGACATCAAATATCTTGGTGATCTGCTTTATCCACGTCTCTACCTTAAGTGGTTCTGGCTTTCCCAAAAACTTCGGTGGTCCCAGCTCCTTGAACTGCTTAGGGGTGACCGTCCGAGAGTTGCCAGTGTTTCCACCTGTATTTTGGATAGGTTCCGCTCTCGCCTGATGTTGCATAAATTGCATAAAGCCTCTGAACATTCCATCGTTCATCATTTGTTCAGTGTTGTTGTTTACCTGAGGATTATTGTCTTCTTGTTGAACATTATTCTGGGTATTGATCTGTGGAAACTCAACTGTAGCATCCCCGAATCCGGGCCCCGAATCGTCGCGGATCCGCTTCACTATTTCTATAACTGTTTGTGGAAGATATAAACATAAATTGTTTATACATTACATTACACACTATTTTCCCCAAGGTCGAGTAACCTTAACTTAAACACCATTCATAAAATATCTATTAAACAACAATATTTATCAAAATATATTATTACAAACTAGCCGCACTTTATTTCCCAAGCTGAACTTGGCCTTAACTTTTTTCCTGTATCCAAACACGTTCGCCTTATCTGCAATGTTTTATCATGATATAGCAAGGGTGAGTATGAAAGTTGCCCAGCAAGTTTATATACAATAACATAACGATATATCATGATTGAAGAGTATGAATAATAAGCTGGCTATAATTCCTCAAGATAATTGAGAACTAGCATGAACAAACATTTGACTGAACAAGTTTTATACATGAACAACATTTCTGAACCAACTGGTAATGAAGGTGATCAGCCTTTCATACCTGACTTATACATGCAAGATGTACAGAGTACAATTTTCATGGCAATCAGCAATGATTAACCATAAGCTTGAAGAAACTACTCTTATTAGAGTTAAGTAAAAGAAAACTTGCCTGAACCGTTGATTACTGCAATGCAATTAATAACGCTTTATCCGAAGACCTAATATTAGTAATATAGATCTCCAATATTAGAATAATATCATCACAGTATAATACTGTTATATTGATACACACATAATAACCTAAACACATAGCACATAACCCTATCAGTCTTTACAACATATAAGACTAGGTATCAAGTCAAACTATTGCAGTCTAAGTTGAAACCCGACATGATTCTTACATCCCGACGGTCTAGTCAGACTAAAATCGAGTTTAAGTTCAATTAAACTCTGCTAAAACCACTTAACCATTATCACAGATAATTTCTTATCAGACAAAATATTTTTCCTAGGCTCGTAATAATTTTCGGATAATTATTACCATTTATCAATATTTTTCAATCCTTAAAACCGTATTTAAATGAATTAAATACCACATAATTCCTTAATCATTAATATTCATTTAATATAAAATATTAATGGAAATCATAACATAATATTATAATATAATTATAATATATCAAAGTATTTCTAATACCTTAAAATCATAATTATATGATTTTTAAACACTTAAATCCATTATCCGTTAATTAATATTAATATTAAAATATTAATATTTTCATGACTAAATATCAAAAGTTATAATTTATAACTTAAAATATTTTTATAACACTTAAATCATTTTTATATGATTTATAAAGCATTAATTCCATTTTTCCTTAATTTATTTAATATATCTATTAAATAAACTAATTATCATTAATATTGATTAATTAATGAAATTCATCCCAAAATATTAAAAGTCATCAAAAATAACTTAAAATATTTTCTTATATCATAATATTATTTTTCATGATTTTTCATGAATTAAAATTATTTTTAAATAATTTATTTAATATTGTAATTAAATAAATAACATTTATATTCCAAAAATATTAAATATTTTCAAAATATACTTAAAATAGTTAAAAACTATTTTTTAGCCTTTAAAATAATTTTTCGGAATTTATTTTGTATTTTTAGTAATTAAAAACCATTTTTTTTTAATTTTTAATCAATTTCCGAAATTAAGTGTCGCTATAGGGGTTTCTGGCGACGAATCCATCGCTAATGGTGTTCTTCAGCTGTTCTTGAGTGTTCTTGTCAGTTAACCGGCCAGCACGTTTGACCAGCTTTTAAGCTATGATCCTATTGTTTTCTGGGAAATCTTATGTATTGAAGTTGTAGTATAAGTGTAATACTACAATTATCAACCAAGATCCTAGCCAAAACACAACATAACAGCAAGTTCTATGCTGCAAAAAATGTTGTCAGACCTGTTCTTCGTCTTTCTGGGTTTAACAGAATTGAAGGCACCTACTTTGAGTCCTTATAACGTTCATTTAATGTTCGGTTTATGTGATCTAGAGGTTGAATATTGTAGAACATATGTCAAGCTATAATTCTATATCATCAGATCATCATATTAACACAACAAACAAAAGATCTAGCTCGGTCAAACTATGCAACAAAGCTGTTCTTGGCCGGATTCTGGGTTTTCCAGAAATTATTTCGTGACTGAGCAGTCACCTTTGACCGTTAATTAAATGAACCTGGTGTGTTGTTTAAGTGATGTAAAGGTACTAAACTGTAGTCCCTAGACCATACTACAACATAGATATTTTAACAGCGTCATTTAATCAAGAACAAGTCAGATATGGGTTCATGAAAATGTGGTCAACACCATCTGGGAAAAATCTGGGTTTCTCAGATTTGTTCTTCAGGCAGTTTGGTCAACGTATGTTTGACCGTGATTATCTATTATTCAGTTGTTGATCATGGGGATCTGGTGGTATGGATTTGTATTTCATATACTAGCCTACAAGATCCAACTAACAACATGACCAAAATCATAAAAACTATCATGATCAGAAGCCACGAAATCCTTGTCAGAAATTTTCTGGGCTGCCCAGAAAATAATTTTGTGATCGGTCAACGACCTTTGACCCTTAATATCTTTTAATCTACACAAGCTCTGGATTGGATTAAAGTTGCAGAGTAAAGAACTCATGGCATAAAATAGATCTAAAACATAAAACAACACTAAGCCTTAACAGACAAGGATTTAAAGGCCCTGACATTCGACTGTCAGACCATAAATTTCCAGATTTCCAGATTTCCAAAAATGTAAGATTCGTGCACTTTGATGTTATGGGTTCATGATTAATCAACCCAAATCATCAATTGACACCCTATTACACAACTTTGACAAATCAATTACAACAAATAACATAAAATCAAAGGATTTCGAAATTTTAGGGTTTTATACCTTTCTAGCTTTGATTCATGCACTGATTAATTGATCTATTTTTGGTACATGTGGGGCTTGAATTGAGACTGAAATCACACTAAAATTTCGTGGGTTTGAGAGAGAATAGGAGTTGGTAAGAGCAAAAATGAGATTGGCTAAGTTTTTGTACATTTTCTCTCTCCAAATCCATTTATAGAATGTTTGATTCAATGAATAGCATGTTGTAGCTGCTGAATTCTGGACACATGGTTAGGGATAGAGCTAGGCTAGTGTTAGGGTTGGTCACCAAACCAAAATCTTGGGAAGATTTGCACTCCAACCTATTAAAGAATGCTAAAGGGTATAAATGTCATTTTCATGTAAATTTTATTTCCATAATTTGCCATTTGATGAAACCCTTAGGGTTTAAGGTTTGGGGCATTTTAGGGTTTTGGTTTTAACCCTTAACTTTGCAAATTTAATTTAATTTCTACAATTTCCAATTTAGATTTTCAAAATAGAAAATTAACAATTCTAACTTATAATTAGAATTTTCTAATTATATAAAAATTTCCTAATCATAAATTCATTCTTGCTAATTAGGATTAGCATTTCCTAATTACAATTGCTAATAAAGCAATTAGTGTCAAAATGGTCATTAGGGTTCAAAACCCTTGAATTAGGGTTTCTAATAGAAAAATAAATTTTCAATTTTAGATATTAAATTTTCGTAATTAGATTAGAGTTTTCTAATTTACTCACAAATTGAAATAATTAGGATTAGGGTTTCCTAATTAATATTGCTAATTTTAGCAATTAAATTCACAATTGAGCATTATGGTTTCTGATGGAACAATTAGGGTTCCAAAAATTGGAAATTAGGGTTTGTTAATTAATTAACCTTTACCTTAATTAATACTTAATTAATACCACATAAGCATTATAATTATCCTTTCCATTCCCAGATTAGGGCTTTCATTTTATCAGAATCTGAAATTAGGGTTTTCAGATCTGGTATTAGGGTTTCTAATAATCAATTAAGATTTTAGATAATTCATTAGGGTTTTCCCTAATTAATTAAAATTATTGGCGTTTAATCTTGTACATACATTGCATTCCCAATCTAGGGTGTTCAATATCCGATTAGGATTTCGTACTCCCGGAACTGAAACTAGGGTTTCCAGAACCGATTTCTAGGGTTTCTTATTTAGACGTTAGGTTTTTCTAACTGAACGTTGACGTTCTTAATATATACTTAGGGTTTGTCACATACATAATTTATCTGATCAACCCATGACCCTTAACCACATTCTGAACACATCATTAACCATTTTCACAGAGCATATTTACGTAAATCCTTAATCCTGAATAATTCACCTATATCCTTCACAAAATTTTGAAATCATCAAAATTTCACCCTAACAATATCAAACACATACACTTATTTTCTGTCTAGGTCTAATATTTGACCTTAAATCAATCATTTAAGATTTTAATAAATTACCCAAATTCTCGGGTTGTCACATCAACGGTCTCCTGTGCTCCATTGCTATTCTCAACATTCTCGGATGTCATTTTCAAATACTGCCACAAAACAAGGGTTAATTAACATATCACATGTTATCCCTATACTCTGACCGACCAATTAAATACCAACTAAACTTAGGTAGGTCATACTAGCGAAGGAATTCCCCGTCTCTCCCCTCATAGTTTTTGTCTCACATCTTAGCCAAGGATCATATCCTTAAGCTTTGATAGCAACTGTGACCCCCCAAAATAGATATACATCACCCATTCTGAGTCGCCAAATACATGGTACAGAATACAAATATAAACTTAAATATACAACATGAGCTGTGAGTTTTAATACAAATATTGTCTTCTAAACAGTATTCAAACTCAAAATAAGTCCTCAATACATTTATTATCACACTATTTCACATAATAGTAAAAACTACTAATGCAACCATCTAGACCGTCAATCCATTCCCCGACTAGTCCCAGCTATATTCTTATTTCCTGAAGAGAACATTGAATGAAAGGGTAAGCTCAACTAGCCCAGTAAGAAATATTATGACTAAGATAATGCAGAATAAATTATCCTTAGCCTTCAACAGTATAACAACTGATAGAATATAATACACAACAAGTTTTAGATCAACAACTGCAGCGGAATAAGCAATCCATTAGAAGACTCAAGTAGACCATAAAACCTACTATCTTCTGTGATTTAAAAAAATTATCATAAATTTTATCGCTGAGACTGTAATAACCGCAAAATTTTATGATTTAATATTTATTTTTATATAAATAGAGCCTGTGATTTTATTTTTAAATACTTACATGGCATGAGGTGAGTAACTCAATTGAATTAAATTAATTAAATATATCAGAATATTGATAAATCCTTGAATAGGTTGAAAGCTTATCTAGAAAGACTAAATCATTTTTTTTGTGAGCAACTTGAATTATGTGATATAGCCCAACTTATTAATAATTATTAAGGTGGTGTATAATTTAGTGTTATTGGGTAAATTAAATTAATTAATATGTTGCCGTAATAATTAAGTATTTACATGATTATAGTCCAAATAATAGAACCTAGTCATGTGAATTATTTTACCCACCCATTTAATTTTCGGCAGCCTTATGAAAGTTTTTATTTTTTTTATCTTCTTTCTCCACTCATTTCGGCAGCTATGTGTATGTTACCTACCCATTTGATTTTTTGCAAGCCATGCAAAGTCTTACCACTCATTCATTTCGGCAGCTTTATAATGTCTTATTCACTCACTTTTGGGCAACCAAGTACTAGTAGCAACTAAGTTGGTGGTACGTGAATTAGCCTTGGGGTATAATACTAGAACTTTGTATCCATGGAAAAAGGGAGCTGGCGTGTGTCTTGTGTTGGGGTTGGTAGTACTTTGACATGTGTGGGATGGGATGTATTAGACCTTAGGGGTACTATAAAGTTATGTAGGGGATGGCCAAGACAACTTTAATTAATGTATACCCTTTTCTTTTAGTATATATATATATATATATATATATATATATATATATATATATATATATATATATATATATATATATATATATATATACCCCATGCTCTAGTTGTTCCTTTACAAAAAAAACAACACAACAAGAGCCAATAGAGAAGGTGGGTTCGGCAGCAGTAGCATCTCATTCTTGGCAACCAAATTTGTTTTCTTCAAGCTAAGGTATATAGATTAATTAGTTGAATAAAATTCTTTCCATTTAAATTCTAGCACACATTTTTCTTCTTTTTGAAGTAATGTGGATATATTGTATTGCTTGCTAAATTAAATGTGTGCATGCTAAATTTATATTTACCATGTGTTTCAAAAAAAATTAATTAATTTGCATGAATTCATAATGATTTTCGTAGTAGAAAAAAAATAAAATAAAAATAAACAAACCCAAGCATGTATACTGAAGGTTGCGTGTGTGTGTAATTTGGTGTTTCATGATTTTTGTTGGCTTTATGGTTACTGCCTTGCATGAACAAAAAGAAAAAAAAAAGAGAAAAGCTAGTAATCAAGCATATAAATGAATTGGTAGGGGCGGGTAGGTGTATATATATTAAGGTGATATATGTGATTTTTACTTGTGTATAGAAGTACTGCTAAGCAAAAAAAAAGGGTCATCAAGCATGTAATGAAGTGATGGTGGGGCCGGGTTTGGTGTATCAAATAAAGGGGTTGTTATATGTGAGGTTATGTTGTAGAAGTACTGCTAGATTATTTTCCTTGCTAAGTTCGACTGCTATAGTGTGCATGGCATGTTGCTATATAATTTTTATTTAAGGCTAGTTCGGCTGCTAGTGTGTTACTACATGTTAATTTATTTTTATTTTTATTTTTTATTTTTTTTGTTTTGTGCAATAATTTTGGTGGCTACATGTTTTTATTAAATGAGTTGCTATGCAAGGAAATTAAAGATCTTTTAGCCTTTCCTATTAAGTATTCTTGGATAGTAAAATGTGGGCAATGTGAAGGTTTAGAAGATCTTATATCAAACACATTTTTATTTCAGTGCCTCCAGCAAGACCAAGCATAGGACTTGATAAATAAAGTAATAAAAATAATAATAATAATAATAATAATAATAATAAAATAAATTGTTACTCCATAATGGTCATGGAGGATAAATAGAATATTATTTGAATACAATAAGAGAACTGTTTTCAAAAAAATGGAATGTTTATATGTGTAATGTCATTAGTTCAGATAACTAAATTGAGCAACAGTTTAATAAATAATGTTATGTGCATAGTTTTCTTATTTGTGAGCATAAATGTGTAGCAAGTAAGAAATGTAGTATTTTTAATTTATGAGAGACTTGTACCTTAAACTAGGATGACGTGCAATTAATAGCTTAAGTGAGTCGGGTTGCAACAATCACTAATTTGTACGGTTATATTATTATTATTATTATAGGCAGTATACGTGACAAGGTGTCAAAGGTAAACATAATCGACGAACGAGGCAAGTTCCTACTTCTTACACTGTATACCTTCGAATTGTTGTCTCAAGCAAATATCTGTTTTATTCGAAAATCATTTATATACCTTGACTTTGTTGCAAGCACTGGACTTATCGTTCTTAAATGCATTATAAAAAAAAATTGTCTAAGCCTTTGATTCGACTAGACTATTATTTTGTGTTAAAAGCTATCCAAACCAATTGACTTGGTGCGGACTATCGTAAATCTACTGAGATGAACAACCCTCATTGAAGGGGAAAGTATATATTGTCGGGAAACCGACGTGCGCACACAAGTATGATTAAATGTTATGCATAACGTAGGGTACTTTAGGCTGATCACCTGTTGTACTCGTTTATATTGGATTACAGTGTAATACTGTTAATTCTAGTAAGAGTTCTTAGTCCTTGGTGACTGCTCAGTGCTCATTCATGTTAAACCTCGAAATGAATAAATCCTGAAATTTTGTTGATATCTTTCAGTTTATAACGACACCTATTGAATACTCTTGATATTTCTTGATATCCTTGAACTACTAATTATTATTATGCCCTTGAAAGATTTAAATGCTACAACCGCTTGTTCTTCTGGCTATATTGCTTGCTGGGCAAACTTGTTGCTCATTCTTGCTTCCTAAAACATTACAGTTAAGGCAGAGCAAGGCGGTACTTCAGGACAGGACAAGGGAAAGGGCAAAGCAACAGAATAACTTAGTCCTTAAGACTAGAAGTATTATTATTGTTATGCTTGTTATGATGTATTCAAGAATGATTAAGTTATGTTTAAGTTAATCACTGAATTATCGTAGTAATGGTTACGGTACATTGGGACGCGAATAATTATATTATATCAATGTAAATTATTCTATTATTTCTGTTGTTAATGATTTAGTAAGATATTCGTAGTTGCACGTGATGCACCGAATTTGAGATATGGGTGTCCAAATTTTGGGGGCGTCACAGAGACTCAGCTTAATAAATAATCCACATCATTAAATCATCCTTGCACTACAGGCCAAGGATATTCTTTAGTATCACGACCATAAATTATCCATTCACTACGGGCCAAAGATAATCGTGTTTTCATCAACTTTCCTGATCATGCCATAAAACAATTCATCTTTGCACCCTTGGCCGAAGAGAATCCATAGCCATAATCATACCAAAAACTGTTCATCAATGCACTACGGGCCAATGAGGACTTTTTCCACATCATTCGTAACATTACGGTCATGATTATACCGAATAATCCCTGGTCATAATCATACCAAGTCCATCTATGCACTACAGGCCACAGATGACTTTCAACATAATATAAGCATAAGGATGATGACAATTCAATAAAAAAAGTTCAAGAATAAATTTTAAAGATTTATAAATTAATTTATCCAAGGACAAATAACATCCAAATTGTCTACATGATACTGCTTTGTGGAGTAAAAATTCAAGAATGCTCAGAAGAATATTTCCATGAAAAGATATTGGATGAAGCGCAAACATCAAGGATATTCCACTAATTTCATGGAGTATAGGAGCCAAAACTTTAACCAACTGAGTATAATAAAATATATGAAACAGCAAATGAATTTTTGCCGCCATGCGGTAATCCACGTAGACAGATTATTCCAACAGAATAATAAAGAATGAAATAACAGAAGAATTCACCAGGCGTACGTAATACGCACAGATAGGTTATTCTAACAGAATAATAAAGAATGGAACTAGGTCATGCATAACTCGTACAGACAAGATATTCCAAAAGAATAATAAAGAATGGAACTAGGTCATGCGTAATCCGCACAGACAGGATATTCCAACAGAATAATAAAGAATGGAATCAGGTCATGCGTAATCCACACAGACAGGATGTTCCAACAGAATAATAAAGAATGGAATAACAACAAAATTCACCAGGCATGCAATAGACCACACAGACAGATTATTCTAACAGAATAATAAAGAATGGAATAACAGAAGAATTTCACCATGTATGCGGTACTTCGCATAGACAGGTTATTCCAACATAATAATAAAAAATGGAATAACAACCCTTACAAGTACTGAAAGAAAATAACTCTCTTCATGAATACGAAAGAATAATACCCCTTACGAGTATTGAAAGAAAATAACTCTCTTCATGAATACGAAAGAATAATGCCCCTTACCTTAAAAAGAAAAGTATTCCGACGGTAGTGCGGGGATATACTTGAAGAAAACTTGCACTATTTTCTACGCTCAAAGCTTTCTTAAACTATAAAAAAATACGCTCAAGATTATAGAAGAAGAATTCTCTGAATTTCTTGTGTGATTTTCAATTTTAAATAAGCATCCTATTTATAGGAGAATGGAAAAGATATTATGATGCACTATACAATAAAATATAATATATTATATTTATAATCAAATAAAATAAAATTTTATAAAAAGTATTCTGTTTTATATAAAAAGTTTTTACTATGCAAATACTATGCATAATAAAATATAATATATTCTATTTATAATCAAATAAAACAAAACTTTATAAAAAGTATTCTGTTTTATATAAAAAGTTTTTTGTTTTATTACATTTATAATAATAATAAAACAACATTTATCACCATTATTATAATTCACAATATTAATCGACCAAGACGTTCCCAAGAAAGAGGGGGATTTCCGTAAATAAGTGACCAAACCTCTCCTTGACAGAACTTTTAGACATTGTTAATATTGCAAATAATAATATTAATAACTTTGTCGTCTCAATTATTGATTTAATAATATATAAAATATTGACAATAATTGAATCAAATAACGTGAGATACTATGCAGCAATTACTGTAGCAATAATTGAATAAAACTAAGTGACTTCTCACGTAAGCATCAATAATTAATACCGTGTGCTACTATGAAATCATGCGTATTACTGTACTTTTAACACCGGGTGTTTCAACAGTTAACGGTAAAACTTCCGCCGTTATTTTTATAAAATATTTTTATCGTTTTTTAAATCCGACAATAATTCTATTGTGGGGTCCACCAATAATTGTGTCGTTGTACGAATATTCCCTGCTAAAACGAATATTCCCCGACCAATCGAATATTATATAACAACTTGTTACTTTGCAAAATTTATAAATATTACCCACAACTATAACATTATATCAAATCCACACCATAATATTCAAAAAAAAATATTTCGAGAAATTTAAATCTTTATTAATAAAATTTGGGGTCTCACAGTTTCATCTACACAATATTTTATATTATTAAATCAATAATAACGACAAAGTTATTCATATTATTATTTGTAATATTAATGATGAATTAGTTCGTGTTGATTAAAGATAAAATTGATATTTTCATTGTTCTGTGATTATTAGTGTTAGTGGAAATCGAAATTTATTTTTATAATAATTGATTTCTGGAGGTTATATTGACCAATCGGCTAATTAATCGGATAAATGAGAAATTAATTGCTATTAATTCACATGCTTATAACTATTTGTTCACATGTATGTACTATTGATTCACATACATGTACTATTAGGGGAGGTGGTGTAAGATTGATAATATTTGCATGACTAAATTAAAAATGGAGGTATATATGAAGTTACTATACTGGAACTAATTTTTCACATGTATGGAACTATTGATTAACATGAATGTACTATTGATTCACATGCATGTACTATTAGGGGAGGTGGTGCAAGTTTGATAATACTTGTAGGACTAAATTAAAAATGAAGAAAAAGATGAAGGTGTTATACTGTAAATATTCGAGCCCCAAAACGTGCAATTATCGAAACTATATTTTTCTATAAATAGAAGCTCATTCTTCTTTCATTCTCACCAATTCACTAAGACTCACAAGAGCAATTATAGAGAGAGAAGTTATTGAGAAGAAGAAGAAGAGTATTCTGCTACTTCACTAATCCAGTATCCAGTCTTCTTCTAAGGTAAGGGATATTATTTTTGTTCAGTATTCGTTAGAAAGAATATTTTCTTCCATACTCTGTAGTATGTGAGTAATATTATTTCATTTTTTATTTCTGATTCTACACTCATACTGTTAAAGTATTGCTTCTATACTCCGTAAAAATAGTATAATATCCTTGATATTTGCACTTCATCCAGTATCTTTTCATGAAAATATTATTCTGAGCATTCTTGATAATTATTGATCTTTTCATGCCAGAATACTATTCACGGGATACTATTCACAAAGTACTATTCATAGGTACTATTCACAAAATATTATTCTCGGGTACTATTCATAAAGTACTATTCACAGGTACTATTCATGAAGTACTATTTATGGGATACTATTCACTCGGGTACTATTCACCCGGGGAACTATTCATGATAAAATTAATTTCTTCGCTGTCCAAATCATTTTTGATATAATATTATTCTTGAATTTTACTCCACAAAACAGTATAATGTTGACAATTTGGATATTTTTAAAACTATGGATATATTTAAAGTCTTTAATATTTATCATTGATTTTGTTTGATTAATGCTTATATCATTGTCATCATCCTCATGCTTATATTGTGATGAAAGTCATCTTTGGCTTACGTGCATAGATGGACTGTTGGTTGTTATGATTATGATCATGGATTATTAAGTATAATCATGACCTATAATGTTACAAGTGATGTGGATTATTGAGCTGAGTCTCAGCAACAGTTATTGGTATGATCATGTCCATGTGTTCTCTTCGGCCAAGGGTGCAAAGATGAATTGTTGTTTGGCATGATCATGACCATTGATGAAAACACGAATATCTTTGGCCCGTAGTGCATGGATAATTTAGTGATGTGGATTATTTATTAATTTGAGTCTCAGAGATAAAATTGATGATAAACTTTTAAATCATAGAAGATAGTAGATATCATGCTCTACTTGACTCTTCTAATGGATTGCTTGTTCTGCTACAGTTGTTGATCTAAAACTTATTGTCTATTGTATTCTATCGGTTGTTATACTGTTGAAGGCTAAGGATAATTTATTCTGCATTATCTTAATCATAATATTTTTTACTGTGCTAGTTGAGATCACCCTTTTCTTTCACTGTTCTCTTCAGAAATTGAGAATATAACTGAGACTAGTTGGGGAATGGAGTGACAGTCCAGATGGTTGCTTTAGTAGTCCTCACTATTCTATGAAATAGTGTGGTAATAAATGTAATAAGATAGAATTTGAGTTTGGATATTGTCTAGGAGACAATATTTGTATTAAAAATCATATCTTATATTTTGTCGTATTCTGAACGACACTTAACAGTTGTATTATTAAGTTGTAGTTGTATTCTGTACCATGTATTTGGCGACTTAGAATGGGTGATGTATACCTATTTTGGGGACATCACAGCCACACTTTGAGACAAGTCAGGTCATCTACTCTATTATGCAAGATTCATTTTCTTAGGCTTAAATTACCCATGTAATGAGTGTTAGGCCGATGACTCCCAAACCAGGCGACTTCAAGGCACCAGGTGTAAAGACACCCCTCAAGCTTAATTACTCGAATAATCTAGGCCACGATTCGGATCTTCTCAGGTCTTGCCTTTTTCTTTTTGCAATGCTCATTTTCTTAGGCACTAAGTTACCCATATAACAAGCGTTGGGTCGATAACTCCCAAACCAGATGGCTTTAGGGCACCAGGTGTAAAAACACCCCTCAGGCTTAATAACTCGAGTAACCTAGGCCACGATTCAAGACATTAGGCTGGTTACTTATCTTTTATTTTCTCAATAATTGTCATTGTTGTCGCCAAAGTTTTATACCCCACAACTACGAGTCAGGGCAATCGCAAAGTACAGAGATGCATAGGAGGTCAAGTCTGTTCCAAAAAGAATTTTGAACTAGGATGTCGTGCCTAATCAAAAGATTGAATAGTTTTAATTCTCTAATCATTCCCGTGATTCTTGCTCCATTGATAATTATTGGAATTAATCAAATTCATAATAAGTTTAGTCAAAATTTTCTCTTCTAAAACCTTTTTATAAGATTCTAACGCAAGATTTATCTTCTTTAACATGTCTATCATTGCATGTAAATGGAGATTGAAAGCACATAAAGAGATGAAAGAGTCGTACCTCACATATGAGTCATTATATTCTAAGAAAACTATGATTGGAAAAGCCCCAATGATCTTACCAGACCGACATATAAATGCTATGAGGGAAGCTCTGATAATAACGGACCATGTTAATGGTGCTGACTGGTGTATTTTCCTTTTTAGGATGGTCGATAAATGCCCTAGTGTTAAGTTTTCATGGTCTTCGACATTGATTCAATCTTGTTTGTTGCAAGGGTCCCAATATCGGTTTATTGCCGATTCTGAAATTGCCATAGTCTTGCATGTCATCTAGGGTAATTTCTTTGCTGTATGTTTAACAGATATGATGATTAGATGCTGATATTGCAAGTCTTTTACCTTCTGACCCCAAAGGTGAATAGGTAGTAGATTTTGGCTTTCATGGTTGGATGCCCCAGTTATTGTTTTTGATTTGTAGGAGCAATTGGCTTTGATGATTTTCTTCTTATTTGACGAAGATTTATGACCGAGGGTGTCTAAAACCTCAGCTTGGTTTGTGATGTGATGGTTTTAGCCGGTTTGATTTGACCTGTAAGGTTTGATTTCTGTCCTTTTTCTCTGGGAATAGGTCGTCGGGTTTGAGATAGACTTTCCTATGTTGGTCTTCCCTATAATTTTGTAGGTCAAAAGAGATCAAGTTTTCTCAAACTTCAGGAGTTATGAGTTACTGAAGGTTTGCATCTTAGGATGAATGTTATTTCATCACTGTGACTAGTCAATGTATCACTACCTCTTCCTTTCTAGACTTGCTCTAGATTTGATAGAACGAAATTGAGGTGTCATTGTATCTTCTCAACTAGGGTCGTCGATCTTGTGGGGTTTTTCTTGGGTGTAGGCTTTTCAGGTTTAATTTGGTGTCTTGAGACTGGTATTTGGGTTTAGATGTTTTTTTAGGGTTAGACTGCACTATAGATGGTTACCTAAGTACTCCCGTGGTGGCTGGAAGGAGATCAGGTCTTTTGTAGTTCAAGCTTGTTCTGAATGGTTTAAAAAGTGCTTATTTGGTTTAATTTGAAAAGTTTTTGTTTGGTTTGATTTGAAGAGTGTTTATTTGGTTTGATTTGAAGTGTGTTTATTTGGTTTGATCGAACCATAGTTGGTTGCTTACGTACTCCCATTAATGGAGATAGCTCAGGTCTTTCGTAGTTCAGGCTTGATGAGTTGTTAAAGAGCTTTATCTTGTGATCGTTGAATCATTGAAAGGGTTTTGTGATTTTTGTACAGGTTAGACCACACCATTGATGGCTGCCTACGTTCTCCTATGCGAGGAGATCAGATCTATGTAGTTCACGCTTAACTTGATTTTTTAATTTGATTTAATTTTTTCACTTCCTACAAAACCCGGGGTTAGTTGTTTTGATGACATGATAATTATGATATTTAATATGACATGATTAATATGACATTTAATATTTGATAGAAATTAACATTTGATATTTGACATGGAATTGACATTTGACATGAATTAAAAGGGAAAGGCATGAAGAGGCTTCCCTTTGCATTTGGTTTATCAGAGGCTGGCCTATCTTAGGTTTACTCTCACATGGTTTTCGGCATGAAGGTTCCCAGATCATTGCAATTTATTAGATGGGAAATTAATTCGATTTTTCAATTGGAGCGGATCTGAGTGGCGCCTTTCCTAAGCCTCGCGGGATTATGCTCCTCTTGAGTCCATTAATCATCTACCGACGAGTTTTCTTCCTGGTAGAGGAATCACACAATATACATTCACACACATTCATCGCGTCTCACCGTATGCAATATGGTGACATTGTGTGAAGCACTAATATAAAATATTGTAAGTAAGCATTCATTTGCAATGATTCAATATAAATCAAGCATTCACACACATGCAGATAAAAGGGAATTGAAAATATTGAAATGAGGCTTAAGCCATCTACTGTCCCCATCAGTTTCGCCACCTATCGACGTCGGGAAGTTCGTTTTTCCTATGTTGTTTACTACCCTTTGTTTTTTCTATGTAATTTTATTTATCTTTCATAAAGGATGAGATTTTGGAAAAGGACCGACATACATGTCGACTATTTGAAAAGATTGATTTAATGATTTGGGCCAAATTAGACAGAGCCGCCAGTTGGTATGAGTTTTAAATGTTTGTACCAACTCAACCGGGTTTTAGAAAGGTTTTCGTAATATGGCCCAATATGTGACTCTGTTTAATTGGTTTGGAACTCAAGATTCATAGAGTTCGGCGGCTTGCTTAAGCGAGAGGAAGGTGTTAAGCACCCCCCGACTTCTGTGAAACATGGTTATCGCGTCTTTTCATTCCCTATGCATTTAATTTGTGTGTGTGTGTGTGTTGAAAGCTTTTGTTTAGAAAAAGGGCTTAAGTGCTTTATTTTGAAAGTAGTGATATGCCTCTTTGGACCTATATACAAAGGGTTTGACTTATAAAAAAGTTTATTTTTAACAAGCATATGAAAGTGATGTTTTGAAAAGCTATTTTGAAACCCTTTTGCTCGTAGAGGAATTGAGGCATTTAATACTTCCAATTTTATTCCATATTTGGCTTGATTTAATTTTATTGAGATGCGAAGCATCTTTGATAGTATTGAAATTAATATATACAAGGGGCGGGCTTCTTATGGGCATGAAAGCCATCGAAGTAAGCCCGAGCACCCCATACATGATTTTCCACTATATTGGGGCCTTAAATCTGAATACCGTTTTAAGGCCCTAGATTTACACTTGCAATGGATTGCAAGCTAGATGCAACTTAAAAAGTCCATCACGGGAATCGGATCTAGATTCATTGATTGAATTTTAGACCTTGAGGCTCCTAGGCTCACATGAAATCAGTTAAAAGCTTACAAGATGCATATTTAAGCACACTATGTACATCTAAGTTAAAACTTCGCTAAATAAGGGATTTATTGATCAAATCCCTGTACGCGAGTAAACAAGCTTCCCGTTTCCTCTATATACAGATCTAGGGTCACGTGGTTACTAAATATTTGCAAAAAACTAGAAAGTAAACAAGATCTATCTAGATCCTAGCCAATTAGCTTAAAGGTTCAGGTTTTACAACTTTTGAACCGGTTAAAAGCTAGATCTGGCTAGATCTAGGATAGATCTAGTCAATACAATTCAAATATTGACTATTTACACAAAATGAACGTTTAAAAACTAAATCTAACCACATCCAAACAAAATCTATAAATATCTAGAACTTATATATAGATAAAAGTAACAAATATGCACAGATCTGAAGAGATCTTACAATATGGCGCAATAATAGCACAATGAACGGCTAAAGCTGTTGAAAACATGATTTCAACCAGTGAAAAGTTGATATATTGAAGTTTATATGTATATGAGTGTTTACAACTGAGATTTACAGAGTTTAGATGAAGATTTAGGTTGTTTCTCTCTTAGAACTCTCACATTTCTCTTTCTTGAGCCTTCCCACTCTGTCTAAAATCTTCTTATATGAGTTAGGGGTCTGATATATATAGACCCCGCCAGCCACAGGTAGACCTGCGGCCAGGCCCAGTGGGTCCTGCTATCTCGAAGTTCGTTCACTCAATCGACGCGTTGTCTGCTAAAACCTTCATAACTTGCAATCTAGGAATCTGATGGAGATGTGTCATACCATTAATATGAAAAGCTCTTTCCGAGAGCTACACAATAACATAGGGTTAACCTTTTCCAAATCCGGGAAGATGGGTCCATGATCAAAATAGCATTTCCAGGTTTTCACGGGCAGTTCGTTGAGCTGTCTTGCGCAGTTTGCACTTAAGATTGTTGCGATGGCTCTTTATGACCCTATCTACAGCTGGATGGTTGTTTGCTTATGTTATGTTGTCAACATTCCCTCTTTGTCGTCCCGAGATTGTCTCCAAGGTTAAGGTGACTTTTCGCTGTCCTTCGGGGTTGTCTCTAGGGTTTGATTGATGTTTATTTTTTCTTCCCTCGGGGCTGTCTCTGAGGTTGATTTGATATCCCACGGGGATATCTACGAGGTTTAATTGTTACTTTAGTCCTCTGGGGCTTTCTACGGGGTGTAAAAGATGTTTTTGCCCTCCTGCATGGTTAGTCCAAATAAAGCAAAATTTTGAGTGTCTACAACTATTTTATATAGAAGGGTAGATGTCTCTATGTTGGCCCTAACGGGTTTGATATAGAGCTCCTGCATTGCAGGTGAACTTAGCGGTCGCACGATTCGATAGTTAGAGGTTTACATATTTTGGTTTGAGCTGTTTTTGGCAGATGTGATGATTGCGTCGTTCCCACCTTGGGTGAGTGGGAGATGTTAGATTTTGGATATCTAAATGGGGTGCCCATGGAGAGTCTAACTCTTTTTGGTAGTTAGTAAGATTACTCAATTAGA
The DNA here is from genome assembly GCA_020205505.1 of Panax japonicus. NCBI lineage: Eukaryota > Viridiplantae > Streptophyta > Magnoliopsida > Apiales > Araliaceae > Panax > Panax japonicus. The sequence goes on along the minus strand of CM035101.1, from coordinate 50,009,202 downwards.
TTTGGTCAATTTTGTTTGATTTATTAAGAAGAATTTTGACTTATCTGTTGGAGAATTTTTAGGAAGTGTTTTTAACCACTTTACCTATAATAGTCGCGTTTCCTCTCCTCAAATTGATCATGATTTATCAGTTGGCCAAAAACCCAAAAAAACATAGTGATGGTATACTGCTATTATCAGTAAGCTATCCCAAGACAGACCAAACCTTAGCTGTTACGAATCATGGATTTGAGCTTCGTTCTCATCCCACAAAGATTATAGTTTGGAGACGTCACTGGGTTGTATAGTACGTGGGATTGTACAAGGTTTTTTTGTACCAAAGGCTAACACGCTTAAAAATATTTGATTTTTGTTTTTCGTTTTGTGTAAATAAGTCATGGCATGCATCTAATTAATCCTTAAGTAACACCAGTGTTGCTAGAGTGAAGTCGTTGTGAACGTTGGTAGTTGGTAAGAAAGAATGGTATAACTTTATGAATATTATATGCGACTTTGTCGTATAAAGAGCACATTCCATAGCAGTAATATGAAATATCAATGTAGGGTGGATATAAATTTGAATAATTTTTTTTGAATAGTTATCTTTTTAAAAAGAAATTGAAATTTAAACCATATCGCAAAGAAAACTTTTCAAGAAAAGTGCAAGCTATATGAGAGTGTCATTTTGGGCCAAGGGTTTTGTTGAGAGAGATAGAAATGGGTTTCACTTCAAGAATTGAAGAAGCCACATAAATAGAAGAAGCTTCCCTTTCACTAAAGTTTCATGATCTCTCTCACTTTATCTTTCATTTTGTTGTTCTTTTCTTCTTCTTTTATTTGTTTTATGTGCAGCAAAGTTTTACTTTGAAGTGAGGTGACATTTGTGTTGTGTGGTCCCTCTTCACATAATTTTCACTCATTTTCGTGTGCATTAAGAAAAGGCAGTTGGCAGATTTGAGATGTATATGATATATTTAAATAATTTGAATGTAACTTTGATATGGTAAATTGGTAATACGTACATTTGCATTACATAAAAATGTAAAATTTTCTAATTATTTATTATTGTCTATTATTTTGTAGACACTTTTGGCTCTTTAATATGTCTTGTATTTTGTTGAATTTATCTTGTTGAGTTAAAACAAATATTGTAAAAATTATATAATTATGAACTTGATAATTAGTATTACTTTTTAAATAGATTATAATATTTATTTAAAATTAAATAAAATTATATTAATTTTAAGTTTTAAATATTTTCGATTGACTTTTAAAAATTAATAAAAATCTTATATTTGAAAAAGTAAATATTATGAGTCAATAGGCCCAAATCCCAATACAAATTATTACATTGATCAACTTTGGATCCGGTTAGCATGAAGTGAACTTCATGGTAAGCTCACTTCATGATCAATACAGTGTTAACATGCAGGCGAAGAGATCACCTTCTCATCTGCGTGTCAACACTCCATTGGGCATGAAGTGAAAGTTCATTTCATGCGAACTACTCCTATCAACTTTACTCATGTGGGTATAACTGGTTGACACCACCCTACTAACTGAACCGGTGGACTGGATAGCCACCACTAGTAGAGAATTAGTCAGCCCATGTTGATTTTGTGTTTTCAAAAATCTCAATGCAGAAGCTAAAATTAGAAAATATACAACAATTAGAAAATAATTACAAAAATAAAACATCCACAAAATAATTACAAAAATAACGCAATACAATACTACCTTGCTAAAATTACGCGTTATTAACTCCCTACACGTCAGTTACCGACTTTCAAATTTCCAACTGACCCGTCCTAAAATCACGCTAATGATGAAAAAAGGCAACTTTGAGATCAGAAAAAATAGAGCAACGAAAGATTGGAGAAGACGAGATGCAACTCTGAGATAGGATAATAGAGGAGAAGATCAACAACTTCAAGATCAACAACAACTTCAAGATCAACAGCAACTTCAAGATCAACAGAAGATCAGAATAATGCATGCTATGATCAGAATTGAAGTATACAACTTCTTGGATTATATATATATATATATATATATATATATATATATATATATATATATATATATATATATATATAGAACGTGAATGATTACAGAAGATGACTCGATACCCAACTTCTTTTTCTACAAATTCTCTTCAGAAAGCCGCTCAAACTTCTTTTTCTACAAATTCTCTTCAGTATACTGACTGTTTTGATTTCAAAATGCATGTAAAAATATGTTTTATATTCTGGTTACTAAGTACATATAAATTGGTTACTGTATAATATTTATTTGGTTGTTGTATACTTTAAATGTTTATTTGGTTACCCCGTAGTTACTATATACTCGTATATTGGTTACCTTTCTTAAGTTTTTCGCTCTTTAATTGGTCACAAAGTCAGTATACTGACTGTTTTGATTGCAAAATACATGTAAAAATATATTTTATATTCTGGCAACTAAGTACATATAAATTGGTTAGTATTTATTATTTATTTGGTTACTGTATAATATTTATTTGGTTGTTGTATACTTTAAATTAATGTTTATTTGGTTACCACGTGGTTACTATATACTCGTATATTGGTTACCTTTATTAAGTTTTTCACTCTTTGATTGGTCACACAGTTAGTATACTAACTATTTTGATTGCAAAATGAATGTAAAAATATGTTTTATATTCTGGTTACTAAGAACATATAAATTGATTACTGTTTATTATTGATTTGGTTACTATATAATGATTATTTGGTCGATGTATACTTTAAATGTATATTCTACTGATATTTTTTATATTGATGGTTACTTATTAAATACATTGGTTACCTTCCTGCAAATGTTGGATCTTTAAGTACATATTGATGTTTTTTATATTGTTTATTTTTGCTATAAAATGGATGTCAAATATGTTTTATGTTATGGATACTAAGTAAATATATGTTGGTTACTGTCTAATCTGGATTTGGTTAGTATATAATTCTGACGTGTTTACTGTGTAATATTACCATGGTTACTACATAATATTATTGTGTTTTGTACTGATTTTTTTATATTGATGGTTACTGATTAACTATATTGGTTACCTTCATACACTTGTTAGTCTTTAATGTGTAACAAAGTCATTACTGATTGTTTTGGTTGTAAAATGAATGTAAAAATATTTTTTATAATATTGGCTACTAATTACATATATCTTGGTTATTGTAAAATATGTATTTAGATATTGTAAGGTGTTTATTTGGTTACTCTATAATGTTATTGAGTTTTATAATTGTTTCTTTTATATTGGTGGTTACTTATTGACTACATTGGTTACTTTCATATAACTGTTAATCTGATTATATATATTGGTTGTTGTATACTATTTAATTTGTTACAGAATAATGTTTATTTGGTTGCAGTGACAATTTGACAATCTCTGTCAAGTTTGGAGTGTCGAATTTGGGCATTTTCGGAGCCTAATTTCATTGGAAACGGGTCAACGATCCAAAGTTACTAGCCTTGCTGATGAACTGCAGTGCTTTTTGGTCAAATTCCATCATTTAGGCCTTCAAAATTGCATGTAAAAATGTGGTTTATATTCTGGTTACTAAGATTATGTAATTTGGTAACTGTCTAATATTGATTTGGTTACTTTACAATATTTATTTAGTTGTTATACAATGGAGACTGACAGTAAACAATACAACAAATTTAATTGTTTACAGGAATATATAATTATTTACTGTTAGTAACCATTAACCACATGGTTGGTAACATTTTTGATGGTGTACAGTAACTAAAATTGATGTTGATTAATATTTTAATTTTTTATTCCATCATGAGTTATCAATATAAAGTAAACATGTACATTGAACAATTGGTAACTGTTCTGAAATATTTTAATGTAAATTTGGTTACCCATCTAAAATAAAATGGTTACCTCTATATTCATATTTAGTTACCAACTAGCATAAACCATTTCCAAATAACTTTTATAACTACGTAATTTAAAAGTATCTATCAGCTAGATAAATGGGAACCCTCACATGTACATTACGCACTTGATAATTATTCTGATATAAGTTTTTAATTATTTGGTTACTAACAAAAACTAAAATGGTTACCCTTATATGCAAGTTTGGTTACCAACTGCACCTCTTAAACTATTTTTATTTTAATATGAGATCTATAAGTGACCATCATATATATAAATGAGAACTCTTAATTGGAGTTTCTTATTCTATCATGATGACAGGGTATAAATAAAACATATACATTTAACACTTTATAACAGTCTTGATACAAGCTTATAATTATCTGGTTACTAATAAGCTTGTAATTATATCTATGATAATTAGCTGGTTACTAACAAGCTTGTAGATAAATAGAACACTCACACATGTACATTTAACAATTGATGTTTGTCCTGATACAAGCTTGTAACTATCTGGTTACTAATAACAGTAACCATAATGTAACATAATAAAACAATAACCACATAATTATATAATAGTAACCAGAACATGTTTTAATAGTAACGAAAACAGAAACATCGTGTAATGAAACCCAATTTAGACAATCCATGTATACTAAACAATTACATATTAACCAGAATAAAAAATAAAAGTATCTAAAATCCCACATTGAGGACACAATAATAATAGCCAAACCATAAGTAACAGTAACCAAAATATAATAAAGAAGTAACCAAATAGTTATATGAAAGTAACCAGAACATGTTTTAATGGTAACCAAAATTGAAACAACATGTATGCCCAACCAAGTTTAGGCAATCCATGTATACTCTCATATGTACATTTAACCATAAACTTTTTCAATGAATTTTTAAAAGAACATAACCCTTGTAGAATATATTTGAAAGAATTTACAAAAATAATACATCAATGTATACTAAGCAAATACATGGTTTATTATGACTGGGGTTTATTATTTACAAAAATAAAACATTCACAAACTAATGATGCCTTAAACTTCTCCAACTGACTTGGGTTCAATTTCTTGGTAATAATACTGGAGACTTCCATGTCACACCAATATATAACTTTTCCAGTGAATTTTCTGTTGCATTCCTCATAGTAAAGATCTCATAACTGCAAATAAACAAAATCAAATTTACACAGTCATTAGTAACCAGATATAACAAATAACCAACAATCAACATTGACTGCACAATAATAGTTATCATATCATAATATAACATTAACCATACCATAATAAAACAGTAACCAAAACGTTATATTATATAATCTAATGGTGACCAAAATACAAACAACATGTAGTACAGACCATTTTATGCAGTAAACAAATAGTTATATATAATATTAACCAAAACATAATTTAAAGGTCACCAAAACAAAAACATGTATACCAAAAAATATACTAAAGAAGTAACCAAATAATTATATGATAGTAATCAAACCATGTTTTAATGGTAACCAACACATAAACAACATGTATACTAAACCCAGTTTAGTCAACCAATGTATACTAAGCAAATACATTGGAACCAAAACAACATATAAAAGTAACCAAAATCCCAATTGAGGAAAAAAAAATGGTATCCAAATCATAAGCCAACAACAACAAAAAAATATACTAATGAAGTAACCAAACAGTTATATGTTAGTAACCAAAACATATATTAATGGTAACCAATACATAAACAACATATAGACCAGACACAGTTTAGTCAACCCATATATACTAAGCAAATACATGGTAACCAGAACAACAAAAAACAGTAATCAAAATCCCAACTCAAGGAAACAAAAATAGAACCCAAATCAGAAATTAACAATAACCAAAAACATACTAAAGAAGTAACCAAATATTTATATGATAATAACCAGAACATGTTTTAATGGTAACCAATACATAAACAACATGTACACCAAAATCAGTTTAGTCAACCATGTATACTAAGCAAATACATGGTAACCATAACAACATAAAAAAAGTAACCAAAATACCAAATCAAGGTAACAAAAATGGTATCCGAATCACAAGCTAACAGTAACCAAAACATAATGCAGAAGTAACCAAATAGTTATATGATAATAACGATAACAAAATTTAAATTTGCAAACCTTTAAAAATTTTTGGGTTGGAAATATCTTCTGGCTATGAACTTGAGCTTCTGTCTTAACTACAGAAACATCAAAATCAAAATCCAACTGCACAAACCCAAATAAATTTCTTCAAGTCCTTAATAGAATCACCCTCTGTGATTCTTTTCCTCTTTCCATCCTTCTTCCTTGTATCAACCATTCTATACAAAACATAAAAACAACTCAAATCCAAACAATTAATACCCCATTTTGTTAGAAACATAGCGTATATATATATATATATATATATATATATATATGATCATATTGACAATTAATTAGTAGAATGAGAATTAACAGAAATTAGAAGCATACCTTAGAGAGAAACCAGAATCCTTTCAGTTGTGAGAGAGTTGGAGAGAGAAAAACATGTATTAGCCTGAAAACATAGCCTGAAAGTCACGTATTCAATTTTTTGTCAGAGTTGAGAGACTATGACGTTGTGGCGGCGGCGGCGGCGGAAGAGGACGACGACGAATGGCTTCGAGAGGAGAGAGAGAGGTAGTAAGGGAAAAAAGAGAGAAATAGTAAGGGCGTAGATAGAGAGAGAGAGAGACCGAAGGAAGATGGAAACTAATTTGCTATGTCAGCTCATTAATATTAATCCCTTAATTTAAGGACTCTTAATTGTATTAGTATTGTAAATATATATGATGAAGTGTCATATTTTTATAATTATTTTATGAATGTATGATTTTTGTAATTACTTTTAAAAATGTACTATAATATGTAATTGTTCCGAAGCTTTATTTTTTGGACTAGTAGTTTACTAGCTTTGTGGCCATCCTTTTTCTCAGTTGTAGTTCAATAAAGAGTGACAAATTGGTTTGTAGCAAAACTGCCTAAATATTTAAATATTGAGATGCACGCTATCATTACAACTGAATCAAAAATGAACCGACTATAATGATAATTTTTTTATCGCTATAGCATACAAAATCGACGATATAACTATGGAGACAGTTCGATCCGTCACTATATCTTAGAAAATTGTCACTATAACCGGTTCGTTTTTAGTTCATTTTTTTGATTCGCTAGATAAAGGAACCGTTGATATGCATATTTTAGAATTGTATTATATGAAATTAGTGTCAGCTGCACATGTGTTACGTGTATAAATTCTGTGAGATAAAAAATCAAAAAAACACCAAACTTGATGAGAAAATTTCGTGAAGACTTTATAATATAAATAGATAGATAGATATAGATATAGGGGTCCGCATCTATGGCAACCGGTAGCTGGGAACAATAAAAAAAATTCATGGCACAACAGCTTGTAGCGGCTGAGACAATTAAAAAGGAACATGTCTCATTTTAATTATCTCAGCCGCTACAAATTGTAGCAACATGTTACTATTCATATTAATATTTTGTAATATTATTAATACTAATATTAATATTATATTCCATCGGTTTCCATTTATAAGACTATTATTGATTATTAATTTGAGATATTTTTAAGTTTTAAATTGAGACGACTTATTAAAAATTATGAAATAATAAAACTTACAATAAATAATATATTTTAGATAGTTCATAATATTTATTATTAATTTAATTAAAATAAAAAGAATATGTATCAATTTTAAGTTTCAAAAACGTTTAAATTGGCTTTAAAAAATCAACAATGATTAAAAAAAATGGAGGGAGTATAATTAGAAAGGACATTAATTATGGTTCACCAAACAAGACTTATGGGAGGTCAACCGCAGTTGTGTGGACGACCCTGTACTAGAAAGAGTAAACAGCCAGGAGAAGGTCACCTGTCTCCACCACTTGACGTGCACTTGTTTACTCTTTTATTTTTTCAAAAAGAAATGTTTCCCTAGTCAACGAGATTAGTAAATGTGTAGAAAACTAAGTATAGGCAAACCAAATAATATAAAATAAAAATAAATAAAATAATATATAATTTAATGTGAAAAAATCTTAAAGAAAAAAAATGAAGGGTTAAATTCTGAATTTCTACTTTATTAATAATGATGAGTTTACAATACTCTTATCAAGTTTTCCGTCCTAAAACTTGAGGTTAAAATTTGAGGTTGCACAATATCACGATACAACTTTTTTATCAAATTATTTTGTTGTAAACTCTCCCTCCAATACTACAATTTTTTTACACATAATATAAAAATCGTAAAAATCATCTTGCTCACAGAAACACAAAACTCAATCACAACCCCCCTCCTCCCCCCACCCCACCCCACCCCACCCCACCCCACCCCACCGTTCCACTCTTAGGATGCTACATGACTTTTAATTGTGTTACACATAAACAACTAAATATAATACTCTATTTATAGAAACCACAATTCTCATCTCGCTATTCAAAATAGGATACTTCTAAAATAATTTTTTTACTATAAATAGATTTCTTTTTAAAATAATACTCTTATTAAAAATAGAATTTTTTTTCTTTTATATAATATCAATTTTTTAATAGAATTGGAGGAGTATATATACCAACATAATTTTTTGTTTAAGGAAATAGAAATTGAACGGGCTACTCACTTCCAATTTTAATTTAAAATATAATGTAAAAAACAATGCTATTATCACATATAAAAAATGTCACATAATATTCACACACACACATATATATTGTGGGCCCCGTCTGACATGTGAGACCCGCAATATACATGTGTGAGTATGTGAGCATTATATAACTTTTTTATATGTTATAATAGCATTATTTAATGTTAAAAACTTGATTTTACTTTCTTAATTGTAAAAGAAAAGAAAAAAAGAAGAAGGCATAATTCATGATATATTTTGTTAGAACTCAGCAATTACTGCATGATTTTCACCACAAGTATTATGCTGATAATTTTTTGTACACAAGTATTATGTTGAAACAAATTATGGCAAGCAAAAAAATCAATGATGAAAAATAAACATAAGAATACAAGATTTTTACATAAAAAACTCATATCGTAATATGCCCACTTACGCTTGTAAAGTTTATTAATACATATAATTAGTAGAAATTATAATTTTTAAAAAAATTATCTGACAATTAAATAATCAACGATATATTATTTCTGAGTGAGAATATGTGATCCTACCATATTGAAGACTAGCAACAGTCTCGTGCCTCCAGCACTATGGACGGTGTGATTTATCCCAAATTTTGGACGATCCAGATGATTTATTAAAATGAACAGAAAATTCAAAATCATTTGTATTTTGTTATATAGATTAGATAATGGGAGAGAAAGGTGAAAAGGTGAATAAGAGACCAATAAAAAAAAAGTTTAAAGGGTAAAATAGAAAAGTGAAAATGTTTTACTTTTTTGTTTACATCAAATTAATTGTTAACTTTCTCTCCCGTTTTATAATATTTTATTAGAATGTGATTGCAAGACGGCCCATTTTAACTAACTAATATTCCATCGCATTAAAAATATGATCAATTACATATTTTATTATATTTTTTAAAATAATTACAATAATAGTGCACTCATAAAATATTTACACAATTAATACATTTTTCATATTTATTTATAATATTAGTGCAATTATGATTCTTTAATATAAGAAATTAGTATGCAATTAAGATTCTTTAATTTGGGGGATTAGTATTATTTTACTTATTAAATTAAGTAATTAATAAGTAAACCATATAGCACCTCCACCACATAAGCCTCCACCCCCACCTACACCTCATTCAGCACCTCCACCAAATCCTCCACCTTTCCCACCTCCAAGTCCGCCGCCACCCTTCTCATCCAAGCTCCGGCAAGGGCGAGTTCCGCCAACTGGAAGGAGAGCGAAAACAGCTAGGACATGGCACAGAATTTCACCAGTGATTCGAGGTATTGATCTCCGGTCACAATAAGCATGGCACATAATTAATCTTTTGCTGCTGAAATCAACACATTTCCTACACCCATACATCCAGCATATATATATATATATATATATATATATATATATATATATATGGAAATGATCCATAGTTAGTACTTGCTATGGATCAAAATTGGGCAAATAGCATCATAGCCATCCATACCAATTATCAAGGGCACATATTAAAGATAGTATGCAGCCGTCCGCTACTTCGTCTAGCAGACTCTGAAAACGAAAGCTTAAGGTTAATCTGCCCTCGTCCTATCCGCTAGTTGGAGTAGCGGATCTCCATCTAATATCAGATCCAACGTCATAGTTCTGCTGAGATTTCACACCCTAAACCCGATCCCTCCCTGCGACTTTTCCTGCGACCCTCCTTGCGACTTCACCTAAACCCTCCCTCCAACCTCCATGCGACTGTTGAAGATTAAACCCTCCTTGCGACTGCGATTTCAGTTCCTAAACCGACCCTCCCTGCGACTGTGATTTCCATTCCTAAATCGATTTCGATCGAATCCTCTAAACCAAACCCTTCTCTGTGTGATTCCATCATCTGCTGCGATTTCGAGTAATCCTTCAAACACCCGACCTTTCTTGACCCATAATTTTGTAGTGGTTCCACTTATCATGATTGGTCATCATATTGCATATTGCACACTTTCTCAATTGTTTACGGTTTGCAGCCTCTTCGATCCCACTCTTTATTCTTGTAGCTTTTTTCCGCCCCTTTGTTCGCAAACAAGTAGGATCCAATAACGGCTCATCTTCAACGGGCTGATCATCATCTTCTCAAATATCAGGAACCTCTTTTACACAAATTTCATCAGGGTCAAATTTCTCAACGATGGGTTGATTGTCAATGCACAATTGTACGACATGCTTAAAACCATTAATTGAGCATGAACCTGTAGAAGCTAATCGCAAGAGCAACGTCACCAAATAATTGTAACGTATCGTGTGAGATTCCTCGTAGTTGGACATTTCAATCAAAATCTTTAGTACTTCAGCGTTCACTTTATTACCATTTTTACACCACCGCCTTAAAACGTATTTATAAGGTATCTTTTTTGTACTTTTGGCAATCATATGCCTTATAATGTGTTTACAAATAATACCAGAATGTTCAAATTTTTTATAATTACAATTAATATCTCCAATTTGAACATTCTAACAACAGTAACGTACCTATTTGATTCTTCGTTGTCGCTTGCCTTGCACAATGCATAGGACTTTGTATCTGATGTTGTTAGATGTTGAAGCTTCTACATTACGTATTTATGAGATTTTATTATCTCAATCTGAAAGCGCCTGAACATCTTCTTTGTATAAATATTTGCTCCATGTGTTTCCACTGGTGATTCAAGAGTTATATTTCGGGTCCGATGACTGGTTATGTAGTCAACTTTTCTCTCTCTCATGACTTGCTTCTCAAGTGCTTTTTCTGTATTTACGATAAATTCCTTGATACTCGTCGCATTCACATATTCATCGAACAAACTGTTCATTCCCTAACTCCTGGATATAGTCGTCATTTCTGGTGCAAAAAAATTCTTAGTGTACACCTTGATCCATTTGTGCTTAATCTCATAAAGTGATTGGAGCCAATCATGGTCATGCAGTTCGTAATATATCATCAACTTTTTCCATCGGTCCTCAAAATTCGCAACAGTCAAAGATTTATACACACAATAGTTAAAATCATGCTTAAATGTTGGGTACTGTTCATACAATGTATGTAATTTCTCTGAAAATTTGTTGCTAATATGCCATGTGCAAAGAGCATGGTGTGTTTCTGGAAGAACCTTAGCAATCGAATTGCTCATAGCTTTGTCCTAATCAATGATAATGGTAACCGGTGCCTTGTTGTTCATCGCTTGAAGCCAACTTTCAAAAACCCATACAAAAGTATCATCTGTTTCGTCCTGAATCAGTGCAAAACCAAACAAGATGGAATGATAATGATGATTTACCTCCGTGAACGGAACAAACGGCATAGAATACTTATTCGTTCGATAAGTTGAGAACTTACCAGGATGATTTTGACCTGTAAAGCCTTGATTGATTTATTGCGTAGTTTTCTTCCTTAATATTTTTTTGGAGGATATTTAAAAGAAATTATTAGGAATACATATGATAATAATATAAGATTTGTATTTTTTACTACTGAAATTTTATGTGAGTTTTTTTTTATTTTAGATTCCATATTTTGTGTGAAACCCCAGATTTTATGAATAAAAAATTAATTTTCTCGAAATAATTTTTTAATATTATGGTGTGAATTTGAGATAATATTATAGTTGTGGGTAGTATTTATAAATTTTGCAAAGTATGCAAGTTGTTATATTATATTCGATTGGTCAGGGAATATTCTTTGTGTCGGAAAATATTCGTACGACGGTACAATTATTGGTGGACCCCACAACGGAATTATTGTCGAATTGAGAAAACGACAAAAATATTTTATTGAAAATAATGGCGGAAGTTTTACCGTTGATACTGTTGAACTACTGGGTAGTAAAAGTACAGTAATACGCGTTGTTGTATAGTAGCACACGGTATTGATTATTGATATTTATGTGAGAAGTCGCTCAGTTTGATTCAATTATTGTCGATTAATAATATGAATTATTATAGCGATGATGACGTTTTGTTTTATTCGTATTATTAACGTAATAAAACAGAAACATCTTTTTATATAAAACAGAATACTTTATTAAAGTTATTCTATAAATAGAATATATTATATTTTATTATGCATAGTGTTGCATAGTGTTTTGCATAGTGTTTGCATAGTAAAAATCTTTTTATATAAATAGAATATATTATATTTTATTTAAAAGATTTTTTTTAAATATGGATCGTCAGATTAAAGTAAATCAATCTGGACCGTTTATGGATTAGTTACTATGCATTCTATTTTCCTATAAATAGAAGCTCATTCCTTCATTATTTTCTTACGAATTCACTGAACTTTAGAGAGAGAAACTATAGAGAGATAGAAAAAAAGCTTTTTGCTACTTAACTTTTCTTTTCCTATATCCAGTTTCTGTTACGGTAAGGGGTGTTATTCTTTCTTATTCATGAAGAGAACTGTTGTTATTCTATTTCTTATTATTCTGTTGAAATAACCTGTATATGCGGTCTACCCTATACTTGGTGACATTCTTCTATTATTCTGTTAGAACATCTTGTCTGTGTGTTTTACACCGGACCTAGTTCCGTCTTTATTATTATTCCGTTGGAACATCCTGTCTGTGTGTTTTACACCGGACCTGGTTCCGTCTTTATTATTATTTCGTTGGAACATCCTGTCTGTGTGTTTTACACCGGACCTGGTTCCATCTTTATTATTCTGTTGGAACATCATGTCGGTGCAAATTTTGCCTGACTTGGTTCCGTTATTATTATTCTGTTGGAATAACCTGTCGATGCGAAGTACCGCATGCATGGTGATTTCTTTTGTTATTCCATTCTTTATTATACTCAGTTGGTTAAAGTTTTGACTTCTATACTCCATGAAATTAGTAGAATATCCTTGATATTTGCGCTTCATCCAGTATCTTTTCATGAAAATATTCTTCTGATCATTCTTGAATTTTACTCTACAAAGCAGTATCATGTTGACAATTTGGACGTTAGTAGTTCTTGGACAAATTAATTCTTGAACTTGTTTTATTGAATTCTTATATCATTGTCATCATCCTCATGTTTATGTTATGTTGAAAGTCATCTGTGGCCTGTAGTGAATAGATGGACTTGGTATGATTATGACCAGGGATTATTCGGTATAATCATGACCGTAATGTTACAAATAATGTGAAAATTAAAAGTCATCATTGGCCCATAGTGCATTGATGGACAGTTTTTGGTATGATTATGGCTATGTATTCTCTTCGGCCAAGGAAGCAAAGATGAATTATTTTATGGCATGATCATGACCATTGATGAATACACAAATATCCTTGGCCCGTAGTGCATGGAATTTGTGGTCGTGACCCTAATGAATATCCTTGGTCGTAGTGCAGGGATGATGTGGATTATTTATTAAACTGAGTCTCAGCGATAAAAGTGATGAAAAACTTTTTAAATCATAAAAGATAGTAGATTCAATTCTCTACTTGACTCTTTTAATGGATTGCTTATTCCGCTGCAGTTAATCTTGATGTCTATTATATTTTATCAGTTTAATACTGTTGAAGGCTAACGATAATTTATTCTGCATTATCTTAGTCATAATATTTCTTACTGGGCTAGTTGAGCTCACCCTTTCTTTCACTGTTCTCTTCAGGAAATGAGAACATAGCAGGGACTAGTCGGGGAACGGAGTGACGGTCCAGAGGATAGCATTAGTAGTCCTCACTATTCTGTGAAATAGTGTATTAATAATTGTAATGAGGACTCTTTTTGAGTTTGTATAATCTCTAGTAGACAATAATTGTATTCAAACTCACAGTTATGTTTTGTCGTATTGTATACGACAGTTGTATTAGTAAGTTGTATTTGAATTATGTACCATGTATCTGACGACCCAAGATGGGTGATGTATACCTAATTTTGGGGGCGTCACAGTTGGTATCAAAGCTTAGGGATATGATCCCTGGCTAAGATGTGAGACTAGAACTAGGAGGGGAGAGACGGGGAATTCCTTCACTATTATGACCTACTTAAATTTATTTTGGATTTAATTGGTCGGTCAAAGTATAGGGATAATATGTGATATGTTAATTAACCCTTTTTTGTGGCAGTGTTTGAAAATGGCATCCGAGAATGTTGAGATTATCAATGGAGCACAGGAGACCGTTGAGTCTCCACATATCAATAATCAGGATAATGTGCAACTAGAGGACAATACTCCTCATGAAAATAATAACACCGATGAAATGGTGAATGATGGGGATGGTCAGAGGCTTTATGCAATTCATGCAATAACAGGCTAAGGCAGCTCCTGTCCAAAATGCAGGTAGAAATACTGATAACTCTCGAACGGTCACTGCTAAGCAGTTTAAGGAGCAATTCATGCAACAACGGGAGAAGGCGGCTCCTGTTCATAATGCAGGAGGAAACAATAGCAACCCATGGTTGGTCACCGCTAAGCAATTCAAAGAGCTGGGACCACCAGAGTTTTTGGGAAAGCCAAGATCACTTAATATGAAGACGTGGTTAAAGCAGATCACCAAGATATTTGATGTCTTGGGATGCTCCGAGGAGCAAAAGGTTCCCTTTGCCACCTTTATGTTGCGTGAAGAGGCAGATTACTGGTGGGAATCGGTAAAAAGTACTCAACCTGCCGTACAAAAGATGTCTTGGGAGAAGTTCCAAGAGCTGTTCAACGACAAATACTTTCCCGAAAGTATTCGTCAAATGAAAGAGGTTGAGTTTATCAAATTGGAGCAAAACAATATGACCGTGTCGCAATACGAGGCAAAATCTGCAGAGTTTTCCCGGTTTGCGTCCCACTTGGTGGATAATGAAGAGAGAATGGCGCGATTATTTTTAAGAGGTTTGAAGCCGGAGATACGTCAACATCTTATTTCTCATAAAGTATGTTTGTATTCAGATGTTGTAAATAGGGCTCAGATGGTGGAGCGCGATAACGAGTCAACCAAACCAAAAGAGAGCAGCCGGCAAAATGATATTACCAGTGAGAGCAGTCATCGAAGCGGTGACAACAAGCGTGGAGGAAATCAACAGGCCAGAAATGGTAACCACTTCGGTGGTAATCAGGGCCAAAACAATAAGAATGGACATTTCAAGAAGAGGAGATTCAACAATGATGGAAAGAAGTCAGCACTAGCAACCGTTGTTAAGGAAGGAGAAAGACCACCTATCATATGCTTCAAATGCGGAGGGGAGGGACACATCAGTCCAAATTGCGATATGCCGTCCAAAGCATGTTTTAATTGCGGAAGAGAAGGTCACCTAGCTCGATTTTGTAGTATGATGAAGTCAATTCCAGCTGGGATAATGATGCCAAAGGATGTCCCAGACAAGCCAAACCCGGTAGTTTAAGAGAGAGCATTTTTTTTTCTCTTGTGACGAGGAACCTGAATAAAATTATCATGGGTAAGTTAATCATAAGCTCTTACGAAGTCTATACCGTGTTAGATACCGGTTCTACCCATTCTTTTATTTCTCCTACTTGCGCTCAACGATTAAATTTGACTCCGGAGAAATTAGACTTTGACTTATCTGTGGAAACTCCATTAGAAGAAACCTTCGTTACATCCACTGTTTATAAATCTTATTTGATTCAAATCGACACTTTCACATTACGTGTTGATCTTGTCTTTTTGAAAATACTTGCCTTTGATGCAATTTTAGGAAACGATTGGTTAACTACTCATCATGTTTTTCGTAAGGTTGTTAGCTTTCATATTCCTAACCAACCTATTATGCGAATTCAAGCACCCTAACCACTAAATTCAATCATTGTCATATCAAGCCATAAGTAAAGAGCCCCGATCCTTTTGTTGATGACTTCCTTGTATGGAATGCACCGAAGCCAGACTTTCTGTAGGCAACGTCGTGAATGACGATAATAAGTTGATAGGTATCATTTTGAGGTGCTATCTAGGTTAAGGGATAGAAGTCACAGTTGGTATCAATGTGACATACTATCCAAGTCTTGGATGTGAGTAATAGTTTTGAATGATATTTTTATCATTAATAAATCTCTTGACGTATTCCTGAAGACTTCTTAGCCTACCCCAGAGCGTGAAATCAAATTTGGTATTGACACCAGTACAAAACCCATTTCTTAAACCCACAAAATAATTTTTTAAACTAAAACGAAAGTATCATGCACCAAAGACGTTGACTCGAGCTGTTGAAGATTACGATCGTACAATTCAATATCATCGTGGAAGAGCGAACGTGGTAGCTGACGTGTTGAGTAGAAGATCGTATGCGTTTACAAGTGCGATGTTGTTAACACAAAGACTCATTTCGTATAACTTGCAAATGATGAAGATAGAGTTAAAGACTCTAGGGACCCACATGAAGATAACGAATATACGAGTAAAATTGACTTTAATTGATAAAGTTAAAGACGCTCAAGCTACATACCCGAATTTGATGAATGTGAAGAAGAAGGTTCAAGAGGGTGTTATTTTAGAAGCAAGAGTTGCTGAAGAGAGAAAATCTCAACCCTCGATTTAATTGGCCTATCTGAAATCCTCGATTGAGTAGGAACTGTGGCTTATAGACTCGTTTTACCGCCAAATATATTGCGTGTTCATAACGTTTTTTTTTCGTATCGATGTTACATAAATATGTGGATGACCCGAACCACATTATTAATTTAGAACTGGACGAGATAGAGGATGATTTAACGTTTGAAGAGATACGTGTTACAATCTTGGATAAAAAGAATCGTATTCAACACTCAAAGGTTATATCTCAAGAGTTAGAATTTGAAGTGCAGTCAAGGTATCCTCACATGTTCGGCATACCAGGTACGTACGTAAATTTCGAGGGCGAAATTCCATAAGGAGGGGAGATTGTGAAACCCCAGATTTTATGAATAAAGAATTAATTTTCTCGAAATAATTTTTTAATATTATGGTGTGAATTTGAGATAATATTATAGTTGTGGGTAGTATTTATAAATTTTGCAAAGTATGCAAGTTGTTATATTATATTCGATTGGTCAGGGAATATTCTTTGTGTCGGAAAATATTCGTACGACGGTACAATTATCGGTGGACCCCACAACGGAATTATTGTCGGATTAAGAAAACGACAAAAATATTTTATTGAAAATAACGGCGAAAGTTTTACCGTTGATATTGTTGAACTACTGGGTAGTAAAAGTACAGTAATACGTGTTATTGCATAGTAGCACACGGTATTTATTATTGATATTTATGTGAGAATTCGCTCAGTTTGATTCAATTATTGTCGATTAATAATATGAATTATTATAGCGATGATGACGTTTTGTTTTATTCGTATTATTAACGTAATAAAACATAAACATCTTTTTATATAAAACAGAATACTTTATTAATGTTATTCTAAAAATAGAATATATTATATTTTATTATGCATAGTGTTGCATAGTGTTTGCATAGTAAAAATCTTTTTATATAAATAGAATATATTATATTTTATTTAAAAGATTTTTCTTTAAATATGGACCGTCAAATTAAAGTAAATCAATCTGGACCGTTCATGGATTAGTTACTATGCATTCCATTTTCCTATAAATAGAAGCTCATTTTTTCATTATTTTCTTACGAATTCACTAAACTCTAGAGAGAGAAACTATAGAGAGATAGAAGAAAAGCTTTTTGCTACTTAACTTTTCTTTTTCTATATCCAGTTTCTGTTACGGTAAGGGGTGTTATTCTTTCTTATTCATGAAGAGAACTGTTGTTATTCCATTTCTTATTATTCTGTTGGAATAACCTGTATACGCGGTCTACCTTATACTTGGTGACATTATTCTATTATTCTGTTGAAACATCCTGTCTGTGTGTTTCACACCGGACCTGGTTCCATCTTTATTATTATTCTATTGGAAAGTCCTGTCTGTGTGTTTTACACCGAACCTGGTTCCGTCTATATTATTATTCCGTTGGAACATCCTGTCTGTGTGTTTTACACCGGACCTGGTTCTGTCTTTATTATTCTGTTGGAACATCCTGTCGGTGCAAATTTTGCCTGACCTGGTTCCGTTATTATTATTCTGTTGGAATAACCTATCGATACGAAGTACCGCATGCATGGTGATTTCTTTTGTTATTCCATTCTTTATTATACTCAGTTGGTTAAAGTTTTGACTTCTATACTCCATGAAATTAGTAGAATATCCTTGATATTTGCGCTTCATCCAGTATCTTTTCATGGAAATATTCTTCTGATTATTCTTGAATTTTACTCTACAAAGCAGTATCATGTTGACAATTTGGACGTTAGTAGTTCTTGGACAAATTAATTCTTGAACTTGTTTTATTGAATTCTTATATCATTGTCATCATCCTCATGTTTATGTTATGTTGAAAGTCATCTGTGGCCTGTAGTGCATAGATGGACTTGGTATGATTATGACCAGGGATTATTCGGTATAATCATGACCGTAATGTTACAAATAATGTGAAAATTAAAAGTCATCATTAGCCCGTAGTGCATTGATGGACAGTTTTTGGTATGATTATGGCTATGGATTCTCTTCGGCCAAGAGAGCAAAGATGAATTATTTTATGACATGATCATGACCATTGATGAATATACAAATATCCTTGGCCCGTAGTGCATGGAATTTGTGGTCGTGACCCTAATGAATATCCTTGGCCGTAGTGCAGGGATGATGTGCATTATTTATTAAGCTGAGTCTCAGCGATAAAAGTGATGAAAAACTTTTTAAATCATAAAAGATAGTAGATTCAATTCTGTACTTGACTCTTTTAATAGATTGCTTGTTCCGCTGCAGTTAAACTTGATTTCTATTATATTTTATCAGTTTAATACTGTTGAAGGCTAACGATAATTTATTCTGCATTATCTTAGTCATAATATTTCTTACTGAGCTAGTTGAGCTCACCCTTTCTTTCACTGTTCTCTTCAGGAAATGAGAACATAGCAGGGACTAGTCGGGGAACGGAGTGACGGTCCAGAGGATAGCATTAGTAGTCCTCACTATTCTGTGAAATAGTGTATTAATAATTGTAATGAGAACTCTTTTTGAGTTTGTATAATCTCTAGTAGACAATAATTGTATTCAAACTCACAGTTATGTTTTGTCGTATTGTACACGACAGTTGTATTAGTAAGTTGTATTTGAATTATGTACCATGTATCTGACGACTCAAGATGGGTGATGTATACCTAATTTTGGGGGCGTCACATTTTGTTTCCTTCTTTGATTTGAATTTGATTCCTTCTATGATATGGATTGCATATCTTTGAGTTTCCTTGTAGGTTGGTAATTGCGTTGTATTTTGTTTCCTTCTATGATATGGATTGCATTGGCAGGCAAATACATCCGCTCAACTAACACGCTGTCAAATACATCCGCTTGGGGGTAAATTTGGCATTGAAATTTTTTTAATAATCCGCTACTTGGACTAGCGGACGAGGTTCATAACTTTTTAGAGTCCACTAGACGAAATAGCGGATGGCTGCATACCATCTTTAATATGCGTCCTTGATAATTGGTATGGACGGCTATGATGCTATTTGCCCAATTTTGATCCATAACAAGTACTAGCTATAGATCATTTCCCATATATATATATATATATATATATATATATATATATATATATATATATATATATATATATATATATATATATATATATATATGAATTAGGGTTTCTAGGGCGAGATTTTTACAAAAAGGGAAAATGGATTGGGATTTGAGGAGAGAGAAATGGCCATGAATAATGCTAGAGACACAAATTATTCTATAAAAATTTTACAAACTGCTGATGTGGCATACTCCATCTCAGTTTTTTATGTGTTCCCAAAGACTATATTGAAGCAATTTGTTGATCAATATGCTGAGGTGGAGTATGCCACATCAACAGTTTATAAAATATTTGTAGAATAGTTTGTGTCTCTAGCGTTACTCACAAAGAGAGAAAGAGTTAATGAATAAGGGTTAGAGAAATGAATTTTAGGGAGACATGTGGGCTACATGTGACGTGTTGGTCATTGTAACGGTCGTTTTCGAAACAGTAAGTTAGAATTATGATCCTTCCGAGAGCAAGTATTAACGCAGAAATATGATTCGTCGCCGCTCTATTTTTGCAGTTTTTTCATAGTGCAGTTGGTAGCCAAACCTTCATACCAAGGTAACCAATTCTTTTTTATTAAGTTACCAATTTATTTTGAAAGTAATGCAGTTGGTAGCCAAACTTTCATGCAATTAGTTGTCAAACTTTCAGACCAAGGTAACCAATTCATAATGCAGGTGTTGAGGCAGATTGGTTACCTTGGTATAAAGGTTTGATTATCTTGGTATAAAAGTTTGGTTACCTTGGTACGAAGGTTTGGTTATCAACATTACATTACACATCACTCTCGTATCTCTCTTTTTCCTATGCAGTGTTCTTATTTTCTTTTGGACATGAAATTGGGTCTCACCAGCAAAGGGGAGGAGGAAGATGACCGGCGAAGGGGAGGAAGATGACCGGCGAAGGGGAGGAAGAAGATGACGTTGCCAAACTTTGAATATTTGAATTTGAATTTATTTTTGTTGTTAGATCCAAGATATTTGAATTTGAATTTTTAATTATGGCGGTTATTTCTCCTTGATTTTAGGTTTCCTTATTATTATAAATTGAATCCTATACTAATTCCCTAAATTAAAAAATCCTAATTGCACTAATATTGTAAATAAATATGGAAAGTTTATTAATTGTGTAAATATTTTATTGGTGCACTATTGTTGTAATTATTTACTAAATGTTGTATATTATTGTAAAGAACCCTAAATTTTTTTATAATTAATTGGTAACTCAAAAAAACTAAATTGGTTTCCTTTATATGGAGGTTTGGCTACCAATTGCACTATGGAAAAAAAAAATATAACGACAATGACTATTGCAGAACCCAATAAAACTGTTCATGGTTGCACATGTTAAAGAAAACAAATTCAGGTAACACTTGAAAACTGTTCTTAAATTTTTTATAATTAATTGGTAACCCAATAAAACTGAATTTGTTACCTTTTTATGAAAGTTTGGCTACCAACTTACCAATTGAACTATATAAAAAAAATATACCTCTGGCGATCATTACAGTACCCAATAAAACTATTCATGGTTGCACATGTTGAAGAAAACAAATTCAGGTAACACTTAGAAACTGTTCTTAAATTTTTTATAATTAATTGGTAATCCAATAAACTGAATTGGTTACTTTTGTATGAAGATTTGGCTACCAACTGCACTATAAAAAAAATATACTGACACTATTTGAAACAATAATACCAGATAATGTTAATATGGTAATATGGGTGAGGTGGGTTGGACAAGAAGTGGCAGACAATAAGTTGGGAACGGGGAATGAGTAGAATGGATCTGGGTTGGAATACAAGTAGAGACGGTTGCGATTTTGGATGGGCACGTGAGGTGCATCCGGCGAACCATTTTTTCTCAAAGTGGTTCGAGTGGGGTGAAGCCAAGGGGTTGAGAAGGTGCTCAATGTAAGTTACGGGCGTCCGAAAACCGGAGGAATGAGTTCAGGAGGTGTTCTTGTTGTGGGAAGGTGAACTATTGCTCACGCGGGTGTCAGGCGCATGATTGGAAATTGCGCAATAAGGTGGAATGCACACCTATGCCGGAGTGGGAGGATCAAGATGAAGTTGATGATCAGACAATGGAGGTTGAAGACATAGACGACAATACGACATGACTTGAACTTCAACTCTCTGACGGTGGTGAGATGACGATGGTGGTGGTAGAAGAGGGAGGAAATGGAGGTTATCAGATCTGAGAGTTAGTGAGGAGTTTAGTTGGAGCGTTCCATAATACACTAATTTTATAAATAAAAATTTAAAATGTATTAATTCTGTAAATATTTTCTTGATGCACTTTTAGTATAATTTTTTCTAAAAATGTACTAGAAAGTGTAATTGTTCCTATTATGGGTTTATGGGTTAGTTTGGCCCATTGTTAGTATATGGATTGGGTCTGAATTTGAATGGTTGGAAACTTGGAATCATTTTCAGTTCCTTGTTTTCTTTCTTCTCTTGGTTACTCATACCCAACAAAATTGGCATAGTGATTTGGATGGGGGACTGCCAAATGTACAAATTAAAAGCCCATGCAGAACTTGGGCCGAATTGGATTTATAAATATTTTTTTAAAAATTTTAAAATAGAAAATTATACGAAATCGATCTAATCTTACATTTTCCTGTATTTTGTATTGTTTTTAAAATGATTTTTTTTTGCACACAATTATACTAAGCATTCATAGTAACTAGAATAATAACAATAGAATTCAAACTAAGAACATAATTTATAAAATGTTTAAGAAATATTACTATGTTTAAAAATGCCAAAAGATATAAACATGTTATCACTAATTTATCCCGACACCCAAACATAATTTTATGGTTAAAGTATGTGCCCTTAAAGGTGGCGTATACAACAAAAAGAGGAATGTGTATTTACTGATTAAACCATAATTGTTCCGATTGAATTAAAAATTATCTAAACAAATCAAATCAATTGAAAATAGCGAAGAAATTATCAAGTATCTGTGTCTGGAAAGCTCTCATATGATTCGACCACAGAAGGGGACTCTGACTCTCTTGTGAGAGGGCGACGTCAAGCTCTTACCCAGGCAAAAAAAATAAAAAACGCTAGACGATTCAAGACGAGAAAAACAAGATAAACCCAGAGAAAAGTTTCCGTTCTTAATTTGGGGGATTTCGGGCCCTCCACATTCTCAAACAGTGCACTATTGTTGTCATCTCTTTCTCATACTCCTTCCGTTTCTTAATATATGTCGTTTTAGAGTTGTGCACAAGTATTAAGGAAATGATTGTATAGCATTAAATATACTATCAATTATCTATATTGCCATTATATTGGAAGAAGAGAGTGTTATTTATTGGGTAAAAAATAGTGAGAGAACCAAAGTTATATTTATTACTTGGGGTAATATTGGAAACTAAGCAATTAAGGCTTACTTGAAATTCTCAAACGACTTATATTTAAGAACAAAAATATTTCTCTAAAATGACTTATATTAATGAACGGAAGGAGTAGTATAATTCCACCTTAGGGGAGACCATGGTGATGTCTTATTGCCTTGATTTGTGCCTTTGTCAAAATTCCAACCAAAGATCAAATCGGAGTAAAATGGGCAAAGTATTGGAAATGACCACCTTGGGTTGGATAATAATTTTTCAATCCCATAATTGTTGATTTTAAGAGGGTTAGCATATGTACTTTTACTTTATGCTACGTTTGGATCGATGGAATAGGAGGGAGAATGGAATGAATCATTCCATTAGAATGATAAAAATATTGTTTGGTTTGTTTATTCAAACAGAATAATGTATTTCTAATGGAATATGTATTAACTTAAAATTATAATTTTTATTCCTCGAAGGGGGTCAGGAATAACTTATTCCATCTATTATTTTTAAGTAATTGACAAATATGCCCCTTAAAAATAAAATAAGGTTCCATGTTTTTTCATTCAATCAATCTATCGATCTGCGAAAGAGGAGCAGAATCACCCCCCACACCCACCCCCCCACCCCAACCCCACCCACCCCCACACCCCCACCCCCACACCCCCACACCCCCACCCCACCCCCACCCCCCACACCACCACCCCCACCCATACCCCCACCTCCACCCAAAAAAATAATTTTATGTAAAAATAATTTTATGTGATTATGTATACACCCTTACCATCACCCCACCCCACCCCACACCCACCTCACCCCCACCCCACCCCACCCCACCCCCACCCCCACCCCTACCAAAAAAATAATATTATGTGATTATGTATACACCCTTACCATCACCACACCCCACTCCACCCCACTCCCACCCCCACCCCCACCCCACGCCCACCCCACCCCACGCCCACTCCACCCCACCCCCACCACCAGCCCCACCCACACCCCCACCCCCACCAAAAAAAATAATATTATGTGATTATGTATACACCCCACCCCCACCCCCACCCCCCACCCCCCACCCCCACCCCCACCCCCATCACCCCTAACCCACCCCCTCATCCCATCCCTACCCCCACCCCACCCCACCCAACCCAAAAAAAATAATATTATGTGATTATGTATACACCTCTTACCCCCCCCACCCCACCCCACTCCACTCCACCCCACTCCACCCCACCACATCCCACCCACCCCCACGCAAAAATAATAATATTATGTGATTATATATACTACCCACCCCCACCCACACCCAAAAAAATAATATTATGTGATTATGTATACACCCCTTACCACCCACCCCCACCCCCACCCCCACCCCCACCCACACCCAAAAAAAATATATGAAAAATTATATAAAAAAGTATAGTAAAAAAGAAGAAGTATATAATTATAAAAAAATCTAGAGATATAAATGTTAATTTTTTAATATAAATTGAATTTAATTTAAATTTGAACATTTAGGGGTATTTATGTCACTTTCTAATTATTTATTTCATTCTTATATGTATTCATAATATCAACTAAACATGTACATAGAATATTAAAAAATTATTTCATTCCCTCATTTTTTTCATTCCCTACTCTATTCCATTCCTTCAATCCAAATGTAGCATTAGAGTAATGATTAAAAAAAAGTTATACGTTGTCGTTTCCCTTCAAATATATATATATATATATATATATATATATATATATATATATATATATATATTAAATGACGAATTTTAAAGAACATTTTTAAAATTAATCAAAAATATATTAATGATAGTATTATTATCTACCTATAATAATAATACTAACATGTCAAGAATTTTATGTCATTTTATACCCAAAAATTTTTATAAAAAGAATAAATTTTAAAATAAAATACATAAAAAATATATTTCTAGTTGTAGGGGTGTGTAACCAGTTTTTACCGGTACCGAATCGAACCGGTACCGGTTAGACCAGTATACCGAACCGGTAAACTGGTTCGGTACCGGTTTGGTAGCGATATTTATCGAAAATTAATATAATTATTATTTTTATTTTATTATTTTATTATTATTATTAGTGTGTATTTTTATTATTATTAATATTTTTATTATTATAATCATTATTTTATTATTTTGATTATTTTTATTATTTAAAATAATAAAAAATTAGAAAAACGGTATATATCGATCTGGTTCGGTAAAACCGATTCATAAATAGGACGTATCGAAAAATCGGTATATACCGGTATTTTATACCAAAATCGAATCAGTTGTTTTTATATCAAATCAGCCGGTTCGATCCGGTCCGAAAAACCGAAAAAATTGGATTATTTGGACAGTCCTATCTAGTTGAGACATATATAGCGAAAACAAATTTTAATTTCTCTTTCTTTTTCAGCGATGTTGTAATGAGTCGATGATTCCAATGCTCATTTTTTCTCAGCCCCCACTCCTTTATTAGGTGCATGTTAGTTGATAAGATAAAAAGTCAAAATTACATACACAATAACATAATTATATACTAACTCCTAAAAGCAAGATTGAATTAGTAAAAGTCTAAGTACATAACTAAAAAGAAGGGTAGTTTCCATTTGACTTTAAAGTTTGTTCTTTATGTTGTGTAAATGAGTGCTAAGCCACCATAACTTATTTTGTTAATTAATTAGTACTTTGTTAATTAAAATTTGAAAATAATAAATATAATAATTAAATTCCTCTCTCTATTTCACAAGAATCTTATTTACATAATTTCTTGTAGTAGTTTTTTAAA
This sequence comes from Panax japonicus, assembly GCA_020205505.1. Taxonomy (NCBI): domain Eukaryota; kingdom Viridiplantae; phylum Streptophyta; class Magnoliopsida; order Apiales; family Araliaceae; genus Panax; species Panax japonicus. The sequence goes on along the minus strand of CM035101.1, from coordinate 49,982,866 downwards.
TATATATATATATATATATATATTATTTAAGTCGACTTGTAAAAATTTAAAATTCAAAATTAATGTAATTCTTTTTAATCTTTAAAAACAATAAATAGAGTAATTATATTACTCTATTTATTTCACAAGAATCTTATTTACAAAATTTATCAAAATTAAATATGTATTTTTTATCTTATATTTTGAATCAAAGGGAGTATATACTACTCCGTCCCAAATTAATTGCTCAGTTTTGACTTTTTAAAGTCAAATTGACCATTTTTAAAACTAATTTTTTTACTATTTTTACTAAAATATAGATGAAGAGATTATAACCAAAAGAAAATATAAACAATTTATTACTCATCCTAATTTTTATAATTTTAGAAATATAATTATATATGTTTAATTATTAATTCTAAAAATAGTCAATTTGACTTAAAAAGGTCAAAATTGAGGAGTTAATTTGGGACGGAGGGAGTAGCTCTTGGTAGTTGGTACACGCTCTACTTGTGTACATAACTGATATTATATTATAAATTTTAAAAAATTAAGTTTTGTAGTGGATTCAACCGTCGTCATAGAACAGAGTATCCATGACAACGGTTGAACCGTCATCATAGCATAAAAAATCGTTATCATAGACGTCTGTGTACTATACAGCTATATATATATATGGTCTGGATCTTAAGTTCACCCTTTATCCAACTCACCCGAGCTCACCTCCATTTAGTGACGGACCCGACGACGATTCGGTCATACAATCGTCGTCTATACTTTTAGCGACTCTATATGTTATCCGTCGCTAAAAGTAGAGACGTATGTACTATACAACTATATATATATATATATATATATATATATATATATTGTCCAAGCCTATGCAACTTGAACCCCAAGGGTTCAACCATAGTTGAAACTTCTTTTGTTGAAATTGATATAGTTTAAGATTGCCTATTGGTTATTTTATATAAAAGTTAGATGCATGTTTTCAAGAAATCTCAAACTTTCAAAGAGTGTCCATTAAGCAAAAGTAGCTTTAGGCTTTTACTAGTCTTTCTATTTTATATATTTTGATGCATTATTTACTTCCATGCCTAACACAAATTGACTTCTGTCATTCAGTGGTCGATATTTGTTTGTGGAGATCCCCGCATTTGATATAAAAATATATATTTACCTTGAGTAACAAAATTTCTATTTATTAGTTTAGTGGAAAACATGACTTTGATTTTCATATATGTTAAATAATACTCCTTTCGTACTTCAAATTATAGTATTTTTCATTACAGATTATAAGAATATTAATTTTAAAAAAAAAATTATACTTGACATTCATACTCTCTCTGTTGACTTTTTAAAATTAATTTATGACGTTTTTAAACTCAAAAATAACATGATTTCCTTTAATTTTAGTCGATACAATGATGAATATTGTAAATTATCTATCTAAAAAGTATTATTCATTATAAAATTTATTATTTTATATTTTTTTAATGTGTTATGCTCTCTCTGCACTAAATTATACGATAATAATTTACTTTTAAAATTCAAAATAACATATTTTCAAACTTAAAGTTCTAGGCATGTTAGTCAATGTTGATTCACATTGCTTTTGACAATATGTTGGCCAAAGGGGGAAAAAAACTAAACTTCTTAATTATATAATTATTATTTACTTTTAAAAGTTAAAATAAGATATTTTTAGATTTAAATTTAAAATAATTGATTAAAATTATAACATAAAAAATCTTAATAAGAATAATACTTCTTAGATAGTTTGCAATATTAATTATTGTACTGATTAAAATTATGTGACTTTATATCAATTTTAAATTTAAAAATTGACTTCAAAAAGTAAATTGTGATCTTATAATTTGGAGTGGAGTGAGAGTTTCTCTTCTTCTTATTACTTATAAGATTCAAATTGCAAAATTAACCCTTATGTTTTCTTTTTTGCTAAATTAACCCGTATGTTTGTTGCATTGTGATATTGATTTTTCATCATTAGCAAACTACATCCCATGTATATATGTTTAGTTCTTTTATTGTAATCTATCTAATAAAATACAAATAATTTTAAATTTTCCGCTCACTCAATAAATCATCTTGGCCATCCAAAATTTGGAATAAATCCCACCATCCATCTATCTAATAAAATACAAATTGTTTTGAATTTCTCGCTCACTCAATAAATCATCTGGGCCGTCTAAAGTTTAGGATAAATCTCACCGTTTATACAGTGCCGGAGGCACGGGACGCATCTAGTCCTTTAATATTTTGTAACATATTACAATTTTAATATATTTCAGTCTTTCAGATGGTTTTTGATCAAAATAAAAAATAAAATCTTAATTGATTATTTCTTTACAAACTTAATTAAACCATAATCGAGTTAGCAGAAAAATCCATTTGGACAAAAACAACACCAGCCTTAAACTCGTTTCAATCATCATATTCTATGTGACATCGGATCGACTAAACTCGGGATTAGTACTTGTTAATCACTAAGTTGAATTGATTACTTTATTTTATATACATCATATAAACTTGGATGATGTGTTAATCAACTAGTTTAATACTCCCTACGTTACATGATAAAAATCTTTATTACTATTTTGAGTAGTCCCATGTTATATGTTTATTTTCCTTTAATAACCAAACTTTTACATATATTTTCCTATTATACCCGTAACATTAAATATCTCATATTTTTCTTATTCTAATTCTCTCTCCATATTTAATAACATTATTTTGGGCAATTTTGTCATTTCATTCATCTTCTTAATATGCGTGAAAAGTCCACAAAGACTTTTATCCTGAGACAGAGAGAGTAAGGTTGTGTTTGATAAATTTGAGAATTAAGATCTGAATGATTATGATGTCTTAATAAATTAGATCATCTGAATGGTTATGAGGTCTGAATCTAAAAAATTGTTTGATAACTAAAAAGTAAGTTATCTCTTAATGACACTATTTTACCATTTTAAAGGATAAAATTTTATTTAATAATTTTAAATATTCAATTTAATAAAAATGAGTGCATAATATTGTTTAATATATTTATATAAAAAAAATTAGCAAAAAAATTCATTAAGAGGTACCTCTTAATTATTAAGATTTTATTTTCTGTCTTACCGATTAAGAGGCATTCAGAGGTAACAAAAAACAAAACAAACAGCATCATGTCTCTTAGCGAATAAGAGGCAGTCCATTAAGAGGCAATCAGATGTAAACAAACAGCACCTAACTCTCTAATTTGTCATTTGGCGGGCCACTAGGGCGATAATTTGTGCTGATCGAGATATTAAAATACAAAATCGAGAATTAATTATTTTATACTAGTCTAGAAAAATATAATCATGCACTTATTTTAATTTGGTAATCCGATGTCTTAAATATTTTAAACAAATTTAACACAGAATATCCACATGCATTATAATAAGTCATCATTTTTTCGTGTCATTTTTATGTAATTTTGTTCTCACTCGTCATTGTTTATGTAAAAATAGACATATATGCGTTAATCCTAAAGAATTCACTTATTTTACTTCGTAGTTTCTGAAATATAAATTTATCATTTAGTTTTTGACCATAATTACTGATTATTCCGTCGCTACATCCGTCGTTATAGGGTATGGACTGTCGTCATAGCATATGGATTGCCACCATAGCCTAGAAGCCATTGTGTCCATACTCTATAACGACGGTATGGTCCGTCGCTATAGGTGGTCGGCATGTGCGTGTGTGTATATATATATATATATATATATTATACAGTATATAAAAAATATTACATATTATAATATTTTATAATTTTAACTGAATCATAATAATTTTAAATTTAAAAATAATTCATGTTAACTTTAAAAAAATCAATAATAATTTTAAACAAATAAAGTACTTTAATTTAAGTATTGAGAAACTCAATAAATGAGGTCTAGATAAAGAAACTAATGTCTTCTAAATAAAATTGAGACATAGCTTAGATCAACCCACCAAATCAACTTAATTAAAACAAATATTGATGTGTGAATCATTTGGTCACATTGAAGGGAAAAAGCCTAACTATGATACAATGTTGCACATCAAACTTAAAATCAGTTGATACTAACTCTATGTTTCTGAGTTTTAAAATGGACAGAAAAAAAAAAGAAATAAACGGAAAATTTAAGTTTTCTTTCCAATTCTTATGTTTCTGAGTTTTTTAATAAACGGAAAAGAAAAGAAATGGATAGAAAAATTGTCCACTTTTCTTGCCAAAGTTTTCCGTCCAAAATTAGCCTGATTTGGACGGAAAAAAAAATGGAATAAGTAATTTTTTATAATTTCTATATTACCCTAAACTTTTAATATAATAAATTTTAAATTACAACTCATGTCTTCAATTTTAAATTTTCTATTCTTTTCTATTAAAAACTCAGAAACAGCATAAAGGAAAACTTGAAGTTTTCTATTCTTTTCTTTTCTGTTTTAATTTAAGTTTTCTATTCTTTTATTTTCTGTTCAAAACTCAGAAACAGAGTGTAAATATAAATACCTAATAAGCATATATAAAAAATTTTAAGTTAAATTAATCGATGTGAGGCTTTAATCTAAAAAATAATTATATTAAAATAACAATTGGCCTATAAGTTATAGTAATAATATAACCACGAGAATTTGAATTAATTTCAAGAATAGAAGTATGAGCAATTATAATTATATATATTTTTGACAAAGGCAAAAAATATATTATCATTGAGCAAAAGTCAAAATCCAACAAGTTATGGTTTAATTAAGGCTAAAAGTATGTTATATTATTGTTGAGCTAGTCATATTTTATCCTTAAATTTTGATGATAAATTATTCGTATGCTAAATTGTTTTATGACATTTCAGGTATCTGGTGATAAGGAACATTTATTGGATTGAAGAGTTTTTCTTTACTAGGAAAACCAAATGTAAGGTCAATTGCATAATAATTGATTTTTCATTAAAAGGCTCTAGGACATATCATTTACATTTTATTATATGTCTTAAATGAAAAATAATTTTAAAATCTAATGAAATTTTTTTTTTATTAAGATTAGATGTGTTATGCAGGTACAAAAAGAATTGATATTAAATGACATGTGCATACTTTTATAGATGGTTACTTGATATCCTTGGGTCATAATCTTATTTTTACACGTGGATTAAGTGTGTCTGCCAAGTAGCTTTTCTATATACATTCTGAAACTTGTTTGGGATATATATATATATATATATATATATATATATATATATATACACACACACACACACACACACACACACACACACACACACACGAGTGTTTTACGTAGACATGCTAGCTACCCATATGTTATGATATGATGCATGTGCAGTTTTCAAGGAAAAGCTATTATGATTATCTTGGAACTTTAAAGACCTTGAGTCTTGGAAAAGGAGTATGTTGTCACACGCCACCTACAGCCACATTAAGTGATAAAGAAAGATTTAGTCAAAAGTTGTTAGTGGGTTGTATTTGAAGAGGTCTTTCTATTTTATCCAAACTGAGTAACCAACAAGAATTTATTTTGCTAAATTGGATAAATATTAATATTGTGGACTGAATCATATCTTTACCGTTGGATAATGTTTTGTTAACGTACCATATTTTGTGGACTAATAAAATGAGATGTAATTCTTTATATTAACGGTAACTTTCATGGGCTATATAAATAGGATTTCATATATGAGATATGACACAACTCACGAATTTAATATTGCACTAATTACTGATATATCGAGCAACATTATTCTATTGATGCAAACCGTTGAGTAGCTAAGCAATTTATATATGTATTGAATTTCTATTTTAGACCAAGTGTAGTCTAAAGGTTTTAATCCTAGTGGATTAGAGAAAATGTTTACAAGCAGGTTCAAGGAAGCAAAGGTGCTTGAAGAGTGCATAGGTACACAAGGAGCAAGAGATTCTCAAGAGAAATTAATTGTTAATTAATTTTTATAAGAATCTGTTTTGTAATCGGTGTTTATTTATAAAGATAAATAAAGTGAGTCTCCAATACTAGTTGGTATTTGACGTGGACTATGCTATTATTACAGAGGGTAATAGTTGAACCACGTAAAAAATCATGACGATGATATTACTGTTTGCTTTACTTTAATTACTCACGTAAGCCATTTAATTATCTTAATAATTAAAATTTGAATATTTGCATTATATTAAGATAATTCTTTAACACCGAGTATTTTAGTTAAGTTATAAATTCAGCAGGATATTTAGTCAATTCAGTAGACTATTAATTCAGCAAACTGAATTAATCAATATAGTAGCTTGAATTTAATAGCTTGATTTAAAGTTTAAAATTTTGTCATAGATTGCTTCTACACTTATTAAAATTTTATTTGGTATCAAAGTTTGCTCTACTTATCTTGGTCTTAAATGTGACTTGTAGGGAAAGATTTTGACATGGCACAGTTCGGGAACAACAATCAAGAAGGTCAATCAACCAATAAACCTCCTTTGCTATTTGGAACAGAAAATTATAACTTCTGGAAATTCTAAATGAGGATCTATCTTAAAAGAGATCCTTGGGAATGGTGGGTAGTGAAGAACGAACTAGTTGTTCCACGAAGAGATGATGGGACACCAAAAATTCTGCTAGAAATGGATTCAACCGAAATCTACATGGTCTCATATGATTCAAAGGCTATAAACACACTTCTCAGCGGCATGGTACAATCCGAGATAGATAACGTCTCTTCATGCAACACTGCCAAAGAGATGAGGGATACTTTAGTGGTAAGTCATGGAGGTACTTCAAAAGTACGAGAAGTCAAGCTAAGCATGCTTATGCACGATTATGAAATGTTCAAGCTCGAAAAAAATGAAACCATCAAGCTAGCTCAAGCAAGATTTCTAGTCCTTATAAACTCCTTGAAATTGCTGGACAAGACTATTCCTCAAAGTGAGATCAACCGTAAGTTGCTCCGGGCTATGCCCAAAAGGTTTGCTTCTAAAATCACTACTCTTCAAGATTCTGCTACTATTTCTTCCATGGATATTTTAACCTTGTTTGGTGAACTAGAAGAATATGAACATCAGTTAAAGAGATATGATGATGAGGAGGAAACTCCTCGAAGAAAGGTCTTAGCTCTTACTACAGATAATGAGGAAGAACTTGATGATAAATCCGATGAAAAAATAGCTATGATGTCAAGGAAACTCAAGGTGTTACTACAAAGGAAAAATAAGAAGAGAAGCACTTTCAATTCGAATAAAGTCAAAGGAAAGGAAACTGAAGAAACGTGCTTCGAATGTGGACGTCCTGGTCACTTCAAGAAAGACTATTTTCAACTAAAGAATAAATGGAAGACAAACTACAAAGAAAACAAGAAGAAAAAAAGCCTTTATTACTTGGAGTGATGAAGAATCCGAAGTGGAGATCGATGCTAAAGATGAGATATCACAAGTATGTTTCGTGGGAGTTAAAGGTGAATCGAATCAGGTATCTCTTAATAAACTAAATTCTTTAGAACAAGAAAATAAGAAGTTAAGAGAAAAGAATGCATGCTTAAAAGGATTAGTTAGTACATTAATGAATGAAGTAGATTCACTAATAGATGAAAAGAAAGAAATTAAAAAGGAATCCACATGTCAAGAAGAATAGGTTTTGATTGCAAAGATTGATTATTTAGACAATTTTAATAAAATACTTTTCAATAAGGTAACATTCTTAAATAATGAAGTCCAAAAATTGACTAATGAGCTAAAAATGAGAGATGTGTATATTGATGCATTTAGTGATAAATCTCTTGTTAAAACGTTTCCTAATAATGAACTTCAAAAAGAAATAGACTCACTAAAATCATCTCTTGCTAAATGTGTTCAAGGTGAAGAAAATCTAAATGTCATATTAGGTAAACAAAGACCTAGTTTTGAAAGACAAGGAATTGGTTTTAATTCAATGCATAAAAAGAGTAATACGAAAATGTTAGAATCAAAATCACGCTTTAGTTTAAATTATTGCTCTCCTTTCATAACTTGTAAACATTGTGGTATTAAAGGTCATTTAGATATAAATTGTTTTAAGAAACAAAATAAGGTTAAAAAGGTATGGATTAAAAAGAGTGATTTAATTGCTACTAACATAAATGGACCCAAAAATATATGGGTACCAAAAGGATGAATTATCTTTTCTTGATAGGTATGTTTAAAGGCAAGAGTTCCATCTCAAAAATGAATTCTTGATAGCGGATGTTCTCATCACATGACAGGTGATAAATCAAAATTCATTGGACTAGACATCAAGACAAAGAATAGAACGGTTACGTTTGGAGATAATAGAACCTGCAAAACAATCGAAAAAGGTAAAATTGAAAATGACAAGATAAGTATCAATAATGTTCACCTTGTTAACAGTATTGAATTTAATTTAATAAGCATAGGTCAATTAATGGATAATGGTCATCAAGTTAATTTTGAAAAAGATAAATGCACAATATTTCATGGTACTAACAATACTACTCTAGTTGCACAAAGAGAATGAAATATATATATATATATTATTGATTTTGAGCAACAAGATGAAGAACTATGTCTTACTTCACTACAAGATGAGGCTTATATATGGCATAAGAGGATGGGACATGTTCATATGGATCTAATCAAAAAGTTATCTGTAAGAAATCTTGTAAGAGGATTGCCAAAAATAAGGTTTGAAAAGAAAGGAATATGCATTCCTTGTCAACTGGGAAAACAAGTAAGAACTTCTTTTACGGCAAAGAATATGGTATCAACCTCCTCTCCCCTGCAATTACTTCATCTTGATTTATTTAGACCAGAAAGACATTCAAGTATTAATAGTAAATTTTATGCATTTGTAATAGTTAATGATTTTTCTAGATATACATGGGTATTATTCTTAAGAACTAAGGATGAAGCATTTAAAGAGTTTGAAAGATTAATAAGAAAACTTGAAACAAAATATAGTTACAAACTCATTAGAATGAGAAGTGACCATGACACTGAATTTCAAAAAGATTTTATAACCTTTTGTGATCAAAGAGGTATTAGCCATGAATTCTCAGCACCAAAGACTCCTCAACAAAACGGGGTGGTGGAAAGAAAGAATAGGACTCTACAAGAGACAGCTAGAACTCTATTACAAGAAAGTAAGCTTCCAAAAAATTTTTGGGACCGAAGCAATAAGTACATCTTGTTATGTTTTAAATAGAGTACTCATTCGTCCTATTATTTTGAAAACACCATATGAGCTTTTAAATAATAAAATTCCCAACATAAGTTATTTCAAAATATTTGGTTCTAATGTTTCATTTTAAATACAAGTGACAATTTGGGAAAATTTGATGCTAAGTCATATGAAGGAATATTTATTGGTTATTCTCAAAATAGTAAGGCTTATCGCATTTTCAATATTAAAAAGTCATGTGTAGAAGAATCTGTTCATATCACTTTTAATGAGACTAACAATGATCTTCCAAAAGAAAGTGAAGATGATGCATGAAATTTGGAGATAGTCAACAGTTCAGCAAACTGAAATAAACAAACCAGGAGATCGAATGAATAAATTCAGCAAACTGAAATGAATGACCAGCATGAACGTGAACCTGAAGATTTGCAGGATGCTGAAGATGAGTCTAATGATCAAGAGGAAGTTATGCATAATATCCAAATGCCAAGAACAGCTAGATACAACAAGAATAATCCTCTAGAAAATATCATTGGAGATGTCAATAAAGGTATAACCACATGAAGAGGTTTACAAAATCACTGTGCATTCTTTGTATTTTTGTCACAGGTTGAGCCAAAGAATGCAAAGGATGCTATACTTGATGAGAACTGGTTATTGGCAATACAAAAAGAACTTCAACAATTTGAGAGATGCCAAGTGTGGGAACTTATGTCTCCTTCAAAAGATGTTTCCATCATTGGTACTAAATGGGTCTTCAAGAACAAGCTTGATGAGCACGTGACAATCATTCGTAACAAAGCAAGGTTGGTAGCTCAAGGATACAACCAACAGGAGGGGATCGACTATGAAGAAACTTATGTACCAGTAGTAAGGCTGAAATCAATCCGAATTCTGTAGCTTTTGCTTGCTACAAAAATTTTAAGCTTCATCAAATGGATGTAAAAAGTGTGTTCCTTAATAGATATATCAATGAAGAAGTATATGTCAAACAACCTCTTGGATTCGAGCATGAAAAGTATCCTAATCATGTTTACAAGCTAAAGAAGCTCTTTATGGCTTGAAACAAGCTCCAAGGGCTTGGTACGAAAGGTTAAGTAAGTATCTCTTATCAAATGGATTTGTTAGAGGAAAAATAGATTTTACATTATTTATTAAGCATAAAAATATAGATATCATTATTGTTCAAATATATATAGATGATATAATATTTGGTGCTACTAATGATTTTCTTGGTGAGTGGTTTTCCAAGTGCATGCATAAAGAATTTGACATGAGCTTAATGGGAGAGCTTATTTACTTCTTGGGACTATAAATCAAGCAAACAAAGGAAGGGATTTATATCCATCAAACTAAATACACAAAAGAATTACTCAAAAGATTTGGCTTTGAAGGATATAACTCGAAAGGTACACCCATGAGCACATCAATAAAGCTCACCACTGATGAGAAAGGTATTGGTGTAGATATAACAAAATATTGAGGTATGATTGGATGCTTACTATACTTAACTGCCTCTAGACCCGATATAATGTATAGTGTTTGTCTATGTGCAAGATTTCATGCTAAACCCAAAGAATCACACTTAAATGCTGTTAAAAGAATTTTGAAATATTTAAGTGGAACAATTAACTTAGGGTTATTTTATCTGATTTGCAATAACTTTGAACTAATAGGTTATTCAGATGCTGACTATGCAGGGTGTCGAATTGATAGAAAAAGTACGAGTGGTGCTTGTACTTTCTTGGGACAAAGTCTCGTATCGTGACATAGTAAAAAAGCAAACCTCAGTGGCTCTTTCAACTACTGAGGGGGAATACCTAGCTGTAGGAAGTTGCTGTTCTCAGATATTATGGATGAGACAAACCCTATGTAATTTTGATATATTATGTGATTGTGTGCCTATATATTGTGATAATTCAAGTGCTATAGATATATCTAAAAATCCTGTGTTACACTCATGTACAAAACACATTGAAGTGAGACATCATTTTTTAAGTGATAATGTGTCAAAAGGTTTTATTAAATTAATTTTTATTCCTACTGAAAATCAAATTGCAGATATTTTTACAAAACCATTAAGTGAAGATAGATTTTGTATGCTGCGAAGAGAACTTGGAATGTGTATCGCATAATTTTTTTTTCCAAATTTACATGTATATTTATCTGCTAAAATTTAGGATAATTGATTATATTTTTAATTATTCATTTAAGTCTTTTATTGATGTACGTAATATCTATCATAATGAGTTTAAAAACTGAAACGACGGGACAACAAGGGTTTCTCGGAAGACGTTAATGGACGTGAGTATACATACATGCATCTAATTATAGGTTTAATTTTTTGGCTGCTTAAATCATGGACGCAAGATTCTAGGCGCCTCTCATAATGATTTTAAAAATCAAAAAGATATAATGGCTAAGATTTCTTGAAAGACGTAAACGTGTAGGAGTGTACAATGTACTTACATCCGTTCTTTTATAAAAATTTATGTCTCTCTCTCTCTCCATTCTCTTTACATCTCACATCTGTTTCTGACTTCTTTTCTCTCATACTCTATACTTTCATCTTTCTCACTAACAAAACCCACGAACTATGAGAACCAGAAATCATAAGAGATCGTTGATCGATCCTGATGACGATCAGGCACCGGATCCTCCCAAATCTGCCGCCGGTCCCTCACGAAAGCAACGAAAAACTGAAGAAGGTTGTGTCTAATGAAACAGGGTATTTGGACTCTTCGTCTTCTGACGAGTCCACTTTCAATCCTTTCCTGCCGAAATCATCTGGACCATCTCAAAGACAGAACTCGACTATTCCATCCTGTAAACCTGAGTTTGCTCCACCATCTGATTCGGTAAATCATTTCCTTTCTTCAGATCTTCCTGACAATTTCTTTTGTAGCAATGCCTATGCAGTACGGTTTAAAACCGTTGTGTTTCCTAAACAATTTGTCTATGAAAAGTCAGTCGATCAAATTTGTTACCAACAATCTCCTTTGATAACATTGTTTGATTCTTATGGTATTTCTTTTAAGCTTTTTCCTCCATCAGTTGCATACCCTAGACTTGTTCAACAATTTTATACAAATTTAGAGTGTCATGGGGATTTTTATACAGCTTTTGTCAAGGGAAAATCTTTATATTTTACAATCTTGGATTTTGGTAGTATTTTGAACATTCCATCTTCTGGTGTTTGTCCCTTTACTAGAAAAGGAGCTGTTCATTTTCCATTTACTCCTCTGGAACAGTTATAAATTGTTATGAACAATTCTTTGTTAGGTGATGTTTTTACTCCAAAAACAGTGGATGTTTCCCCTATTTCTTGTGTACTTCATCATCTTCTTAGATACAATATGTTGCCTCGTTTAGGTGGAGGAGAAAATTTTACCTATCAAGACTTGATAATCGTTGCCATGATTTTAAAAGGAGTCTCTTTTAATTTATCTCAAATGATGCTTCACCAAATGACCACTTGTTTGCGAAAAACCAAAACTTGTTTGCCTTACAGTGCTACTCTCACTACTCTGTTCAATCATTTTAAAATCTCTTTTGAAAATGAAGTCTCTGTTTCGGTTACTGATTCAATCAGCATTGGTTCTTTGAAAATGTCGCATAATATTTTAATTGATGGTAAGTTTGTTCGAAGCAATTCTGAAAATCCTATTCCTCCTCCTGTGTCCAATCCATCTTCACCTGTTCTGCCTACTACTCAATCTTCTTTTGTGATTGTTGAAATGTTGAAACTGGTTCTTAGTAATCAAGAGAAAATGCAAATTGAAATGTCTGCTCTTCACAACCGCATGTCTATGTTGGAGAAAGGCAAATTGCCTTTGGGTGCTCCCGAGATTAACAAAATGTATCAGAATTTTAAGGATTAGTTTATTGACTTACAAGCAGGGTTCGAATTGCAGACCACTGCTTTGGCAGAGGTTATGCAGCGAAGGCTTAATCAGGAATTTCTGTCAATTAAGTCAGGAGATCAAGTTTGTTAGGAATTAGGTTGGAGAATTGGCTGAGTTCGCGTCTATGCGTTTTAATGATGTAGGGTCTAAGCTACATATACAGCGTAAGCATTCTACGGTTATTGAATGGGTGCATTATAACTGGCTGGCTGAGTACATTGGTGAATTCCTTGACGTGCCTTTACCACCCAGAACTTTCATTCTCCGTCCTCCTCATTTTGCTACTGATTTTACCCTCTCTGAAAGAATTCATCGTGCCAATCATCACCCATACTTCACCAAGAGGGACGAACAACGAGCAGCAATGGTAGAACTCGATTGATGGATCTTTCCCTTTTTGTTTGATGACAAAGGGGGAGAATTTTGGGGTTATTTTAAGACTGAAAAGACTTGAATTTGTGTTTTACCAGACTTTTGTTTAAAGTTTTAATTGATATGTTAGCAGTTTGATATATTTGATAAATATATGTTTAACTAACATGATTGCAGGTACATGCCAGATAATAGGGGTTTAAAATTTCAGTTTACTGAAATTGTTTTGAATTTCAGTTGGTTATTATAAGATTCTTGAAATAATATTGATGCATAAATTTAGGGGGAGCTAATTATATTGTATACATGAACATAGGGGGAGTTAATGGGAATTAAAAGGTTTTTGGTTTTCATCATTAAAAAGGGGGAGAATGTTAAAAAGTTTTTGGTTGTCATTATCAAAAAGGGGGAAAATGTTGACATAGTCATATTTTATCCTTAAGTTTTGATGATGAATTATTCGTATGCTAAATTGTTTTATGACATTTCAGGTATCTGGTGATAAGGAACATTTATTGGATTGAAGAGTTTTTCTTTACTAGAAAAACCAAATGTAAGGTCAATTGCATAATAATTGATTTTTCATTTAAAGGCTCTAGGACATATCATATACATTTTATTATATGTCTTAAATGAAAAATGATTTTAAAATCTAATGAAAAAGTTTTTTTTATTAAGATTAGATGTGTTATGCAGGTACAAAAAGAATTGATATTAAATGACATGTGCATACTTTTATAGATGGTTACTTGATATCCTTGGGTCATAATCTTATTTTTACACGTGGATTAAGTGTGTCTGCCAAATAGCTTTTCTATATACATTCTGAAACTTGCTTGGGATATATATATATATATATATATATATATATATATATATATATATATATATATATATATATATATATATACGGGTCTCCATCCACAGCAATCAGTTGTTGGAGAGCAACCCATTTTGGCCAGCCGCTACAAGCTCTACCGGTCTTGGTCAATTTTTTTTATAAGCCGGTAGAGCTTGTAGCGGCTGGCCAAAATGGGTTGCTCCCCAACAAATCGGTTGGTGTGGATGGAGACCATATATATATATATATATATATATATATATAAATACATACACACACACACGAGTGTTTTACGTAGACATGCTAGCAACCCATATTTTATGATATGATGCATGTGTGGTTTTCAAGGAAAAGCTATTATGATTATCTTGGAACTTTAAAGACCTTGAGTCTTGGAAAAGGAGTATGTTCTCACACGCCACCTACAGCCATATTAAGTGATAAAGAAAGATTTAGTCAAAAGTTGTTAGTGGGTTGTATTTGAAGAGGTCTTTCTATTTTATCCAAACTGAGTAACCAACAAGAATTTGTTTTGCTAAATTGGATAAATATTAATATTGTGGACTGAATCATATCTTTACCGTTGGATAATGTTTTGTTAACGTACCATATTTTGTGGACTAATAAAATCAGATGTAATTCTTTATATTAACGGTAACTTTCGTGGGCTATATAAATAGGATTTAATATATGAGATATGACACAACTCACAAATTTAATATTGCACTAATTACTGATATATCGAGCAACATTATTCTATTGGTGCAAACCGTTGAGTAGCTAAGCAATTTATTTCTGATATCTTTGAGCTAGTATTTGGTAAGAAATTAATTGTTTATCTTTGTGTGCTAATTGATCATTGCATATAGTTGAGCTTTTAATGGTTCAATTAATTATTCTTGCATTGATCATAAACATCTATATATGTATTGAATTTCTATTTTAGACCAAGTGTAGTCTAAAGGTTTTAATCCTAGTGGATTAGAGAAAATGTTTACAAGTAGGTTCAAGGAAGCAAAGGTGCTTGAAGAGTGCATATGTACACAAGGAGCAAGAGTGCTCAAGAGAAATTAATTGTTAATTAATTTTTGTAAGAATCTGTTTTGTAACCGGTGTTTATTTATAAAGATAAATAAAGTGAGTCTCCAATACTAGTTGGTATTTGACGTGGACTATGCTATTATTACAGAGGGTAATAGCTGAACCACGTAAAAAATCACGATGTTGATATTACTGCTTGCTTTACTTTAATTACTCACGTAAGCCATTTAATTGTCTTAATAATTTAAATTTGAATATTTGCATTATATTAAGATAATTCTCTAACACCGAGTATTTTAGTTAAGTTATAAATTCAGCAGGATATTTAGTCAATTCAGTAGACTATATTAATTCAGCAAACTGAATTAATCAATATAGTAGCTTGAATTTAATAGCTTGATTTAAAGTTTAAAATTTTGTCATAGATTGCTCATACACTTATTCAACCCCCTTTCTAAGTGTGCCTAGTTAAATTTAATTTATGATAGAGTTAAATACAAAGTCGAATACTTGACTTTTCTGATATTTGGGTATTGAGCCCCTTTTTTCGGTTAACGCAAACTGAACTCCTTTCTATTCAAAAATTTAGACTTTGAACCCCCAAACGCCACATGTGCGTTGACCTGCTGACGTGGCACACATAGCGCCTACGTGGCACACGTGGCAGGTCTGACGTGTTTTTTAATATTATAATTTGACACTTGTCCGCTGCTGACGTGGCGTCTGTTGAATTTTTTCAAAAAAATTGCTTTACCGCTGGAGCAATATAAGTCAACTGTTAATATCTTGCAAGGATTAATATTTATATCAAAACATGAAATTTCCCCTATATAATCCATCTTGTTTCTTCTTATTTTCCATGTTATATTTTTTGGAGGCAAAACTAATGATTTAGTCATCGAAGTTGGCACGTTTTATTGAATACATAATTGAACTTTTAATTTTTCAAATTAACTCACTGAACTACTTTTAATTTTTAAATTGGGTCATTCTGTTAAAAAAATTTGACAGACGTTAATTTTTTATCTATGTGGCGCTGACGTGGACGTAAAAAAAAAGAAAAAAAAAAGAAAATGCCATAGAAATTAAAATACATCATAAAAAAATAAAAAATATTGCTTATGTGACAAAAAAACCTAAAAATAAAAACAAAAAAATCAAAACATTTCTTTGCAAAACAAATTTAATCATCTTCTTTATTTGATTTTTTTATTCTTCATCAAAACTGATCTAACCAAAATAGATGAACATACAACTCATATATAAATACACAAAATCAAAATTAAAATTTTCATATTCCCTTTTATCAAAATCTTCATCTTCCCCAAATTTTCATCAAATTACACAGCAACCAATTCTTTAAAATTATAAACCAACAAATAAAAGCAATTCGAATTAATACAATGATGAACATGATGAACATGTTGGGCTCTGGAAACACACCCAACAAAATCCAAAAAGTAAATAACATCATGAAATAGTCTGATTTCGCTAGGAGTTCTAAAAGAACAGTGAGAAGATATCCATAAAAAAAAGTACCCATAAAAAAGTACTAGCCATATCTCCAACTCTAGAAACTTAGTTTCTCAGACTAAGAAGCTTGATTCCCAGAAGCTTTGTGTGTCAAAAATCTAAAATACATACACCGAAAATTAAATCATGGGTTACAAGTAGTCTAGAGAACACTGAACTAACATTGTAGATTTATATAGACAAGACTGAGAATTTTTTGCCTATCTGTCATCACTATCTATCAAAGAAGAAATGAAGAAACAGGCAAGAGATTAACATAACTAGTTTACCATTCAAGTTTTCTTCTTAAATAATATTCCTTGAGCTTTCAAGTCAGAAGAATCTGGGTCCGATACGTCTCCGTTTAAGATCTGGGAATGGCTGGAGCGGTGGTGATGGGCTGGAAGTACAAATTCGGAATTTTGAGGGCAGAATTTCCAGATCTGAGATGTAAAAATCGAACCCCTTAAAACCGTGAGACCAAAAGGGGGAGTTGATTCGAGGGTGTTGGGTCGTGATATTTTTCATATTGGGCCGAATGGATTGGGCCTACTTATTCAGTTAGTCCATTGGGTCTTCACTATTGGGTGTTGACATTATTGGACCTAGTCACTTTATTATCTTTGTTAAGTCCTTCTAATATCAGATATTTAATATCTACACCTTTGACCAGTGATGATGACAAAGATATGACTGACTGGTATCTTACATGGCATTAATGAGGATTGGACAGTCGGTCAGCGGTGAACAGAGGGGGTGAGATTAACAGGAAAGCTACCTGCAGTGGGTAGGGTCAGGAGGGTCAGTGGCACAAGGAACCGAGTCTGGTATTATAGCAAGGAAGTCTTCGTAAAACAGGTACGTTTTGCATTCATATATACACACACACAACTGAGAATATGGCTCTCTCTCTCTCACAATACACTAGACATTACATTCCTCCATTGTTAATCTTGTGAACACATATACTGACTCTCACGCCTGAGCTATCCCCCGACGGAACAGTCGTCAAGCTTGTGGTGTTTATCGTGTTTACTGTGCAGGATCAGGGCGTCTTACGTGATTGGGACGTGGCAGAAGATCCTGACGTTAACATTGGCGCTAGAAGGAGGGTTTTTCTAGTGTTCTTGAGTTATCAATCACAATATTTTTAGTTGTTTTACATCGGAAGTTATGGCACAAATCAGGGGGTTCTCGTTCGAGATCCCCCAGCGAAGCCCGAAGATAGTTGGTCTTTGCTGCTGACAAAGAGCATGATCATGGCCGAAGGCAAGTAAAAGGCATCCCGCCTAGAACTCGGCACCGAAGTGGTCAGGCTGATGAAGATGGTGGACGAAACAGATAGAGCTTTGGAGGTTCTCTTGGAGCAGAGCAAGGATGTAGCTGAGCAGAGCAAGGATATAGTTGTTCAGATTCTTCAGATTGCCAAGCTGAGGGACAAAGCATTCAATTATGTCCAGTCTGAAAGATGTTGTACGCCTAAAGATGGACAACCGTGAGTTGGAAAGCAGTCTATACACTTTGAGGACATGTCTCAAGGTGATCCTCATGACCAAAGAAGACCAAACAGCCATTTTCTTGATTGACCGAAGAGGGTACTCCGCCCTATTGGTCTTCGGGATTATGGTCGAAGCAGAGTAGATGAAGACCTAACAACCATTTTCTTGATTGACCGAAGAGGGTACTCCGCCCTATTGGTTTTCGGGATTATGGTCGAAGCAGAGTAGATGAAGACCCAACAGCCATTTTCCTGATTGATCGAAGAAGGGTATTCTGCCCTATCGGTTTCTGGGATTATGGTCGCAGCAGACGAAGAAACTGATCCAGGGAGTATGCACCTCAGAATACAAATAAGGCATTCTGCCTCGAGTATCCTCACCACAGTGACAGAAAGTTTCACTGAAGTAGATCCAGAAATCACACTCCCAAGAGTCCATTAAGGGCACACCGCCCTGTGGGCACTTGTCTTCGGGGAAATCCATCTAAAGTTACACCTCCAGATGGAAAGCAGCTGAGGAGTCCGACAAAGCCGTTGCAGTACTTCAGCAGAAGCAGAGCTCGTGGACATTGCATGCAGATAGATATTCTGTTTCGGACATCAGTACAGCAGACTATCAAGGGGTCGATCACAATAACAATTCCATTGCTGATGCATTATCGAAGTTGACCACTACAGATGCTTATAACTTTGATGGCAGACGACGTCTTTCCCCCGGATCAGATGCTGGTAAAGTAGTTCAAATACAAGAGTGTCAATTTTGCTCTCAGACATTTGGCTCCATCCGAAGCAGAATATGTTCTTCGAAAAGTTCACAAAGACATTTGTGCCGATTATTTGGCTTGAAGTTGTTGACCTCCAAAGCACTTCGGCAGCGATATTCTTAAAAGAACGGGGGATTCAGCACAGAAAGGCTTAGGTGGCTCATCCACATTCACTTTTTCACAATTGATCCTGGTACTATTTGTCCTATGGTCACTATGGTGTAAGGAGGTATGGTAGGACTCGCTGGCCATTCGATGGTAGCCCATTTGTTGTTCTACCCCGAGTGGTAGACAAAGGATCCTATATTGATTCTACCAGGGTGGTAGATCAATGGTCACTATTAATCTTGGTCCTATTTGTTCTATGGTCACTATGGTGTAAGGAGGTATGGTAGGACTCGCTGGCCATTCGATGGCAGCCCATTTGTTGTTCTACCCCGAGTGGTAGACAAAGGATCCTATATTGATTCTACCAGGGTGGTAAATCAATGGTCACTATTAATCCTGGTCCTATTTGTCCTATGGTCAATATGGTGTAAGGAGGTATGGTAGGACTCGCTGGCCATTCGATGGCAGCCCATTTGTTGTTCTACCACGAGTGGTAGACAAAGGATCCTATATTGATTCTACCAGGGTGGTAAATCAATGGTCACAATTGGTCCTTATATCTTGATCCTTATATCTTGATCCTTATATCTTGGCCCTTATATAATTGTTTCACCCCGATTGGTAAACAAATGTCCTTATATACTTGTTCTACCCCGAGTGGTAAACAAGATTTTGATGTTGCAAGGAGGATCAGCCGAATTCACTTCACACATGACCGATCTCACATTTCAGAAACGATAAGTATACATTACTTTATTCAAGTATTGAGTTCAGCTCATTCAATACTGTTTATTAAATTCTATCCATTAAATTCAGTTCACTTCATTTCATAAATTAATTGTTATATGCCTTATTTAATTCATGCCCTAAGTTAAGTTCATACAGATTAATTGATACTGAATTATTGACAAGAAATGTTCACTCAGAAGTAATAAGGCATGAAGTTGATATTTCATTAAATATTAACTGTTCACATAAAGTTAGAATTTTCATAGAAAGTTCTACAGCTAAAGATAAAGAGAGATCATCTTCAGGCTTCTTCCTTGTCATCGTCACCATCTAAAGAGTCTAGAAGAGATGGATCTATCTTGGCCCGAGCTTTTTCTTGCCTTCACTTCGGCAGATTTCATATCCTTTCGCATACATATGGACGATCTTATTGTTCAGCTCGGCGGATTTTCTGTATTCTGCCTGGATATCCTTACGAAAGTCTTCGGTCAGTGGCGGACTCAAATTCTTAAAAGCCCGAAGCTCTTTGAGCTCTTCTTCGAGCTTCTGACGATGTACCAGATGCTTTGATCCTTTAGCTTGACAGATTGATATTTATATCAGCGATGACTTGATGAGCGGCCCGGGACATTTTCAAATCTTCTCTGGTTTGGGCAAGGTCTTTCTGAAGGCACTCATTGTCGTGAAGAGCAACTTTGAGACTACTTCTATCTTTCATCAAAGCAGATTTAAGCAGGGTATTCTCTCTTCGAGTAGCCTTCTCTTCAGCTTCGGCCTCTTGGTATTTGGCACGAAGGCGTTCGAAGACAGTGTTTGCCTCCAGATGATCAGTGTCCATGATAGAGCTGTTGCCGAACCGGTGGTTGTCGGTATTACGGACGAAGGAGGTGTAGAGATCAAGTGAGAAATTCTCTTCTGATTCTAGCTGGTGAGTGGGGGATTCCGGGTTTTCATACCTGAAGTCCTAGGAGGTTGGTTATCTTTTCCAAGCAATTTTGGATGATCACTTTACTTGTTCTTCGGGCTCCTCGTCAGAGTCAACGGTTTCAACCAGGGTAGTTGGCGGAGGATTGGTTTCTGTTAGAGGTACTTGTGGTTCTTCGGAAGCCGGGGAATTTGCTTGGGTTTTCCTCTTTTTGTCGCGAAGGATTCGGGTCCGTTCATCAGAGGGCATATCGAGGAGGCACTCGGTGTGATTTTGCGTCGGGACGTGTTTGGAATTTCGGACAGCTTGCTTTCTTCGGCGAGGTTGGCTTCTCCCTTCGGCAGGAGTTGATTCGGTGGCTTGAAGCTCTTCAGTTGGTTCATCGGCAGAGGTTGGCGAAGATGAGGAACAACTGTTCACGATAACTACTGATAGAAAATGGGAGTTAAACAATAAAGTGGGTTCGAGACTTACAGTTATGGCCTTACAACCATGCTTGTTTACTCAGAAGTTCGAAGCTCCATTCCGTAATATGAATCTTCTCTAGAAGGCTCGTCATTTTTCTCACTCGTTCTGTTGAAATATTTTCGAAGTTTGCAGAGATTCGATCGGAAGTGGTCCAGTTAGGTATGGAGGAGACTTCGAGTCCTTTGACAAAAAACCACTCCTTATGCCATCCTTGGTTGCTCGAAAAGAGTGTCCTTTAGTGGTCGCCTCTCGATTTGGGATTTGAACTCGGAGCCTCTTTTTTGCTAAAACTCGGATTGAGAAAAACAATGTCAAGGTTGCTTCTTTCTTTTTGCCAACACGGACTTCAGAATGGCTTTCTCCCTTCGGACGACATTGTCTTCGGTATTCTTTTCGGTATTCTCTTCGATATTATCTTCGGTATTCTTTTCGGTATTCTCTTCGGCATTCTCTTCGGTATCCTTTTCGGCTTCTTTGTATTTGAGACGGAAGTACCCGAAGATAGTGTTTACTTGTAAATGACCAATATTAATTGATCAGTTCAGATTGATAGTCAAATCTCAAGTTCCTTTAGTCTGGTATTTCATTCCTTCACCCATCAATTCCATGATGGAATTGTTGCCGAACCGATGATAATCAGTGTTGCCACAACTTCGGGCCTGGATTCAGATTAGAATGGTTTTTGTGGCGAATGTCTGAGTTGTTCGGGAGGCGGTGAAATATTTGTTGTTGTATGATCGGCTGGAGCAGGCTCCTCAATTGGACCTTTGATCTTAATTTATGCTGCTATTTGATGTTCACCAGATGGGCTTCGGTAAACCGTATTTTGGGCCTTTATTGATCTTATTATAATTCCTTTTGTCCTGAACCGATGCCATTTATAGTTTCATATTAAACCTCTTGTTTAATAAAAAACTAGGGGGCAATGTTGGGTCGTGATATTTTTCATATTGGGCCGAATGGATTGTGCCTACTTATTCAGTTAGTCCATTGGGTCTTCACTATTGGGTGTTGACATTATTGGACCTAGTCACTTTATTATCTTTGTTAAGTCCTTCTAATATCAGATATTTAATATCTACACCTTTGACCAGTGATGATGATAAAGATATGACTGACTGGTATCTTACATGGCATTAATGAGGATTGGACAGTCGGTCAGCGGTGAACAGAGGGGGTGAGATTAACAGGAAAGCTACCTGCAGTGGGTAGGGTCAGGAGGGTCAGTGGCACAAGGAACCGAGTCTGGTATTATAACAAGGAAGTCTTCGTAAAACAGGTACGTTTTGCATTCATATATACACACACAACTGAGAATATGGCTCTCTCTCTGTCAATACACTAGACATTACATTCCTCCATTGTTAATCTTGTGAACACATATACTGACTCTCACGCCTGAGCTATCCCCCGACGGAACAGCCGTCAAGCTTGTGGTGTTTATCGTGTTTACTATGCAGGATCAGGGCATCTTACGTGATTGGGACGTGGCAGAAGATCCTGGCGTTAACAGAGGGTAACAACGACGTTCTGTGGCTGATTATCGTCGTCTTCGTCTTCTCGCTGGTATGAAACTTCCGTCATTTTTGATTTTCCAACGCAGAAAGAACTTGGGGAATCTGTTTTTCCTTTTTCCTTTGAATTTTTTCTGCTTTTGTGTTTCTGTTAATCTGAGAGAGAAAAGGAGATGAGAGGAAATCTATTTTTCTAGCTTTTCTTTGGACGTGTATACAAGAATCAGAGTGCGAGAGTTTTCCTCTGTTTGGGAATGGCAAAAAACACTTTTTGGCCACTGTGTTATATTGTTTTAAGCAATTAGCCACTGTACTTTTAAAATATTCAATTATCCCACTGAACTTTAAAAAAATATGCAATCAATCCATTCCGTCCAAATTGAGTAACAGACGTTACAAAATATCCTACGTGAATTTTTTGAAAAAAAATAAATATTAAGTGCATTTGCTGACTGGGAGGCTTTTCTTACGTGACTTTTTTGAAAAAAAAATAAATATTACGTGGCACTTTATAATTTTAAAAAATCGGTTTTTTAAAAAAATATAATTTTTTTTGAAAAATATTTTTTTTAAAAAACAGATTTTTAAAAAACAGATTTTAAAAAAAATAGAATTTCTTAAAAAACAAAACTTTTTAAAAAAATCTGTTTTTCAAAACAGATTTTTTTAAAAAAATATATTTTTTTTAAAAACAGATTTTTTTTAAACAGAATTTTTAAAAAATTCTCTTTTTTTAAAAATCTGTTTTAAAAAAAAGTATAAAAATACTTTTAAAATAGTTTTGAAAAATACTTTTATACTTATAAAATTTTTTAAAAATACTTATATTTTAAAAAATTCAAAAACAGATTTTTAAAAAAAATTAACATTTTAAAAATAACAAAAACATAATAAAATAAAAAAAATATTTTTTTTTAAAAAAAGATTTTTTTAAAAAATAGGATTTTTTTAAAACAGAATTTTTAAAAAAAGCATATTTTAAAAAACAGAATTCTATAAAATAATATATATTTTGAAAAAATAGATTTTTTTTTTAAAAACAGATTTTTAAAAAATTGAATTTTTTAAAAATAGATTTTTAAAAAAATATAATTTGTAATAAAACAGAACTTTTTAACAAAATCTAATTTTTTTAAAAAAAACAGATTTTGTTAAAAAGTAGATTTTTTAAAAAAAAAAGTTCCGTTTTTTTTTAAAATCTGTTTTTTAAACATTATCTTTTTTTAAATCTGTTTTTTTAAAAAAAGCTGCTAAAAAATATTCTATTTTTTAAAAATTCTTTTTTTAAAAAATAATATTTAAAAAAACATATTTTTTTAAAAAATAGACTTCTAAAAAAAATATACTTTTTTTAAAACAGATTTTTAAAAAAAGAGAATTTTTAAAAAATAGATTTTTTGAAAAATGGAACTTTTTAAAAAAACCGATTTTTCAAAAAAATATTACTTTTTTTAAAAAAAGAATTTTTTTTAAAAACAGAATTTTATAAAAAATCGCTTTTTTTTACAAAACAGATTTTTTTAAAATCTGTTTTTAAAAAAAGTTTATTTTCAAAAAAAGTCTGTTTTAAAAAAAATCTATCTTTTAAAAAAAATCAGTTTTTAAAAGAAATTGTATTTTTTAAAAAAATCTGTTTTAAAAAACAGATTTTTTAAAAAGTTCGGTTTTTTACAAAATCTGTTTTAAAAAAAAATCTGTTTTTAAAAAAACTTATTTTTTAAAATTATAAAGTACAACGTAATATTTATTTTTTTTCAAAAAAGCCACGTAAGAAAAGCCTCCCAGTCAGCAAATGCATTTAATATTCATTTTTTTTTCAAAAAATCCATGTAGGATATTTTGTAACTTCTGTTACTCAATTTGGATGAAATAGGTTGATTGCATATTTTTAAAAAGTTCAGTGGGCTAATCGAATATTTTAAAAATACAGTGACTAATTGCTTAAAACAATATAACCACAGTAGCCAAAAAGTGTTTTTTGCCGTTTGGGAATTTATTACCGTATGTATTTGCTTAGGGATTGTTTGGACAAAGGAGGTTGGTGATCTAGGACGCGAAAGCCACGTATGACAAGGCCATGTCATTTTTTCTTTTTTTCCCTTTTTTTTTAAGTTCACGTCACATAATAGCTGAAAAGATTTAACGTCTGTAAGTCAGATTTAACAGAATGATCCAATTTAACAAAAATAATTAGTTGAGTTGGGTAATTTAAAAAATTAAAAATTCAATCGTGTATTGAATAAAACGTGTTGGATGACCAAATCATTAATTTTGCCATTTGTTGAACTTTGGTATGTTGGTCTTGTTGCTCGTGTGGCTGGAAAAAGGCCTGAGATCCTCACCTCACAATTTTCCAAAATTGTGCTGTAAGCCATACTAAACAAAATCTAAACTTTTTTGTGTATGCAAATCGTGGTCAGTATTATGATACCATTTATTATTATTATTATTATTATTATTATTATTATTATTATTATTATTATTATTGTTATTGTTATTGTTATTATTATTAGTACTATTATTATTATTAGTGTTATTATTATTATTGTTGTTGTTATTATTATTATTATTATTATTATTATTATTATTATTATTATTAGTGTTATTGTTATTGTTATTGTTATTGTTATTATTATTAGTACTATTATTATTATGATTGTTATTATTATTATTATTATTATTATTATTATTATTATTAGTACTATTATTATTATTATTGTGAATGAGAAGAAATGAATATATAGAGGAAATATCATGTTTTGATATAAATATTAATCATTGCAAAATATTAACAGTTGACTTATGTTGCTTCAGTGGTCATATGAACAAAATTTTAAACGTGAGGTTGTGAGTTTGAATATGTGCAAAGACAATTTTTTGGAAAAAATTCAACAGATGCCACGTGTCAAATTACAATATTAAATTCCACGTGTGCCACATCAGCAAGTCAACGCACATGTGGCGCCTGGGGGTTCAAAGTCCAATTTTTTAAATAAAAAGGGGTTCAGTTTGCGTTGACTGGAAGAAAGAGGCTCAATACCCAAATATCAGAAAAATTCAGTGATCGATTTTACATTTAACCCCATTATGATATGAGTTTTTGATATTTGATTCAAATTACAAATATAGGCCTGTCATACCAAAGTTGAAAATAAAAATAAAAATTAAATATCACTCTGCAACAAAACTGAAAATCTCTTACATTTAAAGTTGATTAGCAGAAGTATTTGAATTTTATATACCAAAAAAAAAATTAATAATAAATATTTGAATTCTGAGGAGTTGGTCACATACTCACATGGCATGAATCATATGATGTTTCCATTGGGGGCTGTCACCCTATGTAATCCTCCATGTTCTTAAGATCTTAAGAATATTTTCTTTCACTTCTTCTTTTTTTTTTTTTCATTTTCTTTATTTGGATTCTTTTTCCTTTACATAAGTAATTAAATATATTTTGATTTTGATTTTTATAACTTTTTAATTTGTAGTAATGCATGCAGTCCATGCATGATGATTCTATTAACGTGCCGACATGTATGAAAGCAGTGGCATAGACTCCAACCTCGGACTTATGTATGATTACATCATAAATCTCGAGATATTTAAATAGTACTATAATGTCAAAAAATTAAAATTATTTTTTGATTTTTTAAAATTATGTTTATTTGTAAAAAATAATAAATGAGATAAAATATTTGTACTATTTTAACATATTAATTAGGTACTATGATATCTCATGATTAATCTTTTGTTTAATTACTATATATATAGATTATTTTTTTTCATTTATAAGATTATTTGCTAATAATTATAATCTCACGTGGAGAGGTTTTGAGGTAACAAATTAATGATGACATAAGAAATAATAAGTAGTACATATGGTTAAATAAAAGATTTATGATATAAAAAGTTTCAAATACGTTAAGTTAGTATAAATAATTATCTTACCGATCATATTTGCAAACCAACATAATCCTAATGCGCTGTTTTGGTAAGAGTCCAACTTTTTACGAATAAGATTTATTTTTTTTATATATTATTTTAAATAGTAAGATGTTAATTTAATAAATATTATAATTACAGGTGATAAATGCAAATTATACAAAGTAAAGAGTTGTTAAAAAATATTCGTTTTGTCAAGTAATATTCTTTCGATAGGGAATATTATATTCGGTAAAGTACGACGACGCCGCCGAAATAACCAATCATTGGTGGACCCCACAACGGAATAACTGTCTGATATAGAAAGCGATTTTTTTTTAATTTTTATAAATTGGCAGCATAACTTTTACCGTTAACTGTTAAAATACCCGGTAACAAAAGTACAGTAATACGCATTATTCCACAGTAGTACGCTGTATTACACAATAACACACGGTATTGCATAGTATCTCTTATTATTGATATGACGCCCCCAAAATAGGTTCACACAACCCATTCTGAGTCGTCAAATACATGGTACAGAAACAACTACAAACTTCATTATTACAATTATTGTGCAAAATACGACAACACATATGCTGTGAGTTTAAATACAAATATTGTCTTCTAGACAATATCCAAACTCAAATAAGTTCTCATTACGATTATTGATACACTATTTTATAAAATAGTGAGGACTGCTAAAATAACTGTCTGGAACCATCACTCCACACCCCGACTAGTTCTCGCTATATTCTTGCCTCTTGAGAAGAAAAATAGAATAAAAAGGAAAAGGATGAGCTCAACTAGTCCAGTAAAAAAATATTATGACTAAGATAATGTAGAATAAATTATCGTTAGCCTTCAATACATCAGATAAAATATAATGGACAAGAAGTTTTAGATCAATATTCGCAGCGAAAATAACAATTCATTAAAAGAGTTAAGTAGATAATGAAGTCTACTATCTTCTATGATTTAAAAGTCTATTGTGACGCCCCCGAAACAGGTATACATCACCCATCTTGAGTCTCCAAATACATGATGCATAAATCAAATACAAACTTAATTATACAACTGTCGTGTAAAATACGACAAAACATAATCTAAGAGTTTCAATAAGAATATTATCATCTAGACAATATCCACACTCAATGGAGTTCTCATTACATTTATTATCACACTATGTGAGGACTACTAAAATAACCACCTGGACCGTCAATCCGTTCCCCGACTCGTCCTAACTATATTCTCATTTCCTGAAGAGAACAGTGAAAGAAAGGGTGAGCTCAACTAGCCCAGTAAGAAATATTATGACTAAGATAATGCAGAATAAATTATCCTTAGCCTTCAACAGTATAACAACTGATAGAGTATAATAGACAACAAGTTTTAGATCAACAACTGCATCGGAATAAGCAATCCATTAGAAGAGTCAAGAAGAGCATAAAATCTACTATCTTCTATGATTTAAAAAGTTTTTCATCAACTTTATTGCTGACACTCAGCTTAATAAATAAAATCGAATCATCCCTGCACCACGACCAAGGATATTCATGTAATCATCAATGGTCATGAATATACCGAATAATCCCTGGTCATAATCATACCAACAACTGTTCATCAACGAACTACATACCCACGATGATTTTTACTACATCATTAGTTACATTACGGTCATAATTATACCGAATAATTCCTGGTCATAATCATACCAAGTCCATCTATGCATGTAAGCTAAAGATGACTTTCATCACAATATAAGCATGAGGATGATGACAATGACATAATAATTCAATAAAAAAAGTTCAAGGATAAATTTTAAAGATTTATAATTTAATTTATCCAGAAATCAATAACGTCTAAATTGTCAACATGATACTGCTTTGTGGAGTAAAATTTAAGAATAATATTCATGTACCAAAAATAATTTGGATATAACAAAAATATATTTTTCGGGTAAATGGTACCCCGTGAATAGTACCCTGTGAATAGTATTTTAGGAATAGTACCTTATGAATAGTAATCTGACATGAAAAGTACCCCAAATACCTGAGTGAATAATATTCGGGTGACTAGTAATTGAGTGAATAGTAGTAACCTGTGAATAGTAACTCGTGAATAGTACTCTGGCATGAAAAGTGCCCCGAATACCCGAGTGAATAATATTTGAGTGAATAGTAACCGGTTGAATAGTAACCCGTAAATAGTAACTCATGAATAGTATTTCGTCATGAAAAGATCAATAATTATCAACAAATCTCAGAATAATATTTCCATAAAAAGATACTGGATAAAACGTATATATCCAGGATATTCTACTAATTTCATGGAGTATAGATGCCAAAAATTTAACCAACTGAGTATAATAGAATATATGAAACTGCAAATAGATTTTCGCCCGCCATGCGATAATCCACGTAGACAGATCATTTCCACAATTTAATAAGGAATGAATACGAAGGATCATTCACCATGCATGCGGTAATCTACATAGACATGTTATTCCAACAGAATAATAAAGAATGGAATGACAGAAGAATTCACCAGGCGTGCATAATCCGCACAGACAGATTATTCCAACAGAATAATAAAGAATGGAACCAGGTCATACGTAACCCGCACAGACAGGATATTCCAACAAAATAATAAAGAATGGAACCAGGTCATGCATAATCCGCACAGACAGGATATTCTAACAAAATAATAAAGAATGAAATAACAACAAAATTCACCAGGCATGCAATAGACCGCACAGACAAGTTATTCCAACAGAATAATAAAGAATGGAATAACAGAAGAATTTCACCATGTATGTGGTACTTTGCATAGACATGTTATTCCAATATAATAATAAAGAATGGAATAACAACCCTTATGAGTATTGAAAGAAAATAATTCTCTTCCTGAATACGAAAGAATAATACCCCTTACCCCAGAAGAAACTGAATACTGAAATAGTGAAGTAACAGACTTCTCTTCTTCTTTCTCTCTATAATTTCTCTCTATAATAATTGCTCTATAGCTTTAGTGAATTTGTGAAAAATAATGAAGGAATGAGTTTCTATTTATAGAAAAATATAGTTTCGATAATTGCATATTTTGGGGCTCAAAATATTACAGTATAATACCTTCCTCTTTTTCTTCATTTTTAATTTAGTCTTGCAAGTATTATCAAACTTGCACCACCTTCCCTAATAGTAAATCATGTGAATCAATAGTAAATCATGTGACTCAATAGTTTTAAACATGTGAAAAATTAATTATAGTATAGTACCTTTAACTATACCTCAATTTCAAATTTAGTCATGCAAGTATTATCAATTTTGCACCAAC
Organism: Panax japonicus; assembly: GCA_020205505.1. NCBI lineage: Eukaryota > Viridiplantae > Streptophyta > Magnoliopsida > Apiales > Araliaceae > Panax > Panax japonicus. The sequence goes on along the minus strand of CM035101.1, from coordinate 49,952,751 downwards.
TCCCCTAATAGTAAATCATGTGAATTAATAGTACACACATGTGAACACATAGTTATAAGCATGTGAATTAATAGCAATTAATTGCTCATTTATCCAGTTAATTACCCGATTGGTCAATATAACCTCCAGACATCAATTATTATCGAAATAAATATCGATTTTCACTAACACTAATAATTCCAACACAATGGAACTATCAATTTCATCTTTAATCAACACGAACTTATTCATCATTAATATTATAATTTACAATACTTAACAACCAGGTCGTTCCCAGGATTTATTTGTGAAAATATATGTATATAGCCAAAAATGGACCACACCTAAAATCGGGTCAAGTTCTAATTGTTCAAGTTAACTCTATAGTAATACGATCCGATAAGGATTTCTCCTTATTGGCGCGTAATTAGGTGGCCAAACCTCTCCTTGACAGAACTTCTAGACATTGTCAATATTGCAAATAATAATATGAATAACTTTGCCGTCTCAATTATTGATTTAATAATATAACATATTGTGCAGATGATACTGTGACAATAATTGAATCAATAATATGAGAGATATGATGCAACAATTACTGTAGCAATAATTGAGTATAATTGAGTGACTTCTTACGTAAGCATCAATAATCAATACCGTGTGCTACTATGCAACCATGCGTATTACTGTACTTTTACTACCGGGTAGTTCAACAGTTTTAACGGTAACACTTTTGCCGTTATTTTTATAAAAAGATAATTCTGTCGTTTTCTAACCACGATAATACTTTCGTTGTGGGGTCCACCAATGATTGTGCCGTCGTACGAATATTCCCCGATAAAAAGAATATTCCCCGACCAAACGAATATTTTATAACAACTTGCATACTTTGCAAAATTTTCACATATCATCCTTAACTTTAACCTTTTATCAATTTAACCATTTACGAAATAAATAATAATTATAAAAAATTGAATATTTTCATTTCGTAAAATTCGGGGTCTTACATCTATCATCAATATTTTATCTCTGTAACATTAATCAATATACATCTTGAACCAAATATTCATCTTTGCACTATGGGCCAAAGATATTCATTTGTATCACCAGTTGGTCATGTTCATCTCAACATCTATCCATCTTTGTACTACGGGCCAAAAATATTCATCAGGTAATCATTCAACTTTGCACTACAGGCCAAAGATATTCAGTTATATCATCATTTAGGACTGAGGATGATGAAAAATATCTTAAAGAAAACGAATCCAGTGAGATAAAAGGACAAAGATTAGGAATTCGTACTTTAGATAATCCAAGTTCAAAAATACTCCATAATAAACCATAGTGGAGTAAAATTCAAGAATGAAGATCAAAACATGGATACAATCAAAGATAGTAACCATAATAGACATCTTGGACAAAGAAAATAAAATTTTAATTTTTCTATGAATAGTGCCGTATTCGTGAATAGTGTCGTATACATGAATAGTGTCGTATACGTGAATAGTAACCCTGACACAAAAAGGCAGAAATTCCACAAGAAAAAGCATACTTCGTGAATAGTATCGTATACATTAATAGTAATCTCGACATGAAAAGGTAAAAATTTCATAATAAAATTCATACCAATATTTTGGCATAATGATATTGAACGAAATAACATCATTTACGAAGAAAATAACATCCCTTACCTCAAAAGAATAGTACTTCTGGATGAAATATTGGATATAACGCTGAAGGAAACTTGTACTGAATAACAATTCTCAAAGTATCTAAATACTCACAAAAATACGCTCGATATTATATAGAGAGAAAACTTCTGATTCTGATGTAATTTTCAATTTTAACTAAGCGCCCTATTTATAGAAAAATACCAGAACGCCAAAGCAGACTTAATGTGACGCCCCCAAAATAGGTATACATCACCCATTTCGAGTCGCCAAATACATGGTAAACAATTCAAATACAACTTAATTATACAACTGCCGTGTAAAATACGACAAAATATAAGCTGAGAGTTTTAATACGAATATTGTCTTCTAGACAGTATTCAAACTCAAATGGAGTTCTTATTACATTTATTATCACACTATTTCACTGAATAGTGAGGACTACTAATGCAAACATCTGGACCGTCACTCCGTTCCCTGACTAGTCCCATCTATATTCTCATTTCCTGAAGAGAGCAATGAAAACAAAGGGTGAGCTCAATTAGCCCAGTAAGAAATATTATGACTAAGATAATGCAGAATAAATTATCGTTAGCCTTCAACAGTGTTAAACTGATAAAATATAATAAACATCAAGTTTAACTGGAGCGGAATAAGTAATCCATTAAAGAGTCAAGCAGAGCATGATATCTACTATCTTCTATGATTTAAAAAGTTTATCATCAATTGTATCATTAAGACTCAGCTTTAATAAATAAACCACTTTATCGAATCATCCCTGCACTACGACCTAAGGATATTCATGTAATCATCAATGGTCATGATTATACCGAATAATCCCTGGTCATAATCATACCTACAACTGTCCATCAATGCACTAAAGGCCAATGAGGATTTTTATCACATCATTTATAACATTACGGTCATGATTATAACGAATAATACTTGGTGCTAATCATACCAATAAATAGTACATCTATGCACGTAAGCCACAAATGCCTTTTATCACAATATAAGCATAAAGATGATGACAATGATATAAGAATTCAATTAAAAGAAAGCAAATGATAAATTTTTAAAGATTTATAATTTAATTTATCCAGAATTCAATAATGTCCAAATTGTCAACATGATACTGCTTTATGGAGTAAAATTTAAGAATAATATTGTATCAAAAATGATTTGGACAACAAAGAAATCAATTTTTGATATGTTTAATTCCCCGGGTGAATAGTACCCAAGTGAATAGTGTTAGTTCCTGAAGGCATAATAGTTATCTAGAAGGGGGGGGGGGTTGAATAGATATTGAAAAAACTTTTTGTTTTAACTTGTTAGTAGATAATTATTAAAACTTTAGCGGAATTAATATTAGTTTTAATCTCCTTTAAGATAGTGAGTTTATGAGAGTGAGGCAGATATATCAGTTATAGCAGATATAGCAGTTATAGTAAGAATGTAATAGATATAGTCGTTTTAAGTGGTTTAGAGAACTTAAAGCTTCTAGTCCACTCTTCTACTTCTCGAGTAGGAAATCCACTAAGGATGTCTTTTACACTTTTTGAATCACTTAGATTCCTTTTAGACCAGCAGTCTAGGAACTTTTTAGTTCACTTTTGAACTCTTCAAGTCCAACAGACTTGGCTCTCTTACAGTTCACTTAGAACTCTTCAAGTCCTTCTGACTTGGAACTTTTTCTTCAGTTGACTGGTAGATGTTGAGTTTTTGATGGTTGCTACTCAGTTGTTGTTTAAGCACTTGTTCGAAAGAACTGAGTAGCTGAGCAAGCTTTTCTTTTTCTCAGATCGTGGAGTTGAGCTTTGAGAGTTCTTGTTCGTTTTTGTTCAATGCTTGCTTTTTTCTCTCATCTGCTTGATTTGCATATATGTGATCTTGAAAACTATCCGTTGGATCCATCCGTTGAAGCATTAAATGCGTTTGACCTTTCTGTTCTTTGATGGAGACTTTTCTGCACATCTTCTGAATTGCATTTTGGCCCACTGACACAACAGATTGCTTTCTCACCTAACACCTGAAAAGGTGTTTCCCCCTTACCAATGGTACTTTTCTTAGCTTCTTCAATACGCTTCTTTGTTTTATACTAAGGATATTTCTTATGACTTTGGGACTGGTGAGTACTACAACGTTTAGAATCCATTCCTCATATGTTGGAGTTTGTCTCCACATAAATCGTGAGGCTTGTTGCTTCATACACAAGACAGATGATACTCTAAGATTCAGATCATGGTACTCTACGATTCAGATCGTGGTACTCTACAATTCAGAACATGGTGACTTGTCACCTTGGTGCTTGGCCTGATGCTATCAGCCGAGAGCACTACGATTTCTCTTAAATATTTACACACTACGATCTTTGCTTGCTTGAGTTGTAAACTCTACATTTCCGAGAGCACACTACGATCTGTGAGTTGGCTCGACAAACGTTGGGACCACTCTACGATTTCTAAAGAGGCCCTTCAAGGCAGGCACACTACGATTCTTGAAGCTCCACGTTATTGCCTTGACTTCTGCAATCTTGATTAGAATGATGCACTACCAATTCTTCGAAGCCTATCTATTACATCTCAAGATCAACCTAATAGCTTTGATCTTTCTATCTATACATTCATTTTTAGAATGATACACATTAAGAGCTTAGATCAACCTAACAAATTTGATCTATTACTAAGTCCTTATACATATATTCCTTGAAAGACATTATAAATAATTATGAGCATTTGTATTTAAACATCAAATCAACATATGCATTCTCCCAACAATCTCCCCCTATTTGATGTTGACATAGCAAAAGAGATTTATTTTCATGATTATTAGTATCTAGATGTAATTGCAGGAAATTTAAACATGACTTAGTATTTTAGTGAGCAGCTAAAATTTCTAAAGAGTAAGCATGAATTTATTGATGATTGAAGAGTATTACAATTTAGCTTTACATCAATAATAATTTAAAATTTCACTTACTTATATTTCTTTGGTCTTTTGCGTGGAGGATTGGCATACTCCTCAGCCCTTCTTTTTCTGCTTGCTTCATCCCTTTTGGCTATCTCTTTCAGCTCACTTGGGCTTATCCTTGGGTTGTGATCCTATTCAGGAATGCATGATCTCCGATTGGCATTCTTAGACCTGTGGTGGTCACATTTTGTGAGCTGATGACTGGCCCTTGACTCCTTATTGGCTGAGCCATCAAGACTTCCTGCTGATCAGATCGTTGAGTCTGATTGCTTGATTGTGGAGTCTGTTGGTGGAATTGTCTTGCAGGAGGGCTTCTAGACGATTGAGTGTGAAATTATCCTCTGCCTCTTTCCTGGCTTCCTTGAACTCCTCTGCCTCTGCCTTGGCTTCCTTGAACTCCTTTCCTTTTATTCTCCCCCTTTATGTCAGCATCAAGGGTTCGAATGTCTTCAGATAGTCGAGTCACTCCTTGGACAAGCTCATTGAGTTGGCTTCGTGTTTGAGCAATGTCTTCTCGATTTTCCTTGATCAGAGCTTCAGAGCGAGCTTCTTTGTTCCGAAGGGCAGCTAGAACAGTATCAGTTTGCTGTTCTTGTTTTACATAGGCTTTCTAAAATTCTTTGACTAAAGCTTTCAGGTTGATGATGTTGTCCATCATAAGGTTATTTTGGGCTTTTTGAGATTTCTATAATTCAAGAACAACCTCTCTTTGTTTGGTGGCTATCCGGAAGTGAATATCATCTCCATCCTTCAAGCTTTAAATCATTTCCTTAATAATTTCCCTCATCTTCTTTGTAAGCTCAGTGTTCAGAGTGCCTGAGAGATTATTTGCAGTAGTGATAATTTGAGTCAGCCTGAGATGAATGTGTTTTGAGTGAGTTTCCAGGCTCTCATCGATGTTATTGACCATGTTCTTGGACACTTCATTCAAGTCATCTTTCGTGGGCAAATTTGTGAGTGGGTCACTGGGTTGAGGAGTGGTTAAAGGAGGGGATGTTTTCTGGATTTGATCTTGCACGGAGTAGAGGGCAAGATCGAGATTGAAGTATTCGTTGTTGGATGAGGAGGGAATATCTGATGGAGGGGCCTTGGTTTGGATGTTTGAGTTTGGTAACTCTACGATTTGAGGTGGAGACTCTACAATGAGGCTAGAGTCCGTGATCGTAGAGATGATGGGTTGTGGGAGCATTATGAAGTTGACTGCATTTGGTTCCTCAGTTACAGAATTATGTGATTCTGTAACTGGAAATTGATTTAGTGGATGAAGAATCACTTCCAACCATCGTGGGAATTCATAAAATTGACTAAATGAGGATGATGGCAAGTGATTAACTTGGAAGAGGGTTGGGATAGATAGTACCTCAAGTTTATACTTTGAGGAAGAGAAGTATGTGAGTAACTTCTTGGCGAAGTTGAATCTTCCTGGGAATCCATTGGCTAGTACTGAGATGGCCAGATACTCTTTGAAGCTCCAAAATATATGATTCCAGGAATTTAGAATCTGAGCTTAATGGAAAGGCGTCATAGGTAGATATGAAAATATTTGTTCATAGTTAGCTCTTCTGTACCCATTTATGCCCATAGCTATGATCTCAACCTCATCATCTTCTTTCTCTTCTCTATTCTCGTTGGAGGATTCCATTATCTCAATGGCCTCTTGATGTTCTTGCACTGATTCTTCTTCATTTCATGCAGGGACCTCTTCTTCTGCCATGGAGATGTCATGAGCCTCCCCCTCAACATGATCATCTTCTTATACGATCAATAGCTCCCCCTCAACTGGAGCATCTTCTAGGATGGGAGCTTCAGGCATCTCCCCCTCAGCTAGTGTATTCTCTATCATAAGAACTTCAGGGATCTCCCCCTCAGCTGAAGCATTGTTCTCTTGACTTGCTTTGGACAGTTCCTTTTTGGCAGCTATACTCTTGTCTTCCATCTTGAGCGCTTTTTCATTTTTAAGGATATATTTCTTGACCAATTTTCTTCTTGATTTTCTAGGCTGAGCCTCAGCCTCAGGATTTTTTTGAACTTCAGTTTTGTCCTTGTTGATCACCCAGACTATTAGGTGTGGCAGCTTCTTTGCTCGAGGTGTTTGGTCTGGTCTCTACGATCAGTAGAGACTCTACAATTGAAGAGAGAGATGGCCTATTGGGTTTGTGGCTGATCTTATCTTTCTTCAGCAGCTGAGATATGGTAGCTCTATCTTCTTCTACCTCAGCCATGGTGTTGCTTCTTTCTTAGGATCCTTAGAGTCTCAATGTCAGAGGACTCTACTGGTTTATCAGTTGTGAATTCCTGGGGTTCTTCTTCCATCCTAGCCTTAAGCTTCCTCTTGCCCTTGCTTTTTTGATACTGGCAGAGGGTTCTCCCTTGTTTTTTTCTTCTTCTTTTCTCCTTCAATTTCTCTGACAATTGATAAATTTTCTAGGTACTCCTGATTCTCTTATTTCACTAGTTCTTCCACTGGATTCAGACATCATTCACACATTTTCAGTCAGATTCCTTTTCCAGTTCACGAATATTTGTTGGGTCATTCGTCTGTTTGGATAATGGCTTCTCCTTCGTCATTATTAATCTTGTTACCCAAAGCATTTTGTAGGATGATGCTTATGAATCGTCCGTAGAGCATCTTTTGAGAGCTCTTTGTATTCTTTGAGCTGATTAACCACTTCCCAATCCATTCAAGCAATAGAGTCCCATAGTTAAGTTGTATTTCATAACTTATGGCAGTCATGCATTTGAGTTGCACCTCATTTACAGAGTCATGACCAGAGCTCTTGCAACATATACATTTTCCAACAATATCAGCTAGAAATTCATACCTCGGAGGAAACTCCTTCTTCTTATATCCCTTGACAGAGGGTGATTTCTTGTGATACATCCTTTTGAGTCCCTTGTGGAAGTCTATGCCATCTATAGACGGATACCCTTCAGTTTTGAGACCTAGGGCTAGATTGATGTCCATAGCCTTTAGTCTGATCTCTACATTTTTGACTTTTGCAGTGATGGTGTTGTTTTTAAATACACCATTATTGTAAAATTCTTTTACCAGCTTCGGGTAGATTAATGTGTCCGTGCCCAAAGTTTCTTCGAGACCCGCCTTCTTCAATAATGACAGAGTTTTGTGAAACTTGGATTCAGCTATTTTGAATTCGTCAAAGCAGAGTCTGTAGCCGGAGATAACACTGGAAGCCGCCATTGGTTTTCTTGCAAGAAGTGTGATTGACTGAGCTTTCTTCTAATTTAGGGTTTTTATTTCGAGAGAAGATGAGAAAGATAATCTTTTGAACTTCTGATTTTAAAAAGGCACTTTCAAATAGTACATGTAGCTTCCCTCTCTTTATTTCACTTAGTGGGACAGGTGTCGAATTCTGTTTGGCTCTACAAATTTGACTGTGAAGGATTGTACTGATTTGCCCTTAGCTCCTGCAGAGCTGATGTGTCCTACGATCGTTGAGGTAGTTTTTGTGATCGTTGAGTATGCTTTACATTCGTTGAGTCTGAACTACGATCAATGATTCTGTCCATCAATTTTTGTGTCTGAGCTACGATCGTCGAGTCTGTCCAGTATTCGTCGTGTCTGAGCTACGATCGTCGAGTCTGTCCACTAATCGTCATGTCTGAGCTACGATCGTCGAGTCTGTCTGGATCCTTGTAATGAGTTTTTGACTTAGCATTCTGTTCAGGTAGCTTAGGAAGGGCCAACCTCTTGGAGTGAGTCAAGGGTTAGGTTTGTTCCTGAGGCGCTTATCAGAGAGATTTCTTTGTTTTGAAATTTATCATCACAGGATGCTCCTCTTGATGATGGGGTTCTACTATCGTTGATTCTGCACTATGATGGTTGAGTCTATGCTATGATCGTTTTCTTCCATGTTACTTTATCTCTACAATCATGGACTTCCTTTGATCATGTCTACGATTTTAACCATAGCCTTTGTATCTGTATAGTTAGCACATACTAGAACATATATCTCATGGTTGTAATTTAAGCATTCCTAGCTCACTTATTAACTTGTTAAATCTATATTCATCTAGAGGTTTTGTAAAAACATCAGCAAGTTGATTTTCAGTAGGGATATATTGTAAATATATAGTTCCATTTTGTATATGATCTCTAATAAAGTGATATCCTTATTTTTATATGCTTAGTCCTAGAATGCATAACAGGATTATGAGTTATTACTATGGCACTTGTGTTATCATAGTGAATAGGGAATGGATTTGAAATCAAACCCATAATCAGCTAGCTGATTTTTCATCCATAGGATCTGAGCACAGCAACTTCCAACAACAATGTATTCAGCTTCTGCAGTTGACGTAGACACTGAGTTTTTCTTTTTGCTAAACCAGGACACAAGTCTATTTCCTAGCAATTGACAGGTGCCACATGTACTCTTTCTATCTATTTTACAGCCTGCAAAATCAGCATCTGTGTATCCTGTTAGTTCAAATGAGGATTCCTTGGGGTACCAAAGCCCCAAGTAAGGTGTACCCTTGAGATACCTGAAAATCGTCTTTATAGCAGATAAATGTGATTCTTTCGGGTTAGCCTGAAATCTAGCACATATGCATGTTGTAAATATTATGTCTGGTCTACTGGCAGTTAGATATAAAAGAGAGCCTATCATACCTCTGTATTGAGTTATATCAATACTTTTACCTTTTTCATCTTTGTCAAGTTTGGTTGCAGGAGCAATTGGGGTTTTCATTGGAGAGGCTGATTCCATGCCATACTTCCTAAGTAAATCTTTGATGTACTTGGTTTGGTTTATGAAGATTCCTTCATCAGTCTGCTATACTTGCAGTCCAAGGAAGAAATTTTGCTCACCCATCATGCTCATTTCAAACTTGCTCTGAATTAGCTTGGAGAATCTCTTGCATAACTTTTTCGTCAGTAGAACCAAAAATAATATCATCAACATATATTTGAACCAATAAGACTTTGTCTTTATACTTTCTAAAAAATAATGTGGTATCTACTCTACCTCTAGTGAACCCATTTTCAATCAAGAAGTTAGTTAGTGTTTCATACCATGCTCTAGGTGCTTGTTTAAGACCATATAAATCTTTGTCTAATCTATAAACATAATTGGAAAGAGATGGATTGATGAAACCTGGAGGTTACTCTACATAGACTTCTTCTTGAATGTTCTCCATTCAGGAATGTACTTTTGACATCCATCTGGAAGACCTTTAACTTCATTGTGCATCAAAGGCAAGAAAGATTCTGATGACTTCTAGTCTAGCAACAGGTGCACATGTCTCGTTGTAGTCGATGCCTTCTTCCTGAGAGTAGCCCTTGGCCACTAATCTTGCCTTGTTCCTGGTTATTACTCCATCTTCATCCATCTTGTTTCTGAAGACCCATTTGGTTCCAATGACAGGATGACTCTTTGGTCTTGGTACCAATCTCCATACTTTGCTTCTTTTAAATTGGTTGAGTTCTTCTTGCATGGCTTCTATCCAGCTAAAGTCTTCCATATCATCATCTATCTTCTTTGGTTCTATTTGTGATAGAAAGCTTAGATAAAAGCAATTCATTTTGGGTGGAAGCTCTTGTTTTGACTTTTGCACTCGGATCTCCAATGATTAGATCTTGAGTGTGATCTCTTGCCCATCTATTTCCGATTGGAACATCTATCCTGATACCTTCTTGTCTTAAATCTTCAAGATCTATTTCTTCTTCTTGGTGTGGAGGTTCGTTGTCTTGCATAGGCCTCTCTACGATCTCATTCTATTGCTCAATGATTTCATTATCTGGCACTACGATCGTAGTGTTGAGCTCGACAATTTTATTCATAGTGTCTGCACTATCGGTCGTAGTGTCTTGAAGCACTATTTTGTCTAAGTCTGTTTTATCAAAGATGATGTGAATCGAGACTTCAACACTCAGTGTCTTCTTGTTGAACACTCGGTAGGCCTTACTGTCTGTGACATATCCAAGAAAGATTCCTTCGTCTGACTTGGGTTGAAACTTTGTCAAGTACTGCTTCCCATTGTTGAGAATGTAGCATGTACAACCGAATACATGAAAGTAGCTGACATTTGGCTTTCTTCCTTTCCACAGTTCGTAGGGTGTCTTCTTGATCTTAGAGTGTATCAGTGATCTATTCTGCGTGTAACATGCAGTATTGATGGCTTCTGCCCAGAAGTATTCAGGTAGATGAGCTGCTACTAGTAGAGTTCTTCCTAGCCTCTATCAAAGTTCTGTTCTTTCTTTCAACTACACCATTTTGTTAAGGAGTTTATGGAGCTGAGAAGTTATGACTGATGCCATTGTCTATGCAGAACTGGTCCATTTCTGAGAAGTCGAATTCTCTTCCACTGATCACTCCTTATAGCCTTGATTTTCTCTCCTTTCACGTTCATCACCAGTTTGAATATAGTGATCAATTGGGAGCTCGTTTCATCCTTTGAGGTTAGGAAGAATACCCATGTGAACCTGGTGTAGTCATCGACTATAACTAGAGAGTATCTTTTCCTCCAAGACTTGTTATTAGAATTGGCCCAAATAGATCTACGTGGAGAAACTGCAGGGGCTTGTCGATAGAGTTGGCAGTTTTACGCTTGAATGAGCTTCTGGTTTGCTTTCCAAGCTGATAGGCATTGCGTGACCTTTTTTTTATGAAGTTGAACTTAGGTAGACCTGCAACAAGATCTTTTGATACCAGTTTGGACATGCTTTTGAAGTTTAAGTGGGACAATCGTCTATGCCATAGCCAACTCATTTCTTTAGATGCTTTTGCTAGGAAGCATATTGTCTCGTCTGAGATTAGTTGACCAATATCGACTATGTAGACGTTTCCTTCTCTTGTTCCGGTTAGCTTTACAACATATGTCTTCAAATCTCTGACTTGACACTGGTTGTTGAGGAATGTTACTTGATGACCCTTGTCGCAGAGTTGGCTGAAGTTTAGAAGGTTGTGTTGGAGACCTTCCACATATGCTACCTTGCTGAAAGATACTGCACCATTACCAGCAGAGCCATATCCTCTTGTCTTGCCCGAGCCGTTGTCTCCAAAGATGACTGAGGGATCCTCATTCTCTATGTAGTTAGATAGAAGGGCTTTGTTTCCAGTCATGTGTCTTGAGCATCCACTATCCAGATACCAGGTTGTGATCGTGGAGCTCTTTTCCAGTCATAACATTTAACCTTTATCTTGGTACCCATATTTGCATGGGTCCTATTTTGTTAGTGCCCTTGGGGACCCAAATCTGTCTGATCTTGGGTCTCACATGCATGGAATTATAATATCATCTTGTAGCCTTGTGACCAACTCTATTGCACACAAAACATTTAGTGTGATACATGTCTTGTGTGTGTGTGTGATAATTCATCCTCCATTTGGACTTGTGTGGTTCTTTAGTTATCCTTTTGTTAAACTGATTTTCCTTCTTCCACGTGTCCTTGGGTTTCATAAATAGTGATGAGTGTGCCTTACCTCTACTGTACCTTCCTGGTTGATTCACAGAGTTGGTCTTACTTGACTCTACGATTCTTCGAGGTTGGTAAGTAGAGATTGGATTACTCTTCTCTTTTATGAAGCCCATGCCAGCATGAGATCCTTTTCTCCTTTGAGTATGAGTGGAAATAGTAGAACAATGTTGGGCTGGTTCTTCCTTCTGTGAGGATTTCACAAAGGTAATGCTTCTACTTAAAACTTGAGGCATTACTAGTGCTAGTTTCCTTTGTCTTTTCCACACAAGGCTCTGAAGTGGATTCCCCAAAGCCTAGGCCTGTTCTATCAAATGCATTTCTCTGACTAGAGAGCAGGGAGTCCATGGATGATGATGATTTGTTCCATATAGAGATAGTCTTTTCTAGTTCCTCAATTTTAGAGGTTAGATTAGACTCTCTTTGTGTATTGAGTTTATTTAGTCTGTATTAAGATCTCATTCTCAGCCTCAAGCTTGGAGAGAAGGTTAGTACTTAGAAGAGCTTGTTTCAAGCTCTTCTTGAACTTTCTTTTTCTCCTCTTGAAGAAGAGAATGATCCTTAGACAGAACTCTGAACCACTTCATGTATTGATGTAGATCATTTGTTATGCCATGCAATGCTGGTTCTCAAATCATTAATGTCTACATCAGGAGAGTTGAAGTCAAATACCTCATCGAGACTTACTTCATGTATGTTATAATTTTGTTTGTCCTTTGCATGTTTGGCCATTAGGGACATATTAGCCATTTGTGGTTCTTCATCATCTCAAGAATCAGGATTTGAGTCATTGTCTGAATCACTCCACGATCCTCTAGCTACCAGGCCTCTGTCTCTCTTCTGAGGCCTTTTGCTGCCTTTGTATTCCTTCTTTGCATGTGATTTCGTCTTTAGTTCTTCTCTGAGAGGTTTGTTGCAGTTGGCAATGAAGTGGCCTGACTTCTTGCAGTTATAGCATAGATATTTCATTTGCCTCTTGGCTACTGTAGTTGCTGACCTTCTTTGGCTTGCTGGTTTTGCCTTGACGCATGAATCTTCTTAGTCTTTTTACCAGCATAGCAAAGTCTTTATCATTATCTTCAGTCATAGTCAGAGTCAATCTCAGTGTTGACCTTGGATGTACTTTCAGTTGCTTTGAGAGCATCACCCTTATCCTTCTTTCTTTCATTCTGATAGGGTTTTAGCTCGTTGAGTCAGCTCCAGTTCGTATGTCAGGAGATTGCCATATAGCTATTAGACTTTCATCTCATGAGGATTCTTTGACTCTCTTATAGCAGTGGTTTTGGCATCCCACCTCCTCGGTAGGGCTCTCATAAATTTTATGATCAGATATTTGTTTGGATAGATCTTCCCATATGCTCGTAGATAGTTGAGCAGAACGTTGAATCTCTCATAGGTGGCAGTTACATTTTCTCCTTGAACATGAGCAAACATTTCATACTACTGTGTCAAAAGTGATTGTTTATTTTCTCTTACTTCATTCGTTCCTTCGTGCATGATGAACAGTGCTTCCCAAACCTCCTTCGCTGTTTTGCAGTTGACAACGTTTTCGAACAGATCATCTTCTAAGGATTGAAATAAAATGTTCTTGGCCTTCTTGTCAAGTTGGATAACTCTTTCTCATTGTCAGTCTATTCTTCTTTGACTTTGATTTGTATTCTGTTTGTATCGTCTGTTGGTGGTGCAAGCTTTGTTGGTATATAGGGCCCATTTTGAACGGTCTCAAATAGATCTTCATCTATTGAGTCCATGTATGCTTGCATCCAAACTTTCCAGTTAGCAAATTTATCTTTATTGCACATTGGTGGCTTGCTGCCTCCTCCAGTTCTTGATTCACTTGGTAAATGTGCCATTGGATCTTCTAAAGCTTTGTAGGCTATATAATAGAACCTGTTTTGATACCAATTGTTAGTTCCCGAAGGCACAATAGTTATCTAGAAGGGGGGGGGGGGTTGATTAGATATTTGAAAAACTTTTCGTTTTATCTTGTTAGTAGATAATGATTAAAACTTTAGCGGAATTAATATCAGTTTTAATCTCCCTTAAGATAGTGAGTTTATGAGAGTGAGGTAAATATAACAGTTATAACAGATATAACAGTTATAATAAGAATGTAAGAGACACAGTCATTTTAAGTGGTTTAGAGCACTTAAAGCTCCTAGTCCACTCTTCTACTTCTCGAGTAGGAAATCCATTAAGGATGTCTTTTACACTTTCTGAATCACTTAGATTCCTTCTAGACCAGCAGTCTAGGAACTTCTTAGTTCACTTTTAAACTCTTCAAGTCCAGCAGACTTGGCTCTCTTACAGTTCACTTAGAACTCTTCAAGTTCTTCTGACTTGGAACTTTTTCTTCAGTTGATTGGTATATGTTGACTTTTTGATGGTTGCTACTCAGTTGCTGTTTAAGCACTTATTCGAAAGAACTGAGTAGCTGAGCAAGCTTTTTTTTTTCTCAGATCGTAGAGTTGAGCTTTCAGAGTTCTTGTTCATTTTTGTTCAATGCTTGCTTTTTTCTCTCATCTACTTGATTTGCATATATGTGATCTTGAAAACTATCCGTTGGATCCATCCATTGAAGCATTAAATGCGTTTGACCTTTCTATTCTTTGATGGAGACTTTTCTGCACATCTTCTGAATTGCATTCTAGGCCCACTGACACAGCAGACTGCTTTCTCACCTAACACCTGAAAAGGTGTTTTCCCCCTTACCAATGGTACTTTCCTTAGCTTCTTCAATACGCATCTTTGTTGCATACTAAGGATATTTCTTATGACTTTGGGATTGGTGAGTACTACAACGTTTAGAATCCATTCCTCATATGTTGGAGTTTGTCTCCACATAAATCGTGAGGCTTGTTGCTTCTTACACAAGACAGATGATACTCTATGATTCAGATCGTGGTACTCTATGATTCAGATCGTGGTACTCTACGATTCAGATCGCGGTGACTTGTCTCCTTGGTGCTTGGCCTGATGCTATCAGCCGAGAGTACTACGATTTCTCTTAAATATTTGCACACTACGATCTTTGCTTGCTTGAGTTTTAAACTCTACATTTCCGAGAGCACACTACGATCTCTGAGTTGGCACGACAAATGTTGGGACCACTCTACGATTTCCAAAGAAGCCCTTCAAGGTAGGCACACTACGATTCTTGAAGCTCCACGTTTTTGCCTTGACTTCTACAATTTTGATCAGATTGGTGCATTACGAATTCTTTGAAGCCTATCTATTACATCTCAAGATCAACCTAACAGCTTTGATCTTTCTATTTATACATCCATTTTCAGAATGATACACATTAAGAGCTTAGATCAACCTAACAAATTTGATCTATCACTAAGTCCTTGTACATATATTCCTTGAAGGACATTACAAATAATTATGAGCATTTGTATTTAAACATCAAATCAACATATGCATTCTCCTAACAAATAGTACTCCATGAATAGTACTTCGGGAATAGTAACCCGTGAATAGTACTTGTGAGTAGTACCCGTGAATAGTACTTTGTGAATAGTATCCTATGAATAGTACTTTGTGAATAGTACTTTATAAATAAATAGTACTCATGGACAATACTCTGACATGAAAAGCTTAAAATTTAACAAGAATGTGCCGAAAATATCCTTGTGAAACGATACTAGATGAAGCGCAAATGTTAAGGATATTCCACTAATTTCATGGAGTATATGTAACGACCCCAAAATTCGTATAATTTAATTCTCGACTTCGGTCATTAATAATACATTCAACCTCTAATTATACATCATTAAACGATAACACAACCATTGAAATTTGCGGAATAATTAAAATTTTCTATTACAAACTATCCTCGTTCCCAAAACCTTCAACCTTTACATCTAAATATCTCAGAATCATTTTTAATACTACAATAGTTTATATCACAAAATGATATTACAATTAAACATTAATACATCATTCGGAACTTTAAACATGGTTCAAATAATAATAACACCACCAAAGTGTATAAATCTTCAAGTATCACATCCGTTTCATGTCTTTCAAGTAACACATAACTTTACCTTGAATCTTGAACCTGCAAAAGTGGTTATTTGCAAGGTTGAGCTCGACAGCCCAACAAAATCTAATAGTTTTCATGGATCACATAACACATAATAACATGCTCAACATATAACATACATGCTACAGTTCATATAACATGTATAAAGATGTAGTCCTTACTCAATCAGAATACTTCAATCAATCAACATAGTCATAAATTAACTTTAACATTTCATACTTTCAACATATAGATAACGCATCATGCTCTTTGCAATAAAGATTTAAAACAGTTAATCATCAAGTTCACATAGAAAATAGGAACTGAAAGACTTGCCTGGATCGTTGTTTACCAATAACAGTTTAACAGCTTACAGCTATCTGCATTTCACGCGCCCTACACAATTATATAACCATTCACATTAATTATTAGTCACATAGCAATGCATAGTAGTTGTAATGTAAACTTTATTCTACGTTTCATAACCCTTCTTATCATAAATACACAATGTTCAATTTGATTATGTTAACTTTCGACTTATAACTCACTATGTTTCATATACGAAGTTCATTCAAGTGTTTAAGTCTTGCTAGGACTACTTATTGGTTTTATATTAACACTTCAATACCTTATAATATTCATTTCATTTGATTTAAAACACTTTTTAGGTTCATTATCACTTTTTACGGTGTTTCGACGTTTAGTCGTCACACGCCCAATTTGTCTCTCTTATTTGTGTTTAGTATGCGTATACAACTTATCTAATATATCATTTATTAGTGTTAAGCATCATTATACTTCATAATATTCATGTTATATAACTTAGAACAACATCTTTTATCGTTAAGAGCACTACACTTGCATACGTGTATGCCCGACGCCTTCCGATTGCCTTCGAAAACACAACAGTCCTAAAGATGACCATTTTGACCCTTGTTACAGACCTCAAATTGAAAAACTTAAAGAAAAAAATTTGTAGGTCTATTTGTCTTCGTTTCGGATCATCTTGAATCACCTCAATCGGAGTTTGTATGAGACAGTTATGACTGTTTTACCAAAACAAGTCAAAGTAGTCACACCTTGCACACTAGGCGCACGGCTGCGCCCAACTCCTTCATATATTCAGTGCGCCCGCACAAATTGGCAGCGCCTAGCTACGCGGCTGCGCTCCTGGGCCGCGCGGCCGCGCTTGGCTCCGCCCAGATTACAGTGTTCTCAATGTACAAACTTCAAATCTTCATAACTTCTTCATTTTAAGTCGGAATTAGTTGGTTTTCGATTCTATGAACTCGTGAAACACTGAACTACTCATCTACAGAATAATTTTAACATTTCAAAAACTTTAACAAATCAATTTAAGGGTTCCAATTCCCTATTCATACTATACTTTCATGTTTTAAACAGATTTAACGAATTCGATCGCCACTGCTTCGTTTCTTAACCAATTAACACGATTTAAACTACACCATTTTCGTTTCTTCACATACTAACATAATTCAATACCAATTTACAGATTATAATACATATTTCATGAATTTGATACTCAAACAACACTCACATGTGATGATTAACAGAGTATAAACCCTTCATACATGTATATATATCAATCCAACATAATTATCAATAGAAATTCCTAAAATAAAGTTAATATTAGGGTTATACCTTATTCCTTTGATTGTTTGCTAGCAAGAGATGATGACTAGGTTTAGAATTCACCTCCTTGACAATCACAGAGAATCCAAATTACCATGTTTCCTCTCTTGTTCTCTCTCTAAACTCTCTGTGTATCTTTCTTCTCACCAAACCCTCTCTGAACTTAGCCTTAAAAATTTAGACGCGTAGAAAATAAAACTGATATGGCCATCCTCCCACGCTCTCTTTCAGTTAAAAAATGAAAAGGCGTCAGTTAAATAAACCAAAGGCCACAAGGCCTTGTTTGGCTACCACTTTATCCACCAAACTAGATTATTTTAATAATATTATATTATATAGTTTCCACTTGTCATACTTTAGTTAATTTAAATAACTTTAGTTTAGTTACTTTAAATAACTTATAATAATAATAATAAAAATCTTATTATCATTATACTTATAATTAATAAATAATTATATATCTAATTTAATTAATAAATTAGAAACATCACTTTATTTAATTTATTTATTTCCAAATAAATTAAAAAATTCATTTAATTTAATTATTTTCTTAAATATTAAGCAATTGATTTAATTTAATTATTTTCTTAAATTAAATCCTTCAGATAAAATTATCATTACTCAATTTAATTTATATTAATCAATTTAGTTACTAAATTAATTCACCACAAATTTATCAACCATTTATTTATCTCAATAAATAAATAAATTTAAAATATTTATTTAACTCAATAAATATTTAAAATTAATTACTAAATTCATTTAATTCTTTCAATAGTTAACTTAACTATTAAACCTCACTTTCCCAATATATGAATATATATTTCTCTTCACACCAGATCATATATTTCAACATATATAACACATATATATACATAGTCAAACTCAAAACATCTCATAATAAGAATTTTAATAACTTAAAAAAATTCGGGTTGTCACAATATAGAAGCAATACTTTAACAAAATGAGGGTATAATCAGGAATACGAGACGAAATAATATTACTCACATACTATAGAGTATGGAAGAAAATATTATTCCTATGAATATTGAATAAAATAATATCCCTTACCTCAGAAGAAGACTAGATACTGGAATAGTGAGGTAGCAGACTTCTCTTCTACTTTCTCTCTAAAGCTTCTCTCTCTATAGCTTCTCTTTCTATAATTGCTCTTGTGAGTCTTAGTGAATCAGTGAGAATGAAAGAAGAATGAGCTTCTATTTATAGGAAGATATAGTTTCAATAATTGTAAGTTTTGGGGCTCAAAATATTACAGTATAATACCTTCATCTTTTCCTTCAATTTTAATTTAGTCCTGCAAGTATTATCAATCTAGCACCACTTCCCCTAATAGTACATCATGTGAATCAATAGTACATTCATGTGAATTAATAGTTCTATACATGTGAAAAAAATAATTAGAGTATAGTTGGGACACCCCCAAATCCGGGTTACCTGACCCTCGAGTTTGGTGCTCACGATCCATAATATAATAACATCTAACTACCCATTCATTGATGAATATAAACTTACATAAAGTTAATTAATAAGTTAACAACATTATCCCAGGTCATCTAACCTTAACATTATAAATTTACCCTTTAGATATACAAAAAGGGTTTACAAAACAACATAGTAAATATGCTTAACATAAAACTACTCCAGCACTATTCCTTTGCCTTTGTTCTGCTTAGCCCCGCTGGTTTCATCGTTCCTAACTGAAATATTTTATTTAGTAAGGGCGAGCAACAAGTTTGCCCCGTAAGTTAAGATATACACATGATATATATATCATGAATAGAAGAGTCTAGCTTGTATAGAACTTCAGCAACAATCAAACGATTTCGATATAACGGAATAATAATTCAATCTCAATAATAAAACTTTCTACTATTTCATACTGAATAACATATCAAATATGAAAGAGTATAATTCTTTCAAAGATTCAATAATATTCAATTGAATAAAAGGAATTAACAATACTGCAACGATCTTCAATAAAGTGGGATATACCCAGATTTCATGCTGAGTGATCACAGAGGATCATGAACTAATAGATGAATCATTTAGTTATTAAAACTAAATTACCACAAGAATATAAATTAGTTATAAAAACTAAACTATATTCTTCTGCAAGTACCTGGAGTGGCCAACTCATTTGTACCCTATATTATGTATAGTACTCAATAATAGCGCATAGGTCGATTTACGACATTAAAATTTATTCATCTCAGTCTTACTCCACGAGTCCGTACCACAACAATATGGTTTGGATTACTTTCAAAGAAATACTATGATTTCAATAATTATTAACAATACTAATCTAGCCGAAATCAATGGCATATATCTTTCAATAACAATTTAGTTTATAATGAATAAAATATTTTACGCTTTAACAAATATTAGTCTCGCCTAAACAATTAGCTGAGACATGATTTATAATTAGTTCAAATAATAGAACATTATTCAATTTCACTACGTACGAATTTCAACAATCATTATAGATGTGAATAACTATCAATAATTATTCAATACTATGCTTGAAAAATAGTAACTCAAGTTGAGTTAGAAAACTTGCATTTCGTGTTGATTACTGCTACACAATATAATTAACTGCGTTCGTAAGACCTATGATCAATAATGTCAGTCTCACAATTAGTACAATATTTCATAACACACAACACTATTATTCACAGTAAATCTTCTCTTAGACACATTACCACATATTCACATCAGTGTTTATAACCTATATAAACACTTATCAAGTCTAACTAGTTTGGTCTGGTTGGACTTTGGTCCATTCTCGGTATTCTGGTCACTCTATCCGACAATTAACACATTTATTGTCAATTAAATTCGGTCTTTAAGCTTCTGTATTATTTTAGATAAGTCAAATATTGTTTATAATATTTTTTTGAAGCTTTTAATAATTTATAAACAATTATTATTATTTATAATAAATTTTCAAACACTTAAATCATTTTTAAATGATTTAATTATCAAATAATTTTATTATCATTAATATTTAATAATATAAAAATATTAATGTTATACTTGTCAAAATATTAAAGTTATTTATTAATAACTTAAAATATTTTTAAATCATCAATATTCTACTTAAATGTTTTTTAAATTAATTAAAATTATTTTTAAACCATCACCATTAATATTTAAATATTAATGAAATTATTATCAAAATATTAAAAGTCATTAATTATAACTTAAAACATTTTTCTCAGTTTTAAATAATTTTTAAATCGATAATATCATTTTTAATTCATTTATTTAATATAATAATTAAATAAATCTAATATCATTAATATTAATTTATTAATGAGAATTCTCCAAAAATATTGAAAATTATATTTTATAATTCAAAATATTTCCTAACACTTTATTCTTATTTAAAATGATTTTTAAATTAATAAAATCATTTTTAACTTATTTATTTAATTTAATAATTAAATAAATCTAATATCATTAATATTAATTTATTAATAAAAATTCTCTAAAAATATTAAAAGTTACATTTTATAACTCAAAATATTTTTAAATACATTATTCTTATTTAAAATAATTTTTCATAATATTAAATCATTTTTCTCTAATTTATTTAACACACTAATTAAATAAATTAAATATCATTTTTATTCAAATAATTATAATTATTAAATAAAAATGTCCCAAATAATTAAAAGTAATTTTTCAGAATTTAAAATGATTTTAAAACCATTTTTAGAATTTTTAGAATTTATTTTCTATTTTAAAATAATTTTCGAAATATTCAGAAATTAAAAATTAATTAATCAGTCGCTGAAGGTATTTAGCGATAGTAACCGTCGCTGTTGGTGTTCTTGAGCTCAAGAACACTGACAACTTTGTGTTCATGATTGCTCGTTTGACCAGCCATGATTCGCAGCTCAGGCATGTTCAGGGTTTGTTTAAACGTTAATATCGTAGTAAGTATGCACCACTACAATAAACAACCACTATATAAGTCATACAACAACACAAGATGAAGATCTAGGCTAGCAAATATGTTGTCAGAACCAAGTCTGGGTTTTCTGGGTAACCCAGAAACCCAGCAGCTTCGAGGGACTACTTTTGAGCTCGATTATTTATATGTTATGTTCTTAATTCATGTTGTTTGATGGTTCAAACTTAGAGTCCTTGTGTCAATGAATATAAATACAACAATATTACAGTTTAACACCATCTAAATCTCCAGAATCAGTACAATCAAACTATGTAAGAACGTTTGTTCTAACTTCTTCTGGGTTTTTCAGAAAAATTAATCCGTGACCGTGGGGCCGGGTTTGACCACGGACTATGTCCGATCACTTGATGCTATAAATGATCTAAAACCATAGAATCAAAGAACATATAACAGGCTACGAGTATATTACAACAAAATCATTAACAAACTTAAACACTGATAGATCTGGGCTTCGAAAAATGTTGTCAGACGCCATATTACACTTTCTGGGTTACCCAGAAAGTTCATGGTCAACGTCGGTCAACGGTGTTTGACCATGAATAACGTGAAATCTAAACATGTAATGGCTCTGCTTTCTTTTTCAGAATAAAGACCTCCTACCCGACTACGGATCCAAAACATTAAACAACAAATATCATAAACATATTCGAATCTGTGGCGCCTGACATTAGCTTGTCAGACCACAAACCATGTTCTTGGGCAGTTTTAGAAAAACTTGATTTTAAAGCATTTTGATGCTATGGATCTATGTTATATCAATATAGATCATCATTAAACATCATCTAGCAAAGATCTAAACGCATAAACACAAAATCTTTCTTAGTAACTTGGATCAAAAATAAAAATTAGGTTTATACCTTTCGAATTCAATCTTTGATTCTTGCTCTCCAAATCTGATCTAGGTGATCAAGTGGGTGTTTATGGAACTGATTTGCCTAAGAAATTTTGGATGCTAAGAGAGAGAGAGAGAGAGAGAGAGAGAGTTAGTGGGAGCTAGTTGGCCAAATGAGAAAGTTTTATGATTTTCTCTCTCTTGAATCTATATATATATTACTTATATGTTGTTTGATCTGAGGTTGCTGCCCATTATAGACTGATTTGCTGGATGTTTTTAAGTCACCAAGTCAAATGGTTAGGTCACCCACTAAAGGTCTTGGACAATTTACAAGTTCACTAAATAAATAATGAAAAAGGGCATTTTGGTCTTTAGCAAAATAAATTTAATGGCATTTTTGTCAATTGCATAAACCCTTAGGGTTTAACCCTAAGGTTCTAACCCTTAGGTTTTAAAACATCCAACTCTAGAATTTTCTAATTACGGTTTAAAAATAGAAAATTAAGAATTTCGAAAATGTAATTATGGTTTTAAAAAGAAATTAATATTTTTAAAGTATAATTAGGGTTTCCTAATTATATTATCACATACTAATCACTTCAGGCTTGCTAAATAGGATTAGGGTTTTCTAATTTAGGGTTTAGGATTCCCGAATGGGAAATTAGGGTTTCCCGGCATATAATTAGGGTTTTAACCGTACATTTGGTTTTCTAAATCTGAGATTAGGGTTTTTTAATATTAAACCTTATCCGATCAATCATTGATCAAAATCTCTATACAGTACATACACGTACTTATCAAAATAATTATTTTAATTCTATTTTCTATCAAATCACTTTCCAGAAATTACGGTTAGGGTTTATAATCTTGTTAAGCATAACTCTACTCTAATTTTATTAGTAAATACACAAATTGACCTTCTCGATACACGTATCACAGATACTTGTCACAAAAATTTATAATTAATATTAATTAAAAAAAAATTCATAAAATTTTGATTATTCGAAATCTCAGGTTATCACATTCACCCCTCCTTAAAAGGATTCCGTCCTCGGAATCACCACTTTCGTATTCTCTACAATCTTTTAAAGTTGTATCATCAATTTATTTTTATCAACACAAAATTAATTTGTGTTTCAAATTCTATCCTGTGACTTGAATCTATAAAAGAAAACAGTTCATGGAAATATCTGACTCAATATTACTCGCGTAAGTTAAGTATTAAGCAAAATCGTTACCTGTTGCCACCTCCTGAATAGCTACTGCATCTTGCGCCGTCATGTTGAATGTACGAACTGTCAGTCTTCCCAGCTGAGCAGGTCCTTTGATTACCAGTGTTCCACTGCTGTTTCCTTTATTGTTGTTTTTTCTTTCTGCATTCTTCTTTGGACAGTTACGAATTTGATGTTCTAGCGATCTACATGAAAAACAACCTGATATCTTCTTTGGACTTGGAAAATTTGGAGAGATGTGTGTTGGGTAAAATCTATATACGCACAACACGCAAGTATACGTGATCAACAAGTAATAAAGAAGGGAATAGAGTATCGTTCCCCCGATGACAAAATATCAAGAATTTTAACTTCACAATTATCAAGTTTGTATTATCCCTAATTTTATTAAACTAATAAATTCAATGGTTTTAAATTATATAAAAAAAACTAAATTAATAAAGAAATAAACTATCACAAAATAGTCACCAATAACGAAATCCAGAATTTCAAACAATTAATGGAGAATTAGACTTATGATTTCACCCTGAGCTTCACTCTGATTATCAAACCTTTATTCCAACTCAATTTAATATCCCAGTTTATTAATCAAGAACACGAACGTAGTAAGAGCCACCTCTCGATGCACTAATACCATATTAACATCAATCCACAATTAAGATAGAAATCCGTTAAACACCTAAATTAACCAACTCACTATATCTCTATGTGAACTGCAATTAAAAAAGGTTGAAGTTTAAGCTCTCTATAGGATTACATGTGATGTCAAGCGTATCTCTACCTTAACAATAATCAAAAATTCGCTATCGATAAAATTAATGACACATGCTATATTAACTAGGTCTAGATTCGAATCTCTTCTCTCGATTCCTTTCAAATTCACAAAGAACTGTTGATCAGGCAATTCATAAATTCACGCTCAAATTAACATAGATAAATTGAAAATATATTCTTGAATTGGAAATCAAAGTTATAGAATCATCGTTTCGCCCAAAGATCCATCACAAGTCTAATAAGTAAATTAGTTCATAACGAATGAATTAAAATCTGAATAATTTGTTGAAAACATCCTTCTAATTACAAATAAGACTAAAGAGAAGAAGAATAATGAAAACCCCTTCACATAGCCTTGATTCGCAACCGTTGTGACAATCTCTGAAAATTACCCCTCCAACGTTTGCTCTTCAATCCTAGAAATTGCTCTCGAATTATGCTCTACGTGTTGTAAGATTATTATTTTTTACGTAATAACAAGCTCTCTTCTCTTCTGGCCGAGATCCACTTTTGTAGAGTCCATGCGCATCATTAAAATCCAAGAAACCAAGCTCTAGCAGAAGTCAAAACAGAACAAGACAGTTGCAGAATCGGGACCCCCTCCCCGGCGGGGGGTGCAATGCTAAACAGGCCTGCCCCGGCGGGCATGGCCACTGACTTCCAATTTTTCCTTCTTCAACTTTTTTCCACTTTTTCTCCAAAAAGACCGCCTTTCCTCACCACTTGCATCCATGACCACCCTACACGTAAAATAACGTAAAACGAGTAAAAACGAACACAAAACATGAATATAACTACAAATTTAAACTTGAAATGAATATCGATTCGTGTATATAAAATTCACTTATCAAAATCCCCCAAACTTAAACCGTGCTAGTCCTCGAGCACAAAACAAACTACATGCTATGCAATACAATGAAATGCAATAACAATCTAAATGCCTAAAAATCCAACAACATCGTATAAACTAACTTATCCCATCGGCCTCAGAGAAAACAAGCAACTTTACAATACAAATTATCAAAACCAATCCACACCTACATATTAATTCTCAAATCTTGAACACTTATCACTGGTATAGCGTGCGTGTGTGATCAACATCTAAGATAACTGATACGGACCCAGATTCAATACATAAACTACATCTTAAAAGGAATCATATAGTGCAAACTTAAAAAAAATTCAAAGATAGGCACAACTCAACTAAAATTAAACAAAACCAAATTCAAGGATACATGCAGGATACTTATGCTTTCTTCTTTTTCTCTTCTTTTTTTTTCAACACGAGGGCTATTTGCACTTTTCCCATTTTTTTCTTATATATATATATATATATTTTAAAAAATAAATATACATAACTAACTGTGCAATATCTCATCCCATTAGACTAACAATGTTACCCCTTAGCGAGCTTTCGACCAACGACTCCCAGACCATAAAAGACCTTAGGGCGCTAGGTGTAAAGATAATCCCCTCGGGCATACTTGCTCAAGTAACAAAGGCCCCGAAACAAGACTAGTCACCATGTATACCCTAATTTTTTTTTCAAAGCTTATATACCCCACATTTATTCCCCCAAACTTAGGTTCTTGCCTAATTTAATCCTTCACTGCCTATCCTTGTCGTTTTCTGGTTCACCCAAGCATTATCCTTTAGACACTATTAATGCATCAATTTGAACTGACCGGTCAACCAAGATGTTTTTAGTGCTAACCTTTATATAACAGTTTCAAAGAAGTCCAAGACTCGATTCATAACTGAAATTATATCACAGTTCTAATAATCCATACTATATTGGTTAACTTGTTCACAATCTCATCATTGGCCAAAATAAACTGTAAAATGCGACATCATTGAAAATATGCAAACACTCTTTTTAACTAATTTTTTTTTTTATTTATTTATTTTTTTTTGTTTTAAAAAAATACATAAATCCTAACTACTATGCAAATACCTAAACTATAATGCAAAACTAGCTATGAAAACAACAAAATGCATGCATGCAACTAACAAATAAATCCCCCAAACTTAATTAAGACAATGACCTCATTGGATAAAAATTAAGTTCATGAGGACTTCCTTGGAATCGTCTAAGTTTGGGTAGGTGGTTGGTGCTCTTCTTCATCGGAATCACTGGGAGGAAATCGAGGTAATGGTCTGGGTTATTGATATAGAAATTGAGCCGCCGGGTTGAAACTTTGGAGTGTTGTGTTGAATGAAGCGAAGGATGCATTCATGGCATGAAACATATGATCTTGGCGCATCGCCAATCGCCGCATTTCCCGACGTGAAGCCCTATAGTGCACATTCATCTGATTTTAGAACTGCAGGAATTGAGTACTAGAAAATTGCCTCAGGCTGTAGGACCTGCTCGGTTGCTTGATCTCCCATTGTTTCATCCTCATCTCCTGAGGTATCTTCGGCATCGACTTCGTCTTCCGATGCCGATGGAAAAATAAAACCCAAACCCCGTGGATGTGACTCTCCTCCAGCCCAAACTGAATACGGCGCAATCATTCTCGAATCAAGCAAAGCAAGCGACATTTGAGTGGGCTCATCATCAGAATAACGCACCCTGGCGTTTCGGTACAACACACATATAAGTGATGGGAGAGGCAACCCGCCCGGAAAATTTCCACGTAAGCACCGGCGGATTGAGAAATTGATAATGGCCCCGACATCAATAATGAAATCTTGCACAATGGCGTATAACAGTAACGCCTTCTCTTTTGTGACGTCCGAAGTGTGTTGGGACGGGAGCAATTTTGCGCATAAGAATGCATACCATATCTTTCAATACCGGCTAAGGTCCTTGCTATTAAACACCATTCCTCCCCTTCTACCTTTGATCCAAGATGTGCCCGGCTTTGTCATGTTTGTAATAACCTCCTCATAGTCCGGGTCTGAATCCCTCAATTAGGCATACTGACAATGTCGTGGCACCCACAACTGATAGTAAGAATTATTGGCATATTCACTAAATGGAACCATGCGACCCCGCACAAATGCTTTGAAAGGAGCTTTATCTTAGGCATTTGCATAAAATTCTTTGACATTGTTAACAACGGCGGGTAGCGGGTGTTTAGTGAAGTGAAGCCACCCCTTTTGGTAAATTTGAGACAATATCTCCCCATCATTCCCCTAGGGGGCCAATCCCCGCTCTGGCGTAAGTGCCTTGGTTAGCATATACTCATATCGATCGACGGCGACAACACTCATAAATTTTCGTCGGTCATATGTTGGTGGCGGTGGAGCGGCGCTTGAACTCGCCCACCGTTGGCATTTTTATGTCGGTTGAGAAGCCATTGAATTTTAGCAGTGGACTCTTGCTAGTAAACACTACCTTTCCAGAAAACTTGGTTCAGTCAATTTGTCAAACACTTGGTGTGCACAGCTCGTTCAGATCCCCCAAACTTAGGTTGGTTCTATGGAGTTGAGAAAAGATGAAGACTTTACACAAACGCAACATACTCTCAAGTGTGTGTTTCCTAATTTCTTGAAGAATTCGAGTTTAATGGTGTTGAATATGGGAAGTATGAAGTAGGGTTTATATAGGAGTGATGTGGGGGAGAAGAAGAGGTGGACGTGATGGAGGCTATGTGGAAATTCATGGGGTAGATGGTGGGTGTAATGGATTTAGGTAGTGGTAGTAGTGGGAAATTTTGATGTAGGTAATGGGATGAAGAAGTTACTATGAGATGGCAACGTGGGTTGTGTTTAGGATAGAAAATAGAGATGGCACCAGGTGTATGTGTGAGGGAGAGGAGGAAGGGGCATGCATTTAAAATAGGCGTGTCTGCCCAGGATTCAGGACCCCCGCCCCGGCGGGGGGTGCTAGGCCAAAGACGCCCGCCCCGGCGGGCATACCCACTATCTTCAAATTTTGGCCAAAATTTTTGAGATGTAAAATTCTCCGATTGTCCTCCATTTCTTAGTCGTTGTTGCTCTTACTCACATTGGACCTCTCCTAAAACCAAAAACATGCAATATGTTAGATTAATGATGACTTGGAGTTTCATTGAGATTTTGAGTACTTTTAAGAGTTTTTTTTAGCAAAACTTACACTTGATAAGACCTAACTACTGCTTAATAGACTACATCCTAACAAATTAAACATGAACTATGAAAAATAAAGAAAAGTTGGGTTGCCTCCCAATTAGCGCTTGATTTTAAGTCGTTCAGCCTGACTACTCCCTGTTTTACTGTTTATCGGCGAGGGTAATGTCGTCGGCGTCCCAGTTCGACTCGCCACCCCAGTAATGCTTTATCCGTTGACCATTGAACTTGAACGTCTCTAATGGATTACGACTATAGAGTTCAACGGCGCCGTGAGGAAATATGCGTTTTATAGTAAATGGTCCCGACCATCTCGACTTAAGCTTTCCGGGGAACAATCGCAGCCGTGAGTTGAACAAGAGGACTGCTTGACTCGGCTAGAATGTTCGTTGCACAATTTTCTGGTCATGCCATCTTTTAACCTTTTCTTTGTATAGCTTGGCGTTCTCATAGGCTTGGAAGAAGAATTCGTCTAGCTCATTTAGTTGGAGTAGCCTCTTTTCTCCTACCGCGACTTGATCAAAATTTAATTTCTGTATTGCCCAATAGGCCTTGTGCTGTAGCTCCACCGGTAAGTGACATGCCTTTTCGTACAAGAGTTGATAAGGTGACATCCCGATTGGTGTTTTGTATGCATTTCGGTACGCCCATAATGCGTCGTCCAACCGAAGTGACCAATCTTTCCGACTCAAATTTACGACTTTATCCAAAATCTTCTTAACTTCTCTATTCGAAACCTCAGCCTGTCCATTAGTTTGAGGGTGATACGATGTCGCCACCTTGTGGTTGACCCCATACTTAGCCAAAAGAGCTGTAAACGACTTATTGCAGAAGTGACTACCTTCATCACTGATTATTGCTCTTGGCATGCCAAACCTCGTGAAAATGTTTTTCTGTAGGAATTTGAGGACCACCTTGGCATCATTAGATGGTAATGCTGCAGCTTCAACCCATTTCGAGACGTAATCCACCTCGAGTAGAATATACTGACTGTTCAAAGATGAAGGGAAGGGTCCTATGAAATTGATGCCCCATACATCAAAGATTTCCACTTCAAGAATTCTTTGTAGGGGCACCTCATTTCGTTTTGATATGTTTCCCACCCTTTGGCATCTATCACATGTTTTCACAAATTGGTGGGCGTCTTTGAACACTGTAGGCCAATAAAACCCAGATTAAAGCACTTTTGCCGCGGTGCGCTCACTCCTGTAATGTCCACCATATGCTGATGAGTGGCATTCTTGTAATATATTGTAAACTTCACTGTAGGGGATACATCGTCGAATCATCTTATCGGCGCATTGTTTGAATAGGTACGGTTCATCCCATATATACCACTTGACGTCATGCAGAAACTTCTTTTTTTGTTATCATGTAAGATCCGGGGGAAGCATTTTGCTCACCACATAATTCGCGAAGTCTACATACCACGGAAATTCTGCATTCAACCCAAATAGTTGCTCATCCGGGAATGACTCGTTGATCGTGCATCTATCTTCATCCTTTTTCTCCGAATTTTCCAGCCTTGATAAATTGTCGGCAACTTGATTCTCCGTCCCCTTTCTATCTTTAATTTCTAAATCAAACTCTTGAAGTAGGAGAATCCATCGGATAAGGCGTGGCTTAGCATCTTTTTTCGCTATTAAGTACCGAATCTCCGAATGGTCCGTGTATACTATTACCTTAGTCCCGATCAAGTATGCCCAAAATTTGTCGAACGCGTACACCACTGCAAGTAATTCTTTTTCCGTAGTAGTGTAGTTCATTTGAGTCTCTGTGAGTGTTTTGCTTGCATAGTATATGGCGTGAAACACTTTGTCTTGTCTTTGGCCCAAAACAGCCCCAACCGCATAGTCGCTCGCATCACACATAAGTTCGAATGGCATTTTCCAGTCTGGTATGACTATCACGGGGGCTGTAGTTAATTTCTTCTTCAACAATTCAAACGCAAACTTGCATTCCACAGTAAAGCTGA
Source organism: Panax japonicus (assembly GCA_020205505.1). Taxonomy (NCBI): domain Eukaryota; kingdom Viridiplantae; phylum Streptophyta; class Magnoliopsida; order Apiales; family Araliaceae; genus Panax; species Panax japonicus. Next base: position 49,922,148 of record CM035101.1, on the reverse strand, counting down.
AAATAACATCCTTCTCTAATAGACTGCATAGAGGTTTTGCAATCTTAGAGAAGTCTTTTATGAACCTCCTGTAGAACCCAGCATGCCCCAGAAAACTTCAAATACCCTTAACTGAGCTCAGTGGAGGTAGTTTCTCGATCGTATCCAACTTTGCTTTGTCCACCTCCAATCCTTGAGCTGACACCTTATGGCCCAAAATTATGCCCTCTTCAACCATGAAGTGGCATTTTTCCCAATTTAGTATGAGGTTTGTATCCTTATATCGCTGCAATACCATGACCAGATTCTATAGACAAGTGTCAAAATTGTCTCCATAGACCGAGAAATCGTCCATGAAGACTTCAACATTCTTCTCCACCATATCTGAAAAAATAGCCATCATACACCGTTGAAAAGTTGCGGGTGCGTTTCATAGCCCGAACGACATCCTCCAAAACGTAAATGTGCCGTAAGGGCATGTAAATGTTGTCTTCTCTTGATCCTCAGGAGCGATGGCGATCTGATTATATCCCGAGTATCCATCCAATAAACAGTAAAACTCATGTCCTGCTAACCTGTCTAACATTTGATCAATAAAAGGTTGCGGGAAATGATCCTTTCGGGTTGCCTTATTCAATCTCCTGTAATCGATGCACACCCTCCACCCTGTTACTGTCCTTGTTTGAATTAACTCGTTGTCCTCATTCTGTATCACCGTCATTCCCCCCTTTTTTAGGCACACAATGAATCAGACTTACCCATTTACTGTCAGAAATTAGATATATGACACCGGCATCCAATAATTTTAGAATTTCCTTCTTGACCACTTCTTTCATGATTAGGTTAAGTCGACGTTGATGCTCCACCGATGGACTTGCATCATCCTCCATCAGAATCTTGTGCATGCAAAATGATGGGCTAATGCCTTTTATATCTGCAATCGTCCATCCAATTGCTGATTTATGATCCCTAAGCACCCTCAACAATTTTTCTTCCTGCAATTCGTTAAGTGTAGCAGAAATAATTACAGGTAAAGAATTTGAATTGCCTAAATACGCATACCTGAGATGATTAGGGAGTGGCTTAAGTTCCAATGTTGGTGGCTCTTCCAATGATGGTTTCAATTTTTCTGCAACTGTCTCCTCGGTGCGCAGAGGTTCAACCGGTGCTCTGAATCGGCTAACTCGTGGCAACGAGTCTAGCATCTGTAATATGTCCACAAATTTCGGATCGTCTTTTTCTTCATCCCCCAATAAAGTTTTTTCTAATGAATCGTTGATCAAACTCTTGCTCATATCTTCGCTGGTAATTTGCTCAATTAAATCCATTTGAAAACACTCTTCCACATCCGTAGGATATTTCATGGCCTTGAATACATTGAATTTTATTTCTTGGTCTTGGACTCTCATAGTAAGTTCTCCTTTTTGCACGTCTATGAGTGTCCTTCCCATGGCTAAGAAAGGTCTCCCTAGGATGATCGGGATGTTCTTATCTTCATCAAAATCCAGAATAATAATGTTCGGAGGGAATATAAACTTATCTACTTTGACCAGAATGTCCTCTACAATGCCTCTCGGATATGTGATTGACCTATCCGCCAACTGCAATGAAATATTTGTAGGCTTTGGCGCGGGCAAACCCAATTCCAAATATACTGATAATTACATCAAGTTTATACTTTCCCCCAAATCACATAAACATTTGTTAAATGACATTTTCCCGATCGTGCACGGGATAGTAAAGCTCCCCGGGTTTTTGAGTTTTGGTGGAAGCTTCTTCTGTAACACCGCACTACACTCCTCTGTTAGTGCCACCATTTCGAATTCTTCCCATTTCTTCTTCCTCGACAGAATTCCTTTCATAAACTTCGTATAACTCGGCATTTGCTCTAGGGCCTCTGCGAATGGGATGTTAATATGAAGTTTCTTGAACACATCTAAAAACTTTGCGAACTGCTTATCTGATTTCTGTTTTTGGACCCTCTGCTGAAACGGCAGTGGAGGAAAAACAATCAGCTCACTATTTAACTTTATTTCCTCGATTTTGTTACCCTCCACTCCGTTACTGTCATCAACCTTTTCCTCCAGCGTTGCTGAATTTTCTGCACTATTCCCACCGAGATGTTTTCCACTTGTCAACGTAACTGCTTGACATTGCTCCTGATTACCCTTAAGATTTCTCTCAGTGTCGCTAGGTAATGTTCCCTGTGGTCTATTATTTAATGCCAACGCAATTTGACCTATCTGATTCTCTATATTTTTGATAGCAATAGCTTGATTCTTCATAGCCAAATCGTTGCTAGTTATGTACCTTACCCATATTTCCTCCCCATCAGATTTCCTGTCCTGCTGTTGAACCTGTTGTGGATGACTATGAAAACCAGGGGGATATGATGGTCGTGGAGCTTGAGTTTGCTAATTATTGCTCCATGAAAGGTTTGGGTGGTTCCTATTCCCCTGGTTGTAGGTGTTTTGGTAAGAATTTTATGGAATTCTATTGTAGTTGCCTATGAACTGAACGGATGCTGGATTTATTGCACACTAATCTGTCGGATGATCACCCGCACACAATTCACATACTACCATAACCTACTGAACTTTTTGAACTTGAGCCCCTGTCATCGTATTTACCCTCTCATTCATCGTATCAAACTTCATGGATAATGCAGAAAGCTGTGCTTGTATAGCTGTTACTCCATCTAATTCCAAGATCCCAGCCGCCTTTGCCTGTGTCATTCTTGCTGTAGGCCATTGGTAGTTATTTGCCGCCATTATTTCTATCAAATTGTATGTGTCCTCGTAACTCTTAGCCATAAATGCACCGCCCGATGCTGCATCAATGCTGGTTCTGACATTTTCATTTAGCCCGTTATAGAAAGTGTTCATTTGTAACCACTTGGACAATCCATGATGTGGGCACTTCCTGAGTAATTCCTTGTATCTCTCCCATGCCTCATATAGTGACTCCCAATTCTGCTGCTTAAACATTGTGATGTCATTCCTCATTTTCGCAGTCTTCGCCGATGGAAAAAATTTGGCAAGAAATTTTTGAGCCAAATCCTCCCACGTAGTGATCGAACCCGACGGTAAAGAATGTAACCAAATCTTTGCCTTATCCCGTAAAGTGAATGGGAACAAGCGAAGTCTTACTGCCTCATTCGACACCCCCATTGTACTTGAATGTGTCGCACATTTCTAGAAAACTGATTAAATGCTCATTCGGATAATCATTTGCCATTCCCCTAAACTGACATGAGTTCTGCATCATCTGAATGGTCCCAGGCTTAATTTCAAAAGTGTTCGCAGCTATTACAGTCCTAGTAATGCTCGACTGCAGATCAATCACCCTAGGTGTGGCAAAATCCCTCAACGCTTTCTGGTCTTTGGCAGCCATCATTCCTTCCTTATCAAAATTTTTGAATTCGTTCCTCGTTTTCTCAATCCACTTACTCAACTTTTGAAATCGTCTGTCAATGTCGTCCTAAAAAGGAAGCAAGTTTGGATGTTTAGATCGTGTTTGTATAAACCAATGTCGAAAACCTGAAATAGAGAAAACAAAATAAAAATGTTTAAGTAAAACTGGACTAATTAAACTGATATCGTAAAAAATATTAAAATCTCGGCTAAATTGTCCCCGGCAATGGCGCCAAAAACTTGTTGGGTAAAATCTATATATGCACAACACGCAAGTATACGTGGTCAACAAGTAATAAAGTAGTGAATAGAGTATCGTTCCCACGAGGACAAAATATCAAGAATTTTAACTTCACAAATATCAATTTTGTATTAACCCTAATTTTATTAAACTAATCAATTCAATGGTTTTAAATTATAAAAAAAACTAAATTAATAAAGAAATAAACTATCACATAACAGTCACCAATAACGAAATCCAGAATTTCAAACAATTAATGGAGAATTAGACTTATGATTTCACCCTGAGCTTTACTCTGATTATCAAACCTTTATTCTAACTCAATTTAATATCCCAATTTATTAATCAAGAACATGAACGTAGTAAGAGCTTTCTCTCGATGCACTAATACCGTAATAACATCAATCCACAATTAAGATAGAAATCCATTAAACACCTAAATTAACCAACTCACTATATCTCTATGTGAACTGCAATTAAAGAAGGTTGAAGTTTAAGCTCTCTATAAGATTACATGTGATGTCAAGCGTATCTCTACCTTAACAATAATCAAAAATCTGCTATCGACAAAATTAATGACACATGCTATATTAACTAGGTCTAGATTCGAATCTCCTCTCTCGATTCCTTTCAAATTCACAAAGAACTGTTGATCAGGCAATTCATAAATTCATGCTCAAGTTAACATAGATAAACTGAAAATATATTCTTGAATTGGAAATCAAAGTTATAGAATCATCGTTTCGCCCAAAGATCCATCACAAGTCTAATAAATAAATTAGTTCATAACGAATGAATTAAAATCTGAATAATTTATTGAAAACATCCTTCCAATTATAAATAAGACTAAAGAGAAGAAGAATAATGAAAACCCCTTCACGTAGTCTTGATTTGCAACTGTCGTGACAATCTCTAAAAATTATTCCTCCAACGTTTGCTCTTCAATCCTAGAAATTGCTCTCGAATTATGCTCTGCGTGTTGTAAGATTATTGTTTTTTTATGTAATAGCAAGCTCTCTTCTCTTCTGGCCGGGATCCACTTTTGTAGAGTCCATGCGCATCATTAAAGTCCAAGAAACCGAGCTATAGCAGAAGTCAAAACAGAACATGACACTTGCAGAATTGGGACCCCCGCCCAGGCGGGGGGTGCAATACTAAACAGGCCCACCCCGGCGGGCATGGCCACTGATTTCCAATTTTTCTTTCTTCAACTTTTTTCTATTTTTTCTCCAAAATGACCGCTTTTCCTCGCCACTTGCATCCATGACCACCCTACAAATAAAATAACTTAAAACGAGTAAAAACGAACACAAAACATGAAGATAACTATGAATTTAAACTCGAAATGAATATCAATTCGTGTATATAAAATCCACTTATCAATGTGTCCCTCTTGTCCACAGTTAAAACACACTCCTTTTCCCTTCAAACATATTCCCGGATGCTTTTTACTGCAACTTGTACATGGCTCACCTCTTTTTCTATTATCTCCTGTCTTATTACTCGATTGAGTATTCTCGCTCCATTTTCTCTTATTCGGATTACTACCACCACTGCTTCCACCATCAGTTGTTTTCTTCCTCTTATCCTAATGAAATCGAGATGCAGCTTCGCTCCCTTCTTCAGCAATTAACACTTTCTCCAGTAAAGCTGCGAACGTATTGATCTGCAATACCGCTACCTTGGTGAATATCCCTGGCTTCAGCCCATTCTCGAATCTTCTTGCTTTCCGTAATTCTGTATCCACCCGATGAGGTGCAAATCTTGTTAATTTGTTGAATTTGGCAGCGTATTCCATAACCGACATATTCTCCTACTTCAATTCCAAAAAGTTTACTTCCATTCTTGCTTGCATACTTTCTGAGAAATAATTTTCAAAAAATAATTCCTTAAACCTTGTCCAGGTTACTACTGCTGTACCGGCTCTTGCCTGATTTGTCTCCCACCAATAATTAGCTCCTCCCTTCATTAAGTATGTTGCAAAGGCCGTCTTCTTTTCTTCTACTACTCGCGCAATGACGAATGCTTTCTCCATCTCCTTTACCCAAGTTTAGGCTTCAATTGGATCAGTGGTCCCTTTGAATTTAGGCGGTCCTACCGCTTTAAAGTCCTTAAAATGTGCCAATCTTTCAGTTTGTTGATTTCTCGCTCTTCCTCTTGCAGCTGAACCTCTGTTTTCTATAGCTTCGGCTATCATATTTGCAAAGTTTTGCATTGGGTCAACTTGACCCCCTTTATTATTTATCGACTGCTCTTCTCTTTGATTTCAATTTTGTCGTCCAGGCGGCATGATCTGGTTTAATTAAAAATCTTACATTAATTCTCTTTCCCTATACCAATTCTTAACACAATAAAAATTCAACACATAATTCTCATATAATCACATATTTATTCAAATAGCACATAGTACATATAGTACTTAACACATTTACTATTCCTTTTTAATCATATCAGGATTAACAACACAACTTTACACAAAAAGTTGTAATTCTCCATTTACACATAGTTATTCCCAGTTCGTCAAACTTATCACACTTATGAGTTCAGGAACTTGCCACAATTATATGAGTGTATGAACTTATCCTAGTCAGACCTTTGGCATCCATTCGCCGAGGGGTTCAAAACATTTCATATAATTATGAGTCATGAACTTACCATAAGTATGAGTTTTAAGAACTTACAAAGTAATCTTAATCTTATATTCATATAGAAAATAAAGATTTCATTCATATAAAAATATTATTACATTTATATTCATGCAAATAATACATAGTACTTTTCAGTACACTGCACATACAACTACAAACGGTTACTATCCCATTGTGATAAAAGTCGGGATTCATTACTACAACTTTACACAAAAAGTAGAGGCATACGAAAGTTATCTCCTATTCCTACCAAAGCGAATATTATACTCCAAAAGATTATACTCCTCACACTTAATCTTTCTACCATCCACTTCCTCCATCTTTCTTCCTTTTAGGATAATTTTTAACCCTATGACTCATTCCACCACATGCAAAACATCCTCCTTTCTTTGGTTTACGACAATTTGGTGATAGATGTCCTTCCTGACCACAATTGTAACACACATTCTTACCCCACATACATTCCCCCACATGGTTCTTTCCACACTTGCAACATACTAGTTTTTTCTTTGAATGCGAATTCTCTGTGTTGTTGTCACTGTCTTAGTTCTTTTTCCTTTTATTATTCTTCTTTTTCTTACCTACCTTTTTAGATAATACACTACACTTAACCCTCATTCTACCGACTTGTGCCTTCAAATTATTTTGTTCTTTTGTCATCTCGCGTAATACTCTTCTGTCTTCCATAATTCCTCCAGAAGAAGTACTTTAGTCCTGTAGTCTTGAAATTCTGTAGATGCTTGACCTTCTTCGATTGCTACTTTTCCTTCTTCTCCATCTTTGATTTTTATTCATGGCTCCACTTTTTTCTCTTTGGAATATACTTCTTCCTCTTAATCCAGCTCCATCTCAGGGTACTCGTCATGATCGCTTGCTAGATTTACCGCAGGTTCATCTCTTAAAACTTCCTCAATTGACTCACTCTGAGTTGGCACCTCGGCTAATGGCATTGGTACAACAGTCGCGGGCATCTCTATACTTTTCTTATCTTCTCCCGACATCCTACAATCAGTTTAAACAACTTGATTAGTACTTCACCAATACAAACTTCTCACACTAAGTGTTCTCATATCTCACTATCAATACATTTTATCAATCTCTCATTTCACAACTTGATTAGTACTTCACCAATACAAACTTCTCACGCTTATGGTTATAATCCTAGGGTTTTCCCCACCCCACTTAAGATTTACAACCTACATTTAAGACTCCAAATTTTTATAAATAAAGATTTAATTTCTCTAATTATTATTTTGAAATAGTAAGGGGTTGATTTGATTAATGTGGTTAGTTATGGGTAAAATGAGCAAATATTTCAAATAAGCAAGTGGTTATAAATTATTCATTTTTATCGGAGAATATTCATTTGGTCGTGGAATATTCTTGCTGTCGGGGAATATTTGTATGACGGCGCAGCATTGTGTGGGCCCCATAACGGAAAGCGATTGGATGAAGAAAACGACAAGTATAAATTATTTGTAAATAACGACGCAGTTGTTACCGTTAACACTGTTGGAATACCCGGTGGTTAAAACACAGTAATACGCGTTGTTGCACAGTAGCATACGGTATTGCACCAATTATTGATTCTTACATAAGAAGGCACTACTCAATAATTGTTACAGTAGTTATTGTTCAGTATTTTATTTTATTGATTCAATAATTGCTGCATTGATATTTTATATTACTATTGTTTCAATAATTGTCACTACATAGTATTTTCCATTATCGAAGTAATAATTCATATTATCTAAATAATATTATTAGAAAATATTATTGGCAATGTCTAGAAAGTTCTGTCTAAGGAGAGGTTTGGTCATCTAATTACATGCCAGTAAGGATAAATTCTTATTGGAAAGCCCCCTCTTTTCTGGGAACTGCCTGGTTGTCAGTATTATGATTCTGTAATATTATTTGTGAATAATTAATTATTAATTTATATGATGAGAAAAATATTAATTTTATGCGGATATAGATGGAGAAAATTTTAAATGTGACAATTGTTGAAAATTGATATTTTATCTTTTCTGATAAAATAATATTTTATTATTATAATGGTGATATTTTTACAATGAATGTGGGATATATGAGTATATGAGGAGGAAGCGTATTTTTGTTCAATAAATGTTTAACACATGTTTGGTGTTACAAAAAATGTTTAACACATGTTTTGTGTGTTGGTGGACACAATTTTTGACTGAAAATTGATTATAGCCTGTAAAATCATTCGTTTGTGAATTTCGGTAAATTTCTGTTTGGAATTTGGAAAAACTTTCTTCTGCAAAATTGTAGAGAATTAAATTTCCTATGAAAAGGACACGAGGTTCGAATTTTTCTGATAAATGGCTATTTATTATGAATTATTGAAGTTTCGAATTATTTAGTCTGAATTGATTTTGTAACAAAAATTGTTTAAAACATGTTTTTCATTGTTGGTGCATTTGTGTGGAAAATGTGTTTTTGATGTGGTGGGCTAAGGAAAATTTGGTTATAAATATATTATTATATTCAATTTTCTACTTTGGTGTTTCTAAGTATTTTTTTATAAATAGGGTGCTTAGGTTAGAATTGAAAATCATTCCAGAAACTGAAGTTTTCTCTCTACTTCTCTCTCTATATTATCAAGCGTATTCTTGTGAGTATTTTGATACTTTGAGTGTTGCTATACGGTGCAAGTTCCCTTCAGTACTATATCCAGTATTCCAGTCAAAAGTATTATCTTTCCAAGGTAAGGGATGTTATTTTCTTCGTAAGTGATATTATTTCTTCAATATCATTATGCCGAAATATTGGTTGGAACTTTTTATCAAATTTGGAACTTTTTTATGTCGGGGTTATTATTCATGAGCTACTATTCACGAGTTACTATTCATAAGTTACTATTCATGAGTACTATTCACGAAGCATGATGATTTTTTTTTGTGAAATTTTTATCTTTTAGTGTCAGAGTTACTATTCACGTATACGACACTATTCACGAATACGACACTATTCATAAAAAAATTAAAATTTTCTTTTCTGTGTCCAAGATTGTCTGTTATGATTCCTATCTTTGATTGGATCTATGTTTTGGTCTTCATTCTTGAATTTTACTCCACTCTGGTTATTTATGAAGTATTTTTGAACTTGGATTGTTTAAAGTACGAATCCTTAATATTTGTTGTTTTGTTTTACTGTAATCGTTTTTTTTAAAAATATTTTTCATCATCCTCAGTCCTAAATGATGGTCTAACTGAATATCTTTGGCCTGTAGTGCAAAGATGAATAATTTCTGATGAATATCTTTGGCCCGTAGTGCAAAGATGAACATGTGTTTAGATGAACATGACCAACTGATGAATATCTTTGGCCTGTAGTGTAAAGATGAATATTTGATTTCAGTTAAATATTGATTGATGTTACAGGGATAAAAGATAGACGGTGAACTTTTAAATTCATATATAGAAGATAGTAGATTTCATTCTCTACTTAACTCTTCTAATGAATTATTATTTCCGTCGCGAATATTAATTTCAAACTTATTGTCTATTGTATTCTATTAGATTTTTCCCTGTTAAGGACTAATGATAATTTGTTATATATTATCTTAGTCATAATGTTCTTTACTAGGCTAGTTGAGCTCACCATTTTCCTTGTTGTTCCATTTTTCTTCTCAGGAGGCGAGAATGTAGCGAGTACTAGTCGGGGTGTGGAATGATGGTTCTAGAAGTGGTTCTAGTAGTCCTCACTATTCTGTAAAAATAGTGTATTAATAATTGTAATGAGGACTTATTTGAGTGTGGATATTGTCTAAATGATAATATTTATATTTAAACTCACAGTTTTTATGTTGTATTAATAAAGTTGTAGTTATTTCTGTACCATGTATTTTGACAACTCAGAATGGGTGTTGTATACCTATTTTGGGGGCGTCACACTACAACTCTACTGCAAACTTATGACACCTTGGTCACTACAGCTTTGATACCAATCTGTGACGCCCCCAAATCCGGGGTACCTGACCCTCAAGTTTGGTGCTCACGATCCATAATATAATAACATCTAACTACCCATTCATTGATGAACATAAACTTACATAAAGGTCATCTAACCTTAACATTACAAATTTACCCTTTAGATATACAAAAAGGGTTTACAAAGCAACATAGTAAATATGCTTAACATAAAACTACTCCAGCACTATTCCTTTGCCTTTGTTCTGCTTATCCCCGCTGGCCTCATCGTTCCTAGCTGAAATATTTTATTTAGCAAGGGTGAGCAACAAGTTTTCCCTGCAAGTTAAGATATACAATAAATGATTTATATATCATGAATAGAAGAGTCTAGCTTGTATAGAACTTCAGCAACAATTAAATGATTTTGAGATTGCGGAATAATAATTCAATCTCAATAATAAAACTTTCTACTATTTCATACTGAATAACATATTCGATATAAAAGAGTATAATTCTTTCAAAGATTCAATAATATTCAATTGAATAAAAGGAATTAACAATACGACAACGATCTTTAATAAAGTGGGATATACCCAGATTTCATGCTGAGTGATCACAGAGGATCATGAACTAATAGAGGAATCATTTAGTTATTAAAAACTAAATTACCACAAGAATATAAATTAGTTATAAAAACTGAACTATACTCTTCTGTAAGTACCTGGAGTGGCCAACTCCTTTGTACCCTATATTATGCATAATACTCAATAATAGCGCATATGTCGATTTACGACATTAAAATTTGTTCATCTCAGTCTTACTCCACGAATCCGTACCACAACAATATGGTTTGGATTACTTTCAAAGAAATACTATGATTTCAATAATTATTAACAATACTAATCTAGCCGAAATCAATGACATAGATCTTTCAATAACAATTTAGTTTATAATGAATAGAACATTTCATGCTTTAACAAATATTAGTCTCGCCTAAACAATTAGCTGAGACATGATTTATATTTAGTTCAAATAATAGAACATTATTCAATTTCACTACGTATGAATTTCAACAATCATTATAGATGTGAATAACTATCAATAATTATTCACTACCATGCTTGAAAAATAGTAACTCAAGTTGAGTTAGGAAACTTTCCTTTCGCGTTGATTACTGCTACACAATATAATTAACTGCGTTCGTAAGACCTATGATCAATAATATCGGTCTCACAATTAGTACAATATTTCATAACACACAACGCTGTAATTCACACTAAATCTTTTCCTAGACACATTACCACATAGTCACATCAGTGTTTATAACCTATATAAACACTTATCAAGTCTAACTAGTTTGGTCTGGTTGGACTTCGGTCCATTCTCGGTATTCTGGTCACTCTATCCGACAATTAACACATTTATTGTCAATTAAATTTCGGTCTCTAAGCTTCTATATTATTTTAGATAAGTCAAATATCGTTTATAATATTTTTCGGAAGCTTTTAATAATTTATAAACAATTATTATTATTTATAATAAATTTTCAAACAATTGAATCATTTTAAAATGATTTAATTATCAAATAATAGTATTATCATTAATATTTAATAATATAAAAATATTAATGTTATACTTGTCAAAATACTAAAGTTATTTATTAATAACTTAAAATATTTTTAAATCATCAATATTCTAATTAAATAATTTTTAAATTAATTAAAATCATTTTTAAACCATCACCAATAATATTTAAATATTAATGAAATTATTATTAAAAATTTAAAAGTCATTAATTATAACTTTAAATATTTTTAAAATATTTTTCTCATTTTAAATGATTTTTAAATCAATAATATCATTTTAAATTTATTTATTTAATACAATAATTAAATAAATCTAATATCATTAATATTAATTTATTAATGAGAATTCTCCAAAAATATTGAAAATTTTATTTTATAATTCAAAATATTTTCTAACACTTTATTCTTATTTAAAATGATTTTTAAATTAATAAAATTATTTTTAACTTATTTATTTAATTTAATAATTAAATAAATCTAATATCATTAATATTGATTTATTAATAAAAATTCTCTAAAAATATTAAAAGTTACATTTTATAACTCAAAATATTTTTAAGTACATTATTCTTATTTAAAATAATTTTTCATAATATTAAATCATTTTTCTCTAATTTATTTAACACACTAATTAAATAAATTAAATATCATTTTTATTCAAATAATTATAATTATTAAATAAAAATGTCCCAAATAATTAAAAGTAATTTTTTTGAATTTAAAATGATTTTAAAAACCATTTTTGTAATTTTTAGAATTTATTTCTATTTTTAAGTAATTTTCGGAATATTCAGAAATTAAAAATTAATTAACCTATCGCTAAAGGTCTTTAGCGACAGTAACCGTCGCTGTTGGTGTTCTTGAGCTCAAGAACACTGACAGCTTCGTGTTCATGATTGCTCGTTTGACCAGCTATGATTCGCAGCTCAGACATGTTCAGGGTTTGTTTAAACGTTAATATTGTAGTAAGTATGCACCACTACAATAAACAACCACTATATAAGTCATACAACAACACAAGATGAAGATCTAGGCTAGCAAATATGTTGTCAGAACCAAGTCTAGGTTTTCTGGGTAACCCAAAAACCCAGCAGCTTCGAGGGACTACTTTTGAGCTCGATTATTTATATGTTATGTTCTTAATTCATGTTGTTTGATGGTTCAAACTTAGAGTCCATGTGTCAATGAACATAAATACAACAATATTACAGTTCAACAACATCTAAATCTCCATAATCAGTACGGTCAAACTATGTCAAAACGTTTGTTCTAACTGTTTCTGGGTTTTCCAGAAAAATCAATCCGTGACCGTGGGGCCGGGTTTGACCACTGACTATGTCCGATCACTTGATGTTATAAATGATCTAAAATCATAGAATCAAAGAACATATAACAGGCTACAAGTATATTACAACAAAATCATTAACAAACTTAAACACTGATAGATCTGGGCTTCGAAAAATGTTGTCAGACGCCATATTACACTTTCTGGGTTACCCAGAAAGTTCATGGTCAACGTCGGTCAACGGTGTTTGACCATGAATAACGTGAAATCTGAACATGTAATGACTCTGCTTTCTTTTTCAAAATAAAGACCTTCTACCCGACTACGGATCCAAAACATCAAACAACAAACATCATAAACATAAACGAATCTGTGGCGCTTGGCATTAGCTTGTCAGACCACAAACCATGTTCTTGGACAGTTTTAGAAAAACTCGATTTTAAAGCATTTTGATGCTATGGATCTATGTTATATCAATATAGATCATCATTAAACATCATCTAGCAAAGATCTAAACACATAAACACAAAATCTTTCTTAGCAACTTGGATCAAAAATAAAAATTAGGTTTATACCTTTCTAATTCAATCTTTGATTTTTTGCTCTACAAATCTGATCTAGGTGATCAAGTGGGTGTTTATGGAACTGATTTGCCTAAGAAATTTCGGATGCTAAGAGAGAGAGAGAGAATTAGTGAGAGCTAGTTGGCCAAATGAGCAAGTTTTATGATTTTCTCTCTTTTGAATCTATATATATTACTTATATGTTGCTTGATCTGAGGTTGATGCCCATTATAGACTGATTTGCTGGATGTTTTTAAGTGACCAAGTCAAATGGTTAGGTCACCCACTAAAGGTCTTGGACAATTTACAAGTTAACTATATAAATAATAAAAAGGGCATTTTGGTCTTTAGCAAAATAAATTTAATGGCATTCTTGTCAATTGCATAAACTCTTAGGGTTTAACCCTTAGGTTTTAACCCTAAGGTTCTAACCCTTATGTTTTTAAACATCTAATTCTAGAATTTTCTAATCAGGGTTTAAAAATAGAAAATTAAGAATTTCGAAAATGTAATTATGGTTTTAAATAGAAATTAATATTTCTAAAGTATAATTAGGGTTTCCTAATTATAATATCATATACTAATCACTTTAGGCTTGCTAATTAGGATTATGGTTTCTTAATTTAGGGTTTAGGATTCCCGAATGGGAAATTAGGGTTTCCCGACGTACAATTAGGGTTTTTAACCGTACATTTTGTTTTCTAAATCTGAGATTAGGGTTTTTTAATCTCTTATTAGGGTTTATAAATTTTAAACTTTATCCGATCAATCATTGAACAAAATCTCTATACATTACAAACACGTACTTATCAAAATAATTATTTTAATTCTATTTTCTATCGAATCCCTTTCTAAAAATTAGGGTTAGGGTTTCTAATATTTTTAAGCACAACTCTACTCTAATTTTATTAGTCAATACACAAATTGACCTTCTCGATACACGTATCACAAGTACTTGTCACAAAAATGATAATTAATATTAATTAAAAAATAATTTATTCATAAAATTTTGTTTATTCGAAGTCTCAGGTTATCACAATAGTACCTTCATGTATACCTCTATTTTAAATTTAGTCATGCAAATATTATCAATCTTGCACCACCTCCCCTAATAGTACATCCATGTGAATCAATAGTACACACATGTGAACAAATAGTTATAAGCATGTGAATTAATAACAATTAATTGCTCATTTATCCGATTGGTCAATATAACCTCCAAAGATCAATTATTATCGGAATAGATGTCGATTTCAACAAACACTAATAATCCCAACACAATGGAAATATAAATTTCATCTTTAATCAACACGAACTTATTCATCATTAATATTATAACTCACAATATTTAACAACCAGATCGTTCCCAGGAAAGAGGGGGCTTTCCGATAAGGATATCTCCTTATTGGCGCGCAATTAGATGACCAAACCTATCCTTGACAGAACTTTCTAGACTTTGTCAACATTAGAAATAATAATATGAATAACTTTGTCGTCTCAATTATTGATTTAATAATAATAAATATTATGAAAATGATACTGTGACAATAATTGAATCAATAATATGAGAGATATTATGCATCAATTACTGTAGCAATAATTGAGTATAACTGAGTGACTTCTCACGTAAGTATCAATAATCAATACCGTGTGATACTATGCAACCACGCGTAATACTGTACTTTTACCACCGGGTAGTTCAACAGTTTAACGGTAAAACTTTCGCCGTTATTTATATAAAAATATATTTCTGTCGTTTTTTAACTACGACAATACTTCCGTTGTGGGGTCCAACAATGATTGTGCTGTCGTACGAATATTCCCTGTTAAAATGATTACTCCCCAACCAATCGAATATTATATAACCACTTGTTTATTTTGCAAAATTTGTAAATAATACCCACAGCTATAACATTATATCAAATCCACACCATAATATTAAAAAATATATTTCGAGAAAAATTAATCTTTATTCATAAATGTTAGTGTATTACAACCTCCACTTCTTATGAAATTTCGTCCTCGAATTTAGGGTGCGTATCTGGTATGTTGAAGACGTGAGGATACCTTGACTTCATTTCAGATTTTAACTCCCAAGTCATTTCTTCAACATCGTGGTTTCTCCACAAAACTTTGACTTGAGGTATAACCTTGGAGCGTAGAATATGATCCTTCTTATCCAAGATTTTAACAGGTACCTCCTCAAACATTAAATCTTCCGCTATCTCGTCCGGTTCTAATTCAATAATATGGTCCGGGTCTTTCACATATTTACATAATATAGATATGTGAAAAACGTTATGAACACGAGACATACTTGGCGGTAAGAATAGTCTATATGCCACAGTTCCTACTCGATCGAGGTTTAAAAATGGGCCAATGAATTGAGGATTGAGCTTTCCTCTCTTTCTAGATCTCGTAACTTTTTTCAATGGAGCAACACGTAACAATAAATCTTGTCCCAACTTTCTTTGAAGTCAAGGATACAGAGTCTTAATAAATCTTCAAGAGTTTGAATAGTCATCTTTGACTGCCCGTCCGTTTGAGGATGATATGCCGAACTAAATCGTAAATCCGTGCCCATAGCTTTTTGTAAACTAACCCAAAATCGTGAATTAAATCTTGGGTCTCGATCAGAAATTATGGATACTGGCATACCAGGAAATCTTACAATCTCGTTTATGTACATACGAGCAAGACATTCAAGTGTATAAGTTTCTCGTATCGGTAAGAAATGAGTAAACTTGGTCAATCTAACAACAATGACCCAAATCGCATCTATGCCTTGAGAAACCCTGGGAAGACCAGTAACGAAATCCATGGTAATGTGCTCCCACTTCCATTCTAGAATTTCAAGTGGTTGCAATTGACCTTTTGGCACTTAATGCTCCGCCTTGACTCGTTGACAAGTTAGACACCTTGAGATAAACCCCGTTATCTCTCTCTTCATATTGCTCCACCAAAATGTATGTCGAAGATAATGATACATTTTGGTACTCCCAAAATGGATTGCAAACGGTGTGTTGTGCGCCTCCATCATAATTTTATACTTCAAGTCAGAATCGTTAGGAACACAAAGTCTGGAGTTGACTCAAAGTATTCCTTCTTCATCGATTCTTACTTCCGGAATAGCACCTTCTTGCACTTTCTTTCTCATACGCATCAGCTCCAGGTCTGTAGCTTGAGCAGCTTTAATTTTATCAATTTGGTTCTACACGTAAATTTGCCATCATCGCGTGGGTCCCTGGAGTCTTTAACTCTATCTCCATCCTTTGTAAGTCATACAAAATGGTCCTTTGTGTTGACAATATCGCACTCGTACCCGCATATGATCTTCTACTCAATGCGTCAGCTACGACGCTCACTTTTCCAGGATGGTATTGAATGGTATGATCGTAATCTTTCAATAGCTCAAGCCTTCGTCGTTGTCGCATGTTGAGTTCCTTTTGAGTGAAGAAATATTTGAGGTTTTTATGATCCGTATAGATCTCCACCTTCTCTCCATACAGGTAATGCCTCTAAATCTTAAGTGCAAAAATGACAGCTGCCAACTCTAGATCATGAGTAGGATAATTCCTCTCATATTCTTTGAGTTGTCGTGAGGCATAGGCTATGACTTTCCCATGTTGCATGAGAACACATCCTAAACCTTTTCCTGAAGCATCACTGTATATGACAAATCCCTCCGAACCAGCTGGTATTGTCAGAACAGGTGCTGAAATGAGCCTTCTCTTGAGTTCTTGAAAACTCTACTCACATTCCTCGCTCCAACTGAATTTTGTATCTTTTCGAGTCAGCTAAGTTAATGGAGTAGCGATTCGAGAAAATCCTTCCACGAACCTCCGATAATAACCAGCTAAGCCCAAAAAGGTACGTACTTCGGTCACTGACTTAGGTTGCTCCCAGCTTTAAATTGCTTCAATCTTTGTCGGGTCAATAGATATTCCGTGATTTGATATCACGTGGCCAAGATATGCTACTTCCTTAAGCCAGAACACTCATTTCTTCAACTTGGCATATAATTTTTTTTTCAGGAATCTTTTGGAGTATCAGCCTCAAGAGTTGCTCATGATCTTCATGGCTTTTGGAGTAAATGAGGATGTCATCAATAAAGACGACCACAAAGTGATCCAAATATTCCTTGAATACTCGGTTCATCATATCCATGAAGGCAACATGAGCATTATTCAATCCAAAAGACATGACTAGGAATTTGTAATGCTCGTACCGAGTTCTAAAAGCAGTCTTTGGAATGTCATCAATTTTAATCTTTAATTGATGATATCCGGAACGAAGATCGATATTTGAAAAGATTTGGCGCCTTGCAACTGGTCAAACAAATCATCAATACGAGTTAACGGGTACCTATTTTTGATGGTGACATGATTCAACTCTCGATAATCAATTCAAAGTCGTATACTTCCATCTTTCTTCTTCACGAATAGAACAGGAGCACCCCAATGAGATGTACTAGGACGAATGAAACCGATATCTAATAATTCTTGTAGTTGGGTTTTTAACTCCTGAAGTTCAATAGGAGCCATTCGATATGGGGCTTTGGAAATGGGTTTTGTACCAGATTCATGTTCGATACAAAATTCAATTTCACGCTCTGGGGGTAGGCCAGGAAGTTCTTTAGGGAATACGTCAGGAAATTTATTAACAATAGAAATATTATTCAAATCGGACGTATTTTTGTTTAAATCTGTGACATGTGCTATGAAAGCTTGACATCCATTTTTTAATAAACGAATAACTTTATGGCTTGATATTACAGTGATTCACTTTAGTGGTTTGGTTTCTTGAATTTTCATAATAAGTTGGTTAGGAATATGAAAGCTAACAACCTTACAAAAACAATTGATTTTAGCATGATGAGTAGTTAACCAATCAATCCCTAAAATCACATCAAATGCAAGTATTTTTAAAGAGATAAGATCGACAGGTAACGTGCGGTTACCGATTTGAATCAAACAAGACTTATAAATAGGGGATGTGATGAAGGTTTCTCCCAATAGAGTTTCAATAGATAAATCAAAGTCTAATTTCTCCGGAGTTAAATTTAAACGTTGAGCGCAAGTAGGAGAAATAAAAGAATGGGTAGAACCGGTATCAAATAAGGTATAGACTTTGCTAGAGTTTATGATTAGCTTACCCTTGATCACCTCGTTTGGATTTCTCGCTTTTTGGGAGGTTACGACAAACGCTCTCCCTTGAACTATCAGTTTTTTCTTGTCTGGGGCGGCCTTTGATGCCTCTATCCCAGCTGGACTTAACTTCGGTGCACGACAAAATTGGGCTAGGTGACCTTCTCTTCCACAATTGTAACATGCTTTGGACTGTTGCATACAGTTTGGACTGATGTGTCCTTCCCCTCCGCATTTGTAACATACGACCAGCGGTCGTTCTCCTTCCTTAACAACAAGTGCTGGTACTGACGTCCTTCCATCATTATTAAATCTCCTCTTCTTGAAATTCCCACTTTTATTGTCCTGGCCATGATTACTACCGAAGTGGTTACCATTTCTGGCGTGTTGACTTCCACCACGTTTGTTGTCACCGCTTCGATGACTGCTACCACTCGTATTATCATTTTTCCGGCTGCTCTCTCTTGGTTGGGTTGAATCGTTATCGCGTTCCAATAACTGAGCCCTATTTACAACATTTGAATACAAACACAGTTTGTGAGAAATTGGGTATTGACATATCTCAGGTTTCAAACCTCTTAGAAACATCCGCGTCATTCTCTCCTCATTATCAACCAAGTGGAACGCAAACCAGGATAACTCAGCAAACTTAGCTTTGTACTATGGTACGATCATATTGTTTTGCTCCTGCTTGATAAACTCTACCTCTTTCATGTGACGAATACTTTTGGGAAAGTATTTATCGTTGAACAGTTCTTGGAACTTATCCCAAGACATCTTCAGTGCGGCAGGTTGAGTACGCTTTACCAATTCCTACTAATAATCTGCCTCTCCTCGCAACATAAAGGTGGCAAAGGAAACCTTTTGCTCATCGGAGCATCCCAAGACATCAAATATCTTGGTGATCTGCTTTATCCGCGTCTCTGCCTTAAGTGGTTTTGGCTCTCTAATAAACTCTGGTGGTCCCAGCTCCTTGAACTGTTTAGCGCTGACCGTCTGAGAGTTGCCAGTGTTTCCACCTGCATTTTGAACAGGAGTCGTTCTCGCCTGATGTTACATGAATTGAATAAAGCCTCTGAACATCCCATCGTTCATCATTTGTTTAGCGTTGTTGTTTTCTTGAGGATTATTGCTATCTTGATGCACATTATCCTGGGTATTGATCGTTGGTGACTCAACGGTCTCATGTTCTTCATTGCTTATCTCAACATTTTCAGATGCCTTTTCAAATACCACCACGAAACAAGGGTTAATTGACATGTCACATATTATCCCTATACACTGACCGACCAAATAAATAACAAATAAACTTAGGTAAGTCATACTAGCGAAGAAATTTCCCGTCTCTCCCCTCCTAGTTGTAGTCTCACATCTCAGCCAGGGATCATATCCCTAAGCTTTGATACCAACTGTGACGCCCCCAAAATAGGTATACATCACCCATTCTAAGTCTCCAAATACATGGTACAAAATTCAAATACAACTTAATTATACAACTGTCGTGTAAAATACAACAAAATATAAGCTGAGAGTTTTAATACAAATATTATCTTCTAGACAGTATTCAAACTCAAATGGAGTTCTTATTACATTTATTATCACACTATTTCACTGAATAGTGAGGACTACTAATGCAAACATCTGGACCGTCACTTCGTTCCCCGACTAGTCCCAGCTATATTCTCATTTCTTGAAGAGAACAATGAAAACAAAGGGTGAGCTCAACTAGCCCAGTAAGAGATATTATGACTAAGATAATACATGATAGATTATCATTAGCCTTCAGCACTGTTAAACTGATAAAATATAATAAACATCAAGTTTAACTGCAGCGAAACAAGCAATCCATTAGAAAAGTCAAGTAGAGAATGATATCTACTATCTTCTATGATTTAAAAAGTTTATCATTAATTGTATCGCTGAGACTCAGCTTTAATAAATAAACCACATTATTGAATCATCCCTGCACTACGGCCAAGGATATTCATGTAACCATCAATGGTCATGATTATACCGTATAATCCTTGGTCATAATCATACCTACAACTGTCCATCAATGCACTAAAGGCCAATGAGGATTTTTATCACATCATTTGTAACATTACGGCCATGATTATACCGAATAATCCCTGGTCATAATCATACCAATCAATAGTACATCTATGCACGTAAGACACAAATGACTTTTATCACAATATAAGCATGAGGATGATGACAATGATATAAGAATTCAATTAAAAGAAAGCAAAAGATAATTTTTTAAAGATTTATAATTTAATTTATCCAGAATTCAATAATGTCCAAATTGTCAACATGATACTGCTTTGTGGAGTAAAATTCAAGAATAATATTGTATCAAAAATGATTTGGACAACAAAGAAATCAATTTCTGACATGATTAATTCCCCGGGTGAATAGTACCCATGTGACGCCCCCAAAATAGGTATACATCACCCATCTTGAGTCGCCAAATACATAGTACAAAATTTAAATACAAATTTCTTTTATACAGTACGACAAAATATAGCTGAGAGTTTCAACACGGATAATGTCTCGTAGAGAGTATCCAAACTCAAACAAAGTCCTCATTACAATTATTATCACACTATTTCACTGAATAGTGAGGACTACTAATGCAAACATCTGGACCGCTCCCCGACTAGTCCCAGCTATATTCTCATTTCCTGAAAAGAACAATGAAAACAAAGGGTGAGCTTAACTAGCCCAATAAGAAATATTATGACTAAGATAGAGCAGAATAAATTATCGTTAGCCTTCAACAGTGTTAAACTGATAAAATATAATAAACATAAAGTTTAACTGGAGTAGAACAAGCAATCCATTAGAAGAGTCAAGTAGAGCACGATATCTACTATCTTCTATGTTTTAAAAAGTTTATCATCAATTTTATCGCTGAGACTCAGCTTAATAAATAAACCACATCATCGAATCATCCCTGCACTACGGGCCAAGGATATTCATGTAATCATCAATGGTCATAATTATATCGAATAATCCCTGGTCATAATCATACCAACAACTGTCCATCAATGCACTATAGGCCAATGAGGATTTTTACCACATCATTTGTAACATTACGGTCATGATTATACCGAATAATCCCTAATATGCACGTAAGCCACATATGACTTTTCTCACAATATAAGCATAAGGATGATGACAATGATATTAGAATTCAATTAAAAGAAAGCAAATGATAAATTTTTAAAGATTTATAACTTAATTTATCTAGAATTCAATAATGTCTAAATTGTCAACATGATACTGCTTTGTGGAGTAAAATTCAAGAATAATATTGTATCAAAAATGATTTGGACAACAAAGAAATGAATTTTTGTCATGAATAATTTCGCGGGTGAATAGTACCCAAGTGAATAGTACTTCGAGAATAGTATCCCGTGAATAGTATTTTGTGAATAGTACTCGTGAATAGTACTTTGTGAATAGTAAATTATGAATAGTTCTCGTGAATAATATTTTGTGAATAATACTTTGTGAATAGTACTCGTGAATAGTACTTTGTGAATAGTATCCCGTGAATATTTATGAATAGTACTGTAAAAATGAATACTACTCGTGGACAATACTCCGGCATGAAAAGCTTAAAATTTAACAAGAATGTGTAAAAAATATCCTTGTGAAACGATACTAGATGAAGCGCAAATTTCAAATATATTCTACTAATTTCACGGAGTATAGAAGCAATACTTTAACAAAATGAGAGTATAATCAGGAATACGAGACAAAATAATATTACTAACATACTACAGAGTATGGAAGAAAATATTATTCCTATGAATACTGAATAAAATAATATCCCTTACCTCAGAAGAAGACTGGATACTGGAATAGTAAGGTAGCAGACTTCACTTCTACTTTCTCTCTAAAGCTTCTCTCTCTATAGATTCTCTTTCTATAATTGCTCTTGTGAGTCTTAGTGAATTGGTGAGAATGAAAGAAGAATGAGCTTCTATTTATAGGAAAACATAGTTTCGATAATTCCACATTTTGGGGCTCGAAATATTACAGTATAATACCTTCATCTTTTCCTTCTTTTTTAATTTAGTCCTGCAAGTATTATCAAATTTGCACCAATTCCCCTAATAGTAAATCATGTGAATCAATAGTACATTCATGTGAATCAATAGTTCTATTCATGTGAAAAAATAATTATAGTATAGTACCTTCATCTATACCTCCATTTTAAATTTAGTCATGCAAGTATTATCAATCTTGCACCACCTCCCCTAATAGTATATACATGTGAATCAATAGTATACACATGTGAATAAATAGTTATAATCATATGAATTAATAGCAATTAATTGCTCATTTATCCGATTAATTACCTGATTGGTCAATATAACCTCCAGACATCCATTATTATCGAAATAGATGTCGATTTCCACTAACCCTAATAATCTCAACATAATGGAAATATCAATTTCATCTTTAATCAACACGAACTTATTCATCATTAATATTAAAACTCATAATATTTAACAACCAGATTATTCCCAGGAAAGAGGGGGCTTTTCGATAAGGATTTCTCCCTATTGGCGCGTAATTAGGTGACCAAATCTCTCATTGACAGAACTTTCTATACATTGTCAATATTGCAAATAATAATATGAATATCTTTGTCATCTCAATTATTGATTTAATAATAATAAATATTATGCAGATGATACTGTGACAATAATTGAATTGATAATATAAAAGATATTATGCAGTAATTACTGTAGCAATAATTGAGTATAACTGAGTGACTTCTCACGTAAGTATAAATAATCAATACCGTGTGATACTATGCAACCACACGTAATACTGTACTTTTACCACCGGCTAGTTCAACAGTTTAACGGTAAAACTTTCGGCGTTATTTATATAAAAATATAATTCTGTCGTTTTTTAACTACGACAATACCTCTGTTGTGGGGTCCAACAATGATTGTGCCGTCGTACGAATATTCCCTGTTAAAACGATTATTCCACAACCAATCGAATATTATATAACCACTTGTTTATTTTGCAAAATTTGTAAATAATACCCACAGCTATAACATTATATCAAATCCACACCATAATATTCAAAAATATATTTCGAGAAAAATTAATCTTTATTCATAAATGTTAGTGTCTTACAACCTCCACTTCTTATGAAATTTCGTCCTCGAATTTAGGGTGCGTATCTGGTATGTCGAAGACGTGAGGATACCTTGACTTCATATCAGATTTTAACTCCCAAGTCATTTCTTCAACATCGTGGTTTCTCCACAAAACTTTGACTTGAGGTATAACCTTGGAGCGTAGAATATGATCCTTCTTATCCAAGATTTTAACAAGTACCTCCTCAAACGTTAAATCTTTCGCTATCTCGTCCGGTTCTAATTCAATAATATGGTTCGGGTCTTTCACATATTTACATAATATAGATATGTGAAAAACGTTATGAACACAAGACATACTTGGCGGTAAGACGAGTCTATATGCCACAGTTCCTACTCGATCGAGGTTTAAAAATGGGCCAATGGATTGAGGATTGAGCTTTCCTCTCTTTCTAGATCTCGTAACACTTTTCAATGGAGCAACACGTAACAATACATGATCTCCAATATTGAATTCCACATCCTTTCGATGAAGATCAACATAACTCTTTTGTCGATCTTGTGAGGTTTTTATACGTTATCGGATCGTTTGAATCTTTTCTGTAGTCATACGTACCAACTTCGATCCCAACAACGTTGCTTCACCCACCTCATCCCAGTATACTGGAGAACGGTACTTTCTTCCATAAAACGCCTCAAATGGAGCCATGCCAATACTTGATTGATAACTGTTGTTGTAGGAAAACTCCACCAATGGTAAGAACTGGTCCCAACTTTCTTTGAAGTCAAGGATACAGAGTCTTAATAAATCTTCAAGAGTTTGAATAGTCATCTCTGACTGCCCGTCCTTTTGAGGATGATATGCCGAACTAAATTTTAAATCCGTGCCCATAGCTTTTTGTAAACTAACCCAAAATCGTGAATTAAATCTTGGGTCTCGATCAGAAATTATGGATACCGGCATACCAGGAAATCTTACAATCTCGTTTATGTACATACGAGTAAGACATTCAAGTGTATAAGTTTCTCGTATCGGTAAAAAATGAGTAAACTTGGTCAATCTAACAACAATGACCCAAATCGCATCTATGCCTTGAGAAACCCTGGGAAGACCAGTAACGAAATCCATGGTAATGTGTTCCCACTTCCATTATAGAATTTCAAGTGGTTGCAATTGACCTTTTGGCACTTAATGCTCCGCCTTGACTCGTTGACAAGTTAGACACCTTGAGATAAACCCCGTTATCTCTCTCTTCATATTGCTCCACCAAAATGTATGTCGAAGATAATGATACATTTTGGTACTCCCAAGATGGATTGCAAACGGTGTGTTGTGCGCCTCCATCATTATTTTATACTTCAAGTCAGAATCGTTAGGAACACAAAGTCTGGAGTTGACTCAAAGTATTCCTTCTTCATCGATTCTTACTTCCGGAATAGCACCTTCTTGCACTTTCTTTCTCATACGCATCAGCTCCAGGTCTGTAGCTTGAGCAGCTTTAATTTTATCAATTTGGTTCTACTCGTATATTTGCCATCATTGCGTGGGTCCCTGGAGTCTTTAACTCTATCTCCATCCTTTGTAAGTCATACAAAATTGTCCTTTGTGTTGACAATATCGCACTCGTACCCGCATATGATCTTCTACTCAATGCGTCAGCTACGACGTTCGCTTTTCTAGGATGGTATTGAATGGTATGATCGTAATCTTTCAATAGCTCAAGCCTTTGTCGTTGTCGCATGTTGAGTTCCTTTTGAGTGAAGAAATATTTGAGGTTTTTATGATCCGTATAGATCTCCACCTTCTCTCCATACAGGTAATGCCTCTAAATCTTAATTGCAAAAATGACAGCTGCCAACTCTAGATCATGAGTAGGATAATTCCTCTCATATTCTTTGAGTTGTCGTGAGGCATAGGCTATGACTTTCCCATGTTGCATGAGAGCACATCCTAAACCTTTTCCTGAAGCATCACTGTATATGACAAATCCCTCCGAACCAGCTGGTATTGTCAGAACAGGTGCTGAAATGAGCCTTCTCTTGAGATCTTGAAAACTCTACTCACATTCCTCGTTCCAACCAAAATTTGTATCTTTTCGAGTCAGCTGAGTTAATGGAATAGTGATTCGAGAAAATCCTTCCATGAACCTCCGACAATGACCAACTAAGCCCAAAAAGGTACATACTTCGGTCACTGACTTAGGTTGCTCCCAGCTTTGAATTGCTTCAATCTTTACCGGGTCAATAGATATTCCGTGATTTGATATCACGTGCCCAAGGAATGCTACTTCCTCAACCCAGAACTCACATTTCTTCAACTTTGCATATAACTTGTTTTCACGAAGCTTTTGGAGTATCAGCCTCAAGTGTTGCTCATGATCTTCACGGATTTTGGAGTAAATGAGGATGTCATCAATAAAGAAGACCACAAAGTGATCCAAATATTCTTTGAATACTCGATTCATCATATCCATGAAGGCAACAGGAGCATTAGTAAATCCAAAAGACATGACTAGAAATTCTTAATGCCCATACCGAGTTCTGAAAGCAGTCTTTGGAATGTCATCAGTTTTAATCTTCAATTGATGATATCCAGAACAAAGATCGATCTTTGAAAAGAATGTGGCGCCTTGTAACTGGTCAAACAGGTCATCAATGCGAGAAAATGGGTACCTATTTTTTATGGTTACATGATTCAATTCTCGATAATCAATACAAAGTCGCATACTTCCATCTTTCTTCTTCACGAATAGAATATGAGCACCCCAAGCAGACGTACTAGGTCGAATAAAACTGACGTCTAACAATTCCTGAAGTTGTGTTTTTAACTCTTGAAGTTCAATAGGAGCCATTCGATACGGGGCTTTGGAAATGGGTTTTGTACCGGGTTCAAGGTCAATACCAAACTCGATTTCACGCTCTGGGGGTAGGCCAGGAAGTTTTTTAGGGAATACGTCAGGAAATTTATTAACAATAGAAATATCATTCAAATCTGACATATTTTTGTTTAAATCTGTGACATGAGCTAAAAAAGCTTGACATCCATTTTTCAATAAACGAATATCTTTATGGCTTGAGATGACCGTGATTGATTTTAATGGTTTGGTCGCTTGAATTCGCATAATAGGTTGATTAGGAATATGAAAGCTAACAACCTTATGAAAATAATCAATTTTAGCATGATGAGTAGTTAATCAATCAATCCCTAGAATCACATCAAATGCAAGTATTTTTAAGGAAATAAGATCGACATGTAATTTGAGGGTACCGAGTTAAACCAAACAAGACTTATAAACAGTGGATGTAATGAAGGTTTCTCCCAACGGAGTTTCAATAGATACATCAAAGTCTAATTTCTCCGGAGTCAAATTTAAACGTTGAACGGAAGTAGGAGAAATAAAAGAATGAGTAGAACTGGTATCAAATAAGGTATAGACTTCGCTAGAGTTTATGATTAGCTTACCCGTGATAACTTCGTTTAGGTTCCTCACTTATTGGGAAGTCATGACAACCGATCCCCCTTAAACTACCCAACTTTGACTTGTCTGGGGCAGCATTTGGTGTCATCATTACAGTTGGAATTAACTTTTCTATAGGGCATATTCCACCCTCAACTGCTTTGTCGTACTCCTGATTCATGATCTGAATCATCAATCTTCGATCCATATCGAATTGAGGTTGAACACTCTGTACAGGGTAATTCAAAACTCGATGTTGGGTTCTCCCAATTGCTGTCCAAAAAGAGAAATACACATCATCCATTTTAGCCTTTTGGGATCAGACATCTCTTTCTACAATATCAACACGTCGTGCGGCTTTTACTTATGCATCCAATATTCTCACTCGTTCAGTTGTTTTTTCTTTCAGCTGATCCTTGATATTTGAATTCTCAGATTCCATCTTTAATATCTTACACTCTGCCAAAGAGTGCTTCTGCTCAAGCATCACATATTGGGTAATACAATTTTGAATTGTTGCATCCCTTTGCTCCACAATTGCTTGCCGTTCTTCAACCTATTCTTCTAACTCACGAATACAATCTTGCAGTTCTATATTTTGACCTATCAATTAAATAACAAATAAACTTAAGTATGTTATACTAGCGAAGGATTTCATCATCTCTCCCATCCTAGTTCTTGCCTCATATCTCATCCAGGGATCATATCCCTAAGCTTTGATACCAACTGTGATGCCCCCAAAATAGGTATACATCACCCATCTTGAGTCGCCAAATACATGGTACATAATTTAAATACAAATTTCTTATATACAGTACGACAAAACGTAGCTGAGAGTTTCAACACGGATAATGTCTCATAGAGAGTATCCAAACTCAAATAAAGTCCTCATTACAATTATTATCACACTATTTCACTGAATAATGAGGACTACTAATGCAAACATTTGGACCGTCACTCCATTCCCCGACTAGTCCCAAGCTATATTCTCATTTTCTGAAGAGAACAATGAAAACAAAGGGTGAGCTCAACTAGCCCAGTAAGAAATATTATGACTAAGATAATGCAGAATAAATTATCGTTAGCCTTCAACATTGTTAAACTGATAAAATATAATAAACATCAAGTTTAACTTCAACGGAACAAGCAATCCATTAAAAGAGTCAAGTAGAGCATGATATCTACTATCTTCTATGTTTTAAAAAGTTTATCATCAATTTTATCGCTGAGACTTAACTTAATAAATAAACCACATCATCGAATCATCCCTGCACTACGGGACAAGGATATTCATATAATCATCAATGGTCATGATTATACCGAATAATCCCTAGTCATAATCATACCAACAACTGTCCATTAATGCACTAAAGGCCAATGAGGATTTTTACCACATCATTTATAACATTACGGTCATGATTATACCGAATAATCCCTGGTTATAATCATACCAATCAAAAGTACATATATGCACGTAAGCCATATATGGCTTTTATCACAATATAAGCATGATGATGAAGAAAATGATATAAGAATTCAATTAAAAGAAAGAAAATGATATATTTTTAAAGATTTATAACTTAATTTATTCAGAATTCAATAATATCCAAATTGTCAACATGATACTACTTTTTAGAGTAAAATTCAAGAATAATATTATATCAAAATGATTTGGATAGCAAAGAAATCAATTTTTGTCATGAATAATTTTTCGGGTGAATAGTACCTAAGTGAATAGTACTTCGAGAATAGTATCTCGTGAATAGTACTTTATGAATAGTACTCGTGAATAGTATTTTGTGAATATTACTCATGAATAGTAATTTGTGAATAGTAACCCGTAATTAGTACTTTGTGAATAGTACCATAAAAATGAATACTACTCATGGACAGTACTCCGGCATGAAAAGCTTAAAATTTAACAAAAATGTGTAGAAAATATCATTGTGAAACGATACTAGATGAAGCGCAAATTTTAAGGATATTCTACTAATTTCACGGAGTATAGAAGCAATACTTTAACAAAATGAGGGTATAATCAAGAATACAAGATAAAATAATATTACTCAGATACTACAGAGTATGGAAGAAAATATTATTCCTATGAATACTAGTATAATGAGTTAGCAGACTTCTCTTCTACTTTCTCTCTAAAGCTTCTCTCTCTATAGCTTCTCTTTCTATAATTGCTCTTGTGAGTCGTAGTGAATTGGTGAGAATGAAAGAAGAATGAGCTTTTAGTTATAGGAATATATAGTTTCGATAATTGCACGTTTTGGGGCTCAAAATTTTACAGTATAATACCTTCATCTTTTTTTTTAATTTAGTCCTGCAAGTATTATCAAATTTGCACCACCTCCCCTAATAGTTTATCATGTGAATCAATAGTACATTCATGTGAATCAATAGTTCTATACATGTGAAAAAAATAATTACAGTATAGTACCTTCATCTATACCTCCATTTTAAATTTAGTCATGCAAGTATTATCAATCTCGCACCACCTTCTCTAATAGTACATGAATCTGAATCAATAATACACACATGTGAACAAATAGTTATAAGCATGCGAATTAATAAGAATTAATTGCTCATTTATCCGATTAATTACCCGATTGGTCAATATAACGTCCAGAGATCAATTATTATTGGAATAGATGTCGATTTCCACTAACACTAAAATCCCAGCACAATGGAAATATAAATTTCATTTTTAATCAACACGAACTTATTCATCATTAATATTATAACTCACAATATTTAACAACCAGATCGTTCCTAGGAAAGAGGGGGCTTTCCAATAAGGATTTCTCCTTATTGGCGCGCAATTAGGTGACCAAACCTCTCATTGACAGAACTTTCTAGACATTGTCAATATTGCAAATAATAATATGAATAACTTTGTCATCTCAATTATTGATTTAATAATAATAAATATTATGCAGATGATACTGTGACAATAATTGAATCAATAATATGAAAGATATTATGCAGCAATTACTGTAGCAATAATTGAGTATAATTGAGTGACTTCTCACGTAAGCATTAATAATCAATACCACGCGTATTAATGTTCTTTTACCACCGGGTAGTTCAACAATTTAACGATAAAACTTTCGATGTTATTTATATAAAAAGATATTTTTGTTGTTTTCTAACTATGACAATACTTTCGTTATGGGGTCCACCAATGATTGTGCTGTCGTACGAATATTCCCTGTTAAAACAAATAATTCAAAAATACTGCGCAATACCGTGTGCTACTGTGCAACCATGCGTATTATAGTATTTTAACCACCAGATATTCCAACAGTATTAACGATAACAACTACGTTGTTATTCATACTTGTCGTTTTTTTTCATCCGACAATTTTTCGTTATGGGGCCCATAAATGGCTGCGCCATCGTACGAATATTCCCAACAACAAGAATATTCCACGACCAAACGAATATTCCCCAACAACAATGAATATTTTATAACCACTTGCTTATTTTAAAAAATTTACATATATCACCCTTAACTTTAAACTTTTATCAATTTAACTATTTACTAAATAGAAAAATTGAATACATTTATTTCATAAAATTCGGGGTCTTACATATACGATTGTGGTTTCTCTTTAGTCATCTCTACGATTTTAACATAGCCTTTTTATCTGCATGGTTAGCACTAACTAGAGCATAGAGTTTATGGTTGTAGATTTAGCATGCCTAACTCACTTTTCAATTTATTGAATCTGGATTCATCTAAAGGTTTTGTAAAGACATCAACAAGTTGATTTTCAGTAGGTATGTAATAAAAAAATATAGTTCCATTTTGAACATGATCCCTAGTAAAATGATATCTTATTTCTATATGCTTAGTCCTAGAATGCATGATAGGATTATGTGTTATAACTATAGCACTTATGTTATCACAATGAAAAAGTATAGATTTAAAATCAAACCTATAGTCTGCTAGTTGATTTTTCATCCATAGAATTTGAGCACAACAACTGCTAGCAACAATGTATTCAGCTTCTACTGTTGAGGTAGATACTGAGTTTTGCTTCTTGCTAAACCAGGACACAAGTCTGTTTCTCAGCAACTGACAAGTGCCACCGGTACTTTTTCTATCAATCTTATAGCCTGCAAAATCAGCATATGTATATCCCGTCAATTCAAAGGAGGACTCCTTGGGATACCAAAGTCCCAAGTGCGGTGTGCCTTTGAGATACCTGAAAATTCTCTTTACAGCAGTTAAGTGTGATTCCTTAGGGTTGGCTTGAAATATAGCACATATTCGTATTGCAAACATTATGTCTGGTCTACTGGCAGTTAGATATAGAAGAGAGCCTATCATACCTCGGTATTGATTAATGTCAATACTTTTACCTTTCTCATCTTTGTCAAGCTTGGTTGCTGGAGTAATTGGTGTTTTCATGGGAGAGGTTGATTCCATGCCATACTTCTTAAGTAAGTCTTTAATGTATTTGTCTTGTTTAATGAAGATACCTTTATCAGTCTTCTTCACTTGTAATCGAAGGAAAAAATTTAGCTCCCCATCATACTCATTTCAAATTTGCTCTTTATAAGCTTGGCAAATCTGTAAGACCCCGAATTTTATGAAATAAAAGTATTCAATTTTTCTATTCAGTAAATGGTTAAATTGATAAAAGGTTAAAGTTAAGGGTGATATATGATTTTTTTTCAAAATACCCAAGTGGCTATAAAATACTTATTGTTGTCGGAGAATATTCGTTTGGTCGTGGAATATTCTTTCTGTCGGGGAATATTCGTACGACGGCGCAGTCATTTGTGGGTCCCATAACATAATAAATGTCGGATGAAGAAAACGACAAATTTAAGTTTTTATAAATAACGGCGTAATCGTTACCGTTAACACTGTTGGAATACCCGGTTGGTAAAATAAAGTAATACGCGTTGTTGCACATTAGCACACGGTATTACACAGTATTTTTGAATTATTGATTCTTACGTAAGAAGGCACTACTCAATAATTGTTACAGTAATTACTGTTCAATATTTTATTTTATTGATTCAATAATTGATGTGTTGATATTTTATATTATTGTTGTTTCAATAATTATCACTACACAATATTTCTCATTATCAGATCAATAATTCGTGTTATTTGAATAATATTATTAGATAGCATTATTGGCAATGTCTAGAAAGTTCTGTCAAGGAGAGGTTTGGTCATCTAATTGCGCGCCAGTAAGGAGAAATTCTTATTGGAAAGCCCCCTCTATCCTGGGAACTGCCTGGTTGTCAGTACTATGATTTTGTAATATTATTTTTTGAATAATTAATTATTGATTATTATGATAAAGAAAATATTTATTTTATGTCGATATAGATGGATGAAATTTTTAATATGACAATTGTTGAAAATTAATATTTTATCTTTTTCTGATAAAATAATTCATTTAAATATATTATTTTAATAATATATTGATGGTGATATTTTTATAATGAATGTGGGATATATGAGTATATGAGGAGGAAGAGTATTTTGGTGGCATTAAATGATTAACACATGTTTTGGGTGTCGGTGGACCACAATTTTTGACCGAAAATTTATTATAGACTGTAATATCGTCCGTTTGTGGATTTTGGTCAATTTCTGTTTGGAATTTGGAAAAACTTCCTTCTGCAAAGTTGTAGATAATTGAATTTCCTATAAAAACTCACGAGATTCGAATTTTCTGATAAAAGAGCAATTTATTATGAATTATTGAAGTTCCAGAGTTTCGAAATAATTAATTTTTGGAAATTTTTATTATTTTATTTAAGAAAAACATTTTTGTGGTTGTTGGCACATGGGTGGCTGATGTTTTTGACCAAAGATGGCTTTCAAAATTGGTTGGTGAAGGTTGGTGTGGAATAAAAAAAAGAAAATAATATTTTATTATTTTAGTCTCCTTTGGCGTTCTAGCATTTTCCTATAAATAGAGGGCTAAGTTAGAATTGAAAATCACACCAGAAACATAAGCTTTCTCTCTACTTCTCTCTCTATATATCAAGAGTGTTCTTGTGAGTATACTTTGAGTGTTGCTATACGGTGAAAGGTTTCTTCGGCTTTTCATCCGATATTCTGGTCAGAAGTACTGCTCTTTGGAGGTAAGGGATAGTAAGAGAGGTTATTTTCTTCTAAAATGATATTATTTCTTCAATATCATTATGCCGAAATATTGGTTGGAACTTTTTATCAATTTTGGAATTTTTTTATGTCGGGGTTACTATTCACGAGTTACTATTCATGAGTTACTATTCACGAGTACTATTCACGTAGCGTGAAGATGTTTTTTTTGTGAAATTACTATCTTTTGGTGTCAGAGTTATTATTCACGTATACGACACTATTCACGAATACGGCACTATTCATCGAAAAATGAAAATTTTTCCTTTTCGTCTAAAATATCTATTGTGGATACTAGCTTTGATTGTATCCATGTTTTGATCATTCTTGAATTTTACTTCAGTATGATTATTTATTTAGTATTTTTGAACTCGGATTGCTTAAAGTACGAATCCTTAATACTTGTTATTTTGTTTCACTGGATTCGTTTCCTTTAAAATATTTTTCATCATCCTCAGTCTTAAAAGATGGTTGATTTTATTATGAATATCTTTGGCCCGTAGTGCAAAGATGAACAGGTGTTTAGATGAATATGACCAATTGATGAATATCTTTGGCCTATAGTGCAAAGATGAATTTTTGATGAATATCTTTGTCCTATAGTGCAAAGATGAATTATTGATGAATATCTTTGGCCTGTAGTGCAAAGATGAATTATTGATGAATATCTTTGGCCCGCAGTACAAAGATGACATGTTGTTGAATATCTTTTGCTAGTAGTGCAAAGATGAACATGTGTTGAGATGAACATGACCAACTGGTGATCCAAATAAATATCTTTGGCCGTAGTGCAAAGATGAAATTATTAGTATGATTATGAACAGGAAATGTGATTTGGTGTAACCATGATCTTTGATGTTTCAGGTAAAGAGAGGTGATGAAAATTATCTTCGTCCTGGATGTCAAGAGGAATTTAGAACTACAATTATGATTATGAGTTATTTATATGATTGTGGACCGGAATTGTTGATTGATGTTACAGGGATAAAACATTGTTGGTGGATTTTTAACATGGAGAAGATAATAGACTTTATAGTCTATTTGACTCTTCTAATGGATTGCTCGTTCCGCTGCAACTATGGTTGAAATTTTTATCATCTACCATATGTTTTAAATCTCTGATTTATTATTGATGAAGGCTATTGATAATTTAATTATCTTTAGTCATGATATTCTTTACTGAGCTAGTTGTGCTCACCCTTTTGCTTCACAATTCCTTTCAGGTAATAAAGGTATAGCTGGGTCGAGCGGAGAATAACAAGGGAATAGAACGGTGGTCTATAGATGTTGAGGGTGAGGTGAATTCAACTTTGGATGGGTGTTTTGTCATACAAGATGTCTAATGATATACAACCTCGTATCATCATAAGACAGGGATGTGCTCATCCACTTGCTGAGTATATATATGAGCACTACCTATATAATCTTGGTGTTTATTTGGAGTATAATTCTCAATTTGAGACAATGGAGATAATGATAAATCAAGAGAAGACTCACCATTGGGAAGAATATGATAGTAATCTTCTCGTTTTTCTTTAGGGTATATTAGGTCAACCAAGGATAATTCTCTGGACATATGATATCTATCATAACCTAGACGCATGGCCTCCTATGTACGAAGGTTTTCTTGAGCACTTCCCAAAGATTTTAGTTTCTAAAATAGTTTTTGACTATACCTTTATGTAAGGTGTCACTGTGAGGTGTTGTCCACGGTTGGGACAAGTGTCACATTTGGTATATATTTGTATCCAAACTCACAGTATATGTGTTGTTGTATTTTGCACGACAATTGTTGTAATAAAGTTGTAGTTGTATTCTGTACCATGTATTTGGCGACTCAGAATGGGTTGGATTGAATGGACCTATTTTGGGGTCGTTACATTTGGTATCAGAGCTTAGGGATATGATCTCTGGCGGAGATCGGGGAATAGAACTAGGAGGGGAGAGATGAGTAAATCCTTCGCTAGTGTGTCCTACCTAAGCTTAAATTGTTGGTTGGTCATAATATCGGGATATTATGTGATATGTTAATTTGTTTAATTAACCTTTGTTTTGAAGCTGTATTCTAGAATGATATCTGAAATACAGGAGATGAGGAATGGAGAAATCATGATGCAAGGGAAGATGGAATCTGAAATGAAATCAAGGTATTCTCAACTCTTGAAATACCAGGTACGTAAATTTCGGGGACGAAATTTCATAAGGAGGGGAGATTGTAAGACCCCGAATTTTATGAAATAAAAGTATTCAATTTTTCTATTCAGTAAATGGTTAAACTGATAAAAGGTTAAAGTTGAGGGTGATATATGATTTTTTTTCAAAATACGCAAGTGGCTATAAAATACTTATTGTTGTCGGAGAATATTCGTTTGGTCGTGGAATATTCTTTCTGTCGGGGAATATTCGTACGACGGCGCAGTCATTTGTGGGTCCCATAACAGAATAAATGTCGGATGAAGAAAATGACAAAATTAAGTTTTTATAAATAACGGCGTAATCGTTACCGTTAACACTGTTGGAATATCCGGTTGGTAAAATAAAATAATACGCGTTGTTGCACATTAGCACACGGTATTACAAAGTATTTCTGAATTATTGATTCTTACGTAAGAAGGCACTACTCAATAATTGTTACAGTAATTACTGTTCAATATTTTATTTTATTGATTCAATAATTGATGTGTTGATATTTTATATTATTGTTGTTTCAATAATTATCACTGCACAATATTTCTCATTATCAGATCAATAATTCGTGTTATTTGAATAATATTATTAGATAGCATTATTGGCAATGTCTAGAAAGTTCTGTCAAGGAGAGGTTTGGTCATCTAATTGCGCGCCAGTAAGGAGAAATTCTTATTGGAAAGCCCCCTCTATCCTGGGAACTGCCTAGTTGTCAGTACTGTGATTTTGTAATATTATTTTTTGAATAATTAATTATTGATTATTATGATAAAGAAAATATTTATTTTATGTCGATATAGATGGAGGAAATTTTTAATATGACAATTGTTAAAAATTAATATTTTATCTTTTTTTGATAAAATAATTCATTTAAATATATTATTTTAATAATATATTGATGGTGATATTTTTATAATGAATGTGGGATGTATGAGTATATGAGGAGGAAGAGTATTTTGGTGGCATTAAATGATTAACACATGTTTTGGGTGTCGGTGGACCACAATTTTTGACCGAAAATTATTATAGACTGTAAAATCGTCCGTTTGTGAATTTCGGTCAATTGCTGTTTGGAATTTAGAAAAACTTCCTTCTGCAAAGTTGTAGATAATTGAATTTCCTATAAAAACTCGCGAGATTCGAATTTTCTAATAAAAGAGCTATTTATTGTGAATTATTGAAGTTCCAGAGTTCCGAAATAATTAATTTTTGGAAATTTTTATTATTTTATTTATGAAAAACATTTTTGTGGTTGTTGGCACATGGGTGGCTGATGTTTTTGACCAAAGATGGCTTTCAAAATTGGTTGGTGAAGGTTGGTGTGGAATAAGAAAAAGAAAATAATATTTTATTATTTTAGTCTCCTTTGGCGTTCTAGCATTTTCCTATAAATAGAGGGCTAAGTTAGAATTGAAAATCACACCAGAAACATAAGCTTTCTCTCTACTCCTCTCTCTATATATCAAGAGTGTTCTTGTGAGTATACTTTGAGTGTTGCTATACGGTGAAAGGTTTCTTCGGCTTTTCATCCGATATTCCGGTCAGAAGTACTGCTCTTTTGAGGTAAGGGATAGTAAGGGAGGTTATTTTCTTCTAAAATGATATTATTTCTTCAATATCATTATGCCGAAATATTGGTTGGAACTTTTTATCAAATTTGAAATTTTTTTATGTCGGGGTTACTATTCACGAGTTACTATTCATGAGTTACTATTCAAGAGTACTATTCACGAAGCGTGAAGATGTTTTTTTTGTGAAATTACTATCTTTTGGTGTCGGAGTTATTATTCACGTATACGACACTATTCACGAATACGGCACTATTCATCGAAAAATGAAAATTTTCCCTTTTCGTCTAAAATATCTATTGTGGATACTAGCTTTGATTGTATCCATGTTTTGATCATTCTTGAATTTTACTTCAGTATGATTATTTATGATGTATTTTTGAACTCGGGTTGCTTAAAGTACAAATCCTTAATACTTGTTATTTTGTTTCACTGGATTCGTTTCCTTTAAAATATTTTTCATCATCCCCAGTCTTAAAAGATGGTTGATTTTATTATGAATATCTTTGGCCCGTAGTGCAAAGATGAACATGTGTTTAGATGAATATGACCAATTGATGAATATCTTTGGCCTATAGTGCAAAGATGAATTATTGATGAATATCTTTGGCCTATAGTGCAAAGATGAATTATTGATGAATATCTTTGGCCTATAGTGCAAAGATGAATTATTGATGAATATCTTTGGCCCGTAGTGCAAAGATGACATGTTGTTGAATATCTTTGGCTAGTAGTGCAAAGATGAACATGTGTTGAGATGAACATAACCAACTGGTGATCCAAATAAATATCTTTGGCCGTAGTGCAAAGATGAAATTATTAGTATGATTATGAACAGGAAATGTGATTTGGTGTAACCATGATCTTTGATGTTTCAGGTAAAGAGAGGTGATGAAAATTATCTTCGTCCTGGATGTCAAGAGGAATTTAGAACTACAATTATGATTATGAGTTATTTATATGATTGTGGGCCGGAATTGTTGATTGATGTTACATGGATAA
This sequence comes from Panax japonicus, assembly GCA_020205505.1. Taxonomy (NCBI): domain Eukaryota; kingdom Viridiplantae; phylum Streptophyta; class Magnoliopsida; order Apiales; family Araliaceae; genus Panax; species Panax japonicus. Next base: position 49,883,865 of record CM035101.1, on the reverse strand, counting down.
AACATTGTTGGTGGATTTTTAACATGGAGAAGATAATAGACTTTATAGTCTATTTGACTCTTCTAATGGATTGCTCGTTCCGCTGCAACTATGGTTGAAATTTTTATCATCTACCATATTTTCTAAATCTCTGATTTATTATTGATGAAGGCTATTGATAATTTAATTATCTTTAGTCATGATATTCTTTACTGAGCTAGTTGTGCTCACCCTTTTGCTTCACAATTCCTTTCAGGTAATAAAGGTATAACTGGGTCGTGCGGAGAATAACAAGGGAATAGAACGGTGGTCTATACATGTTGAGGGTGAGGTGAATTCAACTTTGGATGGGTGTTTTGTCATACAAGATGTCTAATGATATACAACCTCGTATCATCATAAGACAGGGATGTGCTCATCCACTTGCTGAGTATATATATGAGCACTACCTATATAATCTTGGTGTTTGTTTGGAGTATAATTCTCAATTTGAGACAATGGAGATAATGATAAATCAAGAGAAGACTCACCATTGGGAAGAATATGATAGTAATCTTCTCGTTTTTCTTTGGGGTATATTAGGTCAACCAAGGATAATTCTCTGGACATATGATATCTATCATAACCTAGACGCATGGCCTCCCATGTACGAAGGTTTCCTTGAGCACTTCCCAAAGATTTTAGTTTCTAAAATAGTTTTTGACTATACCTTTATGTAAGGTGTCACTGTGAGGTGTTGTCCACGGTTGGGACATGTGTCACATTTGGTATATATTTGTATCCAAACTCACAGTATATGTGTTGTTGTATTTTGCACGATAATTGTTGTAATAAAGTTGTAGTTGTATTCTGTACCATGTATTTGGCGACTCAGAATGGATTGGATTGAATGGACCTATTTTGGGGTCGTTACAAAATCTCTTGCATAGATTTTCATCAGTAGAACCAAAGATAATGTCATCTACATATATCTGAACTAATAGGACTTTATTTTTGTGATTCCTAAGAAAAAATGTGGTATATTCTCTACCTCTAGTGAAACTATTTTCAATTTGAAAGTTAGTTAGTATTTCGTACCATGCTCTAGGTGCTTGTTTAAGTCCATATAAGGCTTTGTCTAATCTATAGACATAATTTTAGAGAGTTGGATTAATGAAACATGGAGGTTGCTCGACATATATTTCTTCTTGAAGTTCACCATTCATAAATGCACTTTTGACATCCATTTGGAAAACTTTGAACTTCATGTGGGCAGTAAAAGTAAGGAATATCCCGATGACTTCTAATCTGGCAACAGGTGCGAAGGTCTCGTCGTAGTCGATGCCTTCTTCTTGGGAATAACCTTTGGCTACTAGTCTTTCCTTGTTGCTTGTTATTACCCCATCTTCATCCATCTTGTTTCTGAAGACCCATTGGGTGCCAATAACTGGGTGACTTCTTGATCTTGGAACTAATTTCCATAATTTGTTTCTTTCAAACTGATTTAGTTCCTCTTGCATGACTTCTATCCAACTCGAGTCTTCCATAGCATCTTCTATCTTCTTGGGTTCCATTTGGGACAGAAATCTTTGATAGAAACACTCATTCTGGGTCTTGACTCTTGCATTTGGGTCTCCAATGATCAGGTCTTGAGTGTGATCTCTTGATCATCTGTTCCCTATTGGAACATCAGTTCTAGTTCCTTCTTGTCTAAATTCTTTAAGATCAACTTCTGACTCTTGAAGTAGTGGTTCATCGTCTGGTGTAGCTCTCTCTCTACGATCTCTTCTTCAGGCTCGACAATTTCATCTTCTGGGGCTACGATCGTGGTGTCGAGCTTGACCACCTCGTTCGTACTGTCTAATTTATCGATCGTAGTGTCTTGAGGCACAAATTTGTCTAAGTCTGTTTCATCTAAGGTGACATGAATCGAGACTTCAACACATAGCGTCTTCTTGTTGAATACTCTATAGGACTTACTGTCTATGGTATATCCGAGAAAGATTCCTTCATCTAACTTGGGTTGAAACTTAGTCAGATATTGTTTTCCATTGTTGAGAATATAGCATGCACAACCAAACACATAGAAGTAGCTGAAATTTGGCTTTCTTCCTCTCCACAGCTCGTAGGGAGTCTTCTTTAATGTAGAGTGCACAAGAGACCTGTTCTGAGTGTAGCATGTAGTGTTGACAGCTTCTGCCCAAAAGTATTCAGGCAGACGAGCTGCTGCTAGTAGAGTTCTTCCAGCTTCAATCAATGTTTTGTTCTTTCTTTTAGCTACTCCATTTTGTTATGGAGTTCGTGGAGCTGAGAAGTTGTGACTGATGTTATTGTCTATGCAAAACTAATCCATCTCAAAGAAGTCAAATTCTCTACCATGGTCACTTATTATAGCCTTGATTTTCTCCCCTTTTTCGTTCATCACCAGCTTGAACATCTTGATGAGTTGGGAGCTTGTTTCATCTTTAGATTTTAATAAGAACACCCATGTAAATCTGGTATAGTCATCCACTACGACCAATGAGTATCTCTTCCCTTTAAGGCGTGTTGTTGGGATTGGCCCAAATAGATCCATGTGAAGTAATTATAGGGGCTTATCAATTGAGTTAATGGTTTCACTTTTGAATGAGCTCCTTTTTTGTTTTCCAAGCTGATAGGCATTGCATGGCCTTTCTTTGACAAAGCTGAGCTTGGGTACTGCTACTAGATCTTTAGAGGTTTGACATGCTTTTGAAGTTGAGATGAGACAACCTTCTATGTCATAGCCAGCTCATTTCTTCAGAGGCTTTAGCCAGAAAGCATATTGTCTCATCAGAACTCAGTTGACCAAGATTAACAATGTAAACGTTCCCTTCTCTTATTCTGGTTAGCTTTATAAAAGAGGTCTTCAGATCTCTGACTTGACACTGATTGTTGAGGAAGGTAACTTGATGACCCTTGTCGCAGAGCTGGCTTATGCTCAGAAGATTGTGCTTTAGTCCTTCCACATAGGCTACTTTGCTGAAGGACACTGCACCATTCCCAGCTGAGCCATAACCTCTTATCTTGCCAGAGCCATTGTCTCCAAAGATGACTGTTGGACCCTCCTTTCCATGAAGTTAGACAGAAGGGCTTTGTTCGCAGTCATGTGCCTTGAGCATCCATTGTCCATATACCAAGTTGTGATCCTGGAGCTCTATTTCTGTGGTAAGATTAAACTCCCATTTTGGTACCCAGACTTGCATGGGATTCTCGACAATCTTAACGTCTATAATTCATTCCTCATTTGTTGTAATTTATTTTTCAACAAATAGACAAGACTCGATGCTTCTGATGCTGACAGGAGGTGCACTACGATCATGATTGTGGTGTCTTGTCATATTCATGCTTGATTCATCCTGATAGAAGAGAACAATATTATTTCTCTTAAGCACTGGTAGACTACGATCTTTAACTTGCTTATTTTTGCAGACTCTATGCTTCCGAGAGCAGACTACGATTCTTGACTTGGCTCGGCATGCACTTGGACCAACTCTACAATTCTGAGTGAAGCCCTCCAAAGTAGACTACGATTCTGTAGCAATTTTCTCGATACTCTACGATTTTTCCTTGGCTTCTGCAATCCCTCGGCTGGCTCGATAAACTAGGATTATGTTGATGCCTATCTATTACATCTCACGATAGACCAACCTAACAGTTTTGATCTTTTCATATATACATTTATTTACAGAGTGATAAACATTAAGCACAGATCAACCTAATAATTTGATCTTTCACCTAAGTCCTTGTACATATGTTGTATGACCCCAACTTTCATAAATAAAGATTAAAATTTTCTCGATATATTTTTGAATATTAAAGTGTGAATTTGTTATAATGTTATAATTGTGGGTAATATTTATAAATTTTGCAAAGTGAAAAAGTTGTTATATAATATCCGCTTGGTCAGGAAATATTCGTTTTAACAGGGAATATTCATACGATGGCACAATCATTGGTAGACCCCCACAACGAAATTATTGTCGGAATGAGAAAACGACATAAATATCTTTTTATAAAAATAACGGCAAAAGTTTTACCGTTAAACTGTTGAAATACCCTATGGTAAAAGTACAGTAATAAGCTTTGTTGCATAGTAGTACACGGTATTGATTATTGATACTTACGTGAGAAGTCACTCAGTTTTATTCAATTATTGCTACAGTAATTGCTACATAGTATCTCACATTATTTGATTCAATCATTGTCAATATTTTTTTATATTATTAAATCAATAATTGAGACGACAAAGTTATTCATATTATTATTTGCAATATCGACGATGTCTAAAAAGTTCTGCCGATGAGAGGTTTGGTCACCTAATTACGCGCCAATAGGGAGAAATCCTTATCGAAAAGCCCCCTCTTTCCTAGGAACGATCTGGTTGTTAAATATTGGGAATTATAATAATGATGATAAATGTTGTTAACAATATTGAGGGGATTTTTTATGAAGTATTTGTTGTAATTTTGCTTATTATATGGACCCCCCAATTACCCATTTTTCAAAATTGTCGATAGAAAGTTATCTCAATTTATATATATATATATATATATATATATATATATGCTTGTCAGTTGGGGGGGGGGGGGGTGTGGTTCATGGGCAGAGAAAAGAAAAGAGGGTGGCGTATGAATACCTTGGAAGGAAGGGAATTTATTTTGGTTTTTGGTGTTGTCATGGGATTTTGGGAGATATATATATATATATATATAAGTTTTGTTTTATTTGATTATAAATAGAATATATTATATTTTTTTTAAAGTTTTTGTTTTATTAAAATATTTTATTGCATAGTGCTGCACATTAAATTAAAATTTTCAAACGTTTCAGCCGAACGAATTCGCCCATGAATTCGTTATGTGCGTCCATGATTAAATTTTTCAAATATTATCCTTTCCATTCTCCTATAAATAGGACACTTAGTTAAAATTGAAAATCACACCAGAATCAGAGAATTCTTCTTCTATAATATTGAACGTATTTCTTTCGAGTTTTAGAAAGCTTTAAGTATAGAAAATAGTTCAAGTTTTATTCAAGAATATCCCTGCTATACTAATTGGAATACTCTTCTTTTTAAGGTAAGGAATATTATTTTGTTCAGTATTCGTAAGAAATAATATTTTCTTCTATACTCTGTATTATGTAAGTAATATTATTTCGTTTAAGATTCAGAATTCTACACTAATTTTGTTAAGTTTTGGCTTCCATACTTCATGAAATTAGTAGAATATCCTTGATATTTGCGTTTCATCCAGTATCTTTTCATGAAAATATTATTCTGAGCATTCTTGATAAGTTTTAACTTTTTTATGCCGGAGTACTATTTACAGGGTTACTATTCTCGAAGTACTATTCACGGGGTACTATTCAAACTCTTGAAGATCTATTAATACTCTGTGTCCTTGACTTCAAGAGAAGTTGGGACAAGTTCTTGCAATTAGTGGAATTCTCCTACAACAACAGTTGTCAAGCAAGTATTGGCATGGCTCCATTCGAGGCGTTGTATGGACGCTAGAGTCGTTCTCCAGTATGCTAGGACGAGGTAGGTGAAGCAAAGTTGTTGGGACAAAAATTGGTACGTATAACTACGGAGAAGATTCAAATGATCTAGCAACGTATAAAACCTCACAAGATCGACAAAAGAGTTATGTTGATCTTCATCGAAAAGACGTGGAATTCAATGTTGGTGATCATATGTTGTTACGTGTTGCTCCATGAAAAGGAGTTACGAGATTTGGAAAGAGAGGAAGCTCAATTCTCGATTCATTGGCCCATTTGAAATCCTTGACCGAGTAAGAACTGTGGCCTATAGACTCGTTTTACCGCTAAGTATGTCTCATGTTCATAACGTTTTTCACATATCCATGTTACGTAAATATGTGGAAGACCCGAACCACATCATTGAGTTAGAACCGGACGAAATAGCAAAAGATTTAACGTATGAAGAGGTACCTATTAAAATCTTGGATAAGAAGGAACATATTCTACGCTCCAAGGTTTTGTGGAGAAACCACGATGTTGAGGAAATGACCGGGGAGTTAGAATCTGATATGAAATCAATGTATCCTCACCTCTTTAACATAACAGGTATGTACCCTAATTTAGAGGATAAAATTTCAGAAGAAAGGGAGGTTGTAAGACCCCAACTTTCATAAATAAAGATATAAAATTTCTCGATATATTTTTGAATATTAAGGTGTGAATTTGTTATAATGTTATAGTTGTGGGTAATATTTATAAATTTTTCAAAGTAAGCAAGTTGTTATATAATATTCGTTTGGTCAGGGAATATTCGTTTTAACAGGGAATATTTGTACGATGGCACAATCATTGGTAGACCCCACAACAGAATTATTATCGGAATGAGAAAATGACATAAATATCTTTTTATAAAAATAACGGCAAAAGTTTTACCGTTAAATTGTTGAAATACCCGGTGGTAAAAGTACAGTAATACGTGTGGTTGCACTGTAGCATACGGTATTGATTATTGATGCTTATGTGAGAAGTCACTCAGTTTTATTCAATTATTGCTACAGTAATTACTGCATATTATCACATTATTTGATTCAATTATTGTTAATATTTTTTTATATTATTAAATCAATAATTGAGACTGTTGGTCGATTTCGCAACCGATAAACACGCGCAAGTATACGCGGTCTAACAAGTAATACAGTGATAAGAGAGTGTCGAACCCACGAGGACAAAGACTTAACAGGAAACAACTACTAAGGTAAAGTCGTTACTAATCTTATCTAAACAAAAGAAATAGATGGTTGGTTAAACAAATTCTATAGGACAATCAAATTGCGAGAAGAAACAGCTCTAAGAAATAAAGATAGGATTACAACTCCCCTAATGCTTCGCCTAATCTTCTAACTCTCCGTATATAAACAAATCAAGGAATGGCCAACCGAGATTAAAGTAAGCATAAGCTTCTGTCGAAGGTCAAATGCTAATCCTTGACAAGCTAGAACACAATATGTCTATTGGTGAATCTAATCTGACCAAGGTCGCTATGCTCAACTCCAAGGTCACATAAGGCAAGTGAGGATATGTCTATCCCACAAGCACAATAAGCCCACAATTAAATGTCAGGACAAAACAAGTGTCATTGTATTTAAAGGAAGACAGTAATATCCATTTATCAATTTCCACTACTATCAAAACCTATTTCTTTGTCAAGAAATAAGACATTATAAGCAAAATACAACAACCCATTCCAAAATGCTTCATTATATAAAACGAGAGAGAAAGTCGATTAAGCTATTCAAAAAGTTACATTGCAATCCTAACAATGGAGTTAGTTCATAACTATGAGACTAACACATAGTTCTAATACACCACCCATTTCAGACAAATACAATAAATAGAAGATTTGAAATAAGAAAAACCCCTAAAAGAAAGGAGTACTCTTCAGTCAAACAAACTCTTCACTTGCACGATCTGAGAAAATGGAGAGCAACGGATCTCTTTTCAACAAGCTTTCTCTTCTCCTCTTCTCTATTTTCTAGCTTTCTTTTTCTATCTTTTTCTGCTCTATCCTGCCTATATTTTCTAACAGCCGCCTCTCTCTCCTTATATCCTCTAACATTTGCTAGGTCAAACACTTCCTGTCTGCCTGGGAACCGGAGGTGGCGCCGCGGCGCGGGTCATGAAGCTCTTGAGTCGCGCTGCGGCGCGGCCTAAAGATCTGGGATACGGAGCTCGCGCTGCAGCGCGAGCCAGCATATGCAAAGTGGCGCCGCGGCGCGGATTTTTGTCAGCATGGATAGAAGGTGGCGCTGCGGCGCGGCCAATGACTCTGGCATTGGCGCCGCGGCGCGGGAAACCAGAAAAAGACAGTTTTGCCCCTTCAAAGCAGCACAAACACTGCGAAGCTCTGCAATGCAACGATTAAATACAAAAACACTATATTCCCAATAAAACTATATAAAAACTATGAATCCAGGAAAGTAATTAAGGCAGAAAATATCCGATTCACAGGTTTAAATCTCACTCATCAAATACCCCCAAACTTAAGTCTTTGCTTGTCCTCGAGCAAACTATCTAACATAATAATAACAGTAGATACTAAGAATGCGAAAGGAACATAAAAATATATACTAGCATCGCAGCTACGTTTATCTATAAAAACTACCCCCAAAAGAAAGAGTCAAACACGGGGATGAACAAGGCTTCAATCTAACTCAAGCATAAGACTGTAATCGATCCAATCTGAGCATGTGCGTGAAAATCAACCGTCCTGACTAATCATAGCCCAAATAAGCTCGCATAATTGATTGTTAAAACCAAGCACATTCCGCAACTTAAACATTTAACAAGCATTAAGAACAAGACGCAAATGCAGGGAAAGATCAAAAGGTTTTAGCAAGCCGATAGTAAAATCAGACTCGGACAGTACTTAATTACCTTAGGCTAATCAGAACTACCCATGAATGAGCTTTTGATCAGCGACTCCCAAGCCAGACGACTTTAGGGCACTAGGTGTAGAACACCCTGAAGAATCTAATAACTCGAGCAGTAATGGCCACGTAATCAACATAAGCCAACTGAGACTTCACAACGAGAACGAAAATTTAACAACGAGTGCATTTTATGCTCCATCTCGATATCGGCTCTGCGTTTATAGGCGAGTGTGTTTTACGCTCCATCTCGACCCACCGCACAACTTTCGATATAAATTATTATTATTATTTTTTTAAACGAGTGCATTTTATGCTCCATCTCGATATCGGCTCTGCGTTTATGGGCGAGTGCGTTTTACGCTCCATCTCGACCCACCGCACAACTTTCGATATAAACACCCTTAGCTAGAAACCAAGATCCAAAACTGCATAGACACCCAAGTCTTTTATTACCTTGCACAAATGAAAGTTTATAAGAGTGAACAATTAGTCAACACAATCAACACACAAACTAAATTCGAAGAATAACTAGTTAACACAGCTGGTCAGAGCTTGCTAGAAGGACGGATCAATAACAGTCTAAACTTGTCAATTCATAAACCCCTAGCACAAGGCAAGCTTGACACAATTCTACGAGATATATACTCATTTGGCGCTAGACATAGCCACAATCCAACAAAAATTAGCAATGATAAATATAACACCCTTGCTAAATAGCAGCTCAAAATAGGGTGAAAAGGCCATTAACATGGCACAAACATCCGAATCTGTAAAAGCCCCAAAAATATGGCTAGAAACCACAATCATGCTAAATAAAATCAACATAAAACCAAAAATAGCTCATGCATCCATAATGATAAAGATAAACAACCAAATCCCGCAGTTCAAAAGACTGCACCAAAACATAATAAGGAAATAAAGTCAGACAGTAGTCCTAACATGGTAGCACTAAGATAAACAGATAAAACTTAAAAGCAATAACCCCAAACTTAAGGGGAGCAATGCCCCCATTGCTAAAACGTAAAGCAGTTGAATACACAAGAGGGCTTCCCTGGAGATCGCTCACTCCGCAACAGTTTCAGCCTCATCTTCATCAGCGCCGTCAGCTTCGGCGGGCGGTGATGGAGGAGGGTAAGGTGGAAAGATGGGAGGATCGAGAAACTGGTAAGGCGTGAAGTCAATGCCCTCGCCACAATAATCAGTGTAGATCCCCTGCATAATATTCACCAGCTCAGCCTGGTACTGCATCGCTATCTCCTGCCTTTGAGCCACAGCAGCGATATGCCTCCGCTGCCTCTGTACTTCGGTGTCCTGCTTCTGATGCAACAGGGTAAGGGATGCCATGATGTCTGTCAAAAGACCCTGACTAGCTGGTTCTGACTCAGGTACTTGAGGAGGCTCTGGTTCGGCGGAAGGAGGCGGTGCTGTAGGCGGTCCATACCCTTCGCCCCTTACATGAGATTCTGCCCCGTCCCAAACAGTGAAGCGTTTGATCGTCAGATGGTCAATTATAGTCATGGGTGGCGAAACTATCTCATCAAGCCCCCACTATACCCCTGCATGCTTGCACAATGTCGTGATCACAGATGGATGGGAAAGTCCCGAAACGACTGTACTCTTGATTGCCTTAATAATCGAGTCGTGGATGAGAACTCCTATATCCACGTTCAAGCCCGTGACAATGGCGAAAAGCAGAATCGCCCTGTCTTTAGTCACATCGCTTAGGTGACGGGTCGGTAGCATGGAGGCGCAAATGAAGCTGTACCACGCCTTCCCGTAGCGACTGAGCGCAGCAGCCGGGAAGCTGGTCTTCTCACCGGTATAATCATTTTTCTTCCACGCCGTGTCAGGCTTGCAGAGCCTTCTGATAACATCCTCCTGGTCATAACTGCGGAGCCCCAGCTGCATATAATCATTACCCGCATAGTTGGGTGCGTCGAACAGTGCATTGATTGCTATACTGTCAAATGACACCGGTCTACCCCTGACTATAACCACAGCAGGACCATCAGGACTGGCGTTGGCATAGAATTCTCGAACCACAGGCACAACAGCAGATACGGGTGGCTTGGTGAAGTTTACCCACTTCCGCTCGATAATCATATTCATGAGCTCCCCGTCCTTTCTATCGGGCCGCAACCCCCGCTCAGGAAGCAAATTACGCTTTCCAAAGGAGTCTCTGTACCGCTTCCACGTTGCCTCACTAACAAACTTGGCAAGGTCCCAAGCCTGTAGCGGTGCCGCGGCAGAAGACGAAGATCCGCCGACACTAAGACGCTGCCTTTTTGGTGCCATGGTAACAGTAAGCTTGAATCAAACTTTAGCGGAACGACCCTAGAAGCATGACCAACCTCAACCCCAAAGCAAACCCAGCGAAGATTAAACCAAGACAGCCCCAATTGGCCTACACTTTTGGTTCAGGCAATTTATCGAACACCTTGCGTGCGATGCCCAAACAAAACCTGGACAGCCCTTAATTGAACTAGCTCTAACCCGATTTCCGTCAGTGGAAATCGCCCCAAATCACACTAGAAGAAGAGCACGGAAAAGAACTTAAACAAAATCTCGGATCCAAAGAAAACTCTCAAAATTACCTTTGGAAGGAAACCCTAGCACTTGAGTGGGGGGAGCCTTTGATGAATTGATGCAAATCAGATTGTTAGAGGCTGAGTAGAGACACGACCGATGAAGACAGTTATATGGCTGATGGATCGCAGGTGCAGGATGCCAAGAGGGAGACTGCAGAGATGGTTGAGAAGAGCAGGAGACTTAGCCGATCAGCCTGCTTTATAAAGCAATTGGGAAATAAAATCTTGCTAGTGACGCCGCGGCGCGAGATATTGTATGTAGTTTGGCGCCGCGGCGCGAGTTTGCAGTAACTGACCACTTCTTGTGGCGCCGCGGCGCGAGATTTCCTTCGTTGGATGGCGCCGCGGCGCGAGTTTGCAGTAGCTGGGCACATTTGGCGGCGCCGCGGCGCGAGATTTCCTTCAGCAGATGGCGCCGCGGCGCGAGTTTGCAGTAGCCGGGTACTTCTTGTGGCGCCGCGGCGCGAGATATCCTTTTTGGATGGCGCCGCGACGCGAGTTTGCAGTGGCCGGGTACTTCTTGTGGCGCCGCGGCGCGAAATCCCCTTTGATGGATGGCGCCGCGGCGCGAGTTCCTGCACTCTGAGCCCTTTTTCCATCTGTTATCTGCACAGACCAAAACAAGCACAACAACTACCCTACACAAGCAAACACACATTATTAAAAACACAACAAACTCTAAAAGCAACATGTTAAACACAAAACATAAAAGCTATCAGCTTAGCTAAGTGATACAATTAACAACCACTGAATAAACTTGGAATCAGTGAAGAAACAACTAATATTTATACCGAGGTGGGGGTGCCTCCCCACCAAGCGCGTGTTTTATAGTCGTCAGCTTGACTATTCATCCCGACTTAGGTCGGGTCTCCAAGTGTAATGGAGGTATTTTGACGGTCAACCTCGCCGCCCCAGTAGTGCTTTAAACGTTGCCCATTCACCTTGAATGTGGAATCGGAATTTGGATCCATAAGCTCAATTGCTCCATGGGGATAAACCTTAGCTATAGTGAAGGGGCCCGACCATCGGGACTTTAGCTTCCCGGGAAATAATTTTAGCCTGGAGTTAAACAGAAGAACTTGCTGACCCGGTTCAAAATGCCTCTCAAGGATCTTCTTTTCGTGCCACTTCTTGGTCTTTTCCTTGTACAACTTGGCGTTTTCATATGCCTGCAGACGAAATTCATCTGCTTCATTCAGTTGTAACAGCCGTTTTTCGCCGGCTGCCTCAAGATCAAAGTTAAGCTTGTGAATCGCCCAGTAAGCGCTGTGCTCCAATTCGACAGGGAGATGACAAGCTTTTCCATAAACTAGTCGGTAAGGGGACATTCCGATGGGCGTTTTATACGCTGTGCGGTAGGCCCATAATGCATCATCAAGCTTCTTCGACCAATCCTTACGGTTAGGGTTAACGATCTTTTCCAGTAAGCGCTGTGCTCCAATTCGACCGGGAGATGACAAGCTTTTCCATAAACTAGTCGGTAAGGGGACATTCCGATGGGCGTTTTATACGCTGTGCGGTAGGCCCATAATGCATCATCAAGCTTCTTCGACCAATCCTTACGGTTAGGGTTAACGATCTTTTCCAGGATGCGTTTCACCTCTCGGTTTGAAATTTCAACTTGGCCGCTGGTCTGAGGGTGGTAAGCAGTGGCTATTTTATGAGTTACCCCATACTTGGCTGGAAGTGCTTCAAAATACTTATTGCAGAAGTGTGACCCTTCATCGCTAATTATGGCCCGAGGCGTGCCAAAACGGGTAAAAATATTCTTTTTGAGGAACTGAAGCACCACCTTCGCATCATTTGTCGGCAAGGCAACTGCTTCCACCCACTTTGAGACATAGTCAACTGCCACCAGTATGTAGAGATTGTTGAACGAGGAAGGGAAAGGTCCTATAAAATCAATGCCCCAGACATCAATCAACTCTACTTCCAGAATATTTTGCAGCGGTAGTTCATACCGCTTCGAAATAGTGCCCACCCGTTGGCATCTGTCACAATGCATCACATATGCGTGAGCATCTTTAAAAAGGGTGGGCCAATAGAATCCTGACTGCAGCACTTTAGCGGCAGTTCGCTGGCCTCCGAAATGACCTCCATAATTAGATGAATGGCAATGATGCAACACGTCTTCAATTTCTTCTTCAGGCAAACATCTACGCAAGATCTGATCCGAACACTGTTTGAATAGGAAAGGCTCGTTCCAAAAATATTGCTTGGTATCTTTAAGGAATTTCTTCCTTTGTTGGAAACTCAGGCCTTGAGGGATAACTTGGCAAGCGACGTAATTTGCGAAGTCCGCATACCACGGGGCTTTGCCATGTACCAATAAGAGCTGCTCGTCTGGAAAGAATTCATTTATAGCTCTGTCGGCTTCAGTAGACGATGTAGTGTTTTCCAATCTACTTAAATGGTCGGCAACTTGATTCTCAGTTCCCTTCTTGTCTCTGATTTCTAAGTCAAATTCTTGTAGGAGCAAAACCCACCGTATCAATCTCAGCTTAGCGTCCTTCTTTTCAATCAAATACTTGATTGCCGAGTGATCGGTGTATACGATCACCTTCGTCCCGATGAGGTAGGAACGAAACTTATCGAAAGCATACACTACTACCAACAACTCCTTCTCAGTGGTAGTATAGTTTAACTGCGCGTCCGTCAGTGTCTTGCTGGCATAGTAGATAGTGTGGAAGACCTTCTCCCTTCGCTGGCCTAAAACTGCCCCTATAGCAAAATCACTAGCATCGCACATAAGCTCAAAAGGGTAGGTCCAGTCAGGAGCTACCACAATAGGTGCTGTGACAAGTCTTGTCTTTAAGGATTCAAAAGCGCCCAAGCAGGCGGCATCAAAGTGGAAAGGCTGATCTTTTTCCAGCAGGGTGCACAACGGTTTGGTAATGCGCGAAAAGTCCTGGATGAACCTTCTGTAAAATCCGGCGTGCCCGAGAAAACTCCTTACCCCTTTTACTGAGGTGGGCGGGAGAAGGTTGTTGATAACATCTATCTTGGCCTTATCAACCTCAATACCTCCAGCAGAAATCCGATGACCCAAAATAATGCCCTCTTCAACCATGAAGTGACACTTCTCCCAATTTAGCACAAGGTTTGTTTCGGCGCAGCGATGGAGAACTGCAGTCAGATTCGTTAGGCAGTTATCAAACGAGCTCCCAAACACAGAGAAGTCGTCCATGAAGACCTCCAGGGTCTTTTCAACCATGTCAGAGAAGACTGACATCATACACCGCTGAAACGTAGCGGGGGCATTGCACAACCCGAAAGACATCTTCCGAAAGGCAAAAGTCCCATATGGACATGTGAATGTCGTCTTCTCCTGATCTTCCGGGGCAATAGAAATCTGATTGTACCCCGAGTATCCATCCAGTAAACAGTAGTATTCATGTCCTGCCAACCGATCGAGCATTTGATCAATGAAAGGAAGAGGAAAGTGATCCTTACAGGTTGCTTTGTTCAGTTTCCTGTAATCCATGCACACTCTCCACCCAGTCACCGTCCTGGTAGGAATAAGCTCATTATTCTCATTGGGCACAACTGTCATGCCTCCTTTCTTGGGCACACACTGGATCGGACTAACCCACGGACTATCGGAGATGGGGTAGATAATGCCCGCATCAAGCAATTTAATGATTTCTTTCCTGACGACCTCTTTCATTATCGGATTTAGCCGCCTCTGGTGCTCTATAGAAGGTTTTGAGCCTTCCTCCAATAGGATCTTGTGCATGCAAAGAGTTGGACTGACCCCTTTTATGTCTGCAATCGACCATCCCAACGCCGTTTTGTACTTCTTTAGCACAATGAGCAACTTCTCTTCCTGACACTTGGTTAGAGAAGCAGAAATTATCACAGGTAATGAAAGAGAATTTCCCAAATATGCATACCTTAGATGGTTAGGCAACGGTTTTAGCTCAAGAGCTGGAGGCTCAATGATTGACGGCAAACCCTTGGAAGTTGATGCCTCATCATCTTTAAGAGATTCGAAATGCCGGTGCGAATGCCTTGATCTAAGCGGATCATCAAGCCACATGGCACATTCAATATGCGATGGCTCTTCCGTAGTACTCGCCCCTGTTAGTGTAGCTTCTAGAGAATCTTTAATGCACGTCTCTGAGAATACCTCATTCACTGCTTCAGCAATAGTAGTGACCTGGAAGCAATCCTCAGGGGTGTTAGGATATTTCAGAGCACGAAAAACATTGAAGGTCACCTCTTGGTCTTGAACTCTCATTGTTAGCTCCCCTTTTTGGACGTCAATCAGGGTCCTTCCAGTTGCCAAAAATGGCCTTCCCAATATTATCGGGATTTCTCTATCTTCCTCAAAATCAAGAACTATGAAATCTGCCGGAAATATGAACTTGTCCACCTTCACTAGCACATCCTCCACAATTCCCTTCGGATAAGTTAAAGATCTGTCAGCCAATTGCAGGGTGATGCTAGTCGGCTTGGCTTCATTAAGACCCAATTTTTTGTAAATGGAAAGGGGCATCAAGTTTATGCTGGCCCCTAAGTCACACAGAGCCTTTCCAATGAATTGGTCCCCAATTGTGCACGGCATTGTAAAACTTCCTGGATCTTTGAGCTTAGGCGGAAGTTTGTTTTGGAGGATTGCACTACATTCTTCAGTCAAAGCCACCGTCTCATAGTCTCCCAATTTCCGCTTCTTGGACAAAATGTCCTTCATGAACTTTACGTAACTGGGCATTCCTTCCAACGCCTCTGCAAATGGAATGTTTATGTGCAATCTTTTGAACACCTCTAGGAATTTGGAAAATTGCTTATCTAGTTTCTGCTTTTGCATCCGCTGGGGGAAGGGTAATTGAGGGAGAGGCCGATGTATTGCAGTGATTGGAGGAGATGGTGTTGGGGGTCTGTCTTGACCACTTGCGTCACCCCCATCTTTCTCAGAAATCTCCGTTTCAGGAGTTGCCTCTTCAGTCGCCCCATTGTCGTCCACAGGAATTTCCTCACCACTTTGTACTTGAGTGGTTCTCCCACTTCTGAGGGTTACTGCTTTACACTGTTCCTTGCCTTCCCGTTTAGGGTTTACATCAGTGTCACTAGGCAATGCGCCTTGTGGCCGACTGTTTAATGCAGTAGCCAACTGACCCATTTGTACTTCAAGATTCCTAATGGAGGCCTCTTGATTGTTACTTCTGGTTTCGTTCTGGGCTATGTACCTAGAAAGCAGATCTTCTAAACTTGGTTTTCTCTCCTGTTGAGGGGGAGGATGGTGAAACTGATTCTGAATGCTCTGAGGTTGTTGGTTGAACTGAGTTGTAGATTGGAATCCAGGAGGGTTAGCATAACTCTGCCTGGTAGAAGGAAGTTGTGGTTGGTTGGGGTTATTGCTGTTGTTGTTGTTGTTATTACTCCATGAAAAATTTGGATGATTTCGCAACCCCGGATGGTAATGAGTGGGAAGGTTTGAGTTATGTTGCCGCCCGTAGTTAGAAACAAATTGCACCGATTCAGGGCTTATAGCACACAGATCGGTCGGGTGGCTTCCTTGACATAATTCACACTGGACCATGACACTCTGCACATTTTGGACTGCAGAAGGTCCCAAGGTGTCAAGCCTTTTTGTTAGCGTCGCTACCTGAGCTGCTAGCGATGTGACCGAGTCCACTTCATAAACCCCCGCTGCTCTTCTCGGAGCTTGCCTATCATTAGGCCACTGGTAATTGTTGGCCGCCATTGTCTCCACCAGCTCATACCCCGCTGTGTGATGTTTGGACATGAATGCCCCTCCAGATGCGGCATCAATACTCGAACGAGTAGATCCGGATAATCCATTGTAAAAGGTCTGGATGGGAAGCCATTCCGGCAGACCATGGTGCGGGCATTTTCTCAGGAGATCCTTAAATCGCTCCCATGAGTCGTATAAGGATTCAGATTCAAATTGCACAAAGGATGTGATTTCGTGCCTGAGCCTAGCTGTTTTGGCAGGCGGAAAGAACTTCGCCATGAATTTCTGCGCCAAGTCAGCCCATGTTGTAATGGAGCCAGTCGGCAGTGAATGTAGCCAGCTCTTGGCTTTGTCCCTTAATGTAAACGGGAACAGCCGGAGCCTGATGGCATCGTCAGACACTCCGTTGCATTTGAAGGTGTCACAGATTTCCACAAAATTAATCAGGTGATCATTGGGGTCGTCATTAGGCATTCCCCCAAACTGAATGTTTGTGCACATTTGAATAGTGCCCGGCTTTATCTCGAAATTATTAGCCTGAATGGCGGGCCTTACAATGCTCGCCTGAATATCATCAACACGAGGCATAGCATAATCCCTCAGAGACTTCTGAAGCTCCTCAGCCATTATGACAGGCACAGGTATGTCCTCGGGTGTGTCCACAAATTTCTTTCTCAACAGTCGTCTGAAGGTCCTTTCAACCTCGGGATCAAGAGGTATTGTAATCAGCCCTTTCCGAGGTGGCATAAACAATGAAGACTACCTGAAGAGAGAGTTAAACAAATCGGTTTAAAGTAAGATTGTAATGACTTAGATTTAATAATGTAAAACAATTAATTCTTAAGTCCCCGGCAACGGCGCCAAAAACTTGTTGGTCGATTTCGCAACCGATAAACACGCGCAAGTATACGCGGTCTAACAAGTAATACAGTGATAAGAGAGTGTCGAACCCACGAGGACAAAGACTTAACAGGAAACAACTACTAAGGTAAAGTCGTTACTAATCTTATCTAAACAAAAGAAATAGATGGTTGGTTAAACAAATTCTATAGGACAATCAAATTGCGAGAAGAAACAGCTCTAAGAAATAAAGATAGGATTACAACTCCCCTAATGCTTCGCCTAATCTTCTAACTCTCCGTATATAAACAAATCAAGGAATGGCCAACCGAGATTAAAGTAAGCATAAGCTTCTGTCGAAGGTCAAATGCTAATCCTTGACAAGCTAGAACACAATATGTCTATTGGTGAATCTAATCTGACCAAGGTCGCTATGCTCAACTCCAAGGTCACACAAGGCAAGTGAGGATATGTCTATCCCACAAGCACAATAAGCCCACAATTAAATGTCAGGACAAAACAAGTGTCATTGTATTTAAAGGAAGACAGTAATATCCATTTATCAATTTCCACTACTATCAAAACCTATTTCTTTATCAAGAAATAAGACATTATAAGCAAAATACAACAACCCATTCCAAAATGCTTCATTATATAAAATGAGAGAGAAAGTCGATTAAGCTATTCAAAAAGTTACATTGCAATCCTAACAATGGAGTTAGTTCATAACTATGAGACTAACACATAGTTCTAATACACCACCCATTTCAGACAAATACAATAAATAGAAGATTTGAAATAAGAAAAACCCCTAAAAGAAAGGAGTACTCTTCAGTCAAACAAACTCTTCACTTGCACGATCTGAGAAAATGGAGAGCAACGGATCTCTTTTCAACAAGCTTTCTCTTCTCCTCTTCTCTATTTTCTAGCTTTCTTTTTCTATCTTTTTCTGCTCTATCCTGCCTATATTTTCTAACAGCCGCCTCTCTCTCCTTATATCCTCTAACATTTGCTAGGTCAAACACTTCCTGTCTGCCTGGGAACCGGAGGTGGCGCCGCGGCACGGGTCATGAAGCTCTTGAGTCGCGCTGCGGCGCGGCCTAAAGATTTGGGACACGGAGCTCGCGCTGCAGCGCGAGCCAGCATATGCAAAGTGGCGCCGCGGCGCGGATTTTTGTCAGCATGGATAGAAGGTGGCGCTGCGGCGCGGCCAATGACTCTGGCATTGGCGCCGCGGCGCGGGAAACCAGAAAAAGACAGTTTTGCCCCTTCAAAGCAGCACAAACACTGCGAAGCTCTGCAATGCAACGATTAAATACAAAAACACTATATTCACAATAAAACTATATAAAAACTATGAATCCAGGCAAGTAATTAAGGCAGAAAATATCTGATTCGCAGGTTTAAATCTCACTCATCAGAGACGACAAAGTTATTCATATTATTATTTGCAATATTGACGATGTCGAGAAAGTTCTGTCAATGAGAGGTTTGGTCACTTAATTGTGTGTCAATAGGGAGAAATCCTTATCGGAAAGCCTCATCTTTCCTGGGAATGATCTGGTTGTTAAATATTGCGAATTATAATAATGATGATAATTGTTGTTAAAAATATTAAGGGGATTTTTTATGAAGTATTTGTTGTAATTTTGCTTATTATATGGACCCCCCCCCCAATTACCCATTTTTCAAAACTATCGATAAAAAGTTATCTCAGTTTTATTATATATATATATATATATATATGTTTGTCAGGTGGGGGAGGGGGGGTTCATGGGCAGAAAAAAGAAAAGAGGGTGGTGTATACCTTGGAAGGAAGGGAATTTAGTTTGGTTTTTGGTGTTGTCGTGGGATTTTGGGAGATGTATATATATATTTGACATGTGTATGTTGAATATGTAATTTTAGTGTGTGTGTGGTGTATGCCTTTGCCGTAAGGTAAAGGTTATATATATATATATATATATATATATATATATATATATATATATATATATATATATATATATATATATATATATATATATATATATAAGTTTTATTTTATTTGATTATAAATAGAATATATTATATTTTATTTAAAGTTTTCATTTTATTAGAATATTTATTGCATTGTGTTGCATAGTAAATCAAAATTTTCAAATATTTCAGTCGAACGAATTCGCCCGTGAATTCGTTATTTGCAAATAGTATCATTTCTATTCTCCTATAAATAGGATGCTTAGTTAGAATTGAAAATCACACCATAATCAGATAATTCTTCTTTTATAATATTAAACGTATTTCTTTCCAGTTTTAGAAAGATTTGAGTATAGAAAACAGTTCAAGTTTTCTTCAAAAATATCACCGCTATACCAGTTGGAATACTCTTATTTTTAAGGTAAGGGATATTATTTTGTTCAATATTCGTAAAAAATAATATTTTCTTTCATACTCTGTAGTATGTAAGTAATATTATTTCGTTTCATATTCAGAATTCTACACTCATTTTGTTAAGTTTTGGCTTCTATACTCATGAAATTAGTAGAATATCCTTGATATTTGCGCTTCATCTATTATCTTTTCATGAAAATATTATTTTGAGCATTCTTGATAAGTTTTAACTTTTTCATGTCGGAGTACTATTCACGGGGTTACTATTCTCAAAGTACTATTCATGGGGTACTATTCACGCAGAGTACTATTTATGATAAATATGATTTCTTTTCGGTTCAAATCATTTTTGATACAATATTATTCTTGAATTTTACTCCACAAAGCAGTATCATGTTGACAATTTGGACATTATTGAATTCTGGATAAATTAAATTATAAATCTTTAACAATTTATCATTTCCTTTCGTTTAATTAAATTCTTATATCATTGTCGTCATCCTCATGCTTATATTGTGATAAAAGTCATATGTGGCTTATATGCATAGATGTACTGTTGATTGGTATGATTATGACCAGGGATTATTCGGTATAATCATGACCATAATGTTACAAATGATGTGGTAAAAGTCATCATTGGCCCGTAGTGCATTGATGGACAGTTGTTGGCATAATTATGACCATTGATGAAAATACGAATATCCTTGGCCCATAGTGCATGGATAATTCGTGGTCGTGATACTAATGAATATCCTTGGCCGTAGTGCATGGATGATTCGATGATGTGAATTAATTATTAAGTTGAATCTCAGCGATAAAATTGATGATAAACTTTTTAAATCATAGAAGATAGTAGATATCATGCTCTACTTGACTCTTCTAATGGATTGCTTGTTCCGCTGCAGTTAAACTTGATGTTTATTATATTTTAACAGTTTAACATTGTTGTATAAATAAAGTTTATATTTGAATCATGTACTATTTATTTGACAACTCAGAATGGGTTGTGTAGACCTATTTTGGGAGCGTCACAAATATCATAAAATTTTATTTTATTAGATATTTACATCGTAAACCTACTTACAAGGCTATCCGACTTTTCGACTTGTCACAACTTTCTATCCATTTTTACATTTCAATACTCCAAACTTTATTTTTGGTAAAACTTGAGCCCCATGACTTAGTTTTAACTTATATTCATAGAAAAATTTCTTCTGCTCACTTAAGCAACTTTTATTAATTTTTTTGTTCTTTGAACCTTGCACCGGTTATACTTATCGAATTAGTTTGGCCAAACCCTTTATACCAGGGTTATATGTGACAACCCCAAAACAGGTCCATTCCATCTAACCTATTCTGAGTCGCTAAATACATGGTACAGAAAACAACTACAATTTTATTACAACAATTGTCGTGCAAAATACAACAACACATATGTTGTGAGTTTGGATACAAATATATACCAACTGTGACTCTCATCCCAACCTTGGATAGCACATCACAATGACACCTTACATAAAGGTATATTCAAAAACTATTTTAGAAATTAGAATCTTTGGGAAGTGCTCAAGGAAACCTTCGTACATGGGAGGCCATACTTCTAGGTTATGATTGATATCATATGGCCACAGAATTATCCTTGGTTGACCCAATAGACCCCAAAGAAAAACGAGAAAATTACTATCATATTCTTCCCAATGGTGAGTCTTCTCTTGACATATCATTATCTCCACTGTCTCTAATTGAGAATTATACTTCAAACAAACACCAAGATTATATAGGTAGTGCTCGTAAATATACTCAGCAAGTGGATGAGCACAACCTTGTCTTATGATGACACGAGGTTGTATGTCATTAGACATCTTGTATGATAGTGGCAAAACACCCTTCCAACGTTGGGTTTGCCTCACCCTAGTTGATTCACCAAATATAACTACTAATTGATGACCACCGTTCTATTCCCTTGTTACCCCCGCTCGACCTAGCTACACTCTTATTACTTGAAAGGAATTGTTAAGCAAAAGGGTGAACACAACTAGCTCAGTAAAGAATATCATGACTAAAGATAATTAAATTATCAATAGCCTTCATCAATAATAAATCAGAGATTTAGAACATATGGTAGATGATAAAAATTTCAACCATAGTTGCAGCGGAATGAGCAATCCATTAGAAGAGTCAAATAGACCATAAAGTCTATTATCTTCTTTATGTTAAAAATCCACTAACAATATTTTATCCATATAACATCAATCAATAGTTCTGGTCCACAATCATATGAATAACTCATAATCATAATTATGATTCTAAATTTTTCTTCGCATCCAGGACGAAGATAATTTTCATCACATGTCTTTACCTGAAACATCAAAGATCATGGTTATACCAAATCACAGTTCCTGTTCATAATCATACTAATAAATTCATCTTTGCACTACGGGCCAAAGATATTCATCAACAGTTCATCTTTGCACTACTGGCCAAAGATATTCAACAACAGTTCATCTTTGCACTACTGGCCAAAGATATTCAACAACATGTCATCTTTGCACTACGGGCCAAAGATATTCCTCAACAATTAATCTTTGCACTACAGGCCAAATATATTTATCAACAATTAATCTTTGCACTACAGGTCAAAGATATTCATCAACAATTAATCTTTGCACTACAGGCCAAAGATATTCCTCAACAGTTCATATTTACACTACAGGCCAAATATATTAATATCTCAAAGAAATTTATAATCATTTCAGAATTTATATAAACAATAATTAAAACCATGTTGATTAATTCACCTTTGCACTTAAGCTAAAGATATTCAATTATAAACTCAATGGTCATGATCATACTAGTCAACAATTCAACATTGCACTACTGGCCAAATAGAACCCATAGTCATGATCATACCAAAAATCTACCCATCTTTACACTCAAGGCAAAGAGAAATATCATCGTTAGGGTTATGAAAATGTTATATATAATAATAAAAATAATATGATCAACATATAGTTTTAATCTCAAGAGTAATATTCATAAATCAACTATAATTTCGTAAGAAAAAGAAACCAATTTTGTCGTGAATAGTACCTGTGAATAGTACTCGTGAATAGTAACTCCGACATGAAAAAGGTAGAAATTCCACAATAAAATCCATACAAATATTTCGGTATAATGATATTGAAAGAATAATATTTCTTAACCTTATAAACAATTTATTTTAATTGTTTACACTTTACTAAATAATGCATTTAATCATTCTAAAATACCAACCTCATAAGATTTCATCACTAATAACCAAAACCCTCATCAAAAATATGCATATACCTCGTATAGGATTCTCAAGCCATAAAATCCTATTTTCTAATTTTCTTACTTTACATAACATATTTAATTCATTTACTCATAACTATTCCATTGCATGAAAAATACCAAATCAGTTCCAAAAATATTTCTTTTCTGGGATTTAGTAGAATATAGTCCTATATTGAACATACATTTTTCTCAGAATTTTTAAAATTTATTTACTATTTTTCATATGGCCAAAACCACCGAATATTTAGACATTTATCATAAATTGTACTTTTATCCAAAAATTCCGAAATTCACAGAGTATACTGATATTATATAGATATACTTCCAATAAAAATTTCATCAATTTTGGTTTTAACCATAAGGAGTTATAAGTGGTTACTTTTAAAATAGTCTTTTCTCATAAAATTCATAACTTTTAATCTATACATCCAAAAATTACCATTTTTTGACACAACTAATAAAACTCATCAAAATATTATTTCAATTTTTTCCAAAATTTTTGAAGGTCTGAAAAGTTACGAAACATGAAAAACATAACAACTATTAAAATCCCTTACCTCAAAAGAGCAGTATTTCTGACTTGAATATCGGATATAACGCTGAACGAACTTGCGTCGTATAGGAACACTCAAGATATCTAAATACTAACAAAAATATGCTTGATAATATAGAGAGAAAACTTATGTTTCTAGTGTGATTTTTAATTCTAAAATAAGCACTTATTTATAGGAAAATGCTAGAACGCCATAGGAGACTAAAATAATAAAATATATTATTTCTTTTTCTTCTTCCACGCCACCTCAACTTGTCAAGCCATCCACCAGCCATCTTTGAATCAAAAGATAGCAGCCCATGTGTTGATTACTGTAAGATCCCGAATTTTATGAAATAAAAGTATTCAATTTTTCTATTCAGTAAATGGTTAAATTGATAAAAGTTAAAGTTAAGGGTGATATATGAATTTTTTTTCAAAATACGCATGTGGTTATAAAATATTCATTATTGTCGGGAAATATTCGTTTGTTCGTGAAATATTCTTTCTGTCGGGGAATATTCGTACGACGGCGCAACTATTTGTGGGCCCCATAACGGATAACTGTCGGAAGAAAAAACAACAAAATTGAATGACGGCGTAGTTGTTACCGATAACACTGTTGGAATATCCGGTGGTTAAAATACAGTAATACGCGTGGTTGCACAGTAGCACACAGTATTGCACAGTATTGTTGAATTATTGATCCTTACGTAAGAAGGCACTACTCAATAATTGTTACAGTAATTACTGTTCAATATTTTATTTTATTGGTTCAATAATTATTGCGTTGATATTTTATATTATTGTTGTTTCAATAATTGTTACTGCACAGTATCTCCTCTATCAGATAAATAATTCATATTATTTTAATAATATTCTTAGATAGCATTATTGACAATGTCTAGAAAGTTCTGTAATATTATTTATGAATAATTAATTATTGATTCATATGATAAGAAAATATTTATATTATGTATATAATTTATGGATTTATTTATGTGGTTATAATTGAAGAAATTAATGTTGAGGTATTTTATCAGTATGTTGTCGGATTGGAGGTATTAAAAGATCAAATCAGTGTTCTTACAGCTTTATTGTGAGAGTTATAATTTTTAATCTGACCGTTGGATCGTTGTGATTTTTGGATATGTTATACATATATAAGTTGAGTATTTGTTCACAAATTTTGAACCGTTAAAAATGAACGAATGATTTTTTATGAATTTTAAGAGGTGCCTGATTCGGAAATTAGGTTTATAAATGATTTTGGTGGAAAATTCTAGAAATGGGTGGGCCCCACTTTTGGTTATTGGGGATGGTGGCTGATTTTTGGTGGGTGGAATAGTAGCAGGTAAAGCCATCAGGTTACAGGTCAAGTCTGCTTCGGCGTGCTACCATTTTCCTATAAATAGAGGGCTAAGTTAGAATTGAAAATCACACTAGAAACATAAGCTTTCTCACTTTCTCTCTCTATATTATCGAGCGTATTCTTGTGAGTATTTTGATACTTTGAGTGTTGCTATACGGTGCAAGTTCCTTCAGCACTATATCCAGTATTCCAGTCAGAAGTACTATCTTTTTGAGGTAAGGGGTATTATTTATTTCATATTCTGAAGAGATATTATTTTTCGTATTCGTATGAATATTATTTCGTTCAATATTCGCAAGAAATATTATTTTCATTTAATATTTGTAAGGAATATTATATTCGTTCAATATTTGAAAGGAATATTATTTTCGTTTAATATTAATAAGGGGTGTTATTTTCTTCGCAAATGATATTTTTTTTCAATATCATTATGCTGAAATATTGATCTGAATTTTTTTTTATCAAATTTGGAACTTTTCATGTCGGGGTTACTATTCATGAGTTACTATTCACGTATACGGCACTATTCACGAATATGGTACTATTCACCGAAAAATGAAATTTTCTTCTTTTTGTCCAAGTTGTCTATTATGGTTACTATCTTTGATTGTATCCATCTTTTGATCATTATTTTTGAATTCTGCTTCAAAATTGGTTATTTCGGAGTATTATTGAACTTGGATAAACTATAATACGAATCCTTAATATTTGATCTTTTATCTTACTGGATTCGTTCTCTAAAATATTTTTCATCATCCTTAGTCCTAAATGATAATACAAATGAATATCTTTGGCCTGTAGTGCAAAGATGAATGATTAACTGATGAATATCTTTGGCCTGTAGTTCAAAGATGAATGATTACCTGATGAATATCTTTGGCCCGTAGTGCAAAGATGAACAGGTGTTGAGATGAACATGACCAACTGTTGAAAGTCATCTGTCGCCTGTAGTGCATAGATGGACTTGGTATGATTATGACCAAGGATTATTCGGTATAATCATGATTGTAATGTTACAAATAATGTGGTAAAAGTCCTCATTGACCCGTAGTGCATTGATGGACAGTTTTTGGTATGATTATGGCTATGAATTCTCTTTAGCCGTAGTGCGAAGATGAATTGTTTTATGGCATGATCAGGACCGTTGATGAATACACGAATATCTTTGGCCCGTAGTGCATGGATAATTCGTGGTCGTGATACTAAAGAATGTCCTTGGCTTGTAGTGCAGGGATGATTTAATGATGTGGATTATTTTTTTAGCTGAGTCTCAGCGATAAATATTATGAAAAACTTTTTAAATCATAGAAGATAGTAGATTTTATAATTTACTTGACTCTTCTAATGGATTGTTTATTTCGTTGCAGTTGTTGATTTAAAACTTGTTGTCCATTATATTCTATCGGTTGTTATACTGTTGAAGACTAATGATAATTTGGTGTATATTATCTTAGTCATAATATTTCTTACTGGGCTAGTTGAGCTCACCCTTTCTTTCATTGTTTTCTTCAGGAAATGAGAATATAGTTGGGACTAGTCGAGGAATGGATTGACGGTCCAGATGGTTGCATTAGTAGTCCTCACTATTCTATGAAATAGTGTATCAATAATTGTAAAAAGGACTCCTTTTAAGTTTTTATACTCTTTATTAGACAATAGTTGTATTCAAACTCACAATATATGTGTTGTCGTATTACTGAAGTTGTATTTATTTTTGTACCATGTATTTGGCGACTCATAATGGGTTGGGTGGAATGGACCTATTTTGGGGGAGTCACATTTGGTATCAGAGCCATAAGTGTGAAGAGCCCCTAGCCTCTCCCTGGTGACTTCTTGTTGATGGGGAATGCACTGAAGCCAGACTCTCCGTAGGGGACGCCGTCTTTCGGTGGCGAGTTGATAGGTGTCATTGTGAGGTGCTGACACAAGTTGGTGTCTAGAGTCACATTTGGTATCAAAGCTTAGGGATATGATCTCTGATGGAGATCCCGGATTAGAACTAGGAAGGGAGAGATGAGAAATATCCTTTGTTAGTGTGTGTCCTACCTAAGCTGAATTTTCTTACTTAAGTTGACAAATTGTGATATGTCAATTAACCTTTGTTTTGAAGCTGTATTCTAGACTGATATCTGAAATATAGGAGATGAGCAATGGAGAAATCATGATGACAGGGAAGATGGAATCTAGAATGGAAGCAAGGTATTCTCAACTCTTTGAAATACCAGGTACGTAAATTTCGGGGATGAAATTTCATAAGGATGGGAGATTGTAAGACCCCGAATTTTATGAAATAAAAGTATTCAATTTTTCTATTTAGTAAATGGTTAAATTGATAAAAGTTAAAGTTAAGGGTGATACATAAATTTTTTTTCAAAATACGCAAGTGGTTATAAAGTATTCATTATTGTCGAGGAATATTCGTTTGGTCGTGAAATATTCTTTCAGTCGGGGAATATTCGTACGACGGCGCAGCTATTTATGGGCCCCATAACGGATAACTGTCGGAAGAAAAAATGACAAAATTGAATAATGGTGTAGTTATTACCATTAACACTGTTGGAATACCCAGTGGTTAAAATACAGTAATACGCGTGGTTGCACAGTAGCAAACGGTATTGCACAGTATTATTGAATTATTGATCCTTACGTAAGAAGGCACTAATCAATAATTGTTACAGTAATTACTGTTCAATATTTTTTTTATTGGTTCAATAATTGTTGCGTTGATATTTTATATTATTGTTGTTTCAATAATTGTTATTGCACAGTATCTCATTTATCAAATCAATAATTCATATTATTTGAATAATATTATTAGATAACATTATTGACAATGTCTAGAAAGTTCTGTAAAGGAGAGGTTTGGTCACCAAATTGCTCGCCGGTAAGGAGAAATCCTTATCGGAAAGCCCCCTCTTTCCTGGGAACGGCCTGGTTGTCATAATTGTGATTCTGTAATATTATTTGTGAATAATTAATTATTGATTCATATGATAAGGAAATATTTATATTATATGAATATAAATGATGGATTTATTTATGTGGTTATAATTGAAGGAATTAATGTTGAGGTATTTTATCAGTATGTTGTCGAATTTGAGGTATTAAAAGATCAAATCAGTGTTCTTACAGCTTTATTGTGTGAGTTATAATTTTTAATCTCACCGTTGGATCGTTGTGTTTTTTGCATATGTTATACATATATAAGTTGAGTATATGTTAACAAATTTTGAACCGTTAAAAATGAACGAATGATTTGTTATGAATTTTAAGAGGTGACTGATTCGAAAATTAGGTTTATAAATGATTTTGGTGAAAAATTCTAGAAATGGGTGGGCCCCACTTTTGGTTGTTGGGGATGGTGGCTGATTTTTTGTGGGTGGAATAGTAGCAAGTAAAGCCATCAGGTTACAGGTCAAGTCTGTTTTGGCGTGCTACAATTTTCCTATAAATAGAGGGCTAAGTTAGAATTGAAAATCACACCAGAAACTTAAGCTTTCTCTCTTTCTCTCTCTATATTATCGAGCGCATTCTTGTGAGTATTTTGATACTTTGAGTGTTGCTATACAATTCAAGTTACTTCAGCACTATATCCAGTATTCCAGTCAGAAGTACTGTCTTTTTGAGGTAAGGGGTATTATTTATTTCATATTCTGAAGAGATATAATTTTTCGTATTCGTATGAATATTATTTCGTTCAATATTCGAAAGAAATATTATTTCATTTAATATCCGTAAGGAATATTATATTCGTTCAATATTCGAAAGGAATATTATTTTCGTTAAATATTCATAAGGGGTGTTATTTTCTTCACAAATGATATTTTCTTTCAATATTATTATGTTGAAATATTGATCTGATTTTTTTTTATCAAATTTGAAACTTTTCATGTCGGGGTTACTATTCATGAATTACTATTCACGTATACGGCACTATTCACGAATACGGTACTATTCACTGAAAAATAAAATTTTCTTCTTTTTGTCTAAGTTGTCAATTATGGTTACTATCTTTGATTGTATCCATGTTTTGATCATTATTTTTGAATTTTGCTTTAAAATTGGTTATTTCGGAGTATTATTGAACTTGGATAAACTATAATACGAATCCTTAATATTTGATCTTTTATCTTACTGGATTCGTTCTCTAAAATATTTTTCATCATCCTTAGTCCTAAATGATGATACAAATGAATATATCTTTGGCCTGTAGTTCAAAGATGAATGATTAACTGATGAATATCTTTGGCCTGTATTGCAAAGATGAAAGATTACCTGATGAATATCTTTGGCCCGTAGTGCAAAGATGAACAGGTGTTGAGATGAACATGACCAACTGTTGAAAGTCGTCTGTGGCCTGTAGTGCATAGATGGACTTGGTATGATTATGACCAAGGATTATTCGGTATAATCATGACGGTAATGTTACAAATGATGTGGTAAAAGTTCTCATTGGCCCGTAGTGCATTGATGGACAGTTTTTGGTATGATTATGGCTATGGATTCTCTTTAGCCGTAGTACAAAGTTGAATTATTTTATGACATGATCAGGACCGTTGATGAATACACGAATATCCTTGGCCCGTAGTGCATGGATAATTCGTGGTCGTGAGTGCAGTGATGATTTAATCACGTGGATTATTTTTTTAGCTGAGTCTCAGCGATAAATATTATGAACAACTTTTTAAATCATAAAAGATAGTATATTTTATAATTTACTTGACTCTTCTAATGGACTGTTTATTCCGCTACAGTTGTTGATTTAAAACTTGTTGTCTATTATATTCTATCGGTTGTTATACTGTTGAAGACTAATGATTATTTGTTGTATATTTTCTTAGTCATAATATTTCTTACTGGGCTAGTTGAGCTCACCCTTTTTTTACTGTTTTCTTCAGGAAATGAGAATATAGCTGGGACCAGTCGGGGAATGGATTGACGGTCCAGATGGTTGCATTAGTAGTCCTCACTATTCTGTGAAATAGTGTATCAATAATTGTAATAAGGACTCATTTTGAGTTTTTATACTCTCTATTAGACAATAGTTGTATTCAAACTCACAGTATATGTGTTGTCGTATTACTGAAGTTGTATTTGTTTTTGTACCATGTATTTGGCGACTCAAAATGGGTTGGGTGGAATGGACCTATTTTGGGAGCGTCACAATAACCAAGTGGGTCCCACCCATAAATTAATAAAAATTATTTTATTTTCTGAAACTTCAATAATTCATAGAAAATAGACCGTTTATTAGAAAAATACGAATTTTATGTTCATTCTACCTGGAATCGAATTCTCTACAACTTTGTAGCTTTGAGTTTTTCCAAATTCCAAACTAAAAATATCCGAAATCCACAAACGGATGATTTTTAATACCTCCACATCGACAAAATACTGATAAAACACCTCAACATTAATTTCTTCATTTTTAGCCACATAAAAATAAATATATCCACCATTTATATCCACATAAAATAAATATTGCCTTATCATATAAATCAATAATTAATTATTCACAAATAATATTATAAAATCACAATAATGACAACCAGGCAGTTCCCAGGAAAGAGGGGGCTTTCCGATAAAAAAAATTTCCTTACTGGTGCGCAATTAGGTGACCAAACCTCTCCTTGACAGAACTTTCTAGACCTTGCCAATAATGCTATCTAATAATATTATTCACGTAATATGAATTATTGATCTGATAATGAAGATACTGTGCAGTGACAATTATTGAAACAACAATAATATAAAATATCAACGCAGCTATTATTGAATCAATAAAATAAAATAATGAACAGTAATTACTGTAACAATTATTGAGTAGTGCCTTCTTACGTAAGGATCAATAATTCAAAAATACTGTATAAAATCGTGTGCTACTGTGCAAACACGCGTATTACTGTATTTTAACCATCGGGTATTCCAACAGTGTTAACAGTAACAACTACGCCGTTATTTATAAAAACTAAATTTTTGTCGTTTTCTTCATCCGACAGTTATTCGTTATGGGGCCCACAAATGACTGCGCCGTCGTACGAATATTCCCCGACAACAAGAATATTCTACGACCAAACGAATATTCCCCGACAACAAGAATATTCTCTAACCACTTGCGTATTTTGAATAATTTATATATATCACCCTTAACTTTAAACTTTTATCAATTTAATCATTTACTGAATTGTAATTATAAGAAAAATTGAATACTTTTATTTCATAAAATTCGGAGTCTTACAATCTCCCCTCCTTATGAAATTTCATCCCTGAAATTTACGTACCTGGTATTTCAAAAAGTTGAGAATACCTTGCTTTCATTTCAGATTCTATCTCCCGGGTCATCAAGACTTCTCCATTGCTCATCTCCCGTGATAACTTCATTTGGGTTCTTCACTTGTTGGGAAGTTATGACAACCGCTCTCCCTTGAACTACTCGGCTTTGACTTGTCTGGGGCAGTATTTGGTGTCATCACTACCGTTGGAATATACTTTTCTGTAGGACATATTCCTCCCTCAACTGCCTCATCGTACTCCTGATTCATGATCTGAATCATCAATCTTTGATCCATATCGAATTCAGGTTGACCACTCTGTACAGGGTAATTCAAAACTCGATGTTGGGTTCTCCCAATTTCTTTCCAAAAAGGGAAATTCATATCATCTATTTTAGCCTTCTTAGATCGGACATCTATTTCAACAATATCAACATATCGTGCGGCCGTTGCCCATGTATCACTTATTCTCACTCATTCAGTTTTTTCTTCTTTCAGCTCAGATTCCATCTTTATCATCTTATACTCTGCCAAAGAATGCTTCTGTTCAAGCATCACATATCAGGTAACACAAGCTTGAATTGTTGCATCCTTTTGTTCCATGATAGCATGCCGTTCTTCAGCCTGCTCTTCTAACTCATGAATACGATTTTGCAATTCTACATTTTGATCATATAATACCTCTAATAAAATCTCCTCAGGTACCTCTTCTTCCTCTTCTTCCTCACTCTCAGCTGTTACCTCTGCGACTATCTCGGGTGCAACTATCAATTCTTCACTCACCACAAGAATTTCTCTAATTCCTTCTTCGTCTAACATCACATTATCATGGTTAGTGATTAGAGGTATCCCCGCAGTCTCATTCACTCCATTGTAAACATTCTCAGCAGCCATTCTCAAATACTGCCATAAAACAAGGGTTGATTAAACAAATTAACATATCACATAATATCCCGATATTACGATTGACCAACAAATAAGCTTAGGCAGGACACACTAGCGAAGGATTTACTCATTTCTCCCCTCCTAGTTATATTCCCCGATCCCGCCAGAGACCATATCCCTAAGATCTGATACCAAATGTGACAACCCCAAAATAGGTCCATTCCATCCAACCTATTCTAAGTCGCCAAATACATGTTACAAAAAATAACTACAATTTTATTACAACAATTGTCGTGCAAAATACAACAACACATATGTTGTGAGTTTGGATACAAATATATACCAACTGTGACTCTCATCCCAACCTTGGATAGCACCTCACAATGACACCTTACATAAACGTATAGTCAAAAACTGTTTTAGAAATTAGAATCTTTAGGAAGTTCTCAAGGAAACCTTCGTACATGGGAGGCTATGCTTCTAAGTTATGATAGATATCATATGGCCACAGAATTATCCTGGGTTGACCCAATAGACCCCAAAGAAAAACGAGAATATTACTATCATATTCTTCCCAATGGTGAGTCTTCTCTTGACATATCATTATCTCCACTGTCTCTAATTGAGAATTATACTTCAAACAAACACCAAGATTATATAGGTAGTGCTCGTAAAAATACTCAGCAAGTAGATGAGCACAACCTTGTCTTATGATGACACGAGGTTGTATGTCATTAGACATCTTGTATGATAGTGGCAAAATACCCTTCTAACGTTGGGTTCGCCTCACCCTAGTTGATTCACCAAATATAACTACTAATTGATGACCACCGTTCTATTCCCCTGTTACCCCCGCTTGACCCAGCTACACTCTTATTACCTGAAAGGAATTGTGAAGCAAAAAGGTGAGCACAACTAGCTCAGTAAAGAATATCATGACTAAAGATAATTAAATTATCAATAGCCATCATCAATAATAAATCAGAGATTTAGAACATATGGTAGATGATAAAAATTTCAACAATAGTTGCAGCGGAACGAGCAATCCATTAGAAGAGTTAAATAGGCCATAAAGTCTATTATCTTCTTTATGTTAAAAATCCACCAACAATGTTTTATCCCTGTAACATCAATCAACATTTCTGGTCCACAATCATATGAATAACTCATAATCATAATTGTGATTTGAAATTTTTCTTCGCATCCAAGACGAAGATAATTTTTATCACATGTCTTTACCTGAAAAATCAAAGATCATGGTTATACCAAATCACAGTTCCTGTTCATAATTATACTAATAAATTCATCTTTGCCCTACGGGCCAAAGATATTCATCAACAGTTCATCTTTGCACTACTGGCCAAAGATATTCAACAACATGTCATCTTTGCACTACGGGCCAAAGATATTCCTCAATAATTAATCTTTGCACTACAAGCCAAAGATATTCATCAATAATTAATCTTTTCACTACAGGCCAAAGATATTCATCAACAGTTCATATTTGCACTACATGCCAAATATATTAATATCTCAAAGAAATTTATAATCATTTCAGAATTTATATAAACAATAATTATAACCATGTTGATCAATTCACCTTTGCACTTAAGTTAAAGATATTCAATTATAAACTCAATGGTCATGATCATACCAGTCAACAATTCAACTTTGCACTATTGGCCAAAGAAAACCCATAGTCATGATAATACCAAAAAATCTACCCATCTTTACACTCAAGTTAAAGGAAATATCATCGTTAGGGTTATAAAAATGTTATATATGATAATAAAAATAATATGATCAACATATAGTTTTAATCTCAAGAGTAATATTCATAAATCAACTATAATTTGGTAAGAAAAAGAAACCAATTTTGTCGTGAATAGTACTCGTGAATAGTAACCCCGACATGAAAAAGATAGAAATTCCACAATAAAATCCATACAAATATTTCAGTATAATGATATTGAAAGAATAATATTTCTTAACCTTATAAACAATTTATTTTAATTGTTTACACTTTACTAAATAATGCATTTAATCATTCTAAAATGCCAACCTCATAAGATTTCATCACTAATAACCAAAACCCTCATCAAAAATCTGCATATACCTCATGTAGGATTCTCAAGCCATAAAATCCTATTTTCTATTTTTCTTACTTTACATAACATATTTAATTCATTTACTCATAACTAGTCCATTTTCATGAAAAATACCAAATCAGTTCCAAAAATATTTCTTTTCTGGGATTTAGTAGAATATAGTCTCATATTGAACATATATTTTTCTCAAAATTTTTAAAATTCATTTACTATTTTTCATATGGCCAAAACCACCGAATATTTAGACATTTATCATAAATTGTACTTTTATCCAAATATTCCGAAATTCACAGAGTATACTGATATTATATAGATATACTTCCAATAAAAATTTCATCAATTTTGGAGTTAACCACAAGGTGTTATAAGCGGTTACTTTTAAAATAGTTTTTTCTCATAAAATTCATAACTTTTAATCTATACATCCAAAAATTATCATTTTTGGACACAATTAATAAAACTCATCAAAATATCATTTCAAATTTTTCTAGAATTTTTGAAGGTCTGAAAAGTTACGAAACATGAAAAACATAACAACCCTTAAAATCCCTTACCTCAAAAAAGAAGTATTTCTGACTTGAATATCGGATATAACGTTGAACGAACTTGCATCGTATAGCAACACTCATGATATCTAAATACTAACAAAAATATGCTTGATAATATAGAGAGAGAAAACTTATGTTTCTAGTGTGATTTTCAATTCTAACATAAGCACCTATTTATAGAAAAATGTTAGAACGCCATATGAGACTAAAATAAAAAAATATATATTATTTCTTTTTCTTCTTCCACGCCACCTCAACTTGTCAAGCCAGCCATCAGCCATCTTTGAACCAAAAGATAGTAGCCCATGTGTTGATAACCAAGTGGGTCCCACCCATAAATTAATAAAAATCATTTTATTTTTCAAAATTTCAACAATTCATAGAAAATAGACCATTTATCAGAAAAATACGAATTTTATATCCATTCTGCCGAAAATCGAATTCTCTACAACTTTGTAGCTTTAAGTTTTTCCAAATTCCAAACCAAAAATATCTAAAATTCACAAACGGATTATTTTTCATACCTCCACACCGACAAAATACTGATAAAACACCTCAACATTAATTCTTTCATTTTTAGCCACATAAAAATAAATATATCCATCATTTATATCCACGTAAAATAAATATTTTCTTATCAAATAAATCAATAATTAATTATTCATAAATAATATTACAGAATCACAATAATGACAACCAGGCAGTTCCCAGGAAAGAGAGGGCTTTTTGATAAGGATTTCTCCTTACTGGCGCGCAATTAGGTGACCAAACCTCTCCTTGACAGAATTTTTTAGACATTACCAATAATGTTATCTAATAATATTATTCAAATAATATGAATTATTGATCTGATAATGGAGATATTGTGCAGTGACAATTATTGAAACAACAATAATATAAAATATCAACGCAGCAATTATTGAATCAATAAAATAAAATATTGAACAGTAATTACTGTAATAATTATTGAGTTGTGCCTTCTTACGTAAGGATCAATAATTCAAAAATACTGTGTAAAACCGTGTGCTACTGTGCAAACACACGTATTACTGTATTTTAACCACCGGGTATTCCAACAGTGTTAACGGTAATAACTACGTCGTTATTTATAAAAACTTAATTTTTATAGTTTTCTTCATCCGACAGTTATTCGTTATGGGGCCCACAAATGGTTGCGCCGTCGTACGAATATTCCCCGACAACAAGAATATTCTACGACCAAACGAATATTCCCCGACAACAAGAATATTATATAACCTCTTGCGTATTTTGAAAAATTTATATATATCACCCTTAACTTTAAACTTTTATCAATTTAATCATTTATTGAATTGTAATTATAAGAAAAATTGAATACTTTTATTTCATAAAATTCGGTGTCTTACATTAGACGTACTCATTTTAGAATTTTTACAATTTCTTCAGAATTTTCTTATTATGTTTATTATTTATTCAATCGTTGTTTCAATTCAAATTCCCAATAATCTTCATAATTCAAAACTAAGTCTAAAAATTCTAAATTTTTGACAATATCTTCCTTACACCAGAATATGTTTTTACCTCATATTGTTCTTGATTATTTAGATATATACTTATTGAAATGTTTAATGTATTAGATAATATATATTACAATATTATATATGTAATATACATATCCACACAAATACTTATGATATTATTATCATATTTTTATTTTTATTATTTTATTTTATTAGTTTGTTCCATCATTACTTATAGTTCCCCCGTCTCACATAAAATTAATAGACGAATATGACATAAGCTAAGAATGTGAATATCATTACTTATAGTCCCCCCGTCTCACGTAAAACGACGAGTTATTCAAAAAGAAATAAAATAAATAATAATTTGAAAATGCAAAACATTGCATTTTGGTAAATAATAAAAAAAGGACGAAGCATGCTTATTGGGGTTATCTTAATTTAGGGCAACATTTTAATAATTGTTGCAAAAAATTGAACAAAATACGCAACGAAAAAAAATTATTGACAATGAATGTAATCTATATTAAGCTACGAAATATAGCAACAAAAAACTTTTTGTTGCCCACAATGAGAAGAAATCAAGCGGCGGGAGATGAATTTTTATCTCCAACACATCGACAATGTAAGACCCCAACTTTTATGAATAAAGATTAATTTTTCTAAAAATATATTTTTGAATATTATGGTGTGGATTTGATATAATGTTATAGTTGTGGGTAATATTTATAAATTTTGCAAGTTGTTATAAAATATTCGATTGGTCGGGGAATATTCGTTCTATAGCAGGGAATATTCGTACGACGACACAATCATTGGTGGACCCCATAACGAAATTATTTTCGGAGTTAGAAAACGACAGAAATATCTTTTTATAAAAATAACGGCGAAAGTTTTACCGGTAACTGTTAAAATACCCGGTGATAAAAGTATAGTAATACGCGTGGTTGCATAGTAGCACACGGTATGCTTACGTGAGAAGTTACTCAGTTATACTCAATTATTGCTATAGTAATTACTGCATAGTATCTCACATTATTGATTCTATTATTGTCACAATATCATTTGCATAATATTTTATATTATTAAATCAATAATTGAGATGACAAGTTACTCATATTATTATTTGCATTATTGACAATGTCTAGAAAGTTCTGTCGAGAAAAGGGGTTTGGTCACCTAATTGTGCGCCAATAGGGAGAAATTCTTATCGGAAAGCCCCATCTTTCTTGGGAATGATCTGGTTGTTAATAGTGAAAGTTATATTATTGATGAATAATTATTGTTTAAAAATATGTTTTGTGAAGCCAACTGAATTGAGATAAATAGATGAGATTTTTATGAAGTATTTTTTATAAATTTGGCTTATTATTTGGACCCCCACTTACCCATTTTTCAAAACTATCGGTAAAAGTTATCTCAATTTTGTTATATATATATATATATATATATATATATATATATATTATAATAAGTTTTATTTTTTTATAAAAAATAGAATATATTATATTTTATTATGCATAGTATTTATATAGTGTTTGCATAGTAAAATAAAATAAAATTCAGCTGAACGCCTGTGAATTCATCGAATCCCACTGTGTAGTCCGTGATTTTTTTTAAATAGTATTCTTTTATTTTCCTATAAATAGGATGCTTAGTTTAGAAATTAAAATCACACCAGAATCAAAGAATTCTTCTTCTATAATGTTGAGCATATTTCTTTAAAGTTTAAGGAAGCTTTGAGTGTAGAAAATAGTTCAAGTTTTTTTCAAGAATATCTCCGCCCTACCAGTCAGAAGTACTCTCTTTTTAAGATAAGGGATATTATTTTTGTTCAATATTCGTATGAAATAATATTTTCTTCCATACTCTGTAGTATGTAAGTAATATTATTTCGTTTCAGATTCTGAATTCTTCATTCATTTTGTTAAAGTATTGCTTCTATACTCTGTGAAATTAATAGAATATCCTAGAAATTTACGCTTCATCTAGTATCTTTTCATGGATATATTATTCTGAACATTCTTGATAAGTTTTAACCTATTCATGCCAAAGTACTATTCACAGGATACTATTCTTGAAGTACTGTTCACGGGGTACTATTCACTTGGATACTATTCACCCGGGGATACTATTCATGACAAAAATTAATTTCTTTTCGGTCCAAATCATTTTTGATACAATGTTATTCTTGAATTTTACTCCACAAAGCAGTATCATATTGACAATTTGGACATTATTGATTTCTGGATAAATTGAATTATAAATCTTTAAAATTTATCCTTACTCTCATTTAATTGAATTCTTATATCATTGTCATCATCCTCATGCTTATATTGTGATGAAAGTCATCTTTGACCCGTAGTGCATAGATGGACTGTTAATTGGTATGATTATGATCAAGGATTATTCGGTATAATCATGACATGTAATCTTACAAAAGATGTGGTAAAAGTCCTCACTGGCCCGTAGTGTATTGATGAACAGTTGTTGGCATGATCATGACTATTGGTGATAACACGAATATTCTTGGCCCGTAGTGCATGGATAATTCGTGGATGTGATACTAATGAATATCATTGGGCCATAGTGCATGGATAATTCAGTGATACGTGTAAGACCCCGAATTTTATGAAATAAAAAATTCAATTTTTCTATTTAGTGAATAGTTAAATTGATAAAAGTTTAAAGTTATGGGTGAAATGTGCAAATTTTATAAAATAAGCAAGTGGTTATAAATTATTTATTGTTGTCGGGAAATATTCATTTGGTCGTGGAATATTCTTGTTGTCGGTGAATATTCGTATGACGGTGCATCCATTTATGGGCCCCATAACAGAATAATTGTCGGATAAAGAAAATGACAAATATGAGTTTTTATAAATAACGGCGTAGTTGTTACCGTTAATACTGTTAGAATACCCGATTATTAAAATACAGTAATATGCGTGGTTGCACAGTAGCACACGGTATTGCACGGTATTTTTTTTGAATTATTGATTCTTACGTAAGAAGGCACTACTCAATAATTGTTACAGTAATTATTTTTTAATATTTTATTGATTCAATAATTGCTACGCTGATATTTTATATTATTATTGTTCAATAATTGTCACTGCACAATATTTCCCATTATCAGATCAATAAATCATATTATTTGAATAATATTATTAGATAGCATTATTGGCATTGTCTAAGAAAGTTCTGTCCAGGAAAGGGGTTTGGTCACCTAATTGCACGCCAGTAAGGAGAAATCCTTATCAGAAAGCCCCCTCTTTTCTGGGAACGACCTAGTTGTCATAATTGTGATTCTGTAATATTATTTATGAATAATTAATTATTGATTTATATGTAAGAAATATTTATTTTATGTGGATATAAATGATGGATAGGGAAATATTTATTTTGTGTGGATATAAATGAAGTAATTATTGTTGAGGTGTTTTATCAGTATTTTATCGAAAAGGAGAAATTTTAAGAAAAGTGTCAATTGTGGAAAATTAATAATTTATCTTACATTATAAATGTATAATGTGGTTATATAATAATGTAATACCCCAAGTTATTAATAAATAAAATTTAATTTCTCTTTTTATTATTTTGAAATAGTAAGGGTTGATTTGATTAATGTGGTTAGTTATGGGTAAAATGCGCAAATATTTTAAATAAGCAATTGGTTATAAAATATTTATTTTTATCAGAGAATATTCATTTGGTCGTGGAATATTCTTACTGTCGGGGAATATTCATACGACGGCGCAGCCTTTTGTGGGCTCTATAACGGAAAGCGATTGGATGAAGAAAACGACAAAAATAAGTTGTTTATAAATAACGACGTTGTTATTACCGTTAATACTGTTGAA
Organism: Panax japonicus; assembly: GCA_020205505.1. NCBI lineage: Eukaryota > Viridiplantae > Streptophyta > Magnoliopsida > Apiales > Araliaceae > Panax > Panax japonicus. Next base: position 49,843,582 of record CM035101.1, on the reverse strand, counting down.
ATACTCGGTGGTTAAAACACAGGAGCACACGGTATTGCACCAATTATTGATTCTTACGTAAGAAGACACTACTGAATAATTGTTACAGTAGTTATTGTTCAATATTTTACTTTATTGATTCAATAATTGCTACGTTGATATTTTATATTACTATTGTTTCAATAATTGTCACTACACAGTATTTTCCATTATCGAAGCAATAATTCATATTATCTTAATAATATTATTAGATAACATTATTGGCAATGTCTAGAAAGTTCTGTCTAAGAAGAGGTTTGGTCACCGAATTGTGCGCCAGTAAGGAGAAATCCTTATTGGAAAGCCCTCTCTTTCTTGAGAACGGTCTGGTTGTCAGTATTATGATTTTGTAACATTATTTGTGAATAATTAATTATTGATTTATATGATGAGGAAAATATTAATTTTATGTGGATATAGATGAAGAAAATTTTTAATGTGACAATTGTTGAAAATTAATATTTTATCTTTTTCTGATAAAATAATTCATTTAAATATATTATTATATTTTAATAATATAATAATGGTGATATTTTTACAATGAATGTGGGATATATGAGTATATGAGGAGGAAGAATATTTTTGTTGTAAAAAATATTTAAAACATGTTTTTCATGTTGGTGGACCCCATTTCTTGACTGAAATTTGATTATAGCCTGTAAAATCGTCCGTTTGTAGATTTCGGTCAATTTCTGTTTGAAATTTGGAGAAATTTTCTTCTGCAAAGTTTTAGAGAATGGAATTTCCTATGGAAAGGACACGAGGTTCAAATTTTTCTGATAAAAGGGGTATTTATTATGAATTATTGAAGTTTTGAAGTTCCGAAATAATTATTCATTTTGAATGTTTTAATTATGTTTATTAAGAAAAATGTTTTTTCCATTTAATGGGCCTCACTTGCACATGTTAGTTGCTGAATTCAGATGTCTTAGGTGTGCGTAGGAATGTGGAATAAAAATAATATTATTATATTAAATTTTCTGCTTTGGTGTTTTAAACATTTTCCTATAAATAGGGTGATTAGGTTATAATTAAAAATCACACCAGAAACAAGTTTTCGATCTCTTTCTCTCTCTATATTATCGAGCGTATTCTTCTAAGTATTTTGAGACTTTGAGTGTTGCTATACGGTACAAATTTCCTTCAGCACTATATCTAGTATTCCAGTCAGAAGTACTGTTTTTTTGAGGTAAGGGAAGTTATTTTCTTATTAAATGATATTATTTTCTTCAATATAATTATGCCGAAATATTGGTTTGAACCTTTTATCAAATTTAGAACTTTTTGTGTCGGGGTTACTATTCACGTATACGGCACTATTCACCGAAAAATGAAATTTTTTTCTTTTTGTCCAAGATGTCTATTATGGTTACTATCTTTGATTGTATCCATGTTTTGATCTTTATTTTTTAATTCTGCTTCAAAATTTGGTTATTATGGAGTATTATTGAACTTGGATAAAACTGTAATACGAATCCTTAATATTTGTTCTTTTGCTTTACTGGATTCGTTTTCTTTAAAATATATTTTCATCATCCTCAGTCCTAAATGATGATATTACTGAATATCTTTGGCCTGTAGTGCAAATATGAATGATTTCTGATGAATATCTTTGGCCCGTAGTGCAAAGATGAACAGGTGTTTAGATGAACATGATCAACTGATGAATATCTTTGGCCTGTAGTGCAAAGATGAATATTTGATTCCAGATATATGTTGATTGATGTTACAAGGATAAAATATTGACGATGGACTTTTAAATTAATATATAGAAGATAGTAGATTTTATTCTCTAATTAACTCTTCTAATGAATTATTATTTTCGCTGCGAATATTGATTTAAAACTTGTTGTCTATTGTATTCTATTAGATTTTTCCCTGTTGAGGACTAACGATAATTTGTTCTATATTATCTTAGTCAAAATGTTCTTTACTGGGCTAGTTGAGCTCGCAGTTTTCCTTTTTGTTCCATTTTTCTTCTCAAGAGGCGAGAATGTAGTGAGTACTAGTCGGGGTGTGGAATGATGGTTCTAAAAGTTGTTTTAGTAGTCCCCCCTACTTTGTAAAATAGTGTAACAATAATTATAATGAGGACTTATTTGAGTGTGGATATTGTCTAGATGACAATATTTGTTTTTAAACTCACAGTTAAGTGTTGTCGTATTTTGCTCGACAGTTGTATTAATAAAGTTGTAGTTGTTTCTGTACCATGTATTTGGCGACTCAGAATGGGTGTTGTATACCTATTTTGGGGGCGTCACAGTTGGTATCAGAGCTTAGGGATATGATATCTGGCGGGGATCGGGGAATAGAACTAGGAGGGGAGAGACGAGTAAATCCTTCGTTAGTGTGTCCTACCTAAGCTTATTTATTGGTCGGTCATAATATAGGGGTATTATGTAATTTGTTAATTTATTTAATTTACCCTTATTTTATGGCGGTATTTAAGAATGGCAACTGAGAATGTTAACAGTGGAGTAAATTAGACCGTGGAGATGCCTGTACTCACCAACGAGGAGAACGTGCAACAGGCTGGCAATGTTCCTCTTGTGAACAACACCACTGAGCAGATGATGATCGATGGGATGTTTAGAAGCTTTTTACAGTTCATGCAAAATCAGACGAGGGAGACTCGTGTTCAAAATACATGAGGAAATGATAACAATTAACGGTTTGTCACAGCCAAGCAGTTCAAGGAGTTGGGACCACCAGAATTCTGGGGAAAGCCGGATCCGATTTAGGCGGAGGCGTGGGTCAAATAAATTACCAAGATATTCGATGTCTTGGGATGCACGGAAGAACAGAAGGTTCCATTCGCCACCTTTATGTTCCGTAATGAGGCAGATTACTGGTGGGAATCTGTGAAGCGTACCCATCCAGCCGCACTTAGTATGCCTTGGGAAACATTTCAGAAACTGTTCAATGACAAGTACTTTCCTGAAAGTATTTGTCATATGAAGGAGGTAGAGTTTATTAGACTAGAGCAGAATAACATGACGGTGTCCCAGTACGAGGTGAAGTTTGCAGAGTTGTCTAGGTTTGCACCTCATTTGGTGGAGAATGAGGAACGTATGACGCGGATGTTTCTGAGAGGTTTGAAACCCGGTATACGTCAATATCTCATTTCTCATAAATTTTCTCTCTATTCAGATGTTTTCAACAGGGCTCAATTATTAGAGCGAGATAACAAGTACGTTCAATCGAGGGACCACAACCAGGATCATACCGGTGATAGCAGTCATCAGAACAACGATAACTAGAGGAGAAAGAAAAATACGGACAAGAGCGGCAACCACTCTGGTGGTAATCATGGCCATGAGAATAGAAGAAGCGAGTCGGGAGGAGATTTTAAAAAGAGGAGATTCAACAATGACAATACGAAGACGTCAGCACCAGCAGCAACTGGTTCCAAGGGAGGAGAACGACCACCGGTCATATGCTATAAGTGCGAAAAAGGACATATCAGCCCAAACTGCCCACAACAATTTAAGGTATGTTATAATTGTGGAAAGGAAGGACATATCACTCGAGATTGCACTGTAGCGAAACCAAGTCCAGCGGGGATGGTGACTCAAAAGGCTGTCCCAGAAAAGTTAAAGTCAACGGTTCCTAGAAGAGTGTTGGTCGTGACTGGTCAACATGCGAAGAACCCAAACGAGGTCATCACAGGTAAGCTAATCATAAATTCATGCGAAGTTTATACCTTACTAGATACTGGTGCTACCCATTTATTTATTTCTCCTGCTTGTGCTCAACGTTTAAACTTGACTCCGGAGAAATTAGACTTTGATTTATTTGTGGAGACTCTGTTAGGAGAAACTTTCATCACATCCACTGTTTATAAATCTTGTTTGATCTAAGTTGGCACCATCACCTTACCTGTTGACCTTATCTCTTTAAAGATACTTGCATTTGAAGTGATTTTAGGGATTTATTGGTTAACTACTCATCATGCCAAAATTGATTATTTTCGTAAGGTTGTTAGTTTTCATATTTCTAACCAACCTGTTCTGTGAATTCAAGCAACTAAGCCATTAAAATCAATCACTGTTATATCAAGTCATAAAGCTATTCGTTTATAAAAAAACGGATGTCAAGCTTTCTTAGCCCATGTTATGGATTTGAATAAAGACACGTCATATTTGAATAATATTCTTGTTGTTATTGACTTTCCTGACGTATTTTCCTAAAGAACTTCCCGGTCTACCCCCAGAACGTGAAGTTGAATTCTTTATTGATCTTGAACTTGATACAAAGCCCATTTCTAAAACCTCATATCGAATGGCTCCTATTGAACTTCAGGAGTTAAAGGTCCAACTATAGGAGTTGTTGGACATCGATTTCATTCATCCTAGTACATCTCTTTGGGGTGCTCCTGTTTTATTCTTAAAGAAGAAAGACGGGAGTATGCGACTTTGTATCAACTACCGGGAATTAAACCATGTCACTATCAAGAATAGGTATCCGCTACCTCGTATTGATGACCTGTTTGACCAGTTACAAGGAGCAAAATTCTTTTCAAAAATCGATCTTCATTCTGGATATCATCAGCTGAAGATTAGAACTGAGGATATTCCAAAGACTACCTTTAGAACTCGATACAGGCATTATGAATTCTTAGTCATGTCTTTTGGATTGACTAATGCTCCTGCGACTTTTATGGATATGATAAACCGAGTATTCAAAGAATATTTGGATCAGTTCGTTGTTGTCTTTATTAATGACATCCTCATATATTCCAAAAGTCATGAAGATCATGAGCACCATTTGAAGCTGGTACTCCAAAGGCTTCGTGAAAACAAGTTATATGCCAAGTTGAAGAAATACGAGTTTGGGCTTGAAGAAGTAGCATTCCTTGGGCACGTGGTGTCAAAACATGGAGTATCTGTTGACCCGGCGAAGATTGAAGCAATATAAAGTTAGGAACAGCCAAAGTCGGTGACCGAAGTACGTAGCTTTCTGGGCTTAGCTGGTTATTATCGGAGATTCGTGGAAGGATTTTCTCGAATCGCTACTCCATTAACTCAGCTGACTCGGAAAGATATAAAATTCGTATGGAGCGAGGAATGCGAGGAGAGTTTCCAAGAGCTTAAGAGGAGACTCATTTCGGCACCTGTTCTGACAATACCATCTGGTTCGGATGGATTTGTTATCTATAGCGATGCTTCAGGCAAAGGGTTAGGATGTGTTCTCATGCAACGTGGGAAAGTCATAGCCTATGCCTCGCGACAACTTAAAGAATATGAGAAGAATTATCCTACTCATGATCTAGAGTTGGCAGCAGTCGTTTTCGTGCTAAAGATCTGGAGGCACTATCTATATGGGGAAAAAGTGGAGATATATTCAGACCATAAAAGCCTCAAATATTTCTTCACTCAAAAAGAACTCAACATGCGGCAACGACGTTGGCTTGAGCTATTGAAAGACTACGACCATACCATTCAATACCATCCTGGAAAAGCAAACGTGGTAGCTGACGCGTTGAGTAGAAGATCATATGCAGGAACGAGTGTGATGATGTCAAGTATACGCATAGAACCAACTTTAATAGATAAAGTTAAAGTTGCTTAAGCCACAGACCTGGAGCTGATGCATATTAAGAAGAAAATGCAAGAAGGTGCTATTCCAGAAGCAAGAATCGATGAAGAAGGAATACTTCGAGTCCACTCCAGACTTTGTGTTCCTAAAAATTCTGATTTAAAGTACAAGATCATGATGGAGGCACACAATACACCATTTATAATCCATCCTAGAAGTACCAAAATGTATCGTGATCTTCGACATACATTTTGGTGGAACAATATGAAGAGAGAGATTGCAAAGTTTATCTCGAGGTGTTTAACTTGTCAACGTGTAAAGGCGGAGCATCAAGTGCCTAAGGGTCCATTGCAACCACTTGAGATTCCAAAATAAAAGTGGGAACACATTACCATGGATTTTGTTACGGGTCTTCCCCCAGTTTCTCAAGGCATAAATGCTATTTGGGTCATTATTGATAGATTAACCAAGTCTGCACATTTCTTGCCGATACGTGAGACTTATTCCTTTGAACGTCTTGCTAGTATATACGTAAATGAGATTGTGAGGTTGCATGGCATGCCAATATCCATAGTTTTGGATCATGACCCAAGATTCACTTCAAGATTTTGGGTTAGCTTGTAAAAAGCTATGGGCACAGATTTACGATTCAGTTCAGCATATCATCCTCAAACGGACGGACAATCAGAGAGGACTATTCAAACTCTTGAAAATCTATTAAGACTCTATGTCTAAGGCAGTTGGGATAAGTATTTACCATTGGTGGAATTCTCCTACAACAACAGTTATCAGGCAAGTATAGGTGTGGCTCCATTCGAAGCATTGTATGGACGAAAATGTCGCTCTCCAATATGTTGGGATGAGGTGGGTGAATTAACATTGTTGGGACCCGAGTTGGTACGTATGATTATAGAAAAGATCCAAATGATTCGATAACGTATACAAACGACACAAGATCGACAAAAGAGTTATGAGGATCTTCATCGAAAGGACGTGGAATTTAGTATTGGGGATCATGTATTGTTGCGTGTTGCTCCATGGAAGGGAGTTACAAGATTTGGGAAGAGAGGAAAGCTCAATCCACTATTTATTGGTCCATTTCAGATTCTTGACCGAGTAGGAAATGTGGCCTATAGACTCGCGTTACCTCCAAGTATGTCTCATGTTCATAATATTTTTCATATATCCGTGGTTCATAAATATGTGAAAGACCTGAACCACGTTATTGAGTTAAAACTGGACGAGATAGCCAAAGACGTAACGTACGAGGAGGTACCTATCAAGATATTGGATAAAAAGGAGAATGTCCTACGCACAAAGGTCATACCACAAGTTAAAGTTTTGTGGAGGAACCATGCTATTGAGAAAATGACCTAGGAGTTGGAAACGGAAATGAAAGCGAGGTATCCTTATCTTTTCGAAATACCAGGTACGTACGTCAATTTCGAGGACGAAATTTCATAAGGAAGAGAGGTTGTAATACCCCAAATTATTAATAAATGAAATTTAATTCCTCTATTTATTATTTTGAAATAGTAAGGGTTGATTTGATTAATGTGGTTAGTTATGGGTAAAATGCGTAAATATTTTAAATAAGCAATTGGTTATAAAATATTCATTTTTATCGGAGAATATTCGTTTGGTCGTGGAATATTCTTACTGTCGGGGAATATTCATACGATGGCGCAGCCTTTTGTGGGCTCCATAACGGAAAGCGATTGGATGAAGAAAACGACAAAAATAAGTTGTTTATAAATAACGGCGTTGTTATTACCGTTAATACTGTTGAAATACTCGGTGGTTAAAACATAGGAGCACACGGTATTGCACCAATTATTGATTCTTACGTAAGAAGACACTACTAAATAATTGTTACAGTAATTACCGTTCAATATTTTAATTTATTGATTCAATAATTGCTACGTTGATATTTTATATTACTATTGTTTCAATAATTATCATTACACAGTATTTTCCATTATCGAAACAATAATTCATATTATCTTAATAATATTATTAGATAACATTATTGGCAATGTCTAGAAAGTTCTGTCTAAGAAGAGGTTTGGTCACCTAATTGTGCGACAGTAAGGAGAAATCCTTATTGGAAAGCTCTCTCTTTCTTGAGAACGGCCTTGTTGTTAGTATTATAATTTTGTAATATTATTTATGAATAATTAATTATTGATTTATATGATGAGGAAAATATTAATTTTATGTGGATATAGATGGAGAAAATTTTTAATGTGACAATTGTTGAAAATTAATATTTTATCTTTTTCTGATAAAATAATTCATTTAAATATATTATTATATTTTAATAATATAATAATGGTGATATTTTTACAATGAATGTGGGATATATGAGTATATGAGAAGGAAGAGTATTTTTGTTATAAAAAATATTTAAAACATTTTTTCATGTTGGTGGACCCCATTTCTTGACTGAAATTTGATTATAGCCTGTAAAATCGTTCGTTTATGGATTTCGGTCAATTTCTGTTTGAAATTTGGAAAAATTTTCTTCTACAAAGTTGTAGAGAATGGAATTTTCTATGGAAAGGACATGAGGTTCGAATTTTTCTGATAAAAGGGGTATTTATTATGAATTATTGAAGTTTTGAAGTTCCGAAATAATTATTCATTTTGAATGTTTTAATTATGTTTATTAAGAAAAATGTTTTTTCCATTTAATGGGCCTCACTTGCACATGTTAGTTGCTAAATTCAGATGTCTTAGGTGTGCGTAGGAATGTGGAGTAAAAATAATATTATTATATTAAATTTTCTGCTTTGGTGTTCTAAACATTTTCCTATAAATAGGGTGCTTAGGTTAGAATTAAAAATCACACCAGAAACAAGTTTTCGATCTCTTTTTCTCTCTATATTATCGAGCATATTCTTCTAAGTATTTTGAGACTTTGAGTGTTACTATACGGTACAAATTCCCTTCAGCACTATATCTAGTATTCCAGTCAGAAGTACTATTTTTTCGAGGTAAGGGAAGTTATTTTCTTATTAAATGATATTATTTTCTTCAATATAATTATGCCGAAATATTGGTCTGAACCTTTTATCAAATTTAGAACTTTTTGTGTCGGAGTTACTATTCACGTATACGGCACTATTCACCGAAAAATGAAATTTTTTTCTTTTTGTCCAAGATGTCTATTATGGTTACTATCTTTGATTGTATCCATGTTTTGATCTTTATTTTTTAATTCTGCTTCAAAATTTGGTTATTATGGAGTATTATTGAACTTGGATAAACCTGTAATACGAATCCCTAATATTTGTTCCTTTGCTTTACTGGATTCCTTTTCTTTAAAATATATTTTCATCATTCTCAGTCCTAAATGATGATATTACTGATTATCTTTGGCCTGTAGTGCAAATATGAATGATTTCTGATGAATATCTTTGGCCCGTAGTGCAAAGATGAACAGGTGTTTAGATGAACATGACCAACTGATGAATATCTTTGGCCTGTAGTGCAAAGATGAATATTTGATTCTAGATATATGTTGATTGATGTTACAAGGATAAAATATTGACGATGAACTTTTAAATTCATATATAGAAGATAGTAGATTTTATTCTCTATTTAACTCTTCTAATGAATTATTATTTCTGCTGCGAATATTGATTTAAAACTTGTTGTCTATTGTATTCTATTAGATTTTTCCCTGTTGAGGACTAACGATAATTTATTCTATATTATCTTAGTCATAATGTTCTTTACTGGGCTAGTTGAGCTCACCCTTTTCCTTTTTGTTCCATTTTTCTTCTCAGGAGGCGAGAATGAAGCGAGTTCTAGTCGGGGTGTGGAATGGTGGTTCTAAAAGTTGTTTTAGTAGTCCTCACTATTTTGTAAAATAGTGTAACAATAATTGTAATGAAGACTTATTTGAGTGTGGATATTGTCTAGATGACAATATTTGTATTTAAACTCACAGTTTAAGTGTTGTCGTATTTTGCTCGACAGTTGTATTAATAAAGATGTACTTATTTCTGTACCATGTATTTGACGACTCAGAATGGGTGTTGTATACCTATTTTGGGGGCATCACAAATAATATAATAATGGTGATATTGTCACACTAAATTCACGGTGCATGAATCAAATGAGAGAAATCTAGAAATCAAAAGAAGAACAAAATATGGGATTTTCAGAAAATTAGTTTATTACTTGATTTTGTAAAATCCATAACTCTTTGTGTATAATGAGTTAGGAGATGAGCCGTATATCAAAAGAAAGCCCTGGAAGTAAGCTAAACGCATAAATTTGAATCACCCAAATATTCTTTATGGATTTTTCGTGGTGATTGTTTGAGTGAAACTGGTACGAGGGACTTATAGTCCGAAAATCAAATCAGTGTTCTTAAAGCTCTATTGCATGTGTTATATTTTTAATCCGACCGTTGGATCGTTGTGATTTTTGGATATGTTATACATATATAAATTGAGTATATGTCCACAAATTTTGAACCGTGAAAAAATAACGTATGATTTGTTATGAATTTTAAGAGGTGTTGAAAATCGTCCATATATGGATTTCAGTCAATTTTCGTTTGGAATTTGGAAAAACTTAAAGCTACAAAGTTGTAGATAATTTAATTTCCTATGGAATGGACATTAAATTCGTATTTTTCTGATAAAAGGGCTATTTATTATGAATTATTGAAGTTATGGAAATTAAATATTTTTATTAAAATTATGGTGGGAACCACTTTTTTTTTGGTTAAAACATGTGCTGGAATTTTTTTCAAAGGTGGAGGGCTAGTGGCTGGTCTTGGTAGGTGGCATAGAAGGAGGAAAATAATATATTATTTTATTAATTTAGTCTCCTTTGACGTTCTAGCATGTTCCTATATATAGGGTGATTAGTTAGAATTGAAAATCACACGAGAAACAAGTTTTCTCTCTACATATAATATCGAGCGTATTTTGTGAGTATTTAGATACTTTGATAGTTGCTATTAAGTATAAGTTTCCTTCGGCATTACATCCAAAATTCCAGCTAGAAATATTATTCTTTTGAGGTAAGGGATAGTAAGGGATGTTATTTTCTTCATAATGATGTTATTCTTTCAATATCATTATACTGAAATATTGGTATGGATTTTATTGTAGAATTTCTACCTTTTTCATGTCGGGATTACTATTTACGTATACAACACTATTTACGTATACGACACTATTTACGTATATGACATTATTTACGTATACGGTACTATGTACGAATACGGAGTACTATTCATGAGTTACTATCTATGAGTTACTATTCACGGGTACTATTCACGACAAAATTGGTTTCTTTTTCTGATCAAATTATCGTTGATTTATGAATCTTACTCTTGAAATTAAATGCAGTTGTTGATTATATTATTTTTATTATCATATATAACATTTTTATAATTCTGGTGATGAAATGTCTCTTTGACTTGAGTGTAAAGATGGGTAAATTATTGGTATGATCGTGACTATGGGTTCCCTTTGGCCAGTAGTGCAAAGATGAATTGTTGACTGGGATGATCATGACCATTGAATTTATAATTGAATATCCTTAACTTAAGTGCAAAGGTGAATTGATCAACAGGGTTATAATTATTGTTCTGAAATGATTATATATTTCTTTGAGATATTAATATCTTTGGCCTGTAGTGCAAAGATGATCTGTTGTTGAATATCTTTGGCATGTAGTGCAAAGATGATCTGTTGTTGAATATCTTTGGTCTGTAATGAAAAGATGATCTGTTGTTGAATATCTTTGGCCTGTAGTGCAAAGATGATCTGTTGTTGAATATATTTTTTCAGGAATAAGCATGTGAATGTTATTCCTATTTACATATGATTTGATTATGATATATATGAATGAATATGCAAGTATGCTTGTATTAAGAAAAGTTGTAAAGTCCTTTGATAGATAATAGAAACATGTGTACAAGGACTTAGAATGAATTGATCAAGTATGTTAGGTTGATCCTACATAAGAAAAATAGCTTTGTAAAGTCCTTAAAAAGAAATGATGTACAAGGACTATAAACATAGAAAGATCAAGCATGTTAGGTTGATCTTATGATGTAATAGATAGGCTTATCAGATCGTCAAGCACTGCACCAGAAATCGTAGTCTTCCAAGGGAGTCAAGGAAAACTCGAGAGCTATCAAGGCAGAATCGTAGTCTGAAAGATAGCAGTCTTGAAGTTCGTAGACTACCAGAAGAGACGAGGAAAGGATCATAATGTGTCGAGGAGAACTTCCTCAGGGTCGTAGTCTGCTGAGGAAGTCATGTTCAGAATTATAGAGACATCCAGCCTACGAGCCGGCCGAGTATCTGTCGAACCCAAGTTAAGAATCGTAGACTACACTCAGAGTCGTAGAGTCTACTGATCATACTAGAGGCAGATATCGTAGTCGAGCAAGATAAGATAAAGACAACAAGCACAACGACAGAAATTGTAGAGTATCAAGATCTGATATCGGAGTCGTAGTGTCTGCATAGCTAAAGCTGAATCGTAGAGTGCAGAACTAAGACCTCAACAGATGTGCTCATAATGCCAAGGCAGAATCATAGAGCAAATACGATTCTCAACGAATGAGCACTCCCAAAATATCCAAAGGAATGAAGCCTCTGGTTAGCACTGCATAGATACATCCCACATGAAGGAAACCAGAGAGCATTCAAAGAATGACATGCAGGCTAATAGAAGATCTAATCACCAACCAAATCAGCATCAATATTGAGTTATGAAGCCATTCTAGATGAAGTCTTCCACAAGGAGATTAGAAGAAGACATCAGTAACTGACTAAGGAAAGTCAGCTAGTGCAGTAGCTGTCAAGTAGACAAAAGATGACGATCTTGGAAGTAACCAGGATCGTAGTGTTTGCCAAACAAAGAAAAAACTGATGGAGTGCACATAGAGATACTAGACAACTTCTAAAGAACAAGGCTAAAGTGATTAAGCATTGGGTCAGTCCGTTGATGATAAGTGAACAGGAGATCACAGGGAGAAAGCGAGCTGGACACGCCACAAATTTGAAGTGTTTTGTTATTCAAAAGGGGCCAGAACAAAGAAGTCAAGCCATCAGTATCTAAGAGTTGTTGAGGCAAACAAAAGTGTTGAAGCACTGCACAAAAGAAGGAAGAGGTGTTCTACATTGAAGATCCAATCAACACTCTTCAAGATCGTAGTGTTGTCTCTACCAGTCAACAAGACACTATGATCAGGTCCATGAAGACATGCATCAGAATCGTAGAGTTCGAACAGCTAAAGACTAAAGCATTGGCAATGGTTCAATCTGAAGGGTAATATTCGGATAAGAGCTTATTGAGAGCATCGATGCAAAAGGACAACCTCTAATCGAGAAATCAAAAGGAGGAAATAAAGTCTTCGACCTGCCCGAGGCATAAAAGTGACATCTTTGATGGGGTAGGTAAAACAGTAGACTGCAGTGTCAGAAAGTCAAGACATGTCACATCTGCAGTCTACCTCAGTCAAATCGAGATCTGTGAAGATATTTGAATATCTTTCAACGGCTACTTTCCAACGGAAGGATTGGGAAGAAGTATAAATCAGCAACAGCTTCAAAGATCAAGGGTTGTTGGAGTTGTCGAGTTTGGAGAGATGGTGGACTGATCTAACCAACATAAAATAGTGAGTGACAAATGAAGGTCCAAAGGCTCACTCTACGATCCACCAAGAACACTCAGAGACATACAAAGAAAGAAGTAGAAGTGAGAGTTCTATAATGTAGATGTGAGAGTTCTACTACTTGAAGAGTGTTCTGAACTGCTGAGAGAAAGAAGAGCATTAATGACATCTTGATGTCTATCATGGGAAGACTCTACGTACCATAGAGAAGAGTTCACAATCATCTTAGCAAGTCCATCATGAGAAGGCATCAAGTATCAAGAAAGGAGATCACAAACGCCATCATAGTGGCAAGCATGAGAAAGTTTCTAAGTACCTAGAAGAAGAGCTTACAGTTATCTTAGAAACCCATCATGTGCAGCCATCACGTATCAAGAGGAATGATCTTCAAGGTAGTTCATCAAGGGATCATCAGAAGTGGTTGAGTAACTGAAGAAGCTGAGCATCATGCAACACTCAACTGCACTTTAAGGATTATCACACCAAGCTGCTAAGTACAGAAGATGTTCAAAGCATAAAGACATCTTAGCAGCTCAACACCAACAACAAACAACTCAACAACAAGAAGTCAGGGCCTGAGGGGTCCTTGTCCAGAGGGACTAAATGAAGTTCCAAGTCTGCTGGGCTTGAAGAGTTCCTAGGGAACTAGAAAAGTTCCCAGGCTGCTGGCCTTGGAGAGTTCTTAGTGAACTGAAGTCCCAAGGCTGCTGGCCTTGAAGGAATCTTAGTGATTCAGGGTGCTGCCCTTCCTTAGTGGAAATCCTGTTAGTTGAAAGCAGAAGTGTGGATTAGGAGCTTGAGTCTCTGAACCACTTAAAACCCCATGTGTCTTTTACTTTATGTCATTTACATTATGTACATTAACTGATATATATGTTTTAACTGCTTACCATTGAACTAACTCTACGAACAATGTATGTATGATTAATGAATATATCAATGAAGGGGATCTTTTACTTATTCCGCTGTGCTTGAAAAGATTCTTATGTTTGTCATATGCTAAATTATTAGCAATGCAGAATAAAAGAGAAAAGTATTTGAAATTGAAAAGGATCTATCCAACCCCCCCCCCCCTTCTAGATTTATTGTTCCTACTAGGAACTAACAATTGGTATCAGAGCAGGTTCTCATGCTATACTCAAAAGCTAATCGCTTTGAGTCTGGTCCTAGGCACAAACATTGTTCTAAACTTAGTTTAGTAGTAAGTCACTTGTTATATGCAGATGAGTTCACACGTTGAAAATATTGTGAACAGGTAAATGTGTATATACACCTGAAGCTGCTCCGATTGGTCCATGTTCTTGATTGCCACATCAACAAGACCAAGCCCTGCCCATAGTCAACCTTGTAGTCTGAAGACCAGGCTAGAAAGCTCAAAAGATATCAACAGAAAAGAGTCAAACATCCACCAAACTGAAAAGATGAAAAGGTCATACATGCTAAGAAACGCTTATCCAGAGAAACAAGAAGAACTTCTCAAACGTTTGTCTGGCAAACCAGCAGCTGGATGTAAACCTTGCAAACTCAAGGATTTCAAAGAACTAAAGATGCTGAGATTTTCTTAGCTTGCATCTTTGAGACCACGACTGATTGATTGAAGGTCAATTAGAGCAACAAGCTGTCAAGAGCAAATGAGAAACTATGCACATCAATGCCTAACCTCAGTATGTCTAAGATAAATGACTGTTAAGAAGCTGACAGTAGAAAGGTACGATTTCTCACTAATATAATTGAATACATCATGTTACACCTTCTTATGCACTATAACAGTATCCTGTCAAGAAATCATAATCTACCTAAAAGGTGAAGAGAGAAAGTACACTGAGGTTGGAAACTCAAATGCTTATAAACTTTCTCTCCATTCAAGTTTTAGGTTGAAGATGACATCTTGAAGGAAATCTGAAATGGGTCATAAGAGTATCAAAAGTTAAATTAATTTTATGAGAAGTAATCTTTGTTGACGGGTTAGTATGTATGTACAAACCTATGTTCTATGTGTTTGATAACTCACAGAGTATGATCAGCTCTACAAGAGTATCTTGATGATTTGTAGAAACTGATCACCTCCATGAATCAACCAGATACAAATAAATCGTAGAGTTGATTCTCACTCTATGAACACTTAAACATTGTGAACATAACCCAGCAAATGATGAAACCATAAAAGTGAATGAGTGTTTTATTAAAATGGCAAATCTTACACACTCACAATCATGCATCTCAAAATGTATTATCTAAATTAGTTACATGTATGAATATGACTGTTAGTGATCAATATGATGATTATCCAAATATATGAGGAACAGGGGCTTAGAAAACTAACCTAGCAGGACCCATTTAATTGTGGGTACCAAAAATAAAAATGTATCTAACCTACAGGTACCTGGTCTATCTAGCCACACTAAGGAATTCTGAAGCAGAAAACTTCAGTCAAGAAGACTCAACCAGTAGAAGACTAAGGACTGTTCAGAAATGATTCTGATAAAATTCCTATATGTCTAAGGCTGTAAAATGAGCAAACAGTTTGGGCTCGATTCGTACTCGCTCGACTAAAAGTTCGATTCGAGCTCGACTCGAAATATAAATGAGTCAAATATGAGCACATTTTAAAGTTCGATAAATTACTCGAACCTCCTTAAATTATAATTTTCTATTGATATTCGGATCATATTCGTTGGAAAGTCCAAACTGCTCGGGCTTGATTCGGAATCGTGCTCGACTCGGTAGCTAAATGAGCCTCAATCAAACCTTATTTTATACTCGATAAATTTTGTGAAACAAATCTGAACAACTCAATACTCGGATCGACTCGATTCATTTTCACCCTTATATATGTCCAAGCCTGTCCTTGAAGACCCGCTGAGCTAACCTGAATGAAGTTCACATGGCTACTAATCTGTATATGGAAGTAGGCCATTCAACCAAAGATAAAAAAGGGCCTTATATGCTCAAATTAGGCAAGGCATGCTATATGAGAAGAATCCTCAAGGAAGCTCACAACAGAGGATCATCGAGCATCAGTCAAGAGGAACTCATTACGGGAGCAAAACTTCACAAACACAAGACTGTCAAAGAATACTATGTTCGTAGTGCTATCTAATAATCGTAGAGTAATCAGTCCTGAAGATATTCATGCCTACGAGATAAGGAAATCTAATTGATAATGGTGATTCCAGTCAGAAGGAGATATGCAAGGCTGACTTCTAATACACATAAAGAAAAGGGAATCACATCTATCTAAGAAGACAACATCACCCATAGGGAGCAGTGATCTGTTAAGGAATAACAATATTGAGATACATTATGAAGCAATGTACCAGCTACAGAGTCCCAAAACATTGTGGCTGATGAACCAAATGAAGATCAATAGTCAGTAGGAACGTCTCAAAACGTACTACTGATAACCTTTCAGCCACCCAACTTAAAATCGTGGAGTGCCTACGATCAAACATCTGATTGCAGTGTAGAAGTAGGAGGACACCACGATTACCGAAAATGAAATTGTCTAAAGTTGGTAGAGGATCACCCCAGCAGAAAAGGTCAAATGAGATATCAGTACAAATAACTTTCTAGACACTTCATCTAGAAAGCGCCTCAGGGACAAACCTGACCCTTAGCTCACTCTAAGAGGTTGGCCCTTCCTAAGCTACCTTGACCCAGAAGGAATGCTAAGTAAAGTTCATCTCAAGGACCAAGTCATTTAACGATTATAGAATCGAGGTTGAAGAGAACTTAACGATCGTAGTGCAATCTCAGCGATCGTAGAAGCAAACTCGACGATCGCAGTCCTACCAGAGGATACTCCAGCTCACGAGGAGCTTGGAAGAATGGGAAAATTGCTCAACCATTCAAATTATGAGGAGATAAGTTCGAATATATCAGTGATCAAGCTATGCTACATCAAAATGAGGATTAATGTCAAAACCATACACTGCAACATCTCTCAAAAGATGATCGTTGAGCTAACAAAGGAAAACGTGGAGTCCATAGTTACCTTACTATGCTAATCTACGAACCAAAATGGTCAACGGTCAATCCAAGTCATTAACGCCTATTTGTTTTGAAAAGAGACATTAAACTGAAGAGTTAATGGGGGAGTTACAGCTCATTACTAGGCATCGTGCAACCAATGGTTGGTTGACACATCACTTCTTATGCATAGTTAGAAGGAATTGCCATAAAAGAAAATTCAAATTAGCAAACAGTTACCAGAAGCTGTCAAACCTCTCTCCCTCCCATTTTCAAACCCTAGAATCCTCTCAAAAGCCAAAATCAATTAAACCTCCAGAGCCTTGCACAAATCACAATCAGCCATCTCTTATAAACTCCTCTGAATCAAATACCCATATATTTTGAACTCTTCAAATGGCAGAATGGCGAGTTATAACAGGAATCCAACTCGGCTTCAAAAAGTTCGAAGAATCAGAAATGAAGTTCAAGGATATACTTGAGCTCATAAAGAAGGCTAGGTTCTCTGAGTGCTTGGAGGCCGACACTCTAGTCTACACAGAGCTAGTGAAGCAGTTCTACTCAAATGCTTTGATAAATTCTGGGCTTCTGACCACGAAGGTGAAAGGATTAAGTCTGAAGATGAGAGCTTCAGACATCAATAAATGCTTAGGGTTTCCTAACCAAGGTCTAATAAACTTGGATGAAGTAGACATTGAAGAAGGAAAGAGGCTAATGTGGTACCAGAGGAACCCTAATCTAAAGGACATAAAGAAAAAAGAGTTTTTGGAAGAATTTGAGTTCCTTGCTGAGATGGTAGGCAAATGTATACTATGAAAGGACACTACACACGACACGGTGCTTGAGCAAAATTTGAAAATCTTGTCTGCTATAGTTCTAAAGAAACGAATCAAATTTGGAGTTATCCTATTTGATTAAATCTCCAAATGGGTAGAAAAAGTTATGATAAAGAAGTTTACAGATAAACCCCTGACTAAGGTTTTTCATGGAAGACTGCTGAGTATTGTGATGAAGAAGAATCTTGGAGAGAAAATCAAGAATGATGAAGGAGAGCCCTTAAATGTTCACAAAGTAATGTCTCCACAACTGTTTATGAACTGGAAGAAGAATCCCAAGGAAAATAGGAGGCTGACTACTGGGAGCAACAACAAGGCCTCTGCAAAGAAGAGGATGGCAAAAGAGGTAGAAAGTTCTGAGTCTGGTGACTCTGAACCAGCAGCAATCACACCAGCCAGAAATAAATCCAGAGGTGTGAAGAAAACCAAGGCCCCGCCAAGAAGTCTCTCCACCAAAGATAAGGATGAAGAAGAAAAAGTCCTGACTGCTAAAACCACAAAGCAAAAAAGCAACAGGTTGCTTCAAGAGCCTTTAAGAAAGAAAGCTAAGGTGGAAAACATGCCAGCCCCAGCTTCCCAAGAAAGTCCATCTAATAAAGTAGAGGACGTAGAGTCAAAAGAAGAGAAGGCAACTGACAGTCTCAAGGCTGAGTCCCCTCAGACAAAATCCAGCAATGAAGGTGAAGCTGGATTAATGGAAGAAAATGCAGCATCTGCTGATGAAGAAGAATACACAAGCCTTGTGGCTAACTCTCAGAGCATTCACTCTTATGTTAAAGACAAGATACAAACTGATCCAACTCCATCCCCAACTGCAATTGCTCTAACAAGTCCAGATAATAGGTCAAATGATGCTATTTCTGAAGAAGAAGAACATGCCCCTTCAAATCCTGAAAGCCCACATGATGGCTCAAAAGGTGATGAGTCCAAAGAAGAAGGACCTGCCCCTGACAAGGCTGAACCTCATGGAAGTTCGTCTGATCCAAAGGCCTCAGAGACTGAAGAGGAAGAAGAGTCTGACTCTCCCATAGCTGAACCTCCAAGGAGAAGGAAGAGTTACAGACTAGAAGCCAAATTTGCCTCCAAAATGAGAAGTGATCACTCAAATGTTGTCATTGAATTAAGTGATGATGAGTCTGTATCACAGGAAGAAAGTGCCGAAGATAGGACCAGTTATGAAGAAGTTGAATCAGAGGAAGATCTTGCTGAAGAAGGTTCTAGAAATGAAATACGGGAAGAAGGACTCATTGATGGAAATGATCAAAATGGTTCAGGCTCCAGAAGATAAGAAATGGAGAATGATTCCAACTCTGGAAATCAGGAATCAGAGGATCCAGCAGACTATCCAGTCCTCTCTCCTATAAGAATCAGTTGAAGAATAGTGGTAAAAGTCTCGAATGAACCACCAATAGCACCACTAGAAAGATGGGTGAACTATAGAGATGAACAGCTCAAGGTGGTGAGAATGACTACATTTGATGTAGTTAAAAATTGGAAAAACATGGAATTAGACTGCACGACCATTCTCTATAATCCTGATGATTTACTGATGAGATGGTTCTTCCAATGGATGCCATGGCTAAAGGCCCATACTGAAATATATGGAAATTACTTCAGCTGGTGTTACTCTCACTTTCCAAGTATGGAGTTGGTGGCACAAAACTTCCCAAGGGTGAAAGTTTTGCTACAATGATGATCAAAGACCAACCTCACTACAAAGTCTACAGACATGCTAGCAACCACTATATTCCTTATGATTGTAGAGTAGACTCTGAAGGAAAAAGGATCATGACCAATGAGATAATCGTAAAGTCTACTCACTCTACCACTGATGATGTTCAAATCCAAATTGAGAAGCCTCCTTCTTCCCAAGCTCAGCTATCTGACCTTCCTTCATCCTCAAAGAGCGATTGGTACTCAACAATTTTTCAGATTCACACTACTTTTGAAAATCTGTCCAAGGATAAAAATCGTAGAGTCTAATCTGATGCTCACCTAGATGTTGCCCAACCAGATGATCAAATACCTATGTAGAAGGAGCTGATAAAAAATTCTGATGAATTAATTGAGAAGATATCTCTATTCACTGAAGAGTCAAAGAAGTTAACAATAACAGAAGATAACTCAGTTCAAGAGAGACTCCAAGCAACGATGGCTGATGTATCTCTCAAAATCAGAGAAAGAGATCACATCTATCTAAAGGCCATAAATGATCAGAAGGCAGAAGCACTACGAGCGAAGAAGGCAACTGAAGATCAACTCCAAGTCCTCTCTGACAAGATTGACATCATGAATCAGTCTTTTTCAGTGCAACTTGAGCTAGGCCAACAAGAACTCAAGTTTGAAGTTGTTAACTCCTTCTACCTGATGGAGCAGCTTATGTCCAACATGGAGCAGCTCTCCCAAATGATTAATGACAAAAGGGGGAGAAAAAGAGGCATAGAAAGAGGAGGAGTAAGAAGAACTCAAGAAAGGGAAATGAGAGTAGAAGAAATGAAGACAAGAAGACCAAGCGAAAAACAAAGAAGAAGACAGCAGCTGCAGAAGCAGAATCATCATCTGAGGGGGAGCCAAAAGATGATGATCATATGATCGCAGAGTCTGAGGGGGAGCATGTTCAGAAAGAAGGAAAGTCATCATTCCATATGGAGCAGGAGCAAGAAGATCAGTCATCATCCCAGGGGGAGCAGGAACAAGAAGATCAAATAGATGAATAGCTGATCAACCGACATCCTGAAAGCATACATAGAGCTAAAGAGGTACATCTCTAACTAGTTAGGTATATTCTGGATCCAGGATGTAAAATGTCAGTGTATTAAATTCCATTTCATTATAAATGACATTCATGATTATCTGTTTTAGAAATAGAGCTACACATTGTATATAAGATTCATTCATAACATGCATATGCACTTATTATTTTTATCATAATCAAATAGGGGGAGATTGTCAGGAATAAACATGTGAATGTTATTCCTATTTACATATGATTTGATTATGATATATATGAATGAATATGCAAGTATGCTTGCATTAAGAAAAGTCGTAAAGTCCTTTGATATATAATAGAAACATGTGTACAAGGACTTTGAATGAATTGATCAAGTATGTTAGGTTGATCCTACATAAGAAAAAAAGCTTTATAAAGTCCTTAGCAAGAGTATCTGCCGAAGCCATGTCAAGAATCATAGACTACACTTAGAGTCGTAGAGTTTATTGATCATACTAGAGGCAGAGATTGTAGTCGAGCAAGATCAGATAAAGACAACAAGCACAACAACAGAAATCATAGAGTGTCAAGATCTGATCTCGAAGTCGTAGTAACTGTACAACCAAAGATGAATCATAGATTGCAAAACTAAGACCTCAAGATCTAAGCACCAACCCAATCAGCATCAAGATTGAGTTGTGAAGCCATTCTAGATGAAGTCTTCCACAAGGAGATCAGAAGAAGGCTTCAGTAAGTGACTAAAGAAAGTCAGCTAGTGCAGTAGCTGTCAAGTAGGCAGAAGACGATGATCTTGGAAGTAACCAGGATCGTAGTGTTTGCCAAACAAAGAAAGAACTGATGGAGTGCACACAGAGATACTGGACAGCTTCTGAAGAATAAGGCTAAAGTGATTAAGCATTGGGTCAGTCCATTGATGATAAGTGAATGGGAGATCACAAGGAGAAAGTGAGCTAGACACGCCACAAATCTGAAGTGTCTTGTTATTCAGAAGGGGCCAGAACAAAGAAGTCAAGCCATTAGTATTTGAGAGCTGTTGAGGCAAACAGAAGTGTTGAAGCACTGCACAAAAGAAGGAAAATGTGTTCAACATTGAAGATTCAATCAACACTCTTCAAGATCGTAGGGTTGTCTCTACCAATCAACAAGATACTACGATCAGGTCCATGAAGACATGCATCAGAATCGTAGAGTTCGAACATCTGAAGACTGAAGCATTGGCAACGGTTCAATCTGAAGGGTAATATTCGGACAAGAGCTTATTGAGAGCATCGATGAAAAAGTCAACCTCTGATCAAGAAATCAGAAAGAGGAAATAAAGTATTCGACCTGCCCGAGGCATAAAAGTGACATCTCTGATGGGGTAGGTGAAACAGTAGACTGCAGTGTCAAAAAGTCATGACATGTCACATCTGCAGTCTACCTCAATCAACTCGAGATCTGTGAAGATATTGGAATAGCTTTCAACGGCTACTTTTCAACGGAAGGATTGGGAAGGAGTATAAATCAGCAAGAGCTTCAAAGATCAAGGGTTGCTGGAGTTGCCGAGTATGGAGAGATGGTGGACTGATCTAACCAACGTAAAATAGTGAGTGACCAATGAAGATTAAAATATTTTTTCCCAGCAACGAATTGTTAACAAAATTTTGCAACGACCTTTTAATTTTGTTACGAAAAATGAAAGTCTTGTCTCATAGACAATGTCCATTTTTTTTGTAGTTTGAGGTTGCATAACCACTTATATATTTTTAAAAATTATAATATATAACTTTTATACTTCTAATTCACATTATGAAACTTATTTTCATTTCAACACATTCTTATTTTAAAATCTTATATATAACATAAATAATAAAAAGTTTAATTTCCAAATTGAAACCATGAATAATATGTAAGAAACTAATATTACATATATTAAACTAATAATAAATAAATTCGTGAACTTAATTACATTAATTAAAGAGATTTTAATAACTCACCACAAATAAGATTTTAACACATCATTTATGTTTCTTGTACTAATAGTGATTATCATGAATTATCTTCTTTCATATTCATTTGCATAAAGTTGAAGGGAACTAATGAATTTTTAGGAAAATATACACTGAATGTAATATTACACGTGTAAGTGACTAAAATTTATAAGAAACAAATTAAATTACATTATTCACTTACAACTTTATTATTTATACTACAAATTGATATATATATATATATATATATATATATATATATATATATATATATATATATATATAGTTTATTATAAAGTGCAGTGCAGTTTTAAGGGTGTATTCGCAACCGCAACCGAACTGTGCGGTTTGTAAAAAATAAAACTTGCACCGCATAATTGCACCACACTGTATCTACAAATTGTGCGTTTTTATGCGATTGTGATTACAAATACGATTTTTTACTTTCCCCTAGATAATCCTAATCTCCATGTTATCAAAAATGAGAAAGGTCTCTTATCTACATTAAAAGACCCTCCCCCAAGTAAATTTTTTTTTTTACATTCTTTTGTTTGGCTGTTCTTGTATTTCCTTTTAGGAGGCTTCTTTACTTTTTTATATGGTTTTAATTACTCGTGTTAAAAGACGGCTCAACTCCTTGTATTTTTGGCTTCTTAGAAATCTATATATATTCCCGATTTTTCAATTTGAGACTGAAAAT
This sequence comes from Panax japonicus, assembly GCA_020205505.1. NCBI lineage: Eukaryota > Viridiplantae > Streptophyta > Magnoliopsida > Apiales > Araliaceae > Panax > Panax japonicus. Next base: position 49,820,166 of record CM035101.1, on the reverse strand, counting down.
TTTCTCATTTCGACTCTAATGTTTTTCTTTTTAATTTAATTTATTTATCAATAAAAAATATTCTCTATTTTTATTCAAGGACTTTGTTAGTTAAAAAAAAACTACTCCCTCCGTCCCAAATTAACTGCTCAGTTTTGACTTTTTTAAGTCAAATTGACTATTCTTAGAATTAATAATTAAGCATATATAAATATATTTCTAAAATTATAAAAATTAAGATTAGTAATAAATTGTATGTACTTTCTTTTGGTTATAATCTCTTCACCTGTATTTTAGCAAAAATAGTAAAAAGATTAGTTTTTAAAATGGTCAATTTGACTTTAAAAAGTCAAAACTGAGCAATTAATTTGGGACGGAGGGAGTAGTACGGAATTTTCAGAATTGTCATGACCACCCAATTCAATGGTTATGATTTTTAACGTCATATGCCCTAATCATAACCAATACTTTTGAAAGTCAAACTTTTGAATGCATAGTAGTAAGAAATATTTGGTCAACCAATGAAGCACATCACATACGTACATAGACCGTACTTCGTACAGATGGAATTGATGAGGATAATAATTGATAGTAGTAATATCACCTCCTTATTAAAAAATTATCGTTTTAAATTAAGAAAATTATTTAATATTATTATTTAACAATTAAAATTTATTTGAAATTCTATCACTATTATTTGATGAAAAGTTAAAAATTATTAATACAAGAGAGAGAATTTCTTGGAACAATGAAAGAAGGTAGAGAGTGATAAAGAAAAGTAAATAATTTATTCTCTTAAAAAGTTATAAATAACAAATAAATTAAAATATTTTTTTTTTAAAACGATAATATTTTAGAAACATATGGAGTAAGATAAGAAGAATGTTTTTGATATGTATGTTAAAGTGTCTGGTTTAGGCTTTAGCACTCCAAAATAAATGAGATGAATGCATTAATTTTTCTTGGTGCATTAAATGATATTTGATAACCAACCATATTTTTATAAATGCTCACAATAAGTGATGCTTGGAAGTCAATGATTTTTTTCTTCTTCTTTTTTATATGGAGACGACGTAGATAAAAATAAATAAATAAACTAATTTTCAATTTGTGTGTAATTATCTGTTATAGGGAATGTGTTGACTTGTTAATATTCTTACATTATGTTTTGATGATAATTTATATGTTGTACTAAATTCTTTATCAGAGCCGGTCCTTGGTTTTTTAAGGCCCATGACAAAAAATTTTAAGTGTGCCCCTTTATACAAACTAAATAAAAAATAAATAAATTATCAAATAATTAATTTTATTAAAATTATAAGAATTTACAAAAGATAAGAAAGAACACTTTAAAATGTCATCGAAGCAAAGACTCATCACATGTACCGACAAAATAAAAATATCAATGAAATCGATAAAACTAATAAAATACACACTATAGTTGACAAGTTTTACTGATTACACAATTGAACTTTTAATTTTTTAAATTATTCCACTAAACTAATTATTATTTTGAAATTGAGTTATTCTGTTAAAAAAAATAAACGGACGTTAATTTTTTATTTACAAAACTAATCACTGTAGTTGGCACTTTTTATTGATTACATCATTGAACTTTAATTTTTCAGATTACCCTATTAAATTAATTTTAAAAATGATTATGTTAAATATTTTTAAAAATAGTTATTATTTACAATAAAAAATATTAGAAACTTTAATTTTTTCCATAAAATGAGTAAAATTTCATAAAACATAGATTTAAAAAATTAAATTTTTATGAAACCTTATTGATTTAAAAAAAACTCTTTTTCTTTCTTTTGAAAATAAAGTTTATTTTTTTTTGAATCTATATTTTATAAAATTTTGCGCATTTTTTTAAAATATGAAGAATTTTCCAATTTTTTTCTTGAAAATAATATTTATTTATAAAAATTATTAATTTCTTTTTTGAAAAAATTGAATCAGTTTTTTTATTTATCTTTTACTATTTTTTTGTTTAATTTCTATTTATAGTTTTTATTTTAAAAATTATAATATTAAGAATGGATCATTATTTTAAAAAATTAAGTAGACATTAATTTAATTTAAAATCACTTTAATTTTTTTGAATCTATATTTTATGAAACTCTACTAATTTTATGAAGTAAAAAAGTTTCTAATATTTTTTACTTAAAATAATAATTATTTTTAAAAATATTTAAAATAATTATTTTTAATTAGTTTGATGGAGTAATTAAAAAAATTAAAAGTTCAATGGTGTAATCAGTAAAATGTGCCAACTACAGTGAATAATTCATTAGTTTTGTAGATAAAAAATTAACGTCCGTTTATTTTTTTTAACGAAATGACTCAATTTCAAAATAATAATTAGTTTAGTGGTGTAATTTAAAAAATTAAAAGTTCAATGGTTTAAATTAATAAAACCTACCAATTACAGTTGGTATTTTTTTAGTTTTGCCCAATGAAATCTAAACAACAAAATATCATTTAAAATGTTTTCTTGTTACACTTTTAGATGCAAAATCATAAATTATACTATCATATTTAATATTTTTTAATATATCATTTTCAATACATAATATGGCTAATCTTTTTATTATTATTTTTTTATACACATAAATACATAAATTTATAAAAAAAAAATTGGACCCCTTTCAATTCTGGGCCCAGGGCGGTTGCCCTATTGGCACACCCCCAGGGTCGGCTCTGTTCTTTATTGTGACATTTCAGGAAATTGATAAAAGAATACTTGATGGCATGTTCAAGAGTTGAAGATTTTGGGTCCTAAAAAATTAATGTAAGGTCATTTGCATTAATCCATTTTCAATCAAGGCTCCAGGACATTTTATGTGCATTTAATATGATAAAATAATTAAGTGGATGTTTTAAATTAAAATGAAAAACTGATTTCTATTAGTTCATTTTAATCCAATGGTTTTTAAGTGGGTCATAATAAAATGTGCTATTTTAAGACTCATTAAGTAACAAGACTGTTAAGAAGAAGTTGGGTGCTGCCATCATATATATATATATATATATATATATATATATATATGTGTGTGGGATCCGGTTAGCATGAAGTTATTTTTTGATAAGTTGGTCAATTGATTTGCAATGGATATAAAATATTTGTTGGGTTGCAACAATAATAATTCAGTGTATAAAAAGGATACTCCTATTGATTAAAGAAAGACGATTTTTACAGATTACACAAAATATTGAAACAACAAGCTATTATATTATTCTTGTGTAATTAAGACAACTGCAGTGTACTCAAGCAAATACTCTTACAGCTTATTTTTGTGAGCTTTAAACTGGTGATATCTCTTACTCTTTGATCATTGCATTCATAGTCGAGCCACGCATTGTTAATTGATTATTTGCTTTGATCATAGACCTCTATAATTGTAATCTTATATTTTTAGACCAAGTGTTGTCTAAAGGTTTTTAATCTAGGTGGATTAAGGTTTATTTACAAACAGGTTTAAGGAAGCTTAGGTGCTTAAGGGGTGCATTGGTTCACAAGGAACAAGTGTGCTCAAGTGAATTATTGTAATTCAATTTGATAGAATCTGTTTTTGTAACAAGGGTCTTTTAAAGAAATAAAAGTGAGTCTCCAATACTAGTTGGTATTGGACGTGGACTAGGCTATTATTATAGAGGGTAATAGCTGAACCACGTAAAAAATCTTGGTGTTATTTTGTTGCTTGCTTTACTTTAATATTTCTCAAGATAGTTAATTTTCTTAATAATTAAAATATAAACATATGCTTCATCTTGAGATATTGTGTTATATAAAGTATTCTATTTGACTTATAAATTCACCAAGATATTTTCTTAAACAAAAAAAATTCAATTCGGTAGACTACATTCATTCAGCAAGCTGCATTCTTCAATATAGTAGGCTATATTAAATAGTTTGAATTCAAAGTTTAAAAATTGGTCATAGTTTGCTCCCACACTTATTCAACCCCCCTTCTAAGTGTGCTTTATCTGAATTTCATTTGGTATCAGAGCAAGGTTCTGCTTACTTGGTCTTAAAGGTGACTTGTAGGGAAAGATTCTGACATGGCACAGTTCGTGAACAACAATCAAGAAGGTCAATCAACCAATAGACCTCCTTTGCTGCTTGGAACAGAAAATTACAACTTCTGAAAATTCTGAATGAGGATCTATCTTAAAAGAGATCCTTGGGAATGGTGGGTTGTAGAGAATGGAATAGTTATTCCACGAAGAGATGATGGGACACCAAAGATACTTCTAGAAATGGATTCAACCAAAATCTACATGGTCTCATATGATTTAAAAGCAATGAACACACTTCTCAGCGGCATGGTACAATCCGAGATAGATAAAGTCTCTTCATGAAACAAAGCCAAAGATATGTAGGATACTTTAGTGGTAAGTCATGATGGCACTTCAAAAGTACGAGAAGTCAAGCTAAGCATGCTCATGCACGATTATAAAATGTTCAAGCTCGAAAAAGATGAAACCATCAAATTAGCTCAAGCAAGATTTCTAGTCCTTATAAACTCCTTGAAATTGATGGACAAGACTATTCCTCAAAGTGAGATCAACCGTAAGTTTCTTTGGGCTATGCCCAAAAGGTTTGCTTCTAAAATTACTACTCTTCAAGATTTCTCTACTATATCTACTATGGACACACTAACTCTTTTTGGTGAACTTGAGGAATATGAACATCAGTTAAGAAGGTATGATGATGAGGATGAAACTCCTCGAAGAAAGATTTTAGCTCTTAATGCAGGAAATGAAGACGAACTTGATGATGATTCTGATGAAGAGATAGCCATGATGTCAATGAGACTCAAAGGACTCCTACAAAGGAAGAATAAATGAAAGAATATCTTCAACTCAAATAAAGGCAAAGAAAAGTAAAATGAGGAGACGTGTTTTGAATGTGGACGTCTATGGCACTTTAAGAAGGACTATTTTCAACTAAAGAATAAAGGAAAATTAGGCTTCGAGGATTATAAGATAAACAAGGCACTGGTCACTTGGAGTGATGAAGAAGAAGCTGAAGTTGAAGTTGATGCCAAGAATGAGATAACTCAAGTATGCTTCATGGGAATAGAAGGTGAATCAAACGAGGTATCTAATTTTGAGTTTAAATCTTTGAAACAAGAAAATAATAAATTAAGAGAAAAGAATGCATATTTGAAAGACTTGGTAAATACATTAATGGGTGAAGTAGACTCTTTAATAGATGAAAAGAAAGATATTGAAAAGGAATCTACATGTAAAGAAGAAAAGGTTTTTATTGCTCAAATTAATTATTTAGATAATTAGAACAAAATATTTTTCAATAGAGTAAATTTTTTGAATAATGAAATCCACAAATTGACTAATGAACTGAAAATGAGAGATGTGTGTATTGATGCATTTAGTGATAAATCACCTGTTAAAACTTCTCCTAATGACGAACTTCAAAAAGAAATAACTTCACTAAAATCATCTCTTGTTAAATTCGTTCAAGGTGAAGAAAATTTAAATGTCATATTGGGTAAACAAAGACCTACTTTTGAAAGACAAGGAATTGGTTATAATTCTATTCATAAAATGTGTAATATGAAAATGCTAAAGTCAAAATCACGTTTTAGATTAAATTATTGTTCACCCTTCACAACATGTAGAAATTGTGGCATTAAAGGTCATTTGGACATAAACTGCTTTAAGAAAAATAAGATTAAAAAGGTATGGGTTAAAAAGGATGATTTACCTACAACTAACATAAAAGGACCCAAAAAGATGTGGGTACTAAAAGGATGAATTACCTTTTCTTGACAGGTATGTCTCAAGGAAAGGGTTCCATCTCAAAAATGGATTCTTGATAGTAGATTCTCACGTCACATGACTGGTGACAAAACAAAGTTTGTAGAGCTAAAAATCAAGAAGAAAAATGGTACAATTATATTTGGAGATAATCGAACCTGTCAGATAATCGGAAAAGGTAAAATAGGAAATGGTAAGGTAAATATTGATAATGTACACCTTGTTAATGGACTTGAATTTAATCTTATTAGTATCAGTCAATTAATGGATAATGGTCACCAAGTTAGTTTTGATAAAGAAAAATGCACTATTTCTCATGTTACTAACAATGTTACTCTAGTTGCACAAAGAGAAGGAAATATATGTACTATTGATTTTGAGCAACAGGATGAAGAATTATGTCTAGCATCTGTACAAAATGAGGCTAATTTTTGGCACAAGAGGATGGGACATGTTCACATGAATTTAATAAAGAAATTATCCTCAAAGAATCTCGTCAAAGGGTTGCCGAAAATAAAATATGAAAAGAAGGGGATTTGTGTTCCTTGTCAACTCGGGAAACAAGTAAGAACATCATTTACGGCAAAGAACATGGTATCAAACTCTTCCCCTTTACAACTACTTCATCTTGATATATTTAGACCAGAAAGACATCCTAGTATAAATGTTAAGTTTTATGCATTTGTAATAGTAGATGATTTCTCTAGATATACATGAGTATTATTTTTGAGAACTAAAGATGAAGCATTTAAGGAATTTGAGAAATTAATCAGAAACTTGGAAACAAAATATAGTCTAAAACTTGTAAGGATAAGAAGTGATCATGGTACTGAGTTTCAAAAAGACTTTATAATATTTTGTGATCAAAAGGGAATCAGTCATGAATTTTTAGCTCCTAGAACCCCTCAACGGAATGGAGTTGTAGAAATAAAGAATAGGATATTACAATAAATAGTTAGAACTTTATTACAAGAAAGTAAACTTCCTAAAAAATTTTGGGCCGAAGCTGTAAACACATCTTGTTATGTTTTGAATAGAGTACTTATTCGTCCAATTATTTTGAAGACTCCTTATGAACTGTTAAATAATAAGATTCCTAATATAAGCTATTTCAAAGTTTTTGGATCTAAATGTTTTATTCTAAATACTAGTGATAATCTAGGAAAATTAGATGCTAGATCTTATGAAGAAATTTTCATTGGATATTCAAAGAATAGTAAAACATATAATGTATTTAACATTAACAAGTTGAGTGTTGAAGAATCTTCCAAAAAAAAAGAGATGAGGATGCAGGTACCTTCGAGATCTTAGTAAATCCAGCATATCGGAAGAATTTATTCAGTAATAAACCAAATGAACAAATCCAGCAAGATGAATTGGAAAACTCACAAGGTGTAGAACAAGATACAACAGAAGAACTTGAAGCAAATTTCCCTCAACAAGAAGAAGTGATACATGATGTACAAATGCCAAAGACTGCGAGATATCTCAAGAATCATCCTCCGGAGAATATTATTGGAGATATAAATGAAGGAGTAACTACACGAAGAAAGGCACAAAATCTTTGTGCATTCTTTGCATTCTTATCACAAGTTGAGCCAAAGAATGCTAAAGAAGTTGTTCTTGATGAAAACTGGTTATTGGCAATGCAAGAGGAACTACAACAGTTTGAAAGATGCCAAGTTTAGGAACTAATGCCTCCTCCAAAAGGTGTTTCCATCATTGGAACGAAATGGGTATTTAAAAACAAGCTTGATGAGCATGGAACAATCATTCGCAATAAGGCTAGATTAGTAGCTCAAGGATATAACCAACAAGAATGAATCAACTACGAAGAGACTTTTGCTCCAGTCGCCAGGCTAGAGTCGATTCGATTACTATTGGCTTTTGCATGTTACAAAAGGTTCAAACTTTATCAAATGGACGTAAAAAGCGCATTCCTTAATGGATATATCAATGAAGAAGTATACGTCAAACAACCTCCCGGATTCGAACATAAAAAGCATCCAAATCATGTTTATAAGTTAAAGAAAGCTCTTTATGGTCTCAAACAAGCTCCAAGAGCTTGGTACGAGAGGTTAAGTAAGTACCTTCTTTCAAGTGGTTTTACTAGAGGTAAAATAGATTCTACATTATTTATTAAACATGAAAAACAAGAAATAATCATTGTTCAAATATATGTAGATGATATAATATTTGGTGCTACTAACGATTTTCTTTGTGAGTGGTTTTCAAAGTGTATGCATAAGGAGTTCGATATGAGCTTAATGGGAGAACTAAATTACTTTTTGGGACTTCAAATTAAGCAAACAAAGGAAGGGATCTATATTCATCAAACCAAGTACACAAAAGAGCTACTTAAAAGATTTGGTTTTGAAGGATCCAACCCAAAGGCTACACCAATGAGTACATCAATAAAGCTTACATCAGTTGAAAAAGGTATAGATGTAGAGTTAACTAAATATCGATGTATGATTGGCTTTTTATTATATTTAACTGCATCTAGACCTGATATAATGTACAGTGTATGTCTTTGTGCTCGATTTCAAGCAAAACCCAAAGAATCCCACTTACAAGCGGTTAAAAGGATTTTTAAATATTTAAGTGGTACTGTAAATTTAGGGTTATTTTATCCAATTAGTAATCATTTTGAACTAATGGGTTATTCAGATGCTGTCTATACAAGTTGTCAAATTGATAGAAAAAGTACAAGTGGTGCTTGTACATTTTTGGGACATAGTCTTGTTAAATGGCATAGTAAAAAGCAAACCTCAGTTGCTCTATCAACCACTGAGGGTGAATATTTAACTGCAGGAAGTTGCTGTTCTTAGATATTATGGATAAGACAAACCTTATGTGATTTTGATATTTTATATGATTGATATACTGTGATAATACAAGTACAATAGATATATCAAAAAATCCAGTTTTACATTCACAAACAAAACACATTGAGGTAAGGCATCATTTTTTAAGGGATAATGTTTCAAAAGGTTTAATTAAATTAATTTTCATTCCTATAGAAAATCAATTAACATATATTTTTACAAATCCTTTAAGTGAAGAAAGATTTTGCACTTTAAGAAGGGAACTTGGAATGTGCATGGTATAATTTTATCATAATACTTTTTAGTGTTTCATGCATATTAAATTTTTATTTGCATTATCTTTATAAACTGAATCTAATTTAAATCCTAATACTTCGGGAAACTGGATTATTCTATAGAGTAATGCTACATACACAAACTATTTTACAAATATTTTACAAACTGCTGATGTGGCATATTCTATCTCAACATATTGATGAACAAATTATTTCAATATAATCTTCGGCCCCACACAATATGTTAAGGTGAAGTATGCCACATCAACAGTTTGTAAAATATTTGTAAAATAATTTGTGTCTCTAGCATTATTCTTATTCTATATGCAAGATATCCGGTTATTATTGTTTTGAGATTTGAAAAGCCAACCGTGTCATCTTTATCTTGGGAAGCCGCGTTCAAAAGACAGACGTTTAATATACGTCTTCTTCCTTTCTTCATCAGATGTCTCATCAAATTAAATCTCTTCAGTTCCCCAATACACATAAACTTCTTCAGTTCTCTGATTTACAAAACCCTCTTTAATTTCCTGCCACAAAAAACCCTCTTTTGTCATCGTTTCTTTCTCTCAAACCAGACCCAACTTTTTCCCTTTCATAAAACCCTTGTTCGTCTTCTCCTTACCTTCGACTATCAAAAACCATGAGGAATCGTACGAATAGACGAATAATCATCAATTTAGATGATGATCAAACCCCTCCAACCACATCAAGGAAGCAAAAGAGGCTAAAAAAGGCAATTTCTGTACACTCAGTGTCCAATCACCATTCCTCATCGGATGAATCGAACACCACAGCCAAAAGGAAGTCGAAACGTCCAAAGGGTTCTATACCACAGCCAGCTTCATCGCCGCCTCTGGTAAACCCTTCCAATTCCTCTTTTGATATTCCAAAAAATTTCTTCCGTAGTAATGTGTATGAGACTCGTTTCAAAACAAATATTATTTATAAACAGTATGTTTATGAAAAATGAATTGATCAAATTTATTATCATGATTCCCCTCTGAAAAAGCTTTTTGAGTCTTGTGGTATATCATCTATGGTTTTTCCTCCATCAGTTGCTTATCCTCATCTGATTCAATAATTTTTCACTAATCTTGAGTGTTCTGGTGACTCTTACGCATCTTTTTTCAAGGGAAAATCTTTGTCTTTTACTGTCGAAAGTTTTGACCATGTTCTTAATATTTCTTCTACTGGACCGTGTACTTTTACTTTAAAAGGTCCTGCAAATACTCCATTTCACCTCTTGAACAAATCAAAACTGTGATGGATAATCTTGCTTTGACTGATGTTTTTACTCCAAAAATAGTCGATGTGTCACCAACTGCTTGTGTTTTACATAAATTGGTACGTTATAATTTGTTGCCCCACATTGGTGGAGGTGCAGATTTTGCATATCAGGATTTGGTACTGGTAGCTATGATTCTCAAAGGGCTATCTTTTAACTTCTCTTTTATGATGTTACAACACATGATGAGTTATCTGTGTAATGCTAAAAAAATGTCTTCATTATGGTGGTTGTTTGACAAAACTGTTTTTACATTTTAAAATTTCTCTTGATGGTGAAATCTCAGTACCTCTGCATGATTTTATTGATTCTAGAAATTTGAAAATTTCTCATTTGTTTTTGGTGAATGGAAACTGGGAGCTGTCGTTTACACTCTTAAATTAACCTCACTTTCACTTTACAAATTTAAACAATTAGCACAGTAGTAAGCAAGGATCGATCCCACAGAGAGTGATTTATTTTATATTTATCCTATGATTTCTAATAAAAAGGGTATTTTGAATTAATTAATTAATTAACAAGAATAAACTAATAAAAATAAACAATGAATAAAAAGCTTCAGTTCTTCAGTTCAGTATCACCTTTTTACAATAAAAGATTAATTAAGTGTAACATTATTTACCCTTCAATGAAACTAATAGCCCTAGGTAACAACAAGCTCTGCTACCCAAAACTCCCCTTAGATTGTCACTCAATGAAACAAGCTCTTCATAAGATTCTAACAATTATATAACCTAGAACAAGCTCTCTAGATTTAATATAATAGCATCATTAAGAACTAGGAAATTAGACTATTCTAAGCAACAAACACATAAGCTCGGATTGTTTAACTTGTGTTCTGATAATCATAGCAATACTCAAAAGCTTGTCCACAATCAGATATTACTAATTACTACTTGTGATTAGAAACAATATCAATTACACATAATATTATTCCTTGATCTAGCATATGATATTCGTTAACCAACTCAATCATGCAGAAATCAAATTAGTTAAGCCAGATAGCATTCAAAAATTAAATCAGATTATCAAGAATGAATTTCATGTGAGAAAGAATAAATAATGAATACTCAATTAATCATTAATTATAAATAAGGTTCAACATCCTTTAGAACTGAATAAAAATAACTTAGCTCATGTCTTCAATCCTCCAATGTTGTAGATGAGAGAATGTAGTACATGATTGAATCCATAAAATCCTGAATCTCATCCTCTATTTATAGTGCTAGAGAAAGTCCTAAATCCTATAGGAAGTAGAAATCCAAATCCTAAAAGGAATTACAAATCATAACTAGTTTCCATAAAGAAATAGAATCCAATTCGGAAATAAATCTTAGTCTAAAGATATTCTAATTCTAATAGAAATATCAATCCAATTCCATGTAGAAATATGTCAAAATATGCTTTTAGAAACTTTCCAAAAATTCAAGATTTTCCAATTTTCCGCTCAAATTCGCTGGGGCGAATTTCCATTTCCTGCTGCGACGTCCTTTAGTAAAACAAGCATAACTTTTGATCTGGAAGAACTTACGGGGCTTGCTACCTATCAAAACGAAGATATCGACGAGATCTACAACTTTCATTCTTTGAGAATCGACAGAATCGCATTGCATCAAGGTTGAAATCGGGCTCCAAGTGACTGTTGTGTAAATTATAACTTCCAAACTTTGAGGTTCACTGTTCGTTTAGTAAAATATCATAACATTTTCATATGAACTCCGATTGGGACGATTCAAAATGTTCCGGAAAGCTAAAGAAGAGCTCTACAATAAAATTCAAGTCCCAAGCTAAGAACATGCATCCAACTTAATGCTAAAAATTCTGCAATTTTCTCTTTTTTCTCATTTCAGCTCCAATTCTTCCTGAAATTATTAAACACCTTAATAAGCTCATATACACATGAAACATGCAATAAAACTAAATATAATGGAATCAAAATAAATGAATAATATGCACTCATCAAATTCCCCCACACTTAGCCTTTTACACGTCCTCGTGTAAACCAAAAGTTTGATTTCCAAAAAATTCTATTCAACCATAGTGTCAAAAGATTTCAAGATACAAATAATGACTATCAACACTAAATTTGCATAAATCTAATCAACGCCTTATCAATTAACTCACAATTACCAACTTTATCATTTCACCAATGAATTTTATTAAATCAAATTGTAGCCACATAAGTAACTTTCTCAAAATCATCATACTTACTCAACTTAGTTACCATGGAGCAAAAACCGTGCACACTGACTCATACCTAAGAACAAATTTTTCTTGCTTTTTAATTTTTTTCATAGAACCTTCTTTTTAGCACAGATGAATGTATTTTCATGCTTCTTCTTTTTTCGTATTTTTTTTTCTTGACATGTGCAATGCCTCCTTTTTTAAGGCTTTTCAGAGTTACCCATTAACGAACTTTCTACCAACGACTCCCAAACCAGATGATCTTAGGGCGCTAGGTGTAGAGACACCCCTAAGGGCTTACTTATTCAAGTAACAAAGGCCACAAAAGTTGACTAGTCAAGCTACTTTTATCCATCGCACTTTTCAGCGTGAATATCGATGCTTCCCGTGGCTTAGATACCCAGTTATTTCGCACAATGGACATTGAAGCAGATTTTCAATTTTCATTTTTTTCTTTTTTTTCGTTCATCATTATTTCACATGGTTTTGCAACAACATAAACAAGTTAAACAGTTCTAAGTCATGAAATCAGTGCACATAGACAACTCCACAAATAACTTAGCCAAATAAACATGTTTCTCATATTCAAGTACTCATGTATCGCAAATTTAATTTAAATTAATTACTATGGATAGTGGCTTAGTTCTCATCATTCAGTAACCAACTAAGCATTAAATAGATTTTGAAATGTAGCATTAATTTTCAATCTTTGACTTTAATCTTTTTAACACATAGCCAGATAGAATCAAAATTTTCAAAAGCATTAATTTTTTTTAAATTCCCCATCAAAATCAGATCAATATTCCTAAATAAAATAAAAACCTAAATCTTCCCCCCACACTCAAACCTTACATTGTCCCCAATGTAAGAAAATTATGTAAAGAAGAAAATACAACTAGCTAACATGCAATAAAAAAACTAAAAAGTAAAGGGATAGAAAAATCAAATTTGGAATCTTGGGTTACCTCCCAAGCAGCTGCCCTTGTTTATTGTCATTGGCTTGACATCATCCTTCTCATTCTATGTAATTAGACTTGTGTACTTCAAGTGGACTGATAACAATTTCAATTCTTCATTAGGAGCATCTTTCAGATCTTGATTTTGCTCCATTCCAGCCCTTAAATCCTCCTTATATATTTGCTCAAGAGATTCCTGCACTATAGAGTCAACAACATCAATAGAAAAAATAGAATTAACATTACCAAGGTACCCCTTAACTTTATATATGTTGAACTGGACATGTGCGTCGTCCAATTCCTTGTGTAAGGTCCCATAGTGTTTATCATTGTGTGTTGTTGCTGGTACAAGGAAAGTATCATCATCTATGTCCTCCTTATAGAAATCTACAGGAATTATTAATTCTTCCGTCTCTGCCTCTTGTTCATCCTTTTTAGACTTTGAATACCGGATTTCTTCAAATTTATCAGTAGTCTCGAGCACATCCGAATGGTTTCCACTAGTGAACTCCTTATCATCTTTAAGTTCTTGTTCCCTATTCGCCATTTCTTCAAGGATTTTTTCATTAGACTCTGTATACCACGTTGCATTCTTTCCAACTTTCCAATTCCTTATTACAACTTGGAGAAAAGGTAGTTTCGGTTCATAAGCAGAATGAGGTGGAAATTTATGCCGGAGTACATCATTGCTGCCTATTTCACTATTGTCGGACTTGCTTTGTATTAATTTTTCTTGTTGTTGATCCTCTACACCACATCTCAATGTTATGGCACTTACATTTTCAACAGTTTGAGAAAGTGACCTTCCTACTGTGGTTGCAAGTTGACCAACTTGGTCCCTTAGATCTTGAACAGAAGTTCTTGTCTCTTGCTGGAATTGTTGTGTTTGACACATGAACTGTTGTGTTTGGTTCATGAATGCCTTGAACATATCCTCCATAGACGTCCCAGAATTGACAGGTACTTCTTGGTTTTCTGTGTGGTACTGAGGTTGAGCTTGCTGAATAACTTGTGTACTCCTTGCAGCCATTTGTCGAACCAAAGTAGTTAAATCAGAAATCTACTGCTCCAAGTCTCTCGTGCTTACCCCATTTACCCTTTGTAGTGTGTGATCCATCTTAGTTCCATACTGTTGTGAGTTAGCTGCCATGTTTGCAATTAAGTTCCTTGCCGCTTCTGGAGTCTTGTCTACCAGTGCTCCTCCACTTGCTGCAGCAATCATGCTTCTTTCCATTGGTAGCAACCCCTCATAGAAGTACTGGATCAAGTAATGTTCATCAATTCCATGAGGTGGACAGCTGGAACACAACTTCTTGAACCTTTCTCAATACTCATAGAGATTCTCTCCATTGAACTGCCTGATTCCACATATCTCCTTTCTTATATCAGTAACTCTTGATGCAGGAAATAGCTCTCCAAGAATAACCTTTGCATATCAGTCCATGATCGTATTGATCCAGAAGGTAGAAAGTATAATCAGTCTTTAGCCAAATCTGCTAATGAGAATGGAAAAAGTCTTAAGCTTGATCTGCTCCTCTGCCACTCCTTGTGTTTTCATCGTGGAACACACCACATGGAACTCCTTTACATGCTTATATGGATTTTCACCTGTAAGACCATGAAAAGTAGGCAAAAGATGAATTAGTCTAGAATTAAGTTCAAAAGCAACATCTAAAATACGATACTCAATACAAAATGATGATTGATCAAGATCGAGAGTATCTAGTTCTTTTAAAGTCCTATTTTTGTTTGGCACCACCATCTTTCTCTTCAAGTGATTGAACAAGAGTTTCTTCTATATCTGCAGTTTTCTCTATCTCTTGAACAAAATTTAAGTCAATAAAGTGAGAGGATTAATTTATAAAATAAAATAAAAACAAAATAATAAATAATAAAAAGAAACAAAAACAAAGAATAAACAAAACAAATAACACTCCCCGGCAACGGCGCCAAAATTTGGGAGCTGTCGTTTACACTCCTAAATTAACCTCACTTTCACTTTATAAATTTAAACAATTAGCACAGTAGTAAGCAAGGATCGATCCCACAGAGAGTGATTTATTTTATATTTATCCTATGATTTCTAATAAAAAGGGGATTGTGAATTAATTAACTAAATTAACAAGAATAAACTAATAAGAATAAACAATGAATAAAAGCTTCAGTTCTTCAGTTCAGTATCACCTTTTTACAATAATAGATTAATCAAGTGTAACATTATTTACCCTTCAATGAAACTAATATCCCTAGGTAACAACAAGCTCTGCTACCCGAAACTCCACTTAGATTGTCACTCAATGAAACAAGCTCTTCACAAGATTCTAACAATTATATAACCTGGAATAAGATCTCTAGACTTAATATAAAAGCAGCATTAAGAACTAGGAAATTAGACTATTCCAAGCAACAAACACATAAGCTTAGATTGTTTAACTTGTCTTCTGATAATCATAGCAATACTCAAAAGCTTGTCCACAATCAGCTATTACTAATTACTACTTGTGATTAGAAATAATATCAATTACACGTAATAGTATTCCTTGATCTAGCATATGATATTCGTTAACCAACTCAATCCTGTAGAAATCAAATCAGTTAAGCCAAATAGCATTCAGAAATTAAATCAGATTATCAAGAATGAATTTCATGTGAGAAGGAATAAATAATGAATACTCAATTAACCATTAATTATAAATAAGGTTCAACACCCCTTAGAACTGAATAAAAATAACTTAGCTCATGTCTTCAATCCTCCAATGTTGTAGACGAGAAAATGTAGTAGACGATTGAATCCATAAAACCATGAATCTCATCCTCTATTTATAGTGCTAAAGAAAGTCCTAAATCCTATAGGAAGTAGAAATCCAAATCCTAAAAGGAATTACAAATCATAACTAGTTTCCATAAAGAAATAGAATCCAATTCGAAAATAAATCTTAGTCTAAAGATATTCTAATTCTAACAGAAATATCAATCCAATTCCATGTAGAAATATTTCAAAATATGCTTTTAGAAACTTTCAAAAAATCCAAGATTTTCCAATTTTCCCGCTCAAATTCGCTGGAGCGAATTTCCATTTCCTGCTGCGACGTCCTTTAGTAAAACGAGCATAACTTTTGATCTGAGAGGACTTGCGGGGTTTGCTACCTATCAAAACGAAGATATCAACGATATCTACAACTTTCATTCTTTGAGAATCGATAGAATCGCTCTGCATCAAGGTTGAAATCGGGCTCCAAGTGACTGCTGTGTAAATTGTAACTTCCAAACTTTGAGGTTCAATGTCCGTTTAGTAAAAATATCATAATATTTTCATATGAACTCCGATTGGGACGATTTAATATGTTCTGGAAAGCTAAAGAAGAGCTCTACAATAAAATTCAAGTCCCAAGCTAAGAACATGCATCCAACTTAATGCTAAAAATTCTGCAATTTTCTCTTTTTCCTCATTTCAGCTCCAATTCTTCCTGAAATCATTAAACACCTTAATAAGCTCATATACACATGAAGCATGCAATAAAACTAAATATAATGGAATCAAAATAAATGAATAATATGCACTCATCAGAAACTTTGTTCGAACTGTTCCTAATCCTCCTCCTGTTTTATCTTCTCATCTTCCTCTATTCTGCCAAACACTAATTCTTCTCCTGAGATCATTGGTTTGTTGACTAACATTCTTCACACTCAAGAAAGATTAAAAACTAACATGGTTGATATTAAGCATAGATTAACTGTTTTGGAAAAAGGAAAATTGCCTATAGGGGCTGATGAGTTAAAATAGTTATATCATCATGTTAAGGACGAGTTTATAGATTTACAGGCTGGTTTTGAGATCCATACTACTGCTATGGTAGAAGCTCTTAGCAGAAAGCTTAATAGGAATTCTTGCCAACTTAGCCAAGAGCTAAAATTTGTAAGCAATCAGGTGGGTGAGCTTGCAGATTTCACTACAAATAGGATGAATGATGTGGCACAAAAACTGCATTTTCCACGACATCATTCGACTGTTACTGAGTGGCCCCACTGCAATTGGATGGCTGAGTATATTGGTGATTTCATGGATGTGCCACTACCTGCAGGAACATTTATCCCTCGTTCTTCCCGTCTAGCTGAAAATTTTACAATAGAAGAACGCATTTATTGAGTACATCATCGCCCCTATTTCACTCGCTGTGCTGCAAATAATGCTCAGGTGGTTGAACTGGAATGATCTCATGCCCTTTTCTTTTTGATGGATGCCAAAGGGGGAGACAACTACTGATTTTGATTTTGGCGATTTTGGCTGCTTTAAAACTTTATGATTTATGATGGTTTCTTCTTTAAGAGTGAAGGGTTCTGATTATTTTTGGTTATGTTTTGATTAATTCCTACAAACTACTTAATTATGGGATAATATGTTTTAATATGGTTTGATATGGGTATATATTAAGTTGCTGGAATGTTAGAACTAACATGTCTGTAGGTTCTTACTAATGCTAAACAGAAACATGATGGGTAATGTTATTATGTTAGTTTTGCAAATTTTGAAAATATTTTTTCTTGAAATATGATATTTTGAGTATATGCATGAATTTAGGGAGAGCTTTAAAATTTAATATTGTCATCATCAAAAAGAGGGAGAATGTTGACTTGTTAATATTCTTACTTTATATTTTGATGATGATTTATATGTTGTACTAAATTCTTTACTATGACATTTCAGGAAATTGATAAATGAATACTTGATGGCATGCTCAAGAGTTGAAGAATTTGGGTCCTAGGAAATTAATGTAAGGTCATGTGCATTAATCCATTTTCAATCAAGGCTCTAAGACATTTATGTGCATTTAATATGATAAAATAATTAAGTGGATGTTTTAAATTAAAATGAAAAACTGATTTCTATTAGTTCATTTTAATCCAATGATTTTTAAGTGGGTCATAATAAAATGTGCTATTTTAAGACTCATTAAGTAACAAGACTGTTAAGAAGAAGTTGGGTGCTGCCATCATATATATATATGTGCCGTATGTATGATGATTACGTGTGATAGTAAGTAAAGAGTTATCATGATTAGTAAGTGCAATATCTTTGGGAACCTCATTATTTATTATATATTTGTGATATATCTTTACTGTTGCCTTGAAAGTAGGTGATATTATCATGATAACAGATTGTTTATTTAAATCGTAATGATTACGCAAAAATCCCTCTTTGACTTAATCTACATTATCCGATTTTTCTCTTTCAGATATTCTCTCAAATTATTTAACAGTTATAAATATTCTTGGAGATATATCTTTAAAGAGTAGGTTTAATAGTCGACTGGGTTATTGATATTCTAGATTTATCAGGCCATATCTTTTTAACAGAAGTAAAATATTTTTATAAGAATGATTTGCAACAGATATAAAATATTTTTTTGGGTTGCAACGATAATAATTCAGTGTATAAAAAGGATACTCCTATTGATTAAAGAAAGACGATTTTTACAGATTACACAAAATATTGAATCAACAAGCTATTATATTATTCTTGTGTAATTAAGACAGCTGCAGTGTACTCAAGCAAATATTCTTACAGCTTATTTTTGTGAGCTTTAAACTGGTGATATCTCTTACTTTTTGATCATTGCATTCATAGTTGAGCCTTGCATTGTTAATTGATTATTTGCTTTGATCATAGACCTCTATAATTGTAATCTCATATTTTTAGTCTAAGTGTTGTCTAAAGGTTTTTAATCTAGGTGGATTAAGGTTTATTTACAAACAGGTTCAAGGAAGCTTAGGTGCTTAAGGGGTGCATTGGTGCATAAGGAGCAAGTGTGCTCAAGTGAATTATTGTAATTCAACTTGATAGAATCTGTTTTTGTAACAAGGGTCTTTTAAAGAAATAAAAGTGAGTCTCCAATACTAGTTGGTATTGGACGTGGACTATGCTATTATTATAGAGGGTAATAGTTGAACCACGTAAAAAATTTTGGTGTTATTTTGTTGCTTGCTTTACTTTAATATTTCTCAAGATAGTTAATTTTCTTAATAATTAAAATATAAACATCTGTTTCATCTTGAGATATTGTGTTATATAAAGTATTCTATTTGACTTATAAATTCACCAAGATATTTTCTTAAACAAAAAAAAAAAATCAATTCGGTAGACTACATTCATTCAGCAAGCTGCATTCTTCAATACAGTAGGCTATATTAAATAGTTTGAATTCAAAGTTTAAAAATTGGTCATAGTTGCTCCCGCACTTATTCAACCCCCCTCTAAGTGTACTCCCAATATTATTATAGTGGATTACTCTTTCTCTCCATGATTTTTCTCTAATTGGGTTTTCACGTAAATTTTTATGTTCATATTTTATATTTCTTTATTTATGTTTATGTGAGTGTATTTCGTGAGTTTGATTTCACAACAATTACTCCATCAATCGTTGGCGCTATTTTGGTCTGTCCTTTTGGGTGATTTCGTCAGGCGTACAAAATTAGGCGTTAACATTGGCGCCGTCTGTGGGAAACAAGACTCTTGTTCTAGTGTCGATTTAAAATCACCGATTCACCGAAGGAGATAAGTGATTCTTTTTTATTAAATTAAATATATACTTGTACGTGTGTATATATGTATTATGTCAATAGCAATTGAAACATGATTGTAATTGATTATTGATATAACTTTACATATTCTCTCTTATATTATGCATGTAGTGTGGTATTCACATGATGCATGTGTAAAATCTAAACATTAACACTTTGGTCCAGGTGATGATAAATTGGTGCTGAGTCACCGCACTAGTAACGAATTCAGCCAGCGCAAAGATAAAAGTTTAAGTTTTTATATCATTGAAGTGCTTTAAAGGCAGATTCGGTTTCATCATCAACCACAGACTGAAGGAAATTTGGAGGATATAAATTCCGAGGATATAAATCCCGAGGATAAAAATCCCGTGGATAAAAATCCCGAGGATAAAATCCCAAGGATAAAAATTCTGAGAATAAAAATCTTGAGGATAAAAATCCCACGAAGACTTTTTGAATACTCTCTTATTTACAAGTTCCTTATAAATAAGAGACTTGGGGGCAATGTTGGGATGTGATTATTTGGGTCTAGCCATGGTGCAACCCAATCTATTTAATGGTCCGAATCTGGTGATGGCTCATATATATTTATTTTGACAGTGAGAGAGTCCTTATTAAAATATGATTGTATTTCCTTATTTGGAGGGATATGGAGCCCTTCTCCTAGTTAGATGCGGGTAGAGGTGATTTCTACATATACGGCTACAAGCTAGGGTTGAAGGGGAAGAAAAGAGAAAAAAGGCACAAGAGATACAACACAAATACACAACTTATACTCCCAATATTATTATAGTGGATTACTCTCTCTCTCTCTCCGTAGTTTTTTCTACTACAAAAAATAGGTCATTGGCGACGGACTCATTAGCGACAGCGGTACCCCCGTCGATAATAACCTCATTGGCGACAGCTAAGCCGTCGTTAATTAGTGCCGTCGAGAATGACCCTTCTCGGGCCTAAATTTGGTAGCAATTTTTTCGCGCGCGTGGGAAAAGGTCATAGGCGACGGCCTTGCCGTCATTAGTGAGTCAATTCGTATTGCCGTCGAGAATGGGGTTCTTTTTAATCCCTAAAATTCATTTTTCTTTTTCTACTTTCTTCTCTCTTTCTCTCGCTTGATCTCGGTTCTTTCCCTCTGCACCTCTGCCGTCGCCTGTGTACATCGTCACTGCCGCCTGTGCACCATTGTCGTCATCACCATCTCCCTCATCCTTTGCCGTCTGCCTCCCCATCTTATTTTTTTATCCCACTTGGGTCTGTCCCTACCTCTTGGTTCTGCTGGTTCCATTCTGGTTCTGTCCTTCTCCGTCCGCCTTTGCAGTCGCCTGTCCAACTTGGTTCTGCTGGTTCAATTAGTAATTTGATTTTTTTTATTCTTAGGCTTTAATTTGTTATTTCTAATTTATTTATATTAGGGTTTAATTTGGGTCTTTAATACATTTATGTTATCAAGATTTTATTATTGTCTTTGCTACTAAGTAGTATATATTTTACCCTTTTTTGAGAATTATCCATCTCTATTATGTGTTAGCTTAATTACAGTACTAGTGTAGAAATTATGTGTTAGCAATTTGTAATTTGTGTTGTGTAAAATAGTTCTGCAATTTGTAATGTCTTTGAGGCTTTGGTGACTGTATTGACATATGTGTATAGTGGTAAAATGAGGTCGTTTCCGAAGTTTACTGTACACTTCATGATTCTCATATAGAAAAGACTTCAATTATGGTTAAGTAGTAATTTATTAGCAGTTTGTTAGAAAAGCGAAAACTGTATTAGATTTCTGCTGTAAAAAAAGGTAAATGGGAAAGGTGAAATTGTATTGCCTATTTTGTTCTAAAAATTAAAGGAAGTATCTAGAAATGTGACCTATATATAGAATATTAACTTAAGCTCTAATGAAAATGTTTTACAATTTTGGCATCCTATTGTTGGTGCATTAGATCTTCCGAGCATTACCTTGCTATTCAAAATTATAACTTGATCAACTTGTTATATATAGTTACTATTGTTTGCCTCAATTGTCTAAACTGTGATAGTGTGATGGCAAAGTCTAATTGGCCATGACTTATCAAGTATAAAATAAAGACTAATTCGAATTAACCAACAGAAGCTTTTAAACTTTTGCATTGACCTTGAATTAGTTATAGTTATGGCTTACAATGAGATCCTTTGCTATCTAGTTTCGATATTGCAAATAGTTCTTTCCTGAAAAGTTTCACCTCTTTCATTAATTACAAAGTCACCTACTAGACCTTATGACCATCGTTTAAAACACTTACAAGCATTAGCTGTTTCTCTCATGTTTTTTGTTTATCATATTTATGAATAACTATTCCCTATATAATGCGTTTGCTTTTAGTTTTTATATTTTTATTTTTTTCAGTTGGTGTCTAAATCTTTGCATGTGGTTACTTGGTAATTTGAGTTGTTTATTTTATTTTCTTTGTATCATATTCAAGTTTAAGAAAGTGATTTAGTATCTTTCAATGGCAGAGTTACAATATCCAGGCTATTTCTATTGCATTTGATTGGCCCTTTTTTATTGTAGTGTTTGACTAGCTGTAAACTTGTTTTAGGATCTGTTGTTTGTTTTCTTTTTCCTAGTTGATTTGATATTGCCTTAACCATATTCAAATTCTCAATTTATTTATTTTTTTTCCTATTCTCAATTCTCAAATTCACATGTACATATTTTCATATAGTTTAGGAAGCTTAGAAACCCGTTTGAGATTCACTTAGTAGGAGTGAATCTCAAATAGTCCTCGTTTTGGGACTGTTCTTGTATGTTTCGATCTCACTTAGGCCGGTGTTAACGACTTGAGCACGTATTTATATTCTTTGAATTTTCGGTCAGTATATATCTCTTGATGTTCTTCCGGTGCATATTTAGACTACGATGTGTTAGTCTATTTCGTGTACTTGAAGACCATGGGGAGGTGCTGCCGAAATTTCTGAAAAATTTAAAGTTGTGTTCAAGTTTTTGGCATCAGTGAGGCGACACGTCCGGGAATGGGATAGAAGCCTGACCCGTTAGAGTGGGAGATGAAGTTAGGAAACTCATAAGCTTGCATGTACATTAACTTGGAGACTTGATTGTATTTATTTGACTTTACATATATATAGCAGACAGTTGTCTGAGATGTCTGTTGATCGAAGTTGGATGGAACGTAGGGTATCCACTGATAGGAGTGGGCTTAGCTCTGAGAATCGTAGTGGGGTTGAACAGTTTCTTAAATTCGCGTTTGAGCAAGTCAGCGGTGATGAGATCAGATGTCCTTGTAAGAGGGTGTGAATGAAGTGTGGAAGGAATGGAGTGATGTCATGTGCGACTTATTTGCGTATGGGTTCAAGCAGGGTTATACGACATGGATCTATCATGGGGAAACCTGGTTGGATGAACATGAATCAGAACCAGAATTTGGAGGTGACGAAACCTTTGACTGTACTAACATGATAGTCGAAGCTGCTGGTTCATACTTCCAGTGGAATACAGACAGGGATAGCAGTAGCGTCAAGCAAGAGCCGAATGATGGGGCTAAGGGTTTCTATGAATTATTGCATGAAGCAGCAACGCCACTGTATGACGGGAACGAAAAGAAACCGTCTTATCTGCCGTGACTAAGTTTTTACACTTCAAGAACGAGCTTGACTGTAGCGAGAGAGGTTTTAATGAACTGTTAAGCATTGTGAATGAGTGCTTACCTGCAGACAATAAGTTACCGAAGTCTTACTATGATGTGAAGAAAATGGTCAAAAGGCTCAATCTAGGGTATAAGAAGATTGATGCTTGTGAGAATGACTGTATGTTATATTACGGTGGTATCAATAAAGATAAGAGGTCATGTGATATTTGTGGTACAAGTAGATACTGTGAACAGCGCAAGAAAAAGGGAAAAGACGTGCCGAGAAAGATCTTACGTTACTTTCCCATTGCCCCGAGGCTTCAGCGGTTGTTCATGTCAACACATACCGTCGAGGATATGAGGTGGCACTCTACACGGGACATAGTCGAAGGTCAACTAACGTACCCAGCAGATGGGCTTGAGTGGAAAAATTTTGATAACAAGCACCCCTCGTTTGCTGAAGAGGTTCGCAATGTTAGGCTTGGACTTGCTACGGATGGGCTTAATCCATTTAACGGGGGGCCTTACACAAAGCCCTACTCAACTTGGCCAGTGATTATTTTGGTGTATAACCTCCCGCCTTCAATGTGCATGAAAGATCCCTACATGTTCATTCCTTTACTAATTCCGAGTGATAAGAGTCCGAGTAAAGACATCAATGTATACCTCAGGCCGTTAGTTGATGAGTTGGAGATGTTGTGGGAAAAAGGGGTTCAAACTTATGATGTATCTCTTAAACAGAACTTTGACATGTGGGCAGCTTTACTATGGACAATAAATGACTTCCCGGTGTTAGGAATGATCAATGGATGATCGACTCACGGGGACTTGTCATTTCTCGTGTGCATGGGGTCAGTTAAAGCTATGCGACTCAAACATGGGGGGAATGAGTTTCTTTGCAACATCTAGATAGTTTTTGCCGATTGAACATCATTAACGACGGATGAGTAGACAATTCAATCGAAAAACTGAGAAACGTCATGTACCTGGCAGTCTTTTTGGGTCAATAGTGTTGAGTTGGATTATTCGTTTGTAGTTTCCACCTCTAGGGAAGAATCACAGATTAGAGCGAGCTTATGGTTACGGCAAGGTTCACAACTGGACACACAGATCTATGTTCTTTGACCTGCCTTATTGGGCTACACTCTGCATCCGTCATTGTTTAGATCTGATGCATACTAAGAAGAACGTATTTGATAACATTTTTTATACAGTCCTAGATGCCAGTGGTAGAACAAAGGACAACAACAAGTCAAGACTTGATTTGGTAGAAATGAACATTAAGGAAGATTTGTGGTTGTATTAGGAGGGTAGTAAGACGGTAATGCCTAAAGCTGAATATACTTTGACCAGGGAACAGTTAATATTGATATGTAGTCGGATTAATTGACTGAAGCTCCCAGATGGATATTCTTCGAATATAGCAAGGAGACCGAGTTATCGCCCAGTTTGCAAAACTCGCCAACTTAGGCAAAAAACTGAAAAAGAGGTCAAACCCCGCATCGGCCGTCCGAATGACACATAAACACAAACATAGGACTGCGTAGGTAATAGACACGTGTTAGAACTGACGGGACTCGATTCCAACATACGGAGACCGAGTTATTTTCCAGTTTGCAAAACTCGTCAACACTTAGGCAAACAGCCGAAAAAGAGGTCAAAACCCGCATCGGCCGTCCGAATGATACGCAAACACACACATAGCACCGCGTAGGTAATAGACACGCGTTAGAACTAACGAGACTCAATTCTGACATACGGAGACCGAGTTATCGCCCAGTTTACAAAACTTACTAATACTTAGGCAAAAAAGTCAAAAAAGAGGTCAAAACCCGCATCGACCATCCGAATGATATGCAAACACAAACATACAACCGCGTAGATAATAGACACGCGTTAGAACTGACGGGACTCGATTCCGACATACGGAGACCAAGTTATCGCCTAGTTTGCAAAACTCGCTAACACTTAAGCAAAAAGTCGAAAAAGATGCCAAAACCTGCATCGGCCGTCCGAATGACACGCAAACATACACATAGCACTGCGTAGGTAATAGACACGCGTTAGAACTGACGGGACTCGATTTCGATATACGGAGACCGAGTTATCGCCCAGTTTACAAAACTCGCCAACACTAAGGCATAAAGCCGAAAAAGAGATCAAAACCCGCATCGGCCATCTAAATGACATCCAAAAACACACATAGCACCGCGTATGTAATAGACACGCGTTAGAACTAACGGGACTCGATTCTGACATACGGAGACCGAGTTATCGCCCAGTTTGTGAAACTCGCCAACACTTAGGCAAAAAGTCAAAAAAGAGGTCAAAATCTGCATTGGCCATCCGAATGACACACAAACACACACATAGCACTGCGTGGGTAATAGAAACACGTTAGAACTGACGGGACTCGATTCCGACATACGGAGACCGAGTTATCGCCCAGTTTGTAAAACTCGCCAATACTTAGGCAAAAAGCCGAAAAGAGGTCAAAACCCATATCGGCCGTCCGAATGACACGCAAACATACAAATAGCACCGCGTAGGTAATAGACACGTGTTAGAACTTACGAAACTCGTTTCCGATATACGGAGACCGAGTTATCGCCCAGTTTACAAAACTCGTCAACACTTAGGCAAAAAGTTGAAAAATAGGTCAAATCCTGCATCGGCCGTCCGAATGACACGCAAACACACACATAGGATCGTATAGGAAACAGAAACACGTTAGAACGGACGGGACACGATTCCGACATACGGAGACCGAGTTATCGCTCAGTTTGCAAAACTCGTCAACACTTAGGCAAATCTCAAACTAAAATACTTTAAATATGCTCTATTTTGGACTTCGTTATTAATATTTTAATTTTTTAGGGTCTTGTTGATGAGACTCCTGGGGGTAGAGATGGCAGCACAGGCGATGCCCGTAGAGGAGATGGTGATGATCGTAGGGTTGATGCTGATGAGACTATGGAGGATGGGACCGGTGATGGGACCGTAGGTGGGAGCGACAATGGGACCGGAGGCGATGGCACAAAGATTCCTGATCTTGGACAGTAGTTAGTTTATATTTATATTTTGACTTTCATGTATGTATTTAGCTTTTGAGTAGTACAGACTTGAGTTTTGTGACACCCCCAAAATGGGTCCATTCCATCCAACCCATTTTGAGTCGCCAAATACATGGTACAGAAACAACCACAACTTTTACAACCCATAAACTGTGAGTTTGAATACAAACATTGTCATCTAGACAATATACATACCCAACTATGTCCTCAATATAATTATTGATATATTATTTTACAAAAATGGTGAGGACTACTAAACAACTCTCTCAAGGACCATCAATTCATACCCCGACTCGTACTCGCTATATTCTCGTCTCCTGAGAAGAAAAATGGAACAAAAAGGAAAAGGGTGAGCTCAACTAGCTCAGTAAAGAATATTATGACTAAGATAATATACAACAAATTATCGTTAGCCTTCAACATGGAAAAAAAAATCTAATAGAATACAATAGACAACAAGTTTTAAATCAATATTCGTAGCGGAAAATATTAATTCATAGAAGAGTTACGTAGATGATGAAATCTACTAATGACTATGAATTTAACAGTCCATCAACAGTATTTTTATCCCTGTAACATCAATCAATGCACATCTTGAATCATATATTCATCCTTGCACTACAGGCCAAGGATATTCATCTGTTGGTCATGTTCATCTAAACATCTGTTCATCTTTGCACTACGGGCCAAAGATATTCATCAGAAATCATTCAGCTTTGCACTACAGGCCAAAGATATTCAATAATAACATCCTTTAAGACTGAAGATGATAAAAATATTTTTAAAGAAGCGAATCCAGTGAAACAAAATGACAAGGATTAAGGATTCGTACTTTGTTTTATCCATGTCTAAAAATACCTCAAAAATAATCATAGTGGTGTAAAATTCAAGAATGATCAAAACATGGATACAATCAAAGCTAGTATCCACAATAGATATTTTGGACGAAAAGAAAAAAAATAATTTTTCTGTGAATAGTGTCGTATTCGTGAATAGTGCCGTATACGTGAACAGTACCGTATACGTGAATAGTAACTCCGGCACAAAAAGTTCCAAATTTGATAAAAACGTTCACCAATATTTTGGCATAATGATATTGAAGAAAATAATATCATTTAAGAAGAAAATAACATCCCTTACCTCAAAATAGCCGTACTTCTGACTGAATTCGGTATAGTGCTGACAAAAACTCGCACCGTATAGCAACACTCAAAGTATACTCACAAGGATACGCTCGATAATATAGAGTGAAAAAGAGAGAAAACTTTGTTTCTGGTGTGATTTTCAATTCTAACTTAGCCCTCTATTTATAGGAAAATGTTAGAACGCCAAAGGAGACTAAATTAATAAAATATATTACTCCCTCCGTCCCAGGATAAAAGTCCTGGTGGACTTTTCACGCATATAAAGAAGAGTAATAAAATGACAAAATTATCCATAATAATGTCATTAAATATGGAGAGAGAATTAGAATAAGAAAAGTATGAGATATTTAATGTTACGGGTATAATAGGAAAAAATGTGTAAAAGTTTGGTTATTAAAAGAAAGTGGACATTTAACATGGGACAACCCAAAATAGTAATAAGGACTTTTATCCTGGGACGGAGGGAGTATTATTTATTCAAAATTCTTACCCACATGTTTTGAAAACTCTAGCATGCCTTCTTTGGTCAAAAACATCAGCCACCCATGTGCCAACAACCACAAAAATGTTTTTCTTATATAAAATAATTAAAACTTCCAAAAATTAATTATTTCCAAACTCCGAAAATTCAATAATTTATGATAAATAGCCCTTTTGTCAGAAAATTCGAATCTCGCGACTTTTTATAGGAAATTCAATTCTCTACAACTTTGCAGAAGGAAGTTTTTTCCAAATTCCAAATAGAAATTATCCGAAATCCACAAACGAGTGATTTTACAGTCTATAATAAATTTTCGGTCAAGAATTGTTTCCACCGACACACAAAACACATGTTAAATATTTAATGCCACAAAAATACTCTTCCTCCTCATATACTCATATGTCCTACATTCATTGTAAAATATCACCGTTAATATATTATTAAAATAATATATTTAAATAAATTATTTTATCAGAAAAAGATAAAATATTAATTTTCAACAATTGTCACTTTTAAAAAATTTTCTCCATCTATATCCACATAAAATGAATATTTTTTTATCATAATAATCAATAATTAATTATTCAAAAATAATATTACAGAATCACAGTACTGACAACCAGGCCGTTCCCAGGATAGAGGGGGCTTTCCAATAAGGATTTCTCCTTACTGGCGCGCAATTAGATGACCAAACCTCTCCTTGACAGAACTTTCTAGACATTGCCAATAATGTTATCTGATAATATTATTCAAATAATATGAATTATTGATCTGATAATGGAAAATACTGTGCAATGACAATTATTGAAACAATAATAATATAAATATCAACGCAGCAATTATTGAATCAATAAAGTAATGAACAGTAACTCCTGTAGCAATTATTGAGTAGTGCCTTCTTACGTAAGGATCAATAATTCAAAATACTGTGCAATACCGTGTGCTACTGTGCAACAACGCGTATTACTGTATTTTAACCATCGGGTATTCCAACAGTGTAAACGGTAACAACTACGCTGTTATTTTTAAACAACTTATATTTGTCGTTTTCTTCCTCCAATCGCTTTCCGTTATGGGGCCCACACATGGCTGCGCCGTCGTACGAATATTCCCCGACAGTACGAATATTCCACGACCAAACGAATATTCCCCGACAATAATGAATATTTTATAACCACTTGCTTATTTTGAAACATTTACGTATTTTACCCATAACTATATACATTAATCAAATCAACCCTTACTATTCAAAATAATAATTAAAGGAAATTAAATTTTATTTATTAATTATTTGGGGTCTTACAACCTCCCCTCCTTATGAAATTTCATCCTCGAAATTGACATACGTACCTGGTGTTTCGAAAAGGTGAGGATACCTCGCTTTCATTTCCGTTTCGAACTCCCAGGTCATTTCCTCTATAGCATGATTCCTCCACAAAACTTTAACTTGTGGTATTACCTTCGTGCGTAGGATATGCTTCTTCCTATCCAAGATCTTGACAGGTACCTCCTCATACGTTAAATCTTCGGCTATCTCGTCCGGTTCTAACTCAATGACGTGGTTCGGGTCTTTCACATATTTACGAAGCACAGATATATGAAAAACATTATGAACACGAGACATACTTGGAGGTAACGCGAGTCTATAGGCTACATTACCTACTCGATCAAGAATTTGAAATGGACCAATAAATCGTGGATTAAGCTTTCCTCTCTTCCCGAATCTTGTAACTCCCTTCCATGGGGCAACACGCAACAATACATGATCCCCAACACTAAATTCTACGTCCTTTCGATGAAGATCCGCATAACTCTTTTGGCGATCTTGTGCCGTTTGTATACGTTGTCGAATCGTTTGGATCTTCTCCGTAGTCATACGTACTAACTCGGGTCCCAACAATGTTGCTTCACCCACCTCGTCCCAACATACTGGAGAGCGACACTTTCGTCCATACAATGCTTCAAATGGGGCCACACCAATGCTTGCCTGATAACTGTTGTTGTAGGAGAATTCCACCAATGGTAAATATTTATCCCAACTGCCCTTGAAGTCTAGGACACAGAGTCTTAATAAATCTTCAAGAGTTTGAATAGTCCTCTCTGATTGTCCGTCCGTTTGAGGATGGTATGCCGAACTGAATCGTAACTCCGTACCCATAGCTTTTTGCAAGCTAACCCAAAATCTTGAAGTAAATCATGGGTCACGATCCGAAACTATGAATACTGGCATGCCATGCAATCTTACAATCTCATTTACGTACATATGAGCAAGACATTCAAGGGAATAAGTCTCCCGTATCGGCAAAAAATGAGCAGACTTGGTTAATCTATCAACAATAACCCAAATAACATTGATGCCTTGAGAAACCGTAGGAAGACCCGTGACGAAATCCATAGTAATGTGTTCCCACTTCCATTTCAGAATCTCAAGTGGTTGCAATGGACCCTTTGGCACTTGATGCTCCGCCTTTACACGATGACAAGTTAAACACGTTGAAATAAACTTTGCAATCTCTCTCTTCATATTGTTCCACCAAAATGTATGTCGAAGATCACGATACATTTTGGTACTTCCAGGATGAATTGCAAACGGTGTATTGTGTGCCTCCATCATGATCTTGTACTTCAAATCAGAATCGTTAGGAACACAAAGTCTGGAGTTGACTAGAAGTATTCCTTCTTCATCAATTCTCGCTTCTGGAATGGCACCTTCTTGTACTTTCGTCTTCATATGCATCAGCTCCGGATCGGTGGCTTGAGCAACCTTAACTTTTTCTATTAAAGTTGGCTCTATGCGTATACTTGATATCATTGCACTCATTCCTGCATATGATCTTCTACTCAATACGTCAGCTACCACGTTTGCTTTTCCAGGATGGTATTGAATAGTGTGGTCGTAATCTTTCAACAACTCGAGCCAACGTCGTTGCCGCATGTTGAGTTCTTTTTGAGTGAAGAAATATTTGAGGCTTTTATGATCTGAATATATCTCCACTTTCTCCCCGTATAGATAGTGCCTCCAGATCTTTAGCGCGAAAACGACTGCTGCCAACTCTAGATCATGAGTAGGATAATTCCTCTCATACTCTTTAAGTTGTCGCGAGGCATAGGCTATGACTTTCCCACGTTGCATGAGAACACATCCTAACCCTTTGCCCGAAGCATCGATGTAGATAACAAATCCATCCGAACCAGATGGTATTGTTAGAACAGGTGCCAAAATAAGTCTCCTCTTAAGCTCTTGGAAACTCTTCTCGCATTCCTCGCTCCATACAAATTTTGTATCCTTCCGAGTTAGCTGAGTTAATGGAGTAGCAATTCGAGAAAACCCTTCCACGAATCTCCGATAATAACCACCTAAGCCCAAAAAGCTACGTACTTCAGTGACCGACTTCGGTTGCTCCCAACTTTGTATTGCTTCAATCTTCGTCGGGTCAACAGATACTCCATTTTTTGACACCACGTGCCCAAGGAATGTTACTTCCTCAAGCCAGAACTCGCATTTCTTCAACTTAGCATATAACTTGTTTTCACGAAGCCTTTGGAGTACCAGCTTCAAATGGTGCTCATGATCTTCACGGCTTTTGGAATATATGAGGATGTCATCAATAAAGACAACAACGAATTGATCCAAATAATCCTTGAATACTCGGTTCATCATATCCATGAAAGCAGCAGGAGCATTAGTCAATCCAAAAGACATGACTAAGAATTCATAATGCCCATACCGAGTTCTGAAGGCAGTCTTTGGAATATCCTCAGTTCTAATTTTCAGATGATGATATCCAGAACGAAGATCGATTTTTGAAAAGAATTGTGCTCCTTGCAACTGGTCAAACAAGTCATCAATACGAGGTAGAGGATACATATTCTTGATGGTGACATGGTTCAATTCCCGATAGTCAATACAAAGTCGCATACTCCCGTCTTTCTTCTTTACGAATAAAACAGGAGCACCCCAAGGAGATGTACTAGGACGAATGAAACCAATGTCCAATAACTCCTGTAGTTGGACTTTTAACTCCTGAAGTTCAATAGGAGCCATTCGATATGGGGTTTTAGAAATGGGCTTTGTACCAGGTTCAAGATCAATAAAGAATTCAACTTCACGTTCTGGGGGTAAACCAGGAAGTTCTTCAGGAAATACGTCAGGAAAGTCAATAACAACAGGAATATTATTCAATTTTGACGTGTCTTTATTCAAATCCATAACATGGGCTAAGAAAGCTTGACATCCGTTTTTCAATAAACGAATAGCTTTATGATTAGATATGACAGCGATTGATTTTAATGGTTTAGTTGCCTGAATTCGAACAGCAGGTTGATTAGGAATATGAAAACTAACAACCTTACGAAAATAATCAATTTTGGCATGATGAGTAGTTAACCAATCAATCCCTAAAATCACATCAAAAGCAAGTATCTTTAAAGAGATAAGGTCAACAGGTAAGGTGATGGTGCCAACTTGAATCAAACAAGATTTATAAATAGTGGATGTGATGAAAGTTTCTCCTAATGGAGTTTCCACAGATAAGTCAGAGTCTAATTTCTCCGGAGTCAAGTTTAAACGTTGAGCACAAGCAGGAGAGATAAATGAATGGGTAGCACCGGTATCTAGTAAGGTATAAACTTCGCAAGAATTTATAAATAGCTTTCCCGTGATCACCTCGTTTGGGTTCCTCGCATGTTGACCAGTCACAACAAACGCTCTTCCAGGAACCATTGACTTTGGCTTTTCTGGGACAGTCTTTTGAGTCACCGTCCCCGCTGAACTAGGTTTTGCTACCGTACAATCTCGAGCGATATGTCATTCCTTTCCACAATTATAGCATACCTTGAACTGTTGTGGGCAATTTGGACTGATATGTCCCTTTTTCCCGCACTTATAGCATATAACCGGTGGTCTTTCTCCTCCCTTAGAACCAGTTGCTGCCGGCACTATCGTCTTCACATGGTCGTTGTTAAATCTTCTCTTTTTAAAATCTCCTCTTGACTCGCTTCTTCTATTTTCATGGCCATGATTACCACCAAAGTGGTTACCATTTTTGTCCGTCTTTTTCTTTCTCCACTGGTTATCGTTATTTTGTTGACTGCTATCTCCGGTATGATCCTGATTGTGGTACCTCGATTGACCGTACTCGTTATCTCGCTCCAACAATTGAGCCCTGTTAACAACATCTGAATAGAGAGAAAATTTATGAGAGATGAGATATTGTCGTATGCCGGGTTTCAAACTTCTCAGAAATATCCGCGTCATACGTTCCTCATTCTCCACCAAATAAGGTGCAAACCTAGATAACTCTGCAAACTTTGCCTCGTACTGAGACACCGTCATGTTATTTTGTTCTAATCTGATGAACTCCACTTCCTTAATATGACGAACACTTTCAGGAAAGTATTTGTCATTAAATAGTTTCTGAAACGTCTCCCAAGACATGCTGAGTGCGGCTGGATGGGTACGCTTCACAGACTCCCACCAGTAATCTGCCTCGCCACGGAACATAAAGGTGGCGAATGGAACCTTCTGTTCCTCCGTGCATCCCAAGACATCGAATATCTTGGTAATTTGCTTGACCCATGTCTCCGCCATGATCGGATCTGGCTTTCCCTTAAATTCTGGTGATCCCAACTCTTTGAACTGCTTGGCTGTGACAACCCGTGAAT
This sequence comes from Panax japonicus, assembly GCA_020205505.1. NCBI lineage: Eukaryota > Viridiplantae > Streptophyta > Magnoliopsida > Apiales > Araliaceae > Panax > Panax japonicus. The sequence goes on along the minus strand of CM035101.1, from coordinate 49,786,321 downwards.
TGTTATCATTTCCTCCTGTATTTTGAACACGAGTCTCCCTTGTCTGATTTTGCATGAACTGCAAAAAGCTTCTAAACATTGCGTCGTTCATCGTCTGATCAGTGGTGTTGTTTACAGGAGGAACATTGCCAGCCTGTTGCACGTTCTCCTCGTTGGTGAGTACAGGCGTCTCCACGGTCTCATTTCCACTGTTAATATTCTCAGTCGACATTCTTAAATACTGTCATAAAACAAGGGTTAATTAAGGAAATCAATATATCACATAATATCCCTATATACTGACCAACTAACAAATAAGCTTAGGTAGAACACACTAGCGAAGGATTTACTCGTCTCTCCCCTCCTAGTTCTATTCCCCGATCTCCGCCAGAGATCATATCCCTAAGCTCTGATACCAACTGTGACACCCCCCAAAATGGGTCCATTCCATCTAACCCATTTTGAGTCGTCAAATACATGGTACAGAAACAACCACAACTTTTACAACCCATAAACTGTGAGTTTGAATACAAACATTGTCATCTAGACAATATACATACCCAACTATGTCCTCAATACAATTATTGATATATTATTTTACAAAAATGGTGAGGACTACTAAACAACTCTCTCAAGGACCATCAATTCATACCCCGACTCGTACTCGCTATATTCTCGTCTCCTGAGAAGAAAAATGGAACAAAAAGGAAAAGGGTGAGCTCAACTAGCTCAGTAAAGAATATTATGACTAAGATAATATACAACAAATTATCGTTAGCCTTCAACAGGGAAAAAAAATCTAATAGAATACAATAGACAACAAGTTTTAAATCAATATTCGTAGCGGAAAATATTAATTCATAGAAGAGTTACGTAGAGGATGAAATCTACTAATGTCTATGAATTTAACAGTCCATCAACAGTATTTTTATCCCTGTAACATCAATCAATGCACATCTTGAATCATATATTCATCCTTGCACTACAGGCCAATGATATTCATCTGTTGGTCATGTTCATCTAAACACCTGTTCATCTTTGCACTACGGGCCAAAGATATTCATCAGAAATCATTCATCTTTGCACTACAGGCCAAAGATATTCAATAATAACATCCTTTAAGACTGAAGATGATAAAAATATTTTTAAAGAAGCGAATCCAGTGAAACAAAATGACAAGGATTAAGGATTCGTACTTTGTTTTATCTATGTCCAAAAATACCTCAAAAATAATCATAGTGGTGTAAAATTCAAGAATGATCAAAACATGGATACAATCAAAGCTAGTATCCACAATAGATATTTTGGACGAAAAGAAAAAAGATAATTTTTCTGTGAATAGTGTCGTATTCATGAATAGTGCCGTATACGTGAATAGTATCGTATACGTGAATAGTAACTCCGGCACAAAAAGTTCCAAATTTGATAAAAACGTTCACCAATATTTCGGCATAATGATATTGAAGAAAATAATATCATTTAAGAAGAAAATAACATCCCTTACCTCAAAATAGCCGTACTTCTGACTGAATTTCGGTATAGTGTTGACAGAAACTCGCACCGTATAGTAACACTCAAAGTATACTCACAAGGATACGCTCGATAATATAGAGAGAGAAAGAGAGAAAACTTTGTTTTTGGTGTGATTTTCAATTCTAACTTAGCCCTCTATTTATAGGAAAATGTTAGAACGCCAAAGGAGACTAAATTTATAAAAAATATTATTATTTATTCAAAATTCTTACCCACATGTTTTGAAAACTCTAGCATGCCTTCTTTGGTCAAAAACATCAGCCACCCATGTGCCAACAACCACAAAAACGTTTTTTTTATATAAAATAATTAAAACTTTCAAAAATCAATTATTTCGGAACTCTGAAACTTCAATAATTCATGATAAATAGCCCTTTTGTCAGAAAATTCGAATCTCGCGACTTTTTATAGGAAATTCAATTCTATACAACTTTGCAGAAGGAAGTTTTTTCCAAATTCCAAACAGAAATTATCCGAAATCCACAAACGAGTGATTTTACGGTCTATAATCAATTTTCGGTCAAGAATTGTGTCCACCGACACACAAAACATATGTTAAACATTTAATGCCACAAAAATACTCTTCCTCATCATATACTCATATGTCCCACATTCATTGTAAAATATCATCGTTAATATATTATTAAAATAATATATTTAAATAAATTATTTTATCAGAAAAAGATAAAATATTAATTTTCAACAATTGTCACTTTTAAAAAAAAATTTCCATCTATATTCACATAAAATGAATATTTTTTTATCATAATAATCAATAATTAATTATTCAAAAATAATATTACAGAATCACAGTACTGATAACCAGGCCGTTCCCAGGATAGAGGGGGCTTTCCAATAAGGATTTCTCCTTACTAGCGCGCAATTAGATGACCAAACCTCTCCTTGACAGAACTTTCTAGACATTGCCAATAATGTTATCTGATAATATTATTCAAATAATATGAATTATTGATCTGATAATGGAAAATACTGTGCAATGACAATTATTGAAACAATAATAATATAAATATCAACGCAGCAATTATTGAATCAATAAAGTAATGAACAGTAACTCCTGTAGCAATTATTGAGTAGTGCCTTCTTACGTAAGGATCAATAATTCAAAATACTGTGCAATACCGTGTGCTACTGTGCAACAACGCGTATTACTGTATTTTAACCATCGAGTATTCCAACAGTGTAAACGGTAACAACTACGTCGTTATTTTTAAACAACTTATATTTGTCGTTTTCTTCCTCCAATCGCTTTCCGTTATGGGGCCCACTCATGGCTGCGCCGTCGTACGAATATTCCCCGACAGTACGAATATTCCACGACCAAACGAATATTCCACGACAACAATGAATATTTTATAACCACTTGCTTATTTTGAAACATTTGCGTATTTTACCCATAACTATCCACATTAATCAAATCAACCCTTACTATTCAAAATAATAATTAAAGGAAATTAAATTTCATTTATTAATTATTTAGGGTCTTACAAGTTTGGTATCTAATTATATTGATTGTTGATAGTAAAAGATATGAGTGTTATTGATATGCGTACATTGTCATTATTTATTTTTCTTTAGTTTATAACAGGTAAAATATATATGTAAATGAACAGGGGAATTTTGCAATTCTAATAATAAAAAAAATTGGAGGTGGGTCATTGGCGACGTGGGAATTGGCGACGGGGTCCCGTCGGCAATGACCTATAGCGACAAATCCAGAATTAAATTAAATATAGGTCATTGGCGACAGGGGGAAGCTCATTGGCGATGGCTATGCCGTTGGCAATGACTGAATTATTAAAATTTAAGTATGGTTATTACCGACGGTCTGTCCGTCGCTAATGACATATTGTCGACGATGTGCCGTCGACAATGCACCCGTCGACACTGACATAGTTCCCGATGGCGAGTGATGGGAGCCAGGGGCGATGACCTGAGGGATGACGGCAGGGGCGATGGCATACCCCGTCGCTAATGACCTCATTGCCGACGGCAAAATGGTCAGTGGTGACGGCATGGTCCGTCGGCAATGATTGATTTTTTTTAGTGTCCCCATTTGGGTTTCTACGTAAATTCTTGTGTTCATATTTTATATTTTTTATTTATATTTATGTGAGTGTATTTCGTGAGTTTGATTTCACAACAATTATTTCATCAATCGTTTGCGCTATTTTGACCTGTCTTTTTGGATGATTTCTTCAGGCGTACAAAATCAGGCGTTAACAAGTCGTAATTTGTTTATAAAAATCTTATGTTTTGAAGTCTGTTTTTGTTTCAGAATATAGGATTCAGATTTACTTAAACAAGATCGAAACTTTTGAATTTTGTTTTTTGTGCTTAAAATAGTTTTTTTTACCTTTTGCTATATTTTTTAAGGGAATGCTAATCTTATCTATCGGGAAAAAATTAATATATTATGTGTTTCATATATAAAAGAGGTTAGCAAGTCATGAATTTAACAAAAAATAATAATCAGGAGTTGGGTTTTAAAACCAGATCCGATTAACATGAAATTTAATTTTTGGTAAGTTGGTCAATTGACCAATAGAATGCTGACACACACAGAATCTCGCCTGCGTGTCAACACTCTATTGGCCAATTGATCAACTTACTCAAAAATAAAATTCATACTAATCACTTCCATAAATATCACGCATGTGAGATTCTCTATGTGTCAGCATTCTATTGGTTAATTGACCAACTTACTAAAAATTAAACTTCATGCTAACCGGTTCCGATATTTTTATAAGATCAACTATGTTATGTATTGGGCAAAAAGCACATTTACCCGCCTGTGATCGTCGACTTGTAAGCAATTGGCCACTGAACTTTAAAAATATGTAATTGGACCACTGTGCTTTCTAAAACTGAAAATTCAGGCTATTCCGTCCAATTTCTTGGACGTAAGTCAAATAAATAAACACGTGGCATTGAAAAAAAAATCAAAATATTATTATTTTCTTACGTGGCAATACAAAAAAAATCATTGATTATGTGGCAAAAATGATTAAAATAATAATAAATTTAAAATAAATAATTATTAATTCATTTTAAAATAAAATAATTAATTTTAAAAATAAACATAACATAATTAATTTTAAAATAAAATAATTAAAATAATAAAATTAAAACAAATATTTGGAATTAATGATTAATAATTAATCATTAACTTGTAAAATGATTATTTTATTATTATTTTTAAAATTAATTATTAATCATTCTGGTTAAAGAAATCATTAACTTGTAAAAAAAATCATTTTTGCCACATAAAACAATTTCTATTTTTTTTATAAAAAATTCCGTTTTTAAAAACAAAAACAAAAAAAAAATTAACTTGTAAAATAAAATTTTGTTTTTAAAATATTCTGTTTTAAAAAAATTTCCGTTTTTAGAATTTTTTTTTAAAAACAAAAATAGAATTCTTTTTTAACCTGTAAAATAAAATTCTATTTTTTAAAAAAAATTCTATTTTTTAAAATTTTGTTTTAACAAAATTCTCTTTTTAAAAATTCTGTTTTTAAAAAAACATCTATTTTTAAAAGCAAAAACAGAATTTTTTTTATATGGCAAAAATGATTTTTTTTACAAGTTAATGATTTCTTTAACCAGAATGATTAATAATTAATTTTAAAAATAATAATAAAATAATCATTTTACAAGTTAATGATTAATTATTAATCATTAATTCCAAATATTTGTTTTAATTTTATTATTTTAATTATTTTATTTCAAAATTAATTATTTTATTTTTATTTTTAAAATTAATTATTTTATTTTAAAATGAATTAATTATTATTTATTTTAAATTTATTATTATTTTAATCATATTTGCCACATAATCAATGATTTTATTTTTGATTTTTTTTTGTATTGCCACATAAGAAAATAATAATATTGTGATTTTTTTTCAATGTCACGTGTGTAATTATTTGACTTCCGTTCAAAAAATTGGACGGAGTGACCTGAATTTTTAGTTTTAGAAAACACAATGGTCCAATTGCATATTTTTAAAGTTCAGTGGCCAACTGCTTATAAGTCGACGACCACAGGCGGGTAAAGGTGCTTTTTGCCGTTATGTATTCTGATATATTTGTATTGAATTATAATTGCGAAACATATTAGTACATAAACATAAGATTTTATATAATTATAAAAATGTCTTACTTATTACCTATTTCTCGAAAAAAGTGTCAATAATATTTATTCATATAATCGAAAAATCAACATAAAATTTTGAAATATATATCGTTAAACTCGGTAACTTTTTCTTTGGGATAAATAACGTTTTGGTAACTGTACTGGGGTCCGATTTTTATTCTGGTAACCGAAACTTTTAAAGTTACAATCGAATTACTGTACTCTCACATATTACAAAATAGTCATTAATTTTACTTTCCGTCCAAAAGTCAGACAGAAATCGTAAGTGTGCAAGCTGGCGTGATGACTGTGCAAGCTGGCCCCATTTTTTGCTTACGTGGAGCACAAGAAATGCAAGGAGACATATTATTATAGTACAGACTACCAAAATTATTAACTACTTCACCTCAATAATTCTAAAAATAATAATAATAATAATAATAATAATAATAATAATAATTTTAAAATAATAATAATTTCAAAATAATAATAATAATAATAATAATTTTGAAATAGTTAACTACTTCACCTCAATAATTCTATTTTTTTTAAAAAAATCTTAAATTCAAAAAACTTTATTTTTTTTATAAAATAGAATTTTTTAATTTTTTAAAAAACGTTAATTTTTTTAAAACTAAACGTTATTTATCCCCTTTTTCTTTGCATTATGAGTTTGTAGTTTTATTGTATGATCGTAAAGCATTTTTTTCTCAAAATATAAAATACTAAATAATTAAATGGGGAAAAAGTAAAGAAAAAAATTATTCTCATTTTGGTACGTTTTGTTTTGACTTGTTGAGGAATGAGTCAAAAGTAAGATTTGTTGAAATTAGCAAGTAAAATGCACCCATCACCAAACATCATCCTCATCACCTTCACGTGCACTAATTAGCTCAAACTAATTAAAAGGTTTCGTGGTTGACTCTAGGTAGTAACAAATTAATGCTTATTTCCAAAGGAAAAAACAAAAACTAATTAATACTAGTGTACAAATTTGGAATTATTTTCAATTAAAAATTAATTAAAAATCAAAGTGTTTGTGCATGATTAAATGGACCCGGATGATTCGGCGGACCCCAAGCCACGTGGAAAAATCTTTCCCACGTATGAATATTTTATGGACAGTAAGTAGAGTTTTAAAGAATTTATGATTTCTAGTTTCATTTTTAATTTCTAATTCAAAAGAAAAGAATCAGGGTTAAATTCGACTTCTTTCTTTAAGGAGATTGACTCTTATCCAGTACGGTAGTTACCGTGATAAGAAATTTTATTCCAATTCGGGAAAAGGGTGTTAAAGGTGGTGTGATCAACTATAAATACAAGGTTATACCATAATTCACATGTAACGATATTATTTTGAGCACTAAGGCATTAAGCCTCTATTATTAACTAATTTTCAGCATGTACTTATTCTTACACCGGAACTATGTAAGACCCCAACTTTTATGAATAAAGATGAATTTTCTATAAATATCATTTTTGAATATTATGGAATGAATTTGATATAATGTTATAATTGTGGGTTGTGACGCCCCCAAAATTAGGTATACATCACTCATCTTGAGTCGCCAGATACATGGTACATAATTCAAATACAACTTAATAATACAACTGTCGTGTACAATACGACAAAACATAAACTGTGAGTTTGAATACAAATATTGTCTACTAGAGAGTATACAAACTCAAAAGGAGTTCTCATTATAATTATTATCACACTATTTCACAGAATAGTGAGGACTATTAATGCACCATCTAGGACCATCACTCTGTTCCCCGACTAGTCCCAGCTACGTTTTCATTTCCTGAAGAGAACAGTAAAAGAAAGGGTGAGCTCAACTAGCCAGTAAGAAATATTATGAGTAAGATAATGCAGAATAAATTATCATTAGCCTTAAACAGTGTTAAACTGATACAATATAATAAACATAAAGTTTAACTGCAGCGGAACAAGCAATCGATTAAAAGAGTCAAGTAGAGAATAAAATCTACTATCTTTTATGATTTAAAAGGTTTTTCATGACTTTTATCGTTGAGACTCAGCTTAATAAATAATCCACATCATCGAATCACCTCTGCACTACGGCCAAAAATATTCTTTAGTATCACGACCACGAATTATCCATGCACTACGGCTTAAGATAATCATGTTTTCATCAACGGTCCTAATCATGTTAGAAAACAATTCATCTTTGCACTACGGCCAAAGACAATCCATAGCCATAATCATACCAAAAAATTGTCCATCAATGCACTACGGGCCAATGCGGACTTTTTTCACATCATTTGTAACATTACGGTTATGATTATACCGAATAATCCCTGGTCATAATCATACCAAATCCATCTATGCACTACAGGCCACAGATGACTTTCAACATAATATAAACATGAGGATTATGACAATGATATAAGAATTCAATAAAAACAAGTTCAAGAATTAATTTATTCAAGAACTAATAACGTCCAAATTGTCAACATGATACTGATTTGTAGAGTTAAATTCAAGAATGCTCAGAAGAATATTTCCATGAAAAGATACTGGATGAAGCACAAATATTTAGGATATTCCACTAATTTCATGGAGTATAGAAGTCATAACTTTAACCAACTGAGTATAATAAAGAATGAAATAACAAAAAAAATCACTATACATGCGGTACTTCACATAAACAGGTTATTCCAACAGAATAATCATAACGGAACCAGGTCAGGCAAAATTCGCACCGACAGGATGTTCCTGTTAGAGATTATGCCCTAGAGGCCAATATTTGATATAATTGCTTAACGTTTTGATATTATATTTGATTACATTAATGAATGCTTTTATTATGATTTTATTTACTGCGTTATATAAATGACAACATAATAAAAATCCTTAGAATAGTGATACAAATTATATAGTTGCAAGTATGTGACTTGAACATGAGATTATATAATTATTATTAGTATCATTGTTCTTAAATGTCCCTAGTCGAGTATCATTGTTGATGGGACAACAATAATGCATTGAGACTAGTATGTGGATTGACTGATGGCCAAATCTCAATGGTCATAAATATATGAGATATTAAGTCAATGCATAGGTACATGTTAGAGAACGATGTACTGGACTGACCCACCATGAGAATTCTACATGGAACATTTTGTAAAATGTCATTGACAATTCTCATAGTGACAATGATGTAATGGTCCTCCGACCTGAAATCACTATATTACTACACGGGAATTTATGTACTTTGATATCATCAAAAGTCACCTTTAACAGGGTGGACTATAAAGGTGATTATTGGGTATATCATGAATTGTGTGAGGAATATGAGTGATCTAGATGGAATTTAACCTTTCTATATATTAGTGATGATATCCATAGGCTTCTTGATTGAGTAGGACTATGAAATGCATGGCCATGCTCAAATAGTGATTTGTTTCATATAGTCTACTCATTGATCAAGAAAACTCAGATTAAATTACGAAGAGTATGACAGATTCCATGACTCGAGTTTAATCTTGGATATTAAGGTTAAAAGGATTAGATTACATTGAAATATTGGTCACGAAAAGGTTGCATCGAATCATCGATCTTATTATTACTTGGGTAGCAGTGATGCATTACTAGATGCCGCTCACTGTTTATAATTTTATAATATGATTTTAAAATTATTGCCAACGTAATAATAACCTATAGGGTCACACACATAGAACGTTATTAAAAGGGAATTAATTTAAAGGATTTAAATATATCAATATGATTGATAGTATTTAAATTACGAATTTAAATTAATAGGAGAATTTATATATATAGGTATATTAATTAAGTAAGACTTAATTAAGATATATATATATATATATATAAATTCGGATTTTACAAATTAGGGTTTTGAATAGTGTTTTTTGGTTTGCTATATATATGATATGTAGCCTCCATTAAGGTGACAACTCATTAATATCCAACCCTAGCCACTCTTTAGAGAGAGACTAGAGAGAAAAATCAGAAATCCATCCTTGGTGGCTAGTACCACAACTTTCTTCTTCTGCAGATCGTAGGACGATTCGTGCATAGCGTTCGTGTGGATACCGTAGAGACGCAGTCCACTTGAATTGCGTTGGAGATTCGACTAGATCGGTTCTAGCAAATCAAATCGGTAAAATTTCTATCCTCTGAATTAATTGATTTTCGCATGGATCCTGTTTTGGGGTTTCGGAAATTACTTTGAATTGTTCAATTTCCGCTGCGTTTTCTGTACCGAAACCCAACAGTTCCAACAGAATAATAAAGAATAGAATAAAACAGAAATTGCCATGCATGCGGTACTTTGCATAGACAGGTTATTCCCAACAGAATAATAAATAATGGAACCAGGTCTGGCGTAAACGCACAGACTGGATATTCTGACAGAATAATAAATAATGGAACCAGGTTCGGCGTAAACGCTCAGACATGATATTCCGACAGAATAATAAATAATGGAACCAGGTCCGGCGTAAACGTACAGACTGGATATTCCGACAGAATAATAAATATTGGAACCAAGTCCAGCGTAAACACTCAGACAGGATATTCTGACAGAATAATAAATAATAGAACCAGGTTCGGCGTAAACGCACAGACAGGATATTCCGACAGAATAATAAATAATGAAACCAGGTCCGACGTAAACACATAGACAAGATATTCTGACAGAATAATAAAGAATGGAATATTAGAAGAATTTCACCATGTATGCGGTACTTTGCATAAATAGGTTATTTTAACATAATAATAAAGAATGGAATAACAGAAGTTCTCTTCATGAATAAGAAAGAAAGAATACCCCTTACAAGTACAACAAATAATATCCCCTACCTTAGAAAAAAGAGTACTGGATATAAAAGTAATGAAGTAGCAGAACACTTTCTTCTTTCTTTCTATAGTTTCTCTCTTTAGAGTTTTAATGAATTCGTAAGAATAATGAATGAATGAGCTTCTATTTATAGAAAAATAGATTGCATAGTAACTAACTCATGAACGGTCCAGATTGATTTAATTTAATCTGACGGTCCATATTTAAAGCAAAATCTTTTAAATAAAATATAATATATTCTATTTATAATCTAATAAAATAAATAACTTTATAAAAGATTTTACTATGCAAATACTATGCAGGCACTATGCAAACACTATGCATAATAAAATATAATATATTCTAATTATTGTCTAATAAAACAGATAACTTTATAAAAGTATTCTGTTTTATATAAAAAGATTTTACTATGCAAAATACTATACAGACACTATGCAACACTATACATAATAGAATATAATATATTCTATTTATAGAATAACTTTATAAAAGTATTCTGTTTTATATAAAAAGATTTTACTATGTAAAATACTATGCAACATTATGCATAATAGAATATAATATATTCTATTTATAGAATAACTTTATAAAAGTATTCTGTTTTATTATATTAATAAGACCAATAAAACAAAACTGAGTGACTTATCACGTAAGCATCAATAATCAATACCGTGTGCTACTATGCAACCACGCGTATTACTGTACTTTTACTACCGAGTAGTTCAACAGTATTAACGGTAAAACTTCCGCCGTTATTTTCATAAAATATTTTTGTCGTTTTCTCAATTAGACAATAATTTCATTGTGGGGTCCACCAATGATTGTTCTGTTGCACGAATATTCCCTGATAAAAAAAATTCCCCGACCAATCGAATATTATACAACAACTTGCATACTTTTCAAAATTTATAAATACTATCCACAACTATAACACTATCTCAAATCCACACCATAATATTAAAAATAAATATTTCGAAAAAATTAAATCTTTATGCATAAAATTTGGGGTCTCACATGGGTAATATTTATAAATTTTGCAAAGTACACAAGTTGTTATATAATATTCGATTGGTCTGGGAATATTCATTTTAATAGGGAATATTCGTACAACGGCACAATCATTGGTGAACCCCACAATGAAATTATTGTCGGATTGTGAAAACGACAAAAATACTTTATGAAAATAACGACGGAAGTTTTATCGTTAACTGTTGAAACACCCGGTGTTAAAAGTACAGTAATACGCGTAGTTGCACAGTAGCACACGATATTGATTATTGATGCTTACGTGAAAAGTTACTCAGTTTTGTTCAATTATTGTTATAGTAATTGCTGCATATTATCTCACGTTATTTGATTCAATTATTGTCAATATTTTATAATCAATAATTGAGATGACAAAGTTATTAATATTATTATTTGTAATATTAACGATGTCTAGAAGTTCTGTCAAGGAGAGGTTTGGTCACCTAATTGCGCGCCAATAGGGAGAAATCCTTATTGAAAAGTCCCTCTCTTTCCTGGGAACGACTTGTCGATTAATATTATGAATTATAATATTGATGATAAATGTTGTTAAAAATATTAAGGGATTTTATATATATAAGTTTGTAATGTGTTTGGTGGGTGGAATATATATATATATATATATATATATATATATATATATATATAATATTATGTGTGTGTGAGTGAAAAATGGTGAAAAAGTAGAATTTTGGTGGAAAAGTGGAAATAGTGGGGAAATGATGTTCTCATGTGGTTTATTTTTTATTTTTTCAATCAACTTGTGGTTATATGTATATATATATATATATATATATATATATATATATATATATAATGTCACATGTGGGAGATTATAGTGGAAACAAAAGTTTTGGGGGATGTTGAATTTTGGTGTATTTGATTTTGGAATATGTGGTGGAAAAGTGACGTGTAAGGCATGTATTGAATATATATATAGAGCAAAGATCAAGAGCATAAGTCTTAAATAACATAATTCCTTAAATAACATAATTCCTTAAAACGACGTCATTTTGGAGTGGCTTAAAAGAGAGTGGTCCCACTTATTTTTTTTATTTACAAAAATGCCACTCGTTGTCACTCCAAAACGACGTCGTTTTAAGGAATTATGCTATTTAAGTAATTATGTTATTTAAGACTTATGCTCTTGATCCTTGCTATATATATATATATATATATATATTATGTCTTGTTTTAGTTTTGGTTTTATTTGATGAGTAGTCATCCGTGAATTGATTAGAATCAACCCGCGAATTATCAGACGATTTGTTAAGCGTCCGTGAGAAAAATCCTTACACAGTGCCTCTCCATTCTCCTATAAATAGAAGCTCATTCCTTCATTATTTCTTACGAATTTACTGAAACTCCAGAGAGAAATTATAGAGAAACTATAGAAAAATATTCTGCTACTTCCCTACTCTTATATCCAATTTCTTTTACGGTAAGGGGTATTATTTCTTTTGTATTCATGAAGAGAACTTCGATTATTCCATTCTTTATTATTCTGCTGGAATAACCAGTATACGCGGACTACCCTATATATGGTGACATTCTTCTATTATTCCTTCTTTATTATTATTCTGTTAGAATATCATGTCTGTGCGTTTTACGCCGTACCTGGTTCCGTCTTTATTATTATTCTGTTGGAATATCCTGTCTGTGCGTTTTACGCCGGACCTGGTTCCGTCTATATTATTCTGTTGGAACATCCTGTCGGTGCGAATTTCGCCTGACCTGGTTCCGTTACTTATTATTCTGTTGGAATAACCTATCTATGCGAAGTACCGCATGCATGGTGATTTTTTTTGTTATTCCATTCGTTATTATATTCAGTTGGTTAAAGTTTTGACTTCTATACTCCATGAAATTAGTGGAATATCCTTGATATTTGCGCTTTATCCAATATCTTTTCATGAAAATATTCTTCTGAGCATTCTTGAGTGTTACTCTACAAAGAAGTATCATGTTGACAATTTGAACATTATTAGTTCCAGGATAAATTAATTCTTGAACTTGTTTTATTGAATTCTTATATCATTGTCATCATCCTCATGTTTATATTATGTTGAAAGTCATCTGTAGCCTGTGGTGCATAGATGGACTTGGTATGATTATGAACAAGGATTATTCGGTGTAATCATGACCGTAATGTTACAAAGGATGTTGAAAAAAAGTCATCATTGACCCGTAGTGCATTGATGGACAGTTGTTAGCATAATCATGACCATTGATGAATACACGAATATCCTTGGCTGTGGTGCATGGATAATTTGTGGTTGTGATACTAATGAATATCATTGGCCGTAGTGCAGGGATGATGTGGATTATTTATTAAGCTGAGTCTCAGCGATAAAAGTCATGAAAATAGTAGATTTTATTCTCTACTTGACTCTTCTAATGGATTACTTGTTCCACTATAGTTAAACTTAATGTTTGTTATATTTTATCAGTTTGACACTGTTGAAGGCTAATGATAATTTATTCTGCATTATCTTAGTCATAATATTTCTTACTGGGCTAGTTGAGCTCACCTTTTTGCTATCATTGTTCTCTTCAGGAAATGAGAACATAGCAAGGACTAGTCGGGGAACAGAGTGATGGTCCAGATAATAGCATTAGTAGTCCTCACTATTCTATGAAATAGTGTGATAATAAATATAATGATGGCCCCATTGCATTTGTATATTGTCTAGATGACAATATTTGTATTAAAACTCACAGCATATGTTTAGTCGTATTTTACACGGCTGTTGTATAATTAAGTTGTATTTGAATTTTGTACCATGTATTTGGCGACTCAGAATAGATGATATATACCGATTTTGGGGGCGTCACAAACTATCTTTCGGTGGTCCCGACCGTCAAGTTCCTACGTGTGATTTCGTTTCTGTGCAAGATTGGGCGTTGTTGGTGATTGAACGCGTGGATGAATATTGATGTTAACATTGGCGCTAGAAAAAAGATAAAAAAAAGATTGTAGTGCTAACGTATACTTTCAACCACCCATAATCTTAACAAGAGTTATGGCAACAAGCAAGGCAAATACAGTTTCTAAACGGGAGTAATTGTTTATTTAATTAGTAGTTGAAAATTTGACATAAAGTTTCGTAATATATATCATTTTTCTTTACATAATCCTTACTATCATTGAACTCCGTAACTTTTTCTTTACATTATGAGTTTGTAGTATTATTGGATGATCGTAAAGCATTTTTTCTCAAAATATAAAATATAAAATAATTAAATGGGGAAAAGTAAAGAAAAAAAAATAATTCTCAGCTTGACGTTTTGTTTTTACTTATTGAGGAATGAGTCCAAAGTAAGATTTGTTGAAATAAGCAAGTAGAATGCTCACATCACCAACCATCATCCTGATCACCTTCACGTACACTAATAAGCTCAAACTAATTAAAAGGTTTTGTGGTTGAATCTAGGTAGTAGACAAATTAATGCTTATTTCCCAAAGGAAAAAACAAGAACTAATTAATACTAGTGTACAAATTTGAAATTATTTACAATTAAAAAATAATTAAAAGCCAAAGAAAAATGAAGTAACATCTACCCCCATTTAAGGTTCCACCTAGAAATAATATTTTAGGTCATCAAATGAGTGATTAATTTATAATCAACAGCACTTAGGCCAATGAAAACAATGACACCACAAATAAATAATCGATTACCATTATTCTTACCAAATTGCACATAAATGACATAAAAATATGGTTGTGAGAGCCATTACTGCAATTTTAAAATCTTGATGGATCCCTGGGAAATTATTTTTTCATTTATGAAGAAAATATAATTTGATAAGCAAAGGTTCTTGGTATAATATATCATGATCATAAATTCTTAATAGTGAAATGTGAAGGATAAGAAATGAGTAATGCTAACACAATTAAACACTAGAATATAGATAATGAGACCTACTATTATTGGATTTTTACGTATTTTTATCGGTAAGCAATACATGAGTTTTATTATTGATGTATAACTTTTTTTTCCTTATAGGTTGTGCACGTAATATTGTTAATAAGGAATTGGTCCAACGTTGTGTTGGTCATCAATCACTCGTGCTTTTGGGTAAGGTTTAAATCCTCCCCTCTTATATAGGGTTGAGCAAGTAATCGAAATTGGTCCCAAAACTGTACCAAAAATCGACAAAAACCGCACCGATTGAGAAAAGTACATATGCAATTTTAGAATGGCTAGAAATTAAACCACATGCGGTTTGGGTGCGGTTTTCAAAGGCTCCCGCACCACACCGCTCTTATATTATATATATATATATATATATATATATATATATATATATATATATATATATATATATCTATCTAATAAAACACAAATGATTTTGAATTTCCCGCTCATTCAATAAATCATCTGGGCCGTCCAAAGTTTGGGATAAATCTCACCATCCATCTATCTAATAAAATACAATCTATCTAATTCTATCTATCTATCTATCTAATAAAACACAAATGATTTTGAATTTCCCGCTCATTCAATAAATCATCTGGGCCGTCCAAAGTTTGGGATAAATCTCACCATCCATCTATCTAATAAAATACAATCTATCTAATTCTATCTATCTATATCTATATTCTATATATCTAATTATATCTAATAAAATATAAATAATTTTGAATTTCTCACTCACTCAATAAATCATCTAGGACGTCCAAAGTTTGGGATAAATCCCACCATCCATCTATCTAATAAAATACAAATAATTTTGAATTTCTCGCTCATTCAATAAATCATTTGGGTCGTCCAAAATTTGAAATAAATCCCAACGTCCATAGTGCCGGAGGCGCGGGACTATTGCTAGTATATATATATATATATATATATATATATATATATATATATATATATATATATATATATTTAGAAGTTATATAGGCAAATTCTTAAAAATATAATACAATTTTAATTATGTTATGCACTTTTAAACTTTTTGTTTGTGGATAGAAATATTTTTAGTTTAATTGCAATGGTTTGAGCAATGTTGAAATATTCATGAGTAACATATTTCAAACTTAAAACTTGTTGCTTGATGTTATTATGTTAATGTTATATATGATTTCTTATATATAAAGATGAATTTGATGTATTGAATATTATTGTTAACTATGTCAATTGGTTTTAGAACCAAAACCGACTCAAATGAAACCGTGCCGCAAGCTTAAAAATCGCACCACATCAATCACAAGCGGTGTCATGTGCAGTTTTAGAATTGTCAAACTGCACCCAAGTGGTTTTATGTGCAGTTTGGGCTTCAAACCGCACCAAATCGCGAACTAGGATCCTTTCCATTTCAAATGAAATAGAGTTTCAATTTTTTGTATATGCTCCATCATCTCTCTCTTCCATCATCATGATTTCACATTCCAACACATTTTTAATTTGGACCATATTGAGACTCCAATTTATTTGAAATTGAGAGGATCATAATTCCCAAATCGTACCATACTCTATGCTACTCTCATATATTGTAAAAAATTAATATTACAATAATAATAATGAAATGTGATCCTTTAGTTAAAATGTTACTATCTTGAATTTGAATTGATGGCTATATATATGGACTATTTCATCGGTAGTATTTAGTGCGTTAGGCACCACAACAAAAATAGTATGGTTTATATGTAAAATTTGTAAGAAAAATAAGTTTTGTTCAGAATAAGATATTTATAGATGAACAGAATTTTCATACGTTGTATTTGTGAGTTAAATAAGTTGTATTTATAATAAAATACTTATAGACGAAACAAGATTCTCAAATACAGTTGAAACTCCAAACGCATCAAAAACTCAATAAGCCGATTTGACAAACAATTAAGCACTATGTAATATCTATCAATTATCTTAACAAATCAAGTAAATGGTGTCTATAAACTATTCAACGAGCTCCCAATCATGCATTGTCCACTCCCTTAACACTGTTGTGGAATAATTTAACTACCGCAACATAATTTTATGGAACAACTTAACGATCACGTAATACAACATTATAGAGGAGAAAATTTTTTAGTTTTAAATTAATGGAACAATACTGTAGTACTGTACTCAGAGGGTACATTGCAAGATCAGTTGGTTAGAAGTATTAGGAAATTTCTCCGTTTCTGTGTGTTCTTTCATTAGAGAAGTTTGCCTTTTATAGGCAAAGAAAAAAGGAAACATACATTCAACCAAGACCCAAAAAATCATGGTTTAGACCTTAGATTATAGCTTGTAGCTTATGACTTTTTAGGAAATCATAATATTATAACACTCCCATTTGATTTCCTAAGATAGGAGATTATGTCTCATTAAAAATCTTGCTAAGAAAACTCAGTGAAAAAAACTTAACGAAGGAAAAAAGAGTACATATCTCCCCCTCAAAAAAAATTAATTATTCATTGAAATGTTGTGATAAGTCTATCACTCGACGCATTCCGATCTTATTCTGAAGTTTTGTAAACTTTGCATTTGGTAGTGACCTTGTGAATAAGTCAACTAGATTTTTACATGATTGAATTTGATGCACATCTACATAACCCTTCTTTTGCAGCTCATGTGTGTAAAAGAATTTAGGTGAAATGTGTCTTGTTCTATCTCCCTTGATGTACCCTCCTCTAAGTTGAGCAATGCATGCAGCGTTATCCTTATACATAATTGTAGGAATATCTTTGGTTGATGCTATTCAACATCTCTTGGATATACTGAATAATTGACCTCAACCAAACACACTCTCTACTTGCTTCATGCATTGCGAGAATCTCTAAATGATTTGTAGATGTAGCTGTCATGATTTCCGGGATATAGTTGTGTCACAATATGTAAATATATAACCTGTTTGTGATCTCTTATTGTGTGGATCTAATAAATATCATGCATCAGCATATCCAACTAATCGTGAGGTTGAATCTCTTAGATAAAATAATCCAAGATCTACACTTCCATGGAGGTATTTCAAAATGCGTTTGATTTCATCCTAATGCCTCTTAGTCGGAGAAGAACTGTATCTTGCCAATAGGTAGACAACAAAAGTAATATTGATTCGTGTATAGTTTGAAAGATACATAAGAGCACCTATTGCACTTTGGTATGAAACTTTAAGTCCATGATGAGTGTGTTTTATACCTACGAATTAGGTGTCGTTGAGCTTAATTATTGCTATCCCTAAGTGTTTTTAGTTTCATTTTATTTGTTTTTATGTTTATTTCACGTAGGATGGAGCTGGAGGGTCAAATTGGTCATTTGGGAGAAGAAAAAAATTAACAATTATTAAAATTCAAGCTGGACAATATTTTTGTAGGTCTTTGGTCCTAGTTAAGCGCATAGGCGTTTGGAATTGCACTAGGTTAAGTGTATAGGCGCTCATGCATGCCCACAGTTGACTTTTATGCTGCTGAGTTGGATTTTGAAGTCAAATAAGAATCTTGATGAGCTTTTTTAGACCAATACAAATAGGAGAAGAATTAAGAAAAGACGGATCACTCAGGTTTTAAAGAGAATTATAGAGAGAACAACGAAGGAAAAACACGAAGGAGGGATTGCAAAGGCTGAAGATCAAAGAGAGAGTCTAGGAGCAAATTCAGAGTTTCTTTGTCTATTCTTTAGTTTTTATTCATTGTAATTATCTAGGATATTTGTATTATTAACTTGGATTATGTTTTTATTCATCATTATGAACTAAATTTTTATTAAGATTGCAACGAAACTTGGTAAGTAGTTTAAATTAAACCTTCTCATTGAATGAAAGTTCGTTTTTATTGAATTATTTATTATATCTTGCATTTATTGATTAATTATTTAGCCAACAATTACTGTGATAATCTCTATAAAATTGAAAAATGGAGTATAGATTTAGATCTGGATATAATAAGATCTGCTCATATAATCTGAATATGGTTAATATGATTAGCATGTAGGATAGGAATATACATATGCGTCTTTTGTATCCATTGAAAGAATTTGTGCTTAAAATCCTAATTAACTTGATTCACATAGGAATATAGTGAGTTGATTAACTAGGGTGTTCCTCGTAATTCTGATTTGTAGAGAACGAATTTAGGGGGATTTGTTCACGTGTCTTTCGGAAGAAGTGCGTGAGTACTAATAAGTATTCTTGGACAACAATTCGTATTAATTAGCTGAATTAAATGGGAAGTAAATTGATTTAAATGAAATACCAAAGGAAGTTGTAATCTTAACCAATTAAATCTGTATTAATCTTGTGAACCTTGATCTTAGACTTTAGTTTGGTTAATTTTAATTTTCAAATCACAAACAATATTTCGTAGTTTAAAATATGATTAATTAAATTAAAATTGGTAATTGATAAAGATTAATATATTTTCTCGTGGGAACGATATCCTTGCTTGCTGAATATTATGATTGAACGCGTATACTTGCGTGTTAAGTGCTATTAAGAAAATTAGGCAACAAGTTTTTGGTGCCGTTGCCAGAAAGATTAGTTTAATTTTTTGTCATTATTGATTTTGGTAAAGTTAATCTTAATTTAAACCTTTATTTTCTGTTCTTTTCAAGTGTTCTTTACTAGTGTATGCAAAAGCGATCAAAGAAGCCTGATTTATTGCCTTACGAGGACGACATCGAAAAACGGTTTTAGCGGTTGCGTAAGTGGATTAAAGAAGAAAAAAGAGGCATTTGATAAGGAAGATAAAATGGCTGAAGAAGAGCAAAAAACACTGCGAGATTATGCTACACCGCGGGTTACTGAAATTCGGTCAAGTATTATGAGGCCTTCTATTACTGCTACGAGTTTTGAGATAAAAATTGGAACAATACAAATGATTCAAAACTCATGTCAGTTTGGAGGGTTACCGAATGATGATCCAAATGATCATATAGTCGGCTTCTTAGAAATCTGCGATACTTTCAAATACAATGGAGTGACAAAGGATGCAATAAGGCTTAGGTTATTTCCATTTACTCTCAGAGATAAGGCTAAGAGTTGGCTCCATCCACTACCACCAGACTCGAGTACTACATGGAACAACCTATCCTAGAAATTTCTTGCAAAGTTTTTTCCACCTACGAAAACAACACAGTTGTGGAATGATATCTTCTCTTCTGTTTAGCATGACTTAGAATGTGACGCCCCCAAAATTAGGTATACATCACCCATCTTAGGTCGCCAGATACATGGTACAAAATTCAAATACAATATACTAATACAACTGTCGTGTATAATACGACAAAACATAACTGTGAGTTTGAATACAATTATTGTCTACTAGAGATTATACAAACTCAAAAGGAGTCCTCATTATAATTGCTAACACACTATTTCACAGAATAGTGAGGACTACTAATACTATCATCTGGTCCATCACTCCGTTCCCCGACTCGTCACAGCTATATTCTCATTTCTTGAAGAGAACAGTAAAAGAAAGGGTGAGCTCAATTAGTCCAGTAAGAAATATTATGACTAAGATAATGCAAAATAAATTATCATTAGCCTTCAACAGTGTTAAACTGATAAAATATAACAAACATCAAGTTTAACTGTAGCGGAACAAGCAATCCATTAAAAGAGTCAAGTAGAAAATAAAATCTACTATCTTTTATGTTTTAAAAGGTTTTTCATCACTTTTATCGCTGGGACTCAGCTTAATAAATAATCCACATCATTGAATCACCCCTGCACTACGGCCAAGGATATTCTTTAGTATCACAGCCACAATTATCCATGCACTACGGGCCAAGAATATTTGGGTATTCATTAATGGTCATGATCATGCCAACAACTGTCCATCAATGCACTACAGGCCAACGAGGACTTTTACCACATCATTTGTAACACTACGGTCATGATTATACCGAATAATCCCTGGTCATAATAATACCAATTTCATCTATCCACTATAGGCCACATATGACTTTCAACATAATATAAACATGAGGATGATGACAATGATATAAAAATTCAATAAAACAAGTTCAAGAATTAATTTATCCAGGAACTGATAATGTCCAAATTGTCAACATGATAATGCTTTGTAGAGTAAAATTCAAGAATGCTCAGAAGACTATTTCCATGAAAAGATACTGGATGAAGCGCAAATATCAAGGATATTTCACTAATTTCATGGAGTATAGAAGTCAAAATTTTAACCAACTGAGAATAATAAGGAATGGAATATCAACAGAAATCACCATGCATGCGGTACTTCGCACAGACAGGTTATTCCAACAGAATAATAATAACGGAACCAGGTCCGGCGTAAAGTACAGACATGATGTTCCAACGGAATAATAAAGACAAAATAATAGAGACGGAACAAGGTCCGGCGTAAAGCACAGACATGATGTTCCAACGGAATAATAAAGACAGAATAATAGAGACGGAACCAGGTCCAGCGTAAAGCACAAATAGGATGTTCCAACGGAATAATAAAGACAGAATAAAAGAAGAATTTCACCAAGTATAGGATAGCCCGCGTAAATAGGTTATTCCAACAGAACAATAAGAAATGGAATAACAACAGTTCTCTTCATGAATAAGAAAGAACAATGTCCTTTGCCGTAAAAGAAATTGAATATAAGAGTAGGGAAGTAGCAGATTACTTTTCTATAGTTTCTCTATAAGTTTTCTCTCTGGAGTTTCAGTGAATTCGTAAGAAATAATGAAGGAATGAACTTCTATTTATAGAAGAATGGAAAGGATACTATGCAATAAAATATTCTAATAAAATAAAAACTTTTAAATAAAATATTATTTATTATATATAAAAACTCACGGGACATCACTCCCGTGATTCATCCTGCAACTTCCCATGAATCCTATAATATATATATATATATATATATATATATATATATATATATATATATATATATATATATATATATAATACAATAATAATTACAGATTTTCTACTACTATGACCTCCACTCACGTCCACATATACAACATTATTACAATCTTACAGGAACATGGCATGTGAATTCTTATATATATATATATATATATATATATATATATATATATATATATATATATTTATAATACTTACCTTTGTAAATTCCCCCCCCCCCCCCATAATTAATCCCACCAAAGCATTCCATGATTCATCCCCCCCCCCCAGAATCATCATATTTATTAATATATATATATATATATATATATATATATATATATATACAAGATGGATCAGGTCCGGACTCCCGGACGGGAGAAAATCCGGACCTGAAAATTTTTTTTTTTTTTTTTTTTTTTTTTTGTAGAACAACTAAAAAAAAAAAAAAAAAATTTATGGAACTGAAATTTTTCAAAAAAACAGTGTTTTGGGTGTGTTTTTAATACCTACACCAACCAATGTATGTACAGTCTGCCCAGACTGTACAGACATGTTTCGTTATAGGCATCCAAATCACACCCAAAATACTGTATAATGTAAAAATTCCAATTCCATAAATTTTTTTTTTTTTTTTTAGTTGTTTCAAAAAAAAAAAAGCAAAAAAAAAAAAAAAAAAAAGGTCCGGATTTTAAACCTGTCCGGGAGTCCGGACAGGATCCGGCCTCTATATATATATATATATATATATATAAGTAACAAAATTGAAATAACTTCTATCGACAGTTTTTAAAAAATGGGTAAATAGGGGGGGTCCCAATAATACGCCAAAATAAATACATCAAAAAAATTCTCTCAATATTTTTAACAACATTTATCATCATTATTATAATTCACAATATTAATCGACCAGGTCGTTCCCAGGAAAGAGGGGGCTTTCCAATAAGGATTTCTACCTATTGGCGCGCAATTAGGTGACCAAACCTCTCCTTGGTAGAACTTCTAGACATCGTTAATATTGCAATTTATAATATTAATAACTCTGTCATTTCAATTATTGATTTAATAATATATAAAATAGCGACAATAATTGAATCAAATAACGTGAGATACTATGCAACAATTACTATAGCAATAATTGAACAAAACTGAGTGACTTCTCACGTAAGCATTAATAATCAATACCGTGTGCTACTATGCAACTACGCATATTACTGTACTTTTAACACCGGGTGTTTCAACAGTTAACGGTAAAACTTCCGCCGTTATTTTCATAAAGTATTTTTGTCATTTTCTCAATCTGACAATAATTTCGTTGTGGGGTCCACCAATGATTGTGCCGTTGTACGAATATTCCCTGTTAAAACAAATATCCCCCGACCAATCGAATATTATATAACAACTTGCGCACTTTGCAAAATTTATAAATATTACCCACAACTATAATATTATATCAATTTCACTCCATAATATTCAAAAATAATATTTATAGAAAATTCATCTTTATTCAAAAAGTTGGGGTTTTACAATCTCCCCTTCTTATAAAATTTCGCCCTCAAAATTAGGGTACGTACTTGGTATATTGAAGAGGTAAAGATACCTTGATTTCATTTCAGATTCTAACTCCCAAGTCATTTCCTCAACATCGTGGTTTCTCCACAAAACTTTGACTTGATGTATAACCTTGGAGCGTAGAATATGTTCTTTCTTATCTAAGATTTGAACAGGAACCTCTTCATACGTCCAATCTTCCGCTATTTTGTCCGGTTCTAACTCAATAATGTGGTTCAGGTCTTCCACATAATTACGTAACATGGATATGTGAAAAACGTTATGCACATGAGACATACTTGGCGGTAAAGCGAGTCTATAGGCCACAGTTCCTACTTGATCGAGGATTAAAAATGGGCCAATGAATCGAGGATTAAGCTTTCCTCTCTTTCCAAATCTCGTAACTCCTTTCCATGGAGCAACACGTAACAACACATGATCTCCTATATCGAATTCCACGTCCTTTCGATGAAGATTAACATAACTCTTTTGTCGATCTTGTGAGGTTTTTATACGTTGTCGGATCGTTTAAATCTTTTTCGTAGTCATACATACCAACTCCGGTCCCAACAACGTTGCTTCACCCACCTCATCCTAGCGTACTGGAGAACGACACTTTCTTCCATACATCGCCTCGAATGGAGCCATGCCAATGCTTGCTTGATAACTGTTGTTGTAGGAAAACTCCATCAATGGTAAGAACTTATCCCAACTTTCCTTGAAGTCAAGGACATAGAGTCTTAATAAATCTTCAAGAGTTTGAATAGTCCTCTCTGATTGTCCGTCCGTCTGAGGATGATATGCCGAACTAAATCATAAGTCCGTGCCCATAGCTTTTTGCAAACTAACCCAAAATCGTGAAGTGAATCTTGGGTCACGATCAGAAACTATGGATACTGGCATACCATGCAGTTTTACAATCTCGTTTATGTACATGCGAGCAAGACATTCAAGTGTATAAGTCTCCCGTATTGGTAAGAAGTGAGCAGACTTGGTCAATCTATCAATAATGACCCAAATTGCATCAATGCCTTGAGAAACCTTGGGAAGACCAGTAACGAAATCCATTGTAATGTGCTCCCATTTCCATTCTGGAATTTCAAGTGGTTGCAATGGACCTTTTGGTACTTGATGCTCCGCCTTGACTCGTTGACAAGTTAGACACCTTGAGATAAACAACGCTATCTCTCTCTTCATATTGCTCCACCAAAATGTATGACGAAGATCACGATACATTTTGGTACTCCCAGGATGGATTGCAAATGGTGTGTTGTTCGCCTCCATCATGATTTTATATTTTAAATCAGGGTCGTTAGGAACACAAAGTCTGGAGTTGACTCGAAGTATTCCTTCTTGCACTTTCTTCCTCATACGCATTAGCTCCGGGTCTGTAGTTTGAGCAGCTTTAACTTTATCAATTAAAGTTGGTTCTACTCGTATGTTCGCTATCATCACATGGGTCCCTGGAGGCTTTATCTCTATCTCCATCCTTTGCAAGTCATACAAAATGGGCTTTTGTGTTGTCAATATTTCACTCGTACTCGCATATGATCTTCTACTCAATGCGTCAGCTACTACGTTCGCTTTTCCAGGATGGTATTGGATGGTATGATCATAATCTTTCAACAGTTCAAGCCAACGTCGTTGTCGCATGTTGAGTTCCTTTTGAGTGAAAAAAATATTTGAGGCATTTATGATCCGTAAAGATCTCCACTTTTTCCCCATACAAGTAATGCCTCCAAATCTTTAGAGTGAAGACAACAGCTGCCAACTCTAGATCACGAGTAGGATAATTCCTCTCATATTCTTTGAGTTGTCGTGAGGCATAGGCTATGACTTTCCCATGTTGCATGAGAACACATCCTAACCCTTTGCCCGAAGCGTCACTGTAGATGACAAATCCCTCCAAACCAGATGGTATTATCAGAACAGGTGCTGAAATGAGTCTCCTCTTGAGTTCTTGAAAACTCTTCTCACATTCCTCGCTCCAACCGAACTTTGTATCTTTCCGAGTCAGCTAAGTTAGTGGAGTAGCGATTCGAGAAAACCCTTCTACGAATCTCCGATAATAACCAGCTAAGCCGAGAAAGCTACGCACTTTGGTCACTGATTTTGGTTGCTCCTAGCTTTGAATAGCTTCAATCTTTGCCGGGTCAACAGATATTCCATGACTTGATACCACGTGCCCAAGGAATGCTACTTCCTCAAGCCAGAACTCGCATTTATTCAACTTGGCATAAAGTTTGTATTCACGAAGCTTTTGGAGTATCAGCCTCAAGTGTTGCTCATGATCTTCACGGATTTTGGAATAAATAAGGATGTCATCAATAAAGACGACCACAAAGTGATCCAAATATTCCTTGAATACTCAGTTCATCATATCCATGAAGGCAGCAGGAGCATTAGTCAATCCAAAAGACATGACTAAGAACTCATAATGCCCGTACCGAGTTCTGAAAGCCGTCTTTGGAATGTCATCGGTTCTAATCTTCAACTGGTGATATCCGGAACGAAGATCAATCTTTGAAAAGAATTTGGCTCCTTGCAACTGGTCAAACAGGTCATCAATACGTGGCAATGGGTACCTATTTTTGATGGTGACATGATTCAACTCCCGATTATCAATACAAAGTCGCATACTCCCATCTTTCATCTTCACGAATAGAACAGGAGCACCCCAAGGAGAAGTACTAGGATGAATAAAGCCAATGTCTAATAATTCCTGCAGTTGGGTCTTTACTCCTGAAGTTCAATAGGAGCCATTCGATATGGGGCTTTGGAAATGGGTTTTGTACCAGGTTCAAGGTCGATACAAAATTCAATTTCACACTCTGAGGGAAGGCCAGGAAGTTCTTCAGGGAATACGTCAGGAAATTCATTAACAATAGAAATATCATTCAAAACTGACGTATTTTTGTTTAGATCCGTGACATGAGCTAAGAAAGCTTGACATCCAATTTTTAATAAATGAATAGCTTTATGACTTGACATGACAGTGATTGATTTTAATGGTTTGGTTTCTTGAATTCGCATAATAGGTTGGTTAGGAATATGAAAGCTAACAACCTTACAAAAATAATCAATTTTTGAATTATGAGTAGTTAACTAATCAATCCCTAGAATAACATCAAATGCAAGTACTTTCAAAGAAATAAGATCGACAGGTAACGTGCGGTTACCAATTTGAATCAAAAAAGACTTATAAACCGTGGATGTAATGAAGGTTTCTCCCAACGGGGTTTTAACAGATAAGTCAAAGTCTAATCTCTCCGGAGTCAAATTTAAACGTTGAGCACAAGTAGGAGAAATGAAAGAGTGGGTAGAACCAGTATCAAATAAAGTATAAACTTCGCTAGAGTTTATGATTAGCTTACCCGTGATGACCTCGTTCTGGTTCCTTGCTTTCTGGGAGGTCACAACAAATGCTCTCCCTTGCACCGCCGGCTTTGAATTTTCTGGGACAACCTTTGGTGCCTCTATCCTAGCTGAACTTGTCTTCGATGAACGAAAAAATCGGGCTAGTTGACCTTCTTTTCCATAATTATAACAGGCTTTGGATGGCATCGCACAGTTTGGACTGATGTGTTCCTCCCCTCCGCATTTGAAGTTTATAATAGGTGGTCGTTCTCCTTCCTTGACAACGGGTGTTGATGCTAACGTCTTTCCATCATTGTTGAATCTTCTTTTCTTGAAATGTCAATTTTTACTGTCTTGGCCATGATTACCACCGAAGTGGTTACCATTTCTGGCATGTTAATTCCCTCCACGTTTGTTGTCACCGTTTCGATGACTGATACCACTAGTATTTTCATGTTGCCGGCTACTTTCTCTTGGTTGCGTTGACTCGTTATCGCGCTCCAATAACTGAGCCCTATTTACAACATCTGAGTACAAACACAGTTCATGAGAAATAAGATATTGACGTATCTCCGGTTTCAAACCTCTTAAAAACATTCGCGTCATTCGCTCCTCATTATCGACTAAATGGGATGAAAACCGGGATAACTTCACAAATTTAGCCTCGTATTGCGACACGGTCATATTGTTTTGTTCCAATTTGATAAACTCCACTTCTTTCATGTGACGAATACTCTCGGGAAAGTATTTGTCGTTGAATAGCTCTT
Source organism: Panax japonicus (assembly GCA_020205505.1). Taxonomy (NCBI): domain Eukaryota; kingdom Viridiplantae; phylum Streptophyta; class Magnoliopsida; order Apiales; family Araliaceae; genus Panax; species Panax japonicus. Next base: position 49,758,298 of record CM035101.1, on the reverse strand, counting down.
AGAACTTCTCCCAAGACATCTTGAGTGCGTCAGGCTGGGTACATTTTACAGATTCCCACCAGTAATCTGCCTCTTCACGCAACATGAAGGTGGCGAAGGGAACCTTTTGCTCCTCGGAGCATCCCAAGACATCAAATATCTTGGTGATCTGTTTTATCCATGCTTCCGCCTTAAGTGGTTTAGACTCTCCAATAAACTCAGGTGGTCCCAGCTCCTTGAACTGTTTAGCGGTGACCGTCTGAGAGTTTCCAGTGTTTACACGTACATTTTCGACAGGATCCACTCTTGCCTGATGTTGCATGAATTGCATAAAACCTTTGAACAGTCCATCATTCATCATTTGGTCAGTGTTGTTGTTTGCATGAGGATTGTCGCCTTTCTGATGCACATTCTCCTGATTATTGATATGTGGAGACTCAACGGTCTCTTGTCCTCCATAGTTATTCTCAACATTCTCGGATGTTATTTTCAGATACTGTCACAAAATAAGGGTTAGTTGACATGTAACATATTATCTCTAAACTCTGACCAACCAATTTAAATACAAAATAAGTTTAAGTAGATCATACTAGCGAAGGAATTTCCCGTCTCTTCCCTCCTAGTTCTAGTCTCACATCTTGGCCAGGGATCATATCCCTAAGCTTTGATACCAACTGTGACGCCCCCAAAATTAGGTACACATCACCCATCTTGGGTCGCCATATATATGGTACAGAATTTAAATACAATATACTAATACAACTGTCGTGTACAATACGACAAAACATAACTGTGAGTTTGAATACAATTATTGTCTACTAGAGATTATACAAACTCAAAAGGAGTCCTCATTACAATTGTTAACACACTATTTCACAGAATAGTGAGGACTACTAATACTATCATCTGGTCCATCACTCTTTTCCCCGACTCGTCCCAGCTATATTCTCATTTCCTGAAGAGAACGGTGAAAGAAAGGGTGAGCTCAACTAGCCCAGTAAGAAATATTATGACTAAGATAATGCAAAATAAATTATCATTAGCCTTCAACAGTGTTAAACTGATAAAATATTACAAACATCAAGTTTAACTGTAGCGGAACAAGCAATCCATTAAAAGAGTCAAGTAGAAAATAAAATCTACTATCTTTTATGATTTAAAAGGTTTTTCATCACTTTTATCGCTGGGGCTCAGCTTAATAAATAATCCACATCATCGAATCACCCCTGCACTATGGCCAATGATATTCTTTAGTATCACGACCACAATTATCCATGCACTACGGGCCAAGAATATTTGGGTATTCATTAATGGTCATGATCATGCCAACAACTGTCCATCAATGCACTACGGGCCAACGAGGACTTTTACCACATCATTTGTAACATTACGGTCATGATTATACCGAATAATCCCTGGTCATAATAATACCAATTTCATCTATGCACTATAGGCCACATATGACTTTCAACATAATATAAACATGAGGATGATGACAATGATATAAGAATTCAATAAAACAAGTTCAAGAATTAATTTATCCAGGAACTGATAATGTCCAAATTGTCAACATGATAATGCTTTGTAGAGTAAAATTCAAGAATGCTCAGAAGACTATTTCCATGAAAAGATACTGGATGAAGCGCAAATATCAAGGATATTTCACTAATTTCATGGAGTATAGAAGTCAAAATTTTAACCAACTGAGAATAATAAGGAATGAAATATCAACAGAAATCACCATGCATGCGGTACTTCGCACAGACAGGTTATTCCAACAGAATAATAATAACGGAACCAGGTCCAGCGTAAAGTACAGACATGATGTTCCAACGGAATAATAAAGACAAAATAATAGAGACGGAACCAGGTCCGGCGTAAAGCACAGACAGGATGTTCCAACGGAATAATAAAGATAGAATAATAGAGACGGAACCAGGTCCAGCGTAAAGCACAGACAGGATGTTCCAACAGAATAATAAAGATAGAATAATAGAAGAATGTCACCAAGTATAGGGTAGCCTGCGTATACAGGTTATTCCAACAGAACAATAAAAAATGGAATAACAACAGTTCTCTTCATGAATAAGAAAGAACAATATCCCTTATCGTAAAAGAAACAGAATATAAGAGTAGGGAAGTAGTATAATACTTTTCTATAGTTTCTCTATAAGTTTTCTCTCTAGAGTTTCAGTGAATTCGTAAGAAATAATGAAGGAATGAACATCTATTTATAGAAGAATGAAAATGATACTATGCAATAAAATATTCTAATAAAATAAAAACTTTTAAATAAAATATTATTTATTATATATAAAAACTCACGGGACATCACTCCCGTGATTCATCTTGCAACTTCCCGTGAATCCTAATATATATATATATATATATATATATATATATATATATATATATATATATATATTAATAAATATGATGATTCTGGGGGGATGAATCATGGAATGTTTTGGTGGAATTAATAATGGGGGGGGGGGGAACTTTACAAAGGTACGTATTATATATATATATATATATATATATATATATATATATATATATATATATATATATATATATATATAACAAAATTGAAATAACTTCTACCGGCAGTTTTGAAAAAAATGGGCAAATAGGGGGGGTCCCAATAATATGCCAAAATAAATACATCAAAAAAAATTCCCTCAATATTTTTAACAACATTTATCATCATTATTATAATTCACAATATTAATCGACCAGATCGTTCCCAGGAAAGAAGGGGCTTTCCAATAAGGATTTCTCCCTATTGGCGAGCAATTAAGTGACCAAACCTCTCATTGGAAGAACTTCTAGACATCGTTAATATTGCAATTTATAATATTAATAACTCTGTCATTTCAATTATTGAGTTAATAATATATAAAATATCGACAATAATTGAATCAAATAACGTGAGATACTATACAACAATTACTATAGCAATAATTGAATAAAACTGAGTGACTTCTCACGTAAGCATTAATAATCAATACCGTGTGCTACTATGCAACCACGCGTATTACTGTACTTTTAACACCGGGTGTTTCAACACTTAACGATAAAACTTCCGTCGTTATTTTCATAAAGTATTTTTGTCGTTTTCTCAATCTGACAATAATTCCGTTGTGGGGTCCACCAATGATTGTGCCGTTGTACGAATATTCCCTATTAAAACGAATATTCTCCGACCAATCGAATATTATATAACAACTTTCGTACTTTGTAAAATTTATAAATATTACCCACAACTATAACATTATATCAATTTCACTCCATAATATTCAAAAATAATATTTATAGAAAATTCATCTTTATTCAAAAAGTTGGGGTTTTACATAGAATCATTATGTGAAGCATAAGAGAGATTCAAAGACTCATTGAGAAAATACCCACACCATGGGATTCTTAAATGGCTTTAAATGTAGATTTTTTATAACGGATTATTCAGCTTAGTGAGATCGAGTATAAATATTGCAACGGGTGGGGCTATTATGGCCAAGGACTGTGATGAGGGGTATCAGTTACTTGAAACCATGGCAGCTAAAAATTATCATTGGTCAACAGCAAGAACGACTCAGCCAAGGGCAGTCGGGGTTTATGAAGTTAATGTGATGACAGCGTTATCAGCTCAAGTGGCAGCTCAGATTTCTGCTCTTACAAAGAAGATAGATGCACTTGGGGTACAACATGTTCAAAAAGTGGAAATAATTTGTGAAATATGTGTGAGTAACCACTCAAGTGATTAATGCGCAATAAATCCTGAGTCTATCCGGTTTGTTTCTAATTATAATAGGCAGCAGGGCAATTATTCAAACAACTATAATCCAGGAATGTGAAACCACTCGAATTTTCTTGGAGTCATAATCAGTCATAGGCTCAAGCACAAGCTTCAAGGCAATCATATCCACCTAGATTTCAGCCTCATCAATAATCACAACAACACCCACAACCTTAACAACCTGATAATTTATCCCAGATAGAAGAATTGTTAGCAAAATTGGCAACTCAATTTGAAGCAATAACTAAAAACCAATCAGCTATAATAAATAATCTTGAGAGCCAAATTGGGCAGATAGCTAGTGCTTTGAATAATAGACCTCAAGGTTCTTTTTGACGCCCCCAAAATAGGTTTACACAACCCATGTTGAGTCGCCAAATACATGGTACATAATCCAAATTAAAACTTCCTATATACAACTATTAATTGTCGTGTAAAATATGATAAAATATAAGATGTGAGTTTCAATACAAATATTGTCTCGTAGATAATATCCAAACTCAAATAAAGTCCTCATTACAATTATTATCACACTATTTTATAAAATAGTGAGGACTAATATAGTAACCATCTTGGACCATCACTCCATTCCCGACTAGTCCCAGCTATATTCTCATTTCCTAAAGAGAATAATGAAAGGAAAGGGCGAGCTCAACTAGACCAGTAAAGAATATTATGACTAATATAATGTAGAACAAATTATCATTAGTCTTCAACAAGAAAAAAATCTAATAGAATACAATAGTCAACAAGTTTTAGATCAACAACTGCAACGGAAATAACAATTCATTAGAAGAGTTAAGTAGATCATGATGTCTACTATCTTCTATGATTTAAAAGTCCATCATCAATATTTTATCCCTGTAACACCAATCAATAATTATTTTTAATCAACGAATTATCTATGCACTACGGGCCAAAAATAATCATTTATATCATCAGTGGTCATGATCATGCCAAACACCTGTCCATCTATGCACTACGGGCCAAAGAGGACTTTCACCACAAACCTTTATCTGCAACATTAAAGGTCATGATTATACCAATACATAATTCCTGGTCATAAGCATACCAATCAACAGTCCATCTTTGCACTACGGGACAAAGATGACTTTCACCACATGAGGATGATGACAATGATATAAAAAATGAATCAAATGAGATCAAGGATAAATATTAAAAATTTATAATTTAATTTATCCAGAGTTCAAGAATGTCCAAATTGTCAATATGATCTCGAATTGTGGAGTAAAATTCAAGAATGATATTTAAGATTCATATTTCAAAAATAATATGGATGAAAGAAAATTAAACTTTATCGTGAATAATACTCTGGTGTGAATAGTATCCTGGATGAATAGTACTTGTGATGCCCCCAAAATAGGTATACATCACTCATCTTGAGTCGCCAAATACATGGTACAAAATTCAAATACAACTTAATTATACAACAGTCGTGTAAAATATGACAAAATATAATCTAAGAGTTTTAATAAGAATATTGTCAACTAGACAATATCCACACTCAATGGAGTCCTCATTACATTTATTGTCACACTATTTAGCAGAATAGTGAGGACTACTAAAGCTATCATCTGGACCGTCACTCCATTCCTCGACTAGTCCCGGCTACGTTTTCATTTCCTGAAGAGAACAGTGAAAGAAAGGGTGAGATCAACTAGCCCAGTAAGAAATATTATGACTAAGTTAATGTAGAATAAATTAGCATTAGCCTTCAATTAAATATAATAAACATCAAGTTTAACTGCAGCGGAACAAGCAATCTATTAGAAGAGTCAAGTAGAGAATAATATCTACTATCTTCTATGATTTAAAAGTTTTTTCATCACTTTTATCTCTAAGACTCAGCTTAATAAATAAATCACATCATCCATGCACTACGGCCAAGGATATTCATTAGTATCATGACCACAAATTATCCATGCACTACGGGCTAAGGATATTTGTGTATTCATCAATGGTCATGATCATGCCAACAACTGTCCATCAATGCATTACGGCCAATGAGGACTTTTACCACATCATTTGTAACATTACGGTCATGATTATACCGAATAATCCCTGGTCATAATCACACCAAGTCCATCTATGCACTACAGGCCACAGATGACTTTCAACATATTATAAACATGAGGACGATGACAATGATATAAGAATTCAATAAAACAAGTTCAAGATAAATTTGTAAAGATTTATAATTTAATTTATCCAGAAATCAATAACGTCCAAATTGTCAACATGATACGGCTTTGTGGAGTAAAATTCAAAAATGCTCAGAAGAATATTTCTATAAAAAGATACTGGATAAAATGCAAATATCAAGGATATCCCACTAATTTCATGGAGTATAGAAGCCAAAACATTAATCAGCTGAGTATAATAGAATATATGAAACCGCAAATGGATTTTTGCCGCCATGCAGTAATCCACGTAGACATATTATTCCAACAGAATAATAAAGAATGGAATAACAGAAGAATTGACCAGGCGTGCGTAATCCGCACAGACAGGTTATTCCAATAGAATAATAAAGAATGGAACCAGGTCATGTGTAATCCACACAGACAGGACGTTCCAACAGAATAATAAAGAATGGAATCAGGTCATGCGTAATTCGCACAGACTTGATGTTCCAATAGAATAATAAATAATGGAACTAGGTCATGCATAATCAGCACAGACAGGATGTTCCAACAGAATAATAAAGAATGGAATAACAGAAGAATTTCACCATGTATGCGGTACTTCGCATAGATATGTTATTCCCATATAATAACAAATAATGGAATAACAACCGTTACGAGTATTGAAAGATAATAACTCTCTTCATGAATACGAAAGAATAATACCCCTTACCTTAGAAAAACTAGATACCGGAATAGTGAGGTAGCAGACTTCTCTTCTTCTTTCTCTTTATAATTTCTCTCTATAATAATTGCTCTAAAGCTTTTGTGAATTGGTGAGAAATGAAGGAAGAATGAACTTCTATTTATAGGAAAATATAGTTTCGATAATTGCACATTTTGTGGCTTGAAATATTACAGTATAATACCTTCCTCTTTTTCTTTATTTTTAATTTAGTCCTACAAATATTATCAAATTTGCACCACCTCCCCTAATAGTAAATAATGTGAATTAATAGTTCATTCATGTGACTCAATAGTATAATTATGTGAAAAAACTAATTACAGTATAGTACTGACACCCCCAAATCTGAGTACTTCGATTCCATGGGATTTGGTGTTCATTGTACAAATATCATCTATCTATCTACCCATAATAAATGCAAGCCATGCAATAGATAGAAAAAAAATCTTCCCCTTAAGGGTTACAACATCCGAATAATAATAATACAATCCCATGTTAAACTAACCTTAAACATCTGTGCGAAATCATAAACAATTAAGTCTTAAACAACATCATTAACTCAACTCTTAAAAAAAATACATCATCACATAGACAACAAGTCTTCGTCACTTGCTAACTTTGCCATTGCCCTTACTAGTGGAAGGTTCATCATTTCTTTAGTTCTTAACTACAATGTTATTATTAATAAAGAGTGAGCACTAATTCCCACAAGTATAATAATGAAATAACAGTATAATAACATACGAGTAAATAAAAGACATATGAATAAAAGCTCTACTTTTGAATCAAGAATGAATAAAAAGAAACAAAAGAATTCTGAGGGTCATAAGACCTTGAACTATGTCCTAGGTTATCAAGGGTTATACTTGAAACCTTTAACAGTCATAAGACTATGGACCTTTCTACTCGTACTTAGGGGGATCAGCCCTTCGTACCATACTGTGCACAATATCTTAACGCTAACGCATAAGTAAATCCCTTTACAGGGTTGTTCATCTCAGTTTGACATTCGAATCCGCACCAAAGGAAGTTTGGTTTGGATAATTCAATAATGGTTCTAAAATTTAGAACGTTCATCAACTAAGGACTAGTTGAATCAATAAAGTTCACTAATCTAATAAGGTTCAACAATAATGATATTCGATTTGAATAATAATCCCAAAAAGTATACAATAGGACAATTATTGTGACGCCCCCAAATCCGGGTTACCTGACCCCCGAGTTTGGTGCTCACGATCCACAATATAATAACATCTAACTACCCATTTATTAATTATAATAAACTTACATATCATTAGTTATTAAGTTAACAACATCATCCCAGGTCAACTAACCTTAACATTACAAACTTTACCCTTTCGATAAACAAAAAGGGTTTACAAAATAACATATTAAATATGCTTAATATAAAACTACTCTAGCACTATGCCTTTGCCTTTATTCCGCTTAACCCCGCTGGCCTCATCGTTCCTAAATGAAATATTTTATTTAGCAAGGGTGAGCAACAAGTTTGCCCCGCAAGTTAAAATATACAATAAATGATATATGAATCAGAAATAGAAGAGTCTAGATTGTATAGAGCTTCAACAATTATCAAACGATTTCGAGATAACGAAATAATAATTCAATCTGAATAATAACTTTCTACTATTTTATTCGATATGAAAGAGTATAATTCTTTCAAAGATTAAATAATATTCAATTGAATTAACAATACTGCAACAATATTCAATAATGTGGGATATACCCAGATTTCATGCTGAGTGATCACAGAGGATCATGAACTAATAGAAGATTCATTTAGTTATTAAAACTAAATTACCACAAGAATATAAATTAGTTATCAAAACTAAACTATACTCTTCTGCAAGTACCTGGAGTGGCCAACTCCTTTGTACCCTATATTATGCATAATACTCAATAATAGTGCACAGGTCGATTTACGACATTAAAATTTGTTCATCTCAGTCTTACTTCACGAGTCCGTACCACAACAATATGGTTTGGATTACTTTCAAAGAAATACTAGGATTTCAATAATTAATAACAATGTTAATCTAGTCGAAATCAATGGCATAGATCTTCCAATAACATTTCAGTTCATAATGAATAGAACCTTTCATGCTTTAACAAATATTAGTCTCACATAAACAATTAGTTGAGACATAATTTATAAATAGTTCAAATAATAGAACATGATTCGATTGCACTACGTGGGAATTACAATAATCATTATAGATGTGAATAACTATCAAAAATTATTCACTACCATGCTTGAAAAACAATAACTCAAGTTGAGTTAGAAAACTTGCCTTTCGCGTTGATTACTGCTACACAATATAATTAACTGCGCTTGTAAGACCTATAATCAATAATGTCGGTCTCACAATTAGTACAATAATTCACAACACACATCACTGTAATTTACAGTTAAACCTTCTCCTAAACACATTAGCACATAATCACAACAGTGTTTATAACCTATATAAACACTTAACAAGTCTAACTATTTCGGTCTGTTTGGACTTCGGTCCGTTCTCGGTATTCTGGTCACCCTATCTGACAATTAACACAGTTATCTGTCTATTACACTTGGTCTCTAAGCTTCAATATTAATTCAGATAAGTCAATTATCAATAATAATATTTTTCGGAAGCCTTTAATAATTATCAAGCAATTATTATAATTTATAATAATTTTCAAATATCAGAAACATTTTAAATTATTTAATTATCAATTAATCATGTCATTATTAATATTTAATAATATCCAAATATTAATAACATACTTGTCAAAATATTAAAGTTATTATTAATAACTTAAAATATTTTTAAATCAACAATATTCCACTTAAATGATTTTTAAAGTATTTAAAATCATTTTTAAATCATCATCATTAATATATAAATATTAATGAAATTATTATCTAAATATTAAAAGTCATTAAATATAACATAAAATATTTTTAAATAATTTTTCTCATTTTTAAATGATTTTTAAATCAATAAAACCATTTTTAATTCATTTATTTAATATAACTATTAAATAAATCTATCATCATTAATATTAATTTATTAATGAGAATTCTCCAAAAATATTGAAAATTATATTTTATAATTTAAAATATTTTATAACACTTTATTCTCAATTAAAATGATTTTTAAATCATTAAAATCATTTTTATCTTATTTATTTAATTTAATAATCAAATAAATCTAATATCATTAATATTAAATTATTAATGAAAATTCTCGAAAAATATTAAAAGTTACATTTTATATCTCAAAATATTTTTAAATATTTTTTTCTTATTTAAAATAATTTTTCATAATATTAAATCATTTTTCTCTAATTTATTTAATATACTAATTAAATACTTTTAATATTTAAATAATTATAAATATTAAAGAAAAATATTCTAATTGGTCAAAAATTATTTTTCATAATTTAAAATAATTTTTAAAACTATTTTTGGTAATTTTTATAATTTATTTTCTATTTTTAATTAATTATCAAAAAAATTAGAAAATAAATAAATTAATCCGTCGCTAATGGCCTATAGCGACACATTCTGTCGCTATAGGTGTTCTTGGCCTCAAGAACACTGACAAGGTCAGTGTTCATGGTGCATGCTTTGACCGGCCTTAATGTTCTGTTCTTGCATGATCTGTTCGATCTAAGACTTTGGTCTTGTATTAGGTTTACAACACTACAATTATCCATCAAAAACTCGTTCATATAGCAATAGATCATGATGTTATAGCCATCCAAACTAGCTGTCAGACAGCTCCTGTGTTTTCTGGGCTTAAACAGTTTCGAGTGCCTACTTTGGTGCTCGATTATATATAGGTTCTGATCTTGTTCCATGTGGTTTGATGGTTCAAACATGAAGTAAGTATGTCATAGAACATTCTCAAAGCAACATTTTAGTTTAACATAAACAGATTCATAAGATAGGACTCAGTCAAAGCTTGTCAGAAAAACGTGTTCTTCATTTTTCTGGAAATTCCAGAAAATGACTTTGTGTTCAGACGTGCATCTTTGACCATCTATTTCGTACAACGGATTTGTTGTTTAAGAAATATAAAGGCATGGATTTAAAGTCCATCTAGCAAGCTACAACATGTAATCAACAACATCAACAAACAACAAATATTCTGACAGATCTGGACGTCGTAAAAACCTGTCAGACGCTGATTTAATAGTTCTGGGTTACCCAGATTTACAGCTGGTCAACGTCGGTCAACCGACTTTGACCGTGAATAAAATGAAATCTAGACATCATTTAGCTATACTACCACCTGCAGATTAAAGACCATATACCAGGCTACAAAGTAAAGCTTTAAAACAACAAAAACAACAAACGAGCAACGATCTGTGGCGCTTGACATTAGCTTGTCAGACCACAGATTTTGTTCTTGGAAAGTTTTTGAAAAACATAATTTTTACCCTCTTTGATGCTATGGATCCATCATGGATCATCATATAACAACTAAAAACATCTTATAACATACGATTAAACACTAAAACACACAATTTTCTTAAGCAACAAAGATTAAAATAAAGAATTTGATTTATACCTTAAGCTTCCAATTCTTGATCTTAATCCTTCAATCTGTTATTGATTGACCTAAGGCTGATTAAAATGACTGAAACACTTCTAATTTTCGTAGGTTTAGTGTGAGAGGAAGTTGGTGAGAGCTTGGGAGAAAATGACCAACATTTATGTGATTTTCTCTCTCTAATTCTCTTAAATAATCTCTAGATGCAATGAATACATGATGTGATGTCAAATGGAGCTGAATTGGCTGAGATTTTTGTCACATAAGTCAATATGTTAGGTTACCTACTAAAGATATAGTCACTTTTGCAAGTTAGCTAATTAAAGAAATCAAAAAGGGTATTTTGGTCATTATCTAATTATTTTAATGGCATTCTTGGAATTTACACAAACCCTTAGGGTTTAGGGTTTGGGTTAGGGTTTAAGGTTTGAACCCTTTAGGTTTAAAAATTCTAATTCCCATAAATTTCAAATTTAGGGTTTATAAATTAGAAAATAAAATTTCTAAAAATGCAATTAGGATTTCTAAATAGAAAATTAATATACAAAAATATAATTAGAGCTTTCTAATCATATTTAAGTTTAATGAACTCATTAGGTTTGCCAAATAGAATTTGCGTTCCTAATTTAGGGTTTATAATTCTCAATTTTGAAATTAGGGTTTCTAACAGCATATTAGGGTTTTTATATATGAGATTAGGGTTTCTAATCCCTTATTAGGGTTTACAAAATTAAAACCCAATCCAGTCAATCAACGGTCATTAAATTCGTACAGTATAAAAACATATTCAACATTATAATTATTTTAATTGTATTTTCTATCGAATCCTTATCCGAACTTAGGGTTAGGGTTTTCAAAAACTGCTAAACACAACTCTACTCTAATTTTATCACTCAATACACATATTGACATTACTCGAGACTCGTATCACAGATACACCGTGCAATATTAACAGTCAATGTCAATATTAAATAATTATAATAAAAAAATTATTCATAAATTTTGGATTATTCAAAATCCCGGGTTATTACATTCACCCCTCCTTAAAAAGGATTCCGTCCTCGGAATCACCGCTTTCTTATTTTCTACAATCTTTTAAAGTTGTATCATCAATTCATTTTTATCACCACAATATTAATTTGTGCCTTATATTCTCACCCGGGAGTTAAGTCTATATAAGAAAATAATTCACTGCAATATCTAACTAAGATTACTCGCGAAATTTTTATTTGAACAAAATCGTTACCTGTGGCCACTTCCTGAACAGCTACTGCATCTTGAGCCGTAATATTGAATGTACGAGCTGTCGGCCTTCTTGGCTGAGCTGGTCCTTTGATGGCCAGTGTTCCACTGCTGTTTCCTTTATTGTTGCTACCTCTTTCTACATTCTTCTTTGGACAGTTACGAATTTGATGTTCTAGCGATCCGCATAAAAAACAACCTGATATCCTTTTTGGACTTGGACAATTTGGAGAAATATGTCCCTCTTGTCCACAGTTAAAACACACTCCTTTTCCCTTTAAACATTCTCCGGGATGCTTTTTACCGCATTTGGCACATGGCTCACCTCTCTTTCTATTATCTCCTGACTTATCTCCAGATTCATTATTGTTCTTCCACTTACGCTTAGTAGAATTACTTCCTCCACTGCTACCTCCTTCATTCATTTTCTTATTCTTTTCTTGATGATACTTTGACACAACTTCACTTCCTCCTTCGGCGATGATTGCTTTTTCCAACAGAGTCGCAAATGTCTTAATCTGCAGCACAGCTACCTTGCTATATATCGTGGGCTTCAGTCCATTTTCGAACCTTCGCGCCTTTCGCACCTCAGTGTCCACCTGATGTGGAGCAAATCTCGCAAGTTCGTTAAATTTGGCGGCGTATTCTACAACCGACATATTCTCCTGCTTTAACTCCAAAAAGTTAACTTCCATTCTTGCTTGCATACTTTCTGAGAAATAATTTTTGAAAAATAATTCCTTAAACCTTGTCCAGGTTACTACTGCTGTACCGGCTCTCGCCTAATTTGTCTCCCACCAATAATTTGCTTCTCCCTTCATCAAATATGTTGCAAACGCAGTCTTTTGCTCTTCCACCACACGCGCAATCACGAACGCTTTCTCCACTTCCTTTACCCAAGTTTGGGCTTCAATCGGATCTGTGGTCCCTTTGAATTTAGGCGGTCCTACCGCTTTAAAATCTTTAAAGTTTGCCAATCTTTCATTTGGTTGATTTCTCGCTCGTCCTCTTGCAGCTGGAGCTCTATTCTCCATAGCTTCGGCTATCATATTTGCAAAGTTTTGCATTAGGTCAGCTTGACCTCCTTCATTATTTACCGACTGCTCTTCCCTTTGATTTCGATTCTGTCGTCTAGGCGGCATGATCTAAAAAAAATCTTATATTAATTCTCATTCTTCACCAATTCTTAATACAATAAGCATTCAACACATATCCCTCATATAACCGCGTATTTTTCAAATAACACATAGTACATTTAGTACTTCACACATAGTACTATTCCTAGTTCGTCAAACTTACCACACTTATGTGTTCAGAAACTTGCCACAATTATATGAGTGTATAAACTTATCCTAGTCAGACCTTTGGTGTCCATTCGCTGAGGTGTTCAAAACAGTTCGCATAATTATGAGTCATGAACTTACCATAAGTATTAGTTTTAAGAACTTACAAAGTAATCTTAATCTTATATTCATATAGAAAAGAAAGATTTCATTCATACAAACATATCATTTCATTTATATTCATACAAATAATACATAGTACTTTTCAGTACACTGCACATACAACTACAAACGGGTACTATCCCTTTGTGACAAAAGTCGGAATTTATTACTACAACTTTACACAAAAGTTGAGACATACAAAAGTTATATCCTATTCTTACCAAAACGAATATTATACTCCAAAAGATTATACTCCTCACACTTAATCCTTCTTCTTTTTAGGACAATTCTTAACCTAATAACTCGTTCCACCACATGCAAAACATCCTCCTTTCTTTGGTTTAGGACAATTTGGTGACAGATGTCCTTTCTGGCCACAATTGTAACACACATTCTTACCCCACATACACTCTCCCAAATGATTATTTCCACACTTGCCACATGCTTGTTTCTTTTTTGAATGTGAATTCTCTGTGTTGTTGTCACTGTCGTAGTTCTTTTTCCTTTTATTAGCCTTCTTTTTCTCGCTTATATCTTTAGATGATACATTATACTTAACCATCATTCTATCGACTTGTGCCTTCAGATTATTTCGTTCTTCTGTCATTTCGCGTAATGCTCTTTCTGTCATCCATAATTCCTCAAGAAGAAGTACTTTAGTCCTTGAGTCTTGAACTTCTGCAGATGCTTGACCTTCTTCGATTGCTACTTTGCATTCTTCCCCATCCTTGATCTTTATTTCTGGTTCCACCTTGGTTTCTTTGGAATATACTTCTTCCTCTTCATCCAGGTCCATCTCGGGGTATTCGTCATGATCACTTGCTGGATTTATCGCAGGTTCATCTCTTAAAACTTCCTCAACTAAATCACTCTGAGTTGGCACCTCAACTAGTAGCGTTGGTGCAATAGCCGCTGGCATCTCCATACTCATCTTATCTTCTCCCGACATCCTACAATCAGTTTAAACAACTTGATTAGTACTTCACCAGTACAAACTTCTCTCACTATGTGTCTACATTTATCACTATCATTGCACTTCAGCAATCTCTCACTTAGTACTCTAAATGAGTATTCTATATCTCGCTCATGGTTATAATCCTAGGGTTTTCCCCACCCCACTTAAGGTTTATAACCTACAGCTTTGATACCAACTTGTGACGTCCCCAAATCCGGGTTACCTGACCCCAGAGTTTGGTGCTCACGATCCACTATATAATAAAATCTAACTACCCATTCATTAATTATAATAAACTTATATATCATTAGTTATTAAGTTAACACCATCATCCCAGGTCAACTAACCTTAACATTACAAACTTTACCCTTTCGATAAACAAAAAGGGTTTACAAAACAACATATTAAATATGCTTAATATAAAACTACTCCAGCACTATGCCTTTGCCTTTATTCCGCTTAGCCCCGTTGGCCTCATCATTCCTAGCTGAAATATTTTATTTAGCAAGGGTGAACAACAAGTTTGCCCCGCAAGTTAACATATACAATAAATGATATATGAATTAGAAATAGAAGAGTCTAGATTGTATAGAGCTTCAACAATTATCAAACGATTTCGAGATAACAAAATAATAATTCAATCTGAATAATAACTTTCTACTATTTTATTCGATATGAAAGAGTATAATTCTTTCAAAGATTAAATAATATTCAATTGAATTAACAATACTGCAACAATATTCAATAATGTGGGATATACCCAGATTTCATGCTGAGTGATCACAGAGGATCATGAACTAATAGAGGATTAATTTATTTATTAAAACTAAATTACCACAAGAATATAAATTAGTTATCAAAACTAAACTATACTCTTCTGCAAGCACCTGGAGTGGCCAACTCCTTTGTACCCTATATTATGCATAATACTCAATAATAGTGCACAGGTCGATTTACGACATTAAAATTTGTTCATCTCAGTCTTACTTCACGAGTCCGTACCACAACAATATGGTTTTGATTACTTTCAAAGAAATACTAGGATTTCAATAATTAATAACAATGTTAATCTAGCCGAAATCAATGGCATAGATCTTCCAATAACATTTCAGTTCATAATGAATAGAACCTTTCATGCTTTAACAAATATTAGTCTCGCATAAACAATTAGTTGAGACATAATTTATAATTAGTTCAAATAATAGAACATGATTCGATTGCACTACGTGCGAATTACAACAATCATTATAGATGTGAATAACTATCAACAATTATTCACTACCATGCTTGAAAAACGATAACTCAAGTTGAGTTAGAAAACTTGCCTTTCGCGTTGATTACTGCTACACAATATAATTAACTGTGCTAGTAAGACCTATAATCAATAATGCCAGTCTCAGAATTAGTACAATAATTCACAACACACATCACTGTAATTTACAGTTAAACTTTCTCCTAAACACATTAGCACATAATCACAACAGTGTTTATAACCTATATAAACACTTAACAAGTCTAACTATTTCGGTCTTGTTGGACTTCGGTCCGTTCTCGGTGTTCTGGTCACCCTATCTGACAATTAACACAGTTATCTGTCTATTACACTTGGTCTCTAAGCTTCAATATTAATTCAGATAAGTCAATTATCAATAATAATATTTTTCGGAAGCTTTTAATAATTATCAAGCAATTATTATAATTTATAATAATTTTCCAAATATCAGAAACATTTTAAATGATTTAATTATCCATTAATCATGTCATTATTAATATTTAATAATATCCAAATATTAATAACATACTTGTCAAAATATTAAAGTTATTATTAATAACTTAAAATATTTTTAAATCAACAATATTCCACTTAAATGATTTTAAAGTATTTAAAATCATTTTTAAAGCATCATCATTAATATATAAATATTAATGAAATTACTATCTAAATATTAAAAGTCATTAAATATAACATAAATATTTTTAAATCATTTTTCTCATTTTTAAATGATTTTTAAATCAATAAAACCATTTTTAATTGATTTATTTAATATAACTATTAAATAAATATAGCATCATTAATATTAATTTATTAATGAGAATTCTCCAAAAATATTGAAAATTATATTTTTTAATTTAAAATATTTTCTAACACTTTATTCTCAATTAAAATGATTTTTAAATCATTAAAATCATTTTTATCTTATTTATTTAATTTAATAATCAAATAAATCTAATATCATTAATATTAAATTATTAATGAAAATTCTCGAAAAATATTAAAAGTTACATTTTATATCTCAAAATAATTTTAAATATATTTTTCTTATTTAAAATGATTTTTCATAATATTAAATCATTTTTCTCTAATTTATTTAATATACTAATTAAATACTTTTAATATTTAAATAATTATAAATATTAAAGAAAAATATTCTAATTGGTCAAAAATTATTTTTCACAATTTAAAATAATTTTTAAAACTATTTTTGGTAATTTTTATAATTTATTTTTTATTTTTAATTAATTACCAAAAAAATTAGAAAATAAATAAATTAATCCGTCACTAATGGCCTATAGCGACACATTCTGTCGCTATAGGTGTTCTTGGCCTCAAGAACACTGACAAGGTCATTGTTCATGGTGCATGTTTGACCGACCTTAATGTTTTGTTCTTGAATGATCTGTTCGATCTAAGACTTTGGTCTTGTATTAGGTTTACAACACTACAATTATCCATCAAAAACTCGTTCATATAACAATAGATCATGATGTTATAGCCATCCAAACTAGTTGTCGGACAGCTCCTGTGTTTTCTGGGCTTAAACAGTTTCGAGTACCTACTTTGGTGCTCGATTATATATAGGTTCTGATCTTGTTCCATGTGGTTTGATGGTTCAAACATGAAGTAAGTATGTCATAGAACATTCTCAAAGCAACATTTTAGTTTAACATAAACAGATTCATAAGATAGGACTCAGTCAAAGCTTGTCAGAAAAACGTGTTCTTCATTTTTCTGGAAATTCCAGAAAATGACTTTGTGTTCAGACGTGCATCTTTGACCATCTATTTCGTACAACGGATTTGTTGTTTAAGAAATATAAAGGCATGGATTTAAAGTCCATCTAGCAAGCTACAACATGTAATCAACAACATCAACAAACAACAAATATTCTGACAGATCTGGACGTCGTAAAAACCTGTCAGACGCTGATTTAATAGTTCTGGGTTACCCAGATTTATAGCTGGTCAACGTCGGTCAACCGACTTTGACCGTGAATAAAATGAAATCTAGACATCATTTAGCTATACTACCACCTGCAGATTAAAGACCATATACCAGGCTACAAAGTAAAGCTTTAAAACAACAAAAACAACAAACGAGCAACGATCTGTGTCGCCTGACATTAGCTTGTCAGACCACAGATTTTGTTCTTGGAAAGTTTTTGAAAAACATAATTTTTACCCTCTTTGATGCTATGGATCCATCATGGATCATCATATAACAACTAAAAACATCTTATAACATAAAATTAAACACTAAAACACACAATTTTCTTAAGCAACAAAGATTAAAATAAAGAATTTGATTTATACCTTAAGCTTCCAATTCTTGATCTTAATCCTTCAATCTGTTATTGATTGACCTAAGGCTGATTAAAATGACTGAAACACTTCTAATTTTCGTAGGTTTAGTGTGAGAGGGAGTTGGTGAGAGCTTGGGAGAAAATG
This sequence comes from Panax japonicus, assembly GCA_020205505.1. NCBI lineage: Eukaryota > Viridiplantae > Streptophyta > Magnoliopsida > Apiales > Araliaceae > Panax > Panax japonicus. The sequence goes on along the minus strand of CM035101.1, from coordinate 49,739,704 downwards.
ACCAACATTTATGTGATTTTCACTCTCTAATTCTCTTAAATAATCTCTAGGTGCAATGAATACATGATGTGCTGTCAAATGGAGCTGAATTGGCTAAGATTTTTGTCACATAAGTCAATATGTTTGGTTACCTACTAAAGATATAGCCACTTTTGCAAGTTAGCTAATTAAAGAAACCAAAAAGGGTATTTTGGTCATTGTCTAATTATTTTAATGGCATTCTTGGAATTAACACAAACCCTTAGGGTTTAGGGTTTGGGTTAGGGTTTAGGGTTTGAACCCTTTAGGTTTAAAAATTTTAATTCCCATAAATTTCAAATTTAGGGTTTATAAATTAGAAAATAAAATTTCTAAAAATGCAAATAGAATTTCTAAATAGAAAATTAATATACAAAAATATAATTAGAGCTTTCTAATCATATTTAAGTTTAATGAACTCATTAGGTTTGCCAAATAGAATTTGGTTTTTCTAATTTAGGGTTTATAATTCCCAGTTTTGAAATTAGGGTTTCTAACAGCACATTAGGGTTTTTATATATAAGATTAGGGTTTTTAATCCCTTATTAGCGTTTACAAAATTTAAACCCAATCCAGTCAATCAACTGTCATTAAATCTGTACAGTACAAACACATATTCAACAATATAATTATTTTAATTGTATTTTCTATCGAATCCTTATCCGAACTTAGGGTTAGGGTTTTCAAAAACTGCTAAACACAACTCTACTCTAATTTTATCAGTCAATACACATATTGACAATTACTCGAGACTAGTATCACAGATACACCGTGCAATATTAACAGTCAATGTCAATATTAAAAAATAATAATAAAAAATTATTCGTAAATTTTGGATTATTCAAAATCCCGGGTTATTACAATTATTGTATAACTGAATAATGCTTTGAAAAGATAATCAATAAATCTTTAATATAACATTTCAACTTGAATAATAGTAATGATAATTTACTCGAGCTAAATAATAAACTTGAACAATAATGACAAGTAAGGTTATGAAACTTGCCTCTTGCGTAGATTACACTTTAACTAAGCACGTTCTTTGAATTAAATCCTACATATCATTCACATTCACAATACCAGTTAATTATAACTTAACTAATCATCATAAACTCATTATTTTGTTTAATTTGAATATTGACTATACTTAGTCAGATTACCACTTTGTCACATAATTTACACATCATGAATAACAAGCTAATTATGTAATCCATAATTCAATCCACATGTAATTAGGTTATTTACATGTTAAACATCTATTTTAACATCACATTATACTTCTAACATGTTTATATGTTCATTACGTCAAGTTACTAACACATTGCTAGACTTAAACATTTTAAAAATTCCATCTCTGAACTTTCTGGAGAGTGGCGCTGCGGCGCCACGTTTATACTAGGTCTTGGCGCTGTGGAGCTGCGGCGCTGTGATGCGATGGCACTACAGCGCGGGTCTTAAGGCGCTGGACTGGCACTGCGGCACGGCGAACCAGAAACCGTTCTGCAATTCGCTAAAATTGCAGAACATAGCCAAAAAAATGACTTTAACAATACCCATATGTTAGAATTCATATATAATCATTACCCAACATTTATAAAGTTACTTTAACCATTTAAACACATAATTAACAGAATTAAAGCATGTAATTTCACTGACTTTGATGTTCTTGGAGGTTTTGAAAATAAAACATGAAAATTATCACTACGGATTCGTTATAACACCGAATCCGTTTATTTAAACTTTGGTCTCTTCGTATCAACATGCATAATAATATAAGGGTGTAAAATTTAGGGATAACATACGATTAACACATGAAGTATCACGTATAAGGCCATATGGCCAAAACCCAAACTCTGTAATATTGAAAAACATATATGACATGTATTTTAATGAAACAGATGCTATGGTTTTCAAATATATATATATATATATATATATATATATATATATATAATTAAATACGATTTGATAACATCTTAACCTATATATGCACATAAGCCTTACAATTTCTCATCATAGAGACTTTACAGAAAACTGTGAAAGTCATTTTTTTTATCAAAACTTGAATACGTGAAATATAGAATTTGGGAGGGAGAGATTACCCAGAGTATAATTTTGAAGGGTGAGTAAAGATAACAATTCCTTTTTCAGATACTACTTCAATCATAGAGTTTTCCTCCCACAATTTCTCTGAATTCTCTTTGACAATTCTTAACTTTCTCTCTGAATATATCTTAGACTTAGTAATAATGAAGGAATAAAGAGAAGATATCATAATAAATAAACTGGCGCATTGAGGTCAGTTACCCATCATGGGATAACTGCCTTCAACCTCTACTAGTGCCATGTTTGTCAAGCCTTAAAAGGCTTATTCTCATTTAATTTAATAAAGTTTTTATCATATAGTTTAAATCATGTCACACCCATTTGCACAATAAATCAAATATCTTATTTAATTTGTTTTAAATAAAATATAATAATTTCTTATAAATTCACATAGTCACATAAATAATTTTCTCATTAATAAATAATGTCAAATTATTAACTCTCTAATTAATAATTAAATTAATTAAAATAACAGCATGCTTAATTAAATATTTCATTTAATACAATAAGCTCACATAATGACATACTTCGATAATAAAAATTCTCCACATTAATTTAATAAATGTAACACATAATTAAATTAATCTACCACAACTGCATCAATTAATTATTTAATCTAATAATTAAATCATCGAAAATATTTATTTACTTCAATAAATATTAAGATTAAATTACAAAAATCTCGTTCGTCACATCTTTCCCCCCTTAAAAGGATTCTGTCCCCAGAACCACGACTCAATAAATTCAACCCGTTACATTCTCCCCCCTTACAAATATTCTGTCCCCAGAATCGTTTACACATAATTAAGTAAATAAATGAGGGTAATTCTTCATCATATTCTCTTCTAGTTCCCACATAGCTTCTTCAGCATTGTGGTTCCTCCAAATTACCTTAACAGAAGGTATAACTTTATTTTTGAGAACTTGTTCTTTTCGGTCGATAATTTGGACATGAATTTCTTCGTAAGATAAGTCTTTCTCAAAATGCAGGGGTTCATATTCAATTAAATCCTTGTAATCGGTTTTGTATGGTCGTAATACAGAAACATGGAAGACATTGTGGATATTCTCGAGTGCTGGAGGTAAGGCTACCTCGTACGCAACTTCTCCGATTCTTCTCAGTACTTCAAAGGGTCCAATGAATCTTGGGCTCAATTTTCCTTTCTTTTCAAACCAGATCTTCCCCTTCCAGGGAGAGACCTTCAAGAAAACATAACTACCTGATTCAAACTCGATATTTTTACGATGTGGATTAGCGTATTTCTTCTGTCGATCTTGAGCCGCTACCAGTCGTGCTCGGATCACTTTGACTATTTCTGTCGTCTGCTGTACTAATTCTGGCCCTAGTAATTGTCTTTCACCAACTTCATCCCAGTAAAGCAGAGTTCTGCACTTTCTGTCGTATAACGCTTCGTAAGGCAGCATACCTATACTAGCGTGGTAACTGTTGTTATAGCCGAACTCTACTAATGGTAGGTGATCATCCCAATTTCCTTTAAAGTCCATTACACAGGCTCTTAGCATATCTTCTAATATCTGAATCGTTCTCTCACTCTGTCCGTCTGTTTGAGGGTGGTAAGCTGTACTCACTCGTAATTGTGTACCCATGCATTCCTGAAGACGTTTCCAAAAATTTGATGTGAAACGCAAATCCCTATCTGAAACAATTGATACCAGAACTCCGTGCCTCCAAACAATCTCTTTTACGTATAGCCTCGCTAATTGATCTAAGTTGAATCTTATTTTGATCGGAAAGAAGTGTGCAGATTTCGTTAGTCGGTCAACGATAACCCATACTGCGTCGTAGCCTTTCTGAGTCGTCGGAAGGCCAACCACGAAGTCCATTGTAATATATTCCCATTTCCACTCTGGGATCTCTAACGGTTGTAGCAATCCACTCGGTCTCTGATGTTCCGCTTTCACTTTCTGACAGACCAGACACTTGGCAACACATTCTGCAACATCACGCTTCAAATTCAGCCACCAGAAATATTGTCTAAAATCTTGGTACATCTTGGTACTACCAGGGTGAATCGAATATCGTGAACTATGAGCCTCGATCAAAATATCTTCCTTAATCTCTGTGACTGCTGGTACCCAAATTCTACTCTTAAATCTCATTATTCCTTCCTTATCCATCTTAAATCTCATTTCGGTTCCTTCAAATATCTTCTTTGTCACCTTTTTGCATTCTTTGTCCTGAAGCTGAGCCTCCTTAACTTTATCCAGTAGGGTTGTACCAGATTGCATCTGAAATATTTTCTCATCAATCTCTATAGGATACTTCATTTCCAATTCCAGTTTCTCCATTTCTGCAATTAGCTCGTCCTGACCAGTCAACATCATTAACGTCTCCCGACCCTTTCTAATTAAGGCATCGGCAACAACATTTGCCTTACTCGGATGGTATAAAATCTCACAATCCTAGTCCTTAATTAACTCCAACCACCTTCTTTGACGCATATTCAAGTCCTTCTGCGTGAAAATATATTTCAGACTCTTGTGGTCCGTATATATTTCACACTTCTCCCCGTATAGATAGTGCCTCCAAATTTTCAAAGCAAAAACAACTGCAGCTAACTCCAAGTCGCGGGTCAGATATCTCTTCTCGTAATCTTTCAATTGTCGGGATGCATACGCAATGACTTTGCCGTTTTGCATCAGCACACAGCCAAGTCCTTTATGCGACGCATCACTATAGACAACAAAATTTCCTGTATCATCCAGAAGAGATAACACAGGTGTCGTACTCAACCTCTTCTTCAATTCTTGAAAGCTTTCCTCACACTTATCCGTCCAAACAAATTTCACAGCCTTTTGAGTTAAATTCGTTAGCAGAGTTGCGATTTTGGAAAAGTCTTGAATGAATCTTCTATAATATCATGCTAATCTGAGAAATCTTCTTACTTCCGACGGCGTTCTCGACTGATCCCAGTTAATCACGGCTTCGACTTTCGATGGATCTACCGAAATTCCATTTTTATCGATCACCTGCCCAAGAAATTGCACTCGTTCAATCCAAAATTCGCATTTTGAAAACTAGGCATACAACTTTTCCCTTCTCAATATTTCCAACGTTAATCTCAAATGCTCTTCATGTTCTTCTTTGGTTTTTGAATAAACCAAAATGTCATCTATAAATACCACTACGAACTTGTCCAAAAACAACTTGAACAATTCATTAGTCCCATAAATGTTGCAGGAGCATTCGTAAGACCAAACGACATTGCTAAAAATTCATAGTGACCATATCGCGTTCTCAACGCTGTCTTCGGTACATCCTCTGGCCTCACCTTCAGTTGATGATAACCGCTTCTCAAGTCTATCTTGGAAAAGTATCTCACTCCCTTCAATTGATCAAATAGGTAGTCGATCCTCGGTAGTGGATATCTGTTCTTAATAGTGACCTTATTTGTAAGACTCCAAATTTTATGAAATAAAAGTATTCAATTTTTCTTATAATTACTATTCAGTAAATGGTTAAATTGATAAAAGTTAAAGTTAAGGGTGATATATGAATTTTTTTTTCAAAATACGCAAGTGGTTATAAAATATTCATTGTTGGCGGGGAATATTCGTTTAGTCGTGGAATATTCTATCTGTCGGGGAATATTCGTACGACGGCGCAACCATTTGTGGGCCCCATAACTGAATAACTGTCGGATGAAGAAAATGACAAAATTGAGTTTTTATAAATAAATGGCGTAGTTGTTACCGTTAACACTGTTGGAATACCTGGTGGTTAAAATACAGTAATATGCGTGGTTGCACAGTAACACACGGTATTGCACAGTATTGTTGAATTATTGATTCTTACGTAAGAAGACACTACTCAATAATTGTTATAGTAATTACTGTTCAATAATTTATTTTATTGATTCAATAATTGTTGCGTTGATATTTTATATTATTGTTGTTTTAATAATTGTCACTGCACAGTATCTCCATTATCAGATCAATAATTCATATTATTTGAATAATATTATTAGATAACATTATTGGCAATGTCTAGAAAGTTCTGTCAAGGAGAGGTTTGGTCACCTAATTACGCGCCAGTAAGGAGAAATCCTTATCGGAAAGCCCCCACTTTCCTAGGAACTGTCCGGTTGTCATTATTGTGATTCTGTAATATTATTATGAATAATTAATTATTGATTTATATGATAAGGAAAATATTTATTTAATGTGGATATAAATGATGGATTTATTTATGTGGTTATAAATGAAGGAATTAATATTGAGGTGTTTTATTAGTATTTTGTCGGATTGGAAGTATTAAAAGATCAATCGGTGTTCTTACAACTTTATTGTGTGAGTTATAATATTTAATCCGGCCGTTGGATCGTTGTGATTTTTGGATATGTTATACATATATAAGTTGAGTATATGTCCACAAATTTTGAACCGTTAAAAATTAACGTATAATTTGTTATGAATTTTAAGAGGTGACTGATTCGAAAATTAGGTTTATAAAAGATTTTGGTGGAAAATTCTAGAAATGGGTGGGCCCCACTTTTGGTTGTTGGGAAAGATGACTGATTTTTGGTGGGTAGAATAGTAGCAGGTAAAGCCATCAGGTAGCAGGTCAAGTCTGTTTCGGCGTGCTAATATTTTCCTATAAATAGAGGGCTAAGTTATAATTGAAAATCACACCAGAATTCATAAGTTTTCTCTCTTTTTTTCTCTATATTATCGAGTGTATTTTGTGAGTATTTAGATACATGGTGAGTTTCTATTCATCAGTGCTAGTTTTCTTCAGCGTCATATCCAATATCCAGTCAGAAGTGATGCTCCTTTGAGATAAGGGATAGTAAGGGATTTTAAGGGTTGTTATGTTTTTCATGTTTCGTAACTTTTCAGACCTTCAAAAATTCTGGAAAATTTTGAAATGATATTTTGATGAGTTTTATTGATTGTGTCCAAAAATGATGATTTTTGGATGTATAGATTAAGAGTTATGAATTTTACGGGAAAAGACTATTTTAAAAGTAACCGCTTATAACTCCTTATGGTTAACTCCAAAATTGATAAAATTTTTATTGGGAGTACATCTATATAATATCAGTGTACTCTGTGAATTTTGGAATTTTTAGATAAAAGTACAATTTATGATAAATATCTAAATATTCGGCAGTTTTGGCCATATGAAAAATAGTAAATGAATTTTAAAAATTCCGAGAAAACTATATGTTCAATATGAGACTATATTCTGCTAAATCCCAAAAAAGAAAAATTGTTTACATTGATTTGGTATTTTTCATGAAAATGGACTAGTTATGAGTAAATGAATTAAACATGTTATGTGAAGTAAGAAAATTGGAAAATAAGATTTTATGGCTTGAGAATCCTATATAAGGTATATGCAGATTTTTGATGAGGGTTTTGGTTATTGGTGATGAAATCTCATGAGTTTGGCATTTTAGAATGATTAAATGCATTATTTAGTAAAGTGTAAATAATTAAAATAAATTGTTTATAAATTTTAAAAAATTTATTCTTTCAATATCATTATACCAAAATATTGGTATGGATTTTATTGTGGAATTTCTACCTTTTTGTGTCGGGGTTACTATTCATGAGTTACTATTCACGAGTTACTATTCATGAGTTACTATTCACGAGTTACTATTCACGACAAAATTGGTTTCTTTTTCTGACCAAATTATAGTTGATTTATGAATATTACTCTTGAAATTAAATCCATATTTTGATCATATTATTTTTATTATCATATATAACATTTTTATAACCCTGATGTTGAAATTCTCTCACTTGAGTGTAAAGACGGGTAGATTGTTGGTATGATCATGACTATGGGTTCTCTTTGGCCAGTAGTGCAAAGTTGAATTGTTGACTGGTATGATCATGACCATTGAATTTATAACTGAATATCTTTAGCTTAAGTGCAAAGGTGAATTAATCAACATGGTTATAATTATTTTTATATAATTCTGAATTGATTATATATTTCTTTGAGATATTAATATATTTGGCATGTAGTGCAAATATGAACTGTTGAGGAATATCTTTGGCCTGTAGTGCAAAGATGAATTGTTGATGAATATCTTTGGCCTGTAGTGCAAAGATGACCTGTTGATGAATATCTTTGGCATGTAGTGCAAAGATGATCTGTTGATGAATATCTTTAGCCCATAGTGCAAAGATAAAATTGTTAGTATGATGATAAACATGAACTGTGATTTGGTATAACCATGATCTTTGATGTTTCAGGTAAAGACATGATGAAAGTTATCTTCGTCCTGGGTACGAAGAGGAATTTAGAATCATAATTATGATTATGAGATATTCATATGATTGTGGAAAGCAATTGTTGATTGATGTTACAGGGATAAAACATTATTGGTGGATTTTTAACATGGAGAAGATAATAGACTTTATAGTCTATTTGACTCTTCTAATGGATTGCTCGTTCCGCTACAACTATGGTTGAAAAGTTTTATCATCTACCATATGTTCTAAATCTCTGATTTATTACTGATGAAGGCTATTGATAATTTAATTATCTTTAGTCATGATATTCTTTACTGGGCTAGTTGTGCTCACCCTTTTGCTTCATAATTCCTTTTCAGGTAATAAGAGTGTAGCTGGGTCGAGCGAGGGTAACGGGGAAATAGAACAGTGGTCTCTAGCTGTGGAAGTTCTCCCTAAGCAGTATAGAAAAGTTTTGTATACATCATTTAGTAGTTATATTTGGTGAATCAAATAGGGTGAGGCGAACCCAACGTTGGAAGGGTGTTTTGCCACTATCATACAAGATGTCTAATGACATACAACCTCGTGTCATCATAAGACAGGGATGTGCTCATCCACTTGCTGAGTATATTTACGTGCACTACCTATATAATCTTTGTGTTTGTTTGAAGTATAATTCTCAATTAGAGACAGTGGAGATAATGATATGTCAAGAGAAGACTCACCATTGGGAAGAATATGATAGTAATCTTCTCGTTTTTCTTTGGGGTCTATTGGGTCAACCAAGGATAATTCTGTGGCCATATGATATCTATCATAACCTAGAAGCATGGCCGGGATGTACGAAGGTTTCCTTGAGCACTTCCCAAAGATTCTAATTTCTAAAACACTTTTTGACTATACATTTATGTAAGGTGTTATTGTGAGGTGCTGTCCACGGTTGGGACATGAGTCACATTTGGTATATATTTGTATCCAAACTCACAGCATATGTGTTGTTGTATTTTGCACGACAATTGTTGTAATAAAGTTGTAGTTGTTTTCTGTACCATGTATTTGGCAACTCAGAATAGGTTGGATGGAATGGACCTATTTTGGGGTTATCGCATTATTCAGTTCTCTATAGTCAATACAGAGTCGCATCGATTCATCCTTCTTTTTTACAAACAACACCGGCGCTCCCCACGGCGATACACTCGGTTGAATGTACTTCTTGTCCAACAATTCTTATAGTTTTACCATTAATTCCTTCATCTCTACTGGTGCCATTCGGTATGGTGCCTTCGATATTGGAGCAGTTCCGGGCGCCAAATCGATCACGAAATCTACATCTCTATCTGGTGGAAGTCATGGTAAATCGTCTAGAAATACGTCGACGAAGTCCCTCACAATCGGTATTTCTTCTACCTTCGGATTCTCTTTTCGACTGTCGACTATGTAAGCTAAGTATCCTACACAGCCTCGTCTTAATAACTTCCTGGCCTGCATCATCATCAGATAACTCGCTTGTCTAGGTGATTTGCTACAATAAAACACAACCTTTGACGGAGTCATAAGGTTAATACGCTTCTTTTGGCAATCAATTACCGCCCCGTAATTGAATAACCAATCCATTCCCAAAATAACGTCAAATTCCCCAAGTTGAATAGGGATAAGATCTACGTTCATGATATTACCCTTAATATCCACTTTATAGTTCTTAAACACGTATTTAACAGGAATTATCTCTCTATTCGCAATTTCTATATTCATGGAATATTCCAACTCATCCATAAGCAAATCTAAACTATTAACAAGGTCTTCGGATATAAAGGAACAAGTAGCACCCGAATCAAATAAAACATAAGCATTAATTTCATTGATCGGAATGATACCTGACACCACATCACGAGATTGGATTGCATCCTTCACCATTATATTAAAAGTTTGGGCAGTCGGTCGGTTTGTTGCGGTTAGTTCAGTGATGGTTAAGGCATTTCCACTGTTATTTCCCTGGTTTCCTCCTGATCCTGACCCTCCCAATCCCTTCTTGGGACAATCTCTTGCCAGATGGTCCTTCAAACCACAAGTAAAACAAACACCCTTCTTTGGGTTTGGACAGTTTGGTGCTATGTGGCCTTCCTGACCACAATTGTAGCACACTCTTTTTCCTTTCATACAAACTCCCAGATGGGCTTTCCCGTAAGTCGGGCATGCTTCGATTCTTTTCTTCTGATTACCTTGCTGATTCCCCGATGATGAGTTGTCATTCCATCTTTTCTTCTGATTAAAATTTCCACCTCCTGTGCCACTTCCACTGACCTTGTTATTTCCTTCAACTTCACTCTTCTTCTTCTTTTGATCTTGATTGTACTTGGTCACCTCATCGCTTCCACCTTCAGCGAGGATGGCCTTTTCCAGTACTCTAGCAAACGTGTTTAGCTGAAACATTGATACCTTGCTGTACACCCAAGGCTTTAGTCCTTGTTCGAATCTTCTGGCTTTTCTTTCGTCCGTGTGTACTTGATATTGGGCAAACCTCGCTAACTCGTTGAATTTAGCCACGTAGTCAGGTACGCTCATGTTTCCTTGCTTCAGTTCAAGAAATTGAACTTCCATCTAATTCTGCGAACTAGTTGGGAAATATATTTCGAAAAACATTTCTTTAAATCTCTCCCACGTAATTACACCTTCACCTCCTCGCACTTTGTTTGCTTTCCACCAGTAGCTAGCCTCAGACTTCAACATAAACGTTGCAAAAGTGGTCTTCTGGTCTTCTCAAACCCAAGCAACGTCGAAAACCTTCTCCATTTCCATAACCCACGTTTGAGCCTCGATTGGGTTCATGGAACCTTTGAACTCTGGCGGTCCCACCGCCTTGAAGTCCTTAAACGTTGTGTTAGGTGGAGCTTGACGTTGATTATTCATTGCTCCAGTCAGTAAGTTAACTAACTGTTAAACGGGATTTGCATTGGCATTATTGTTATTATTGGTCGACTCTTCCTGAGCCGGTTGACGTTGTTGTCTTCTCCTTGGTGGCATTTTTCTGTTAAATAAACTCTTTATTAGAACTTTATTTATTTCTCTAAATAGTTAAGGTATTACTCAACAATTTAACATATCACTTAACACATCATCTCAAACAACTTGATATATTTGCATTCAAATCAAAGTTTTAACATTAAACGATAGCATAACTGCTATTTACATCAACTATCCTGGAATAAAGAATCCACAAGATTTAAAACATTCAAATATTCTTTCGTTCATAAACACGTTAGAATTTACATCTAAAAACTAATGAAGTTCTTTACATAATTAAATAAATCATATCACTGTCGATTAAGGTACTGATTAGCCTTGCTACACTCCTCTTCTAAGATGCGATGCATCGTCATGTGATGCATCGCCATGCGATCCATCATGTATAATGGTAGTCCTTCGAACTGGATTAGGTACCTCAAAACTCGATCTTGGGTCTCATTCATTGCCTTGTTAAGTGTAGAGTACGTTTCCCCAATCTTCGCTTTCTTTGCACGACTATCATCCTCTGCACGATCAGCTCGACGCGATTCTCTTACCCATCCAAGGATATTCATTAGTATCACGACCATAAATTATCCATGCACTACGGGCCAAGGATATCCGTGTATTCATCAATGGTCACGATCATGCCAACAACTGTCCATCAATGCAGTACGGCCAATAAGGACTTTTACCACATCATTTGTAACATTACGGTCATGATTATACTGAATAATCCCTGGTCATAATCACACCAAGTCCATCAATGCACTACAGGCCACAAATGACTTTCTATATATTATAAACATGAGGACGATGACAATGATATAAGAATTCAATATAATAAGTTCAAGATAAATTTGTAAAGATTTATAATTTAATTTATCAAGAAATCAATAACGTCCAAATTGTCAACATGATACTGTTTTGTGGAGTAAAATTAAAGAATGCTCAGAAGAATATTTCCATGAAAAGATACTGGATGAAACGTAAATATCAAGGATATTCCACTAATTTCATGGAGTATAGAAGCCAAAACATTAATAAACTGAGTATAATAGAATATATGAAACCGCAAATGGATTTTTGCCACCATGCGGTAATCCACGTAAGACAGATTATTCCAACATAATAATAAAGAATGGAATAACAGAAGAATTAACCAGGCATGCGTAATCCGCACAGACAGGTTATTCCAATAGAATAATAAAGAATGGAACCAGGTCATGCGTAATCCACACATATAGGACGTTCCAACAGAATAATAAAGAATGGAACCAGGTCATGCGTAATCCGCACAGACAGGATGTTCCAACAAAATAATAAATAATGGAACTAGGTCATGCGTAATCCGCATAGACAGGATGTTCCAACGAAATAATAAAGAATGGAATAACAGAAGAATTTCACCATGTATACGGTACTTCGCATAGACATGTTATTCCAACATAATAACAAAGAATTGAATAACAAACCTTACGAGTAGTGAAAGATAATAACTCTATTCATGAATGCGAAAGAATAATACCCCTTACCTTAGAAAAACTAGATACTGGAATAGTGAGGTAGCAGACTTCTCTTCTTCTTTCTCTTTATAATTTCTCTCTATAATAATTGCTCTAAAGCTTTTGTGAATTGGTGAGAAATGAAGGAAGAACGAGCTTCTATTTATAGAAAAATATAGTTTCGATAATTGCACGTTTTGGGGCTTGAAATATTACAGTATAATATCTTCCTCTTTTTCTTTATTTTTAATTTAGTCCTGCAAATATTATCAAATTTGAACAACCTCCCCTAATAGTAAATAATGTGAATTAATAGTTCATTCATGTGACTCAGTAGTATAATTATGTGAAAAAACTAATTACAGTATAGTACTGTGACACCCCCAAATCTGGGTACTTCGATTCCACTGGATTTGGTGTTCACTGTACAAATATCATCTATCTATCTACCCATAATAAATGCAAGCCATGCAATAGATAGAAAAAAAATCTTCCTCTTAAGGGTTACAACATCCGAATAATAATAATAATACAATCCAAGGTTAAACTAACCTTAAACATCTGTGCGGAATCATAAACAATTAAGTCTTAAATAACATCATTAACTCAAGTCTTAAACAAAATACATCATCACATAGACAACAAGTCTTCGTCACTTGCTAACTTTTCCCTTGCCCTTACTAGTGGAAGGTTCATCAATTCTTTCATTCTTAACAGTAATGTTATTATTAAGAAAGAGTGAGAACTAATGCCCACAAGTATAATAATGAAATAACAGTATAATAACATGCGAGTAAATCAAAGACATCTGAATAAAAGCTCAACTTTTGAATCAAGAATGAATAACAAGAAACAAAAGAATTTTGAGGGTCATAAGACCTTGAACTATGTCCTAGGTTATCAAGGGTTATACTTAAAATCTTTAACAGTCATAAGACTATGGACCTTTCTACTCATACTTAGGGGGATTAGCCCTTAGTACCATACTGTGCACAATATCTTAACGCTAACGCATAAGTAAATCCCTTTACAGGGTTGTTCATCTCAGTTTGACATTCGAATCCGCACCAAAGGAAGTTTGGTTTAGATAATTCAATAAGGGTTCTGAAATTTAGAACGTTCATCAAATAAGGACTAGTTGAATCAATAAAGTTCACTAGTCTAATAAGGTTCAATAATAATGATATTCGATTTGAATAATAATCTCAAAAAGTTTACAATAGGACAATTATTGTATAACTGAATCATGCTTTGAAAAGATAATCAATAAATCTTTAATATAACATTTCAACTTGAATAATAGTAATGATAATTTACTCGAGGTAAATAATAAACTTGAACAATAATGACAAGTAGGGTTAGGAAACTTGCCTCGTGTGTAGATTACACTTTAAATATGCACGTTCTTTGAATTAAATCCTACATATCATTTACATTCACAATATCAGTTAATTATAACTTAACTAATCATCATAAACTCATTCTCTTGTCTAATTCGAATATTGACTATACTTAGTCAGATTACCACTTTGTCACATAATTTACACATCATGGATAACAAGCTAATTATGTAATCCATAATTCAATCCACATGTAATTAGGTTATTTACATGTTAAACATCTATTTTAACATCTCATTATACTTCTAACATGTTTACATGTTCATTACATTAAGTTACTAACACATTGCTAGACTTAAACATTTTAAAAATTCCATCTCTGAACTTTCTGGAGAGTGGCGCTGCGGCGCCACGTTTATACTAGGTCATGGCACTGCGGCACCGTGGCACTGCGGCCGGACACTTGGCGCTGGGACGCGGGACTTAAGGCGCTGGACTGGCGCCGCGGCGTGGCGAACTAGAAACCGTTTTGTAATTCGCGAAAATTGCAGAACACAGCAAAAAAAATTCCAATTAAATTATCACTACACGAATTTAATCATACCCAAATGTTAGAATTCGTATATAATCATTACCCAACATTTATAAAGTGACTTTAACCATTTAAACACATAATTAACAGAATTAAAGCATGAAATTTCACTGACTTTGATGTTCTTGGAGGTTTTGAAAATAAAACATGAAAATTGTCACTACGAATTCGTTATAACACCGAATCCGTTTATTTAAACTTTGGTCTCTTCGTATCAACATGCATAATAATATCACGTATAAGGCCATATGGCCAAAACCCAAACTCTGTAATTTTGAAAAACATATACGACATGTATTTTAATGAAACAGATGATATGGTTTGCAAAATATATATATAATTAAATACGATTTGATAACATCTTAACCTATATATGCACATAAGCCTTACAATTTCCCATCATAGAGACTTTACAGAAAACTGTGAAAGCCATTTTTTTTTATCAAAACTTGAATACGTGAAATATTGAATTTGGGAGGGAGAGATTACCCATAGTATAATTTAGAAGGGTGAGTTAAGATAACAATTCCTTTTTTAGATACTACTTCGATCACAGAGTTTTCCTCCCACAATTTCTCTGAATTCTCTCTGACAATTCTCAACTTTCTCTCTGACAATTCTCAACTTTCTCTGTGAATATATCTTAGACTTAGTAATAATGAAGGAATAAAGAGAAGACGTCGTAATAAATAAACTGGCACATTGAGGTCAGTTACCCATCATGGGTTAACCGCCCTCAACCTCTACTAGTGCCATGTTTGGCTAGCCTTAAAAGGCTTATTATCATTTAATTTAAAAAAGCTTTTATCGTATAGTTTAAATCATGTCACACCCATTTGCACAATAAATCAAATATCTTATTTAATTTGTTTTAAATAAAATATAATAATTTTTCATAAATTCACATAGTCACATAAATAATTTTCTCATTAATAAATAATGTCAAATTATTAACTCTCTAATTAATAATTTAATTAATTAAAATAACATCATGCTTAATTAAATATTTTATTTAATACAATAAGCTCACATAATGACATACTTCGATAATAAAAATTCTCCACATTAATTTAATAAATGTAACACATGTAATTAAATTAATCTACCACAACTGCATCAATAAATTATTTAATCTAATAATTAAATCATCAAAAATATTTATTTACATCAATAAATATTAATAATAAATTACAAAAATCTCGTTCGTCACAAGCACCTTCAACTATACCTCTATTTTTAATTTAGTCATGCAAGTATTATCAATCTTGCACCACCTCCCCTAATAGTACATTAATGTGAATCAATAGTACACACATGTGAACAAATAGTTATAAGCATGTGAAATAATAGCAATTAATTACTCATTTATCCGATTAATTACCCGATTGGTCAATATAACCTCCAGACATCAATTATTAGCGAAATAAATGTCGATTTCCGCTAATACTAATAATCTCAACACAATGGAACTATCAATTTCATCATTAATCAACATACCTTATTCATCATTAATATTATAACTCACAATATTTATCAACCAGGTCGTTCCCAGGAAAGAGGGAGCTTTCCGATAAGGATTTCTCCTTATTGGCGCACAATTAGGTGACCAACCATCTCCTTGACAGAACTTCTAGACATTGTCAATATTTCAAATAATAATATGAATAACTTTGTCGTCTCAATTATTGATTTAATAATAATAAATATTATGCAGATGATACTGTGATAATAATTGAATCAATAATATGAGAGATATGATGCAGTAATTACTGTAGCAATAATTGAGTATAACTGAGTGACTTCTCACGTAAGCATCAATAATCAATACTGTGTGCTACTATGCAACCACGCGTATTACTGTACTTTTACTACTGGGTAGTTCAACAGTTTTAACGATAACACTTTCGCCGTTATTTTTATAAAAAGATAATTTTTTTCGTTTTCTAACTACGACAATACTTCCGTTGTGGGGTCAACCAATGATTGTGCCGTCGTACGAATATTCCATGTTAAAACGAATATTCCCCGACCAATCGAATATTATATAACCACTTGCTTACTTTCTAAAATTTGTAAATATTACCCACAACTATAACATTATATCAAATCCACACCATAATATTTAAAAATATATTTCGAGAAAATTATTCTTTATTCATAAAAGTTGGGGTCTTACAGTACTCTGGTATAAATAGAATCCCGGATGAATAGTACCCTAATATGAATAGTACCCCGACATGAAAAGATTAAAATTTAATAAGAAAGTTCATACCAATATTCCAGTGAAATAATATTAGATGAAGTGCAAACCTCAAGGAAATTCTAATCATTTCAGTAATTATAGAAGCAATACTTACCATAAAAAGTTAAGATTTAGGAATATGAAATGAAATAATATCACTTGCATAATATGGAGTATGAAAGAATATACGAAATTGCAAATGAATTTCCACCCATCATGCGGTAATCTGCGTAGACAGATCATTTCCACAACTTAATAAAGAATGAATACGAAGGGCTATTCACCAGGCATGCAGTAATCCGTATAGACAGGTTATTCCTACAATTTAATAAGGAATAGAATGACAAATCTTATGATTATGAAGAAAATAACATCTTTTACCTTAATAAAAGACTAGATACTGCACTAATGAAGTAGCAGAACTTTGTGTTGGTGGTGTGTGCTTGCTTCTCAAATACTCTTCTTCTTTTTCTCTTATTCTCTCTCTATAGTACTCTCTTGTGAGTCTTAGTGAATTGGTGTTAAAGAAGGAAGAAATGAGCTTCTATTTATAGAAAAACTCTAGCGTAGCCCTTGCAATGTGAAGAGGAAAATGGATTAACGCCTGTAATGTGAAAAGGTAAGTGGTTTGACGTCTGTAATTTGAAAAGTTAAGTGGTTTGACATCTGGTAAAAGCAAGTACTATTGGCGAAAGTGACTCTTAGATGATGACCTATGGGTCCCATAGAATAAGAAAAACTTACAAATGCCACATACCATTATTATTTCCTTCAAGTGTCGACAACTTCTTACTAATGGTTATGCTATGCATCACATAATTAATTAACACCTTTTTAATCTTTTAATAATTATTCATCATTAATATTATAACTCACAATATTGACAACCAGATCGTTCCCAGGAAAGAGGGGACTTTTTGATAAGAATTTCTCCTTACTGGCGCGCAATTAAATAACCTAACTCCTTTTCTCGATAGAACTTTCTAGATATTTTCAATAATGCTAATAATAATATGAGTAACTGTGTCGTGTCAATTATTGATTTAATAATATAAATTATTGTGCAGATGTTACTATAACAATTATTGAATCAATAATATGAGATACTATGCAGCAACTACTGTGGAAATTATTAAATGAAATACTTAGTGACTTCTTACATAAGAATCAATAATTAGAGATACTGTGCAATACCGCGTACCATTGTGGAACAACGCATATCATTGTACTTTTATCACCGGGTATTTCAACATTTTAATGGTAAAAGTCTTGTCGTTATTTTATGAAAAGTTATTTCTATTGCTTTCTATATCCGACAATTATTCCGTTATGGATCCACCAATGATTGCGCCGTCGTACGAATATTTTCTGACTAAAAGAATATTCCCCGACCAAACGAATATTTAATGACAACTTGCTTACTTTGTAAAATTTTCACATATCGCCCACAACTATAACATTTATTAAATTGTCAACTTACTATTTAGAATAATATTTAGAGAAATTTAAATATTTATTCATAAAAAGTTGGGGTCTTACATTCTTTACCAAGTGATACAAAGAAAACCCCGAGGAACGAGGGAAATGAACAATGTAAGGTAGTTACACTCAGAAGTGGGAAGGAGTTGACTATAGATTCAGAAGGAAAAAAGAAAATAATTTTTGTTGAGGATGGTGAAAAAAGAGAGTGAAAATTCAAAAAGTAAATCTTGGAAAAATTTGTGAAAAAATAACAAGAAAATAAGAAAATAACAGTTGTACCACCTGTGTCGTTTCCTCAAAGATTGCAAAAGTAGAAATTAGATAGACAGTTTTCAAAATTTTTAGAAGTGCTCAAAAAGCTGCAAATCAACCTTTCATTCGCAGATGCTTTAGAACAAATGTCTAGCTATGAAAAATTCATGGAAGATATTTTAACAAGGAAGAGGAAGCTAGGGGAGTTCAAAACTGTAGTGTTGACAGAAGAATGTAGTTCAATTCTGCAAAGGAAGTTACCATCGAAGTTGAAGGATCTGGGTAGCTTCACCATATCGTGCACAATTAGACCCCAGTTCTTTAACAGATGTTTGTGTGATTTAGGTGTAAGTATTAACTTGATGCCAATTTCGATTTACACTCAGTTGGGATTACCAGCACCAAAGCTAACAAATATCTCTTTACAACTCATGGATAGATCAGTGACACACCCTAGGGGCATTGTGGAAGAAATATTAGTGAAGGTGAAAAAATTCATATTTCCAGCCGACTTCATTGTGTTGGACTATGAAGAGGATAAAGATGTACCCATTATCCTTGGAAGACCATTTTTAGTTACGGGAAGGACATTAATTGATGTACAAAAGAGAGATTTAACGATGAGAGTCCAAGACGAAGAGGTAAATTTTAATGTTTTCAAGGCTTTGAAATTTCTGAAAAAAGAGGAAGAGTGTTTTAAATTTGATATGATTGAGGAAGAAAATAGGGAGGTATTTATTGAATCTATGAATGAAGACCCTCTTGAAACTACATTGGTAAGTGAAAATATATCTGATGACTCAATTGTGGTAGAATGGGTTCAGATGTTAGATTTAGCTCCGAAGTTCACATGATGTATGAAAAAAAATTGAACCTTTGGATTATTGGGGAAAGCCAACTAAAAAGGTGAAATCATCTTGAGAAGAATCGCCCACCTTGGAACTTAAGACATTGTCTAGCCATCTACGTTATGCCTACATTGGTTCTTCTTCGACTCTACCAGTTATATTTTCTGCATCACTTAATGAGGTTCAAGAAGAAAAGTTGTTAAGGGTACTTCAGAAATATAAGATAACTCTTGGGTGGACTCTTGTTGATATTAATGGGATAAGCCCATCAATTTGTATATAGTGAATTAGTTAATTAGGGTGTTTGGCTTAATTCTATCATCTATGAATTTAAGTTGATATGGGTTTAGTGAATCGAGAGATGGTTATTTCTACTTTTGTGTTCTTGATTAATGAACTGGAATAGTTAAATTGAAATAAAAAGAAGTGTGATAATCTGAGTGAAGCATAAAGTGAAGTCATAGGCTTAATTCTCCATTATCTAAGTAAAAATTGTGGTTGTTAGTTGATTTTATTTTGTTTATTAGTTTTTCATTATTTGCGTCAAATAAATCTTTTAGTTTAATAAAATTGAAACAATACAAAGTTGGTAATTGTCAGATTAAAATTGATTTACGTCTTTGTTGGAACGATACTTAACTTATCATTATATTACTTGTTGATCACGTATACTTGCGTGTCGTGCTTAATTAGATTACACCCAAAAAGTTTTTGCGCCGTTGCCGAAGACAATTATTGATTTTATTACTTTCAATATCAGTTTAATTAGATCGATTTTAGTTAAACAATTTTTTCTTTTTCTTTTTGTTTATTTCTTGTTTCAGGTTCCCTTACTTAGTACATGCAAACTCAGTTAAAGAAACCAGATTTACTTCCTTATGAGGATGACATCGAAAGAAGGTTTCAGAGGTTGAGTAAGTGGATTAAAGAGACTAGGGAGAATTTTGATAAGCAAGAGAATATGGCTGCAGAGGACCAGAAAGCACTTTGGGACTATGCCACACCCAGGGTAACTGAAATTCAGTCGAGAATCACCAGGCCTGCAGTTATAGCGAACAATTTTGAGATCAAGCCTGACATAATTCGTTACAGTTTGGGGGATTGGCTAATGATGATCTGGACGAGCATTTGGTTAACTTTCTAGAGATTTGTCAGGCTACGTTTATTTCCATTCACACTGCGAGACAAGGTAAAGAGCTGGTTACATTCACTACCGTCAAGATCAATCATTACTTGAGATGACCTAGCTCAGAAGTTTTTAGCAAAATTCTTCCCACCGACGAAGACTGCAAAGATGAGGAATGAGATTACAAAATTTGAACAGCAGCATGGGGAGTCTCTGTATGAAGCTTGGGAAAGGTATAATGAATTGTTTAGAAAGTGTTCGTATCATGGATTACCCAAGTGGCTGTAGGTTAACACCTTCTATAACGGGCTGAATAGTAATCTTCGGACTAGTATAGACGCAACGTCAGGGGAGCTTTTATGGCTAAAAGATTTGAGGAGGCGTATGACTTGATTAAGACAATGGCAGCTAATAACTACCAATGGCCAACAACAAGAATGATATAACCTAAGGCAGCTGGAGTGTTAGAGTTAGATGAAGTGACGACTTTAGCGATTTAGATTTTAGCGCTATCAAAGAAAATGGATGCCCTTACGAGAGTACAGGTTCAACAGGTGGCATATGTGTGTGAATTGTGTGAGGGGGAACATCCGACAGAACATTGTGTTATTAATCTGGCATCAGTTCAATTTGTAGGTAGTTATAATAAACCTCTGAATCCATATCAGAATACCTATAATTCGGGGGCAAGGAACCATCCAAACTTTTCATGGAGTAAGAATCAAAATTAGCAAGCTCCACGACCATCTTATCCCCCCAGTTTCCAAAATTAGCATCAATAGTCAGCTCCGCATCAAGATAAAAAGTCAGATTTGGAAGAGCTACTGTTGAAGTATATATCCGGTAATGAGACAACTATAAAAACACAAGCGGCGACGATTAAGAACTCGAAAAATTAGACGGTATAACTTGCACTAGCATTGAATAACAGACCTTAAGGAACTTTACCGAGTGACACTAAGAAAAATCCAAGGGGAAATCATGAGCAGTGTCAAACTATCACATTAAGAAGTGGAAAACATCTTGAGGGGCAAAGTGTAGAAAATTTGCCAAAGAATTAAAGTTGTGAAAGAAAAAGAAGAAAAGTTGGTTGAAGAGAAATAAGGTGAAGACATGCAAGTGAATAAGAATCAGGCAGATGTTGAATTGGTTGTCTATCATCCACCACCATTTCAGCAGAGAGTTTAGAAGCAGAAACTAGATAAACAATTCTCAAAGTTTTTAGAAATCTTCAAGAAGTTACAGATTAACATTCTATTCGCAGAAGCCCTATAACAGATGCCGAGATATGCAAAGTTTATGAAGGGTATTTTATCGAGGAAGAAGAAGTTAGAAGATTATGAGACTGTTGCATTAAATAAGGAATGTAATGTTGTATTGGAAAGGAAGTTGACTTCATAGTTGAAGGATCTTGGGAGTTTCACCATTCCTTGCGCAATTGGGAACATGGACTTCAACAAATTTTTGTGTGATTTGGGTGCGAGTGTAAATATCATGCCATTATTGGTGTATACTCAGTTAGGTTTTCCAGCACCGAAACCCACGAACATATCACTATAGTTGGCAGACAGATCAGTTACTTATCCAAGGGGAATTGTTGAAAATATTTAGTAAAGGCGGATAAGTTCATATTTCCAGTAGATTTAATCATTTTGGATTATAAAGAGGATAAGAACATTCCTATTATCTTAGGTAGTCCATTCTTGGCTACTGGGAGGACTCTCATTGATGTGAAAAAAGGGGAGTTAACGATGAGAGTACAAGACCAAGAGGTGAAGTTCAATGTGTTCAAAGCTATGAGATTCCCTACGGATGATGAAGAGTGTTTTAATATGGATGTGATCGAGAAAATGGTTAGTGGGGATCTAATTCGAGGTATGGATAGGGATATGTTAGAAAACACTTTTTGGGAGATGTCGACTTGGATGATCCGGAATTTGTGGACTATTTGCATATGTTGGATGCATTGCCTAGAGTGAGTAGATTCAAGGTGCCATTCGAGCCATTACATTCAAAAGATAAAGCATCGGTACGGATGAAACCCTCACTTGAGGAACCACGCATTCTTGAGCTAAAGCCTCTTCCTAAACACCTCAGGTATGCATTTTTGGGTAATTCTGATACTTTACCTATTATTATTGCATTTGCGCTTAACGATTTACAGGAAAGTAAGTTGTTGAGGGTTATTCGAGAGTAAAAATCTGCGATAGGATGGAAAATTACTAACATCAAGGGAATAAGCCCTTCATTCTATATGCAGAAGATACTCTTGGAAGATGAGGCAAAATCGATAGTGGAATATAAAAGAAGGCTCAATCTGATTATGAAAGAGGTTTTGAAGAAAGAGATTTTGAAATGGTTGGAGGTTGGGATAATCTACCCTATCTCAGACAGTTCATGGGTGAGCCCAGTTTAGTGTGTTCCGAAGAAAGGTGGGATGACGGTTGTGACTAATGATGATAATGAATTGATACCGAGTAGGACACTGACTGACTGGAGGGTATACATGGATTATAGGAAGCTCAACAAGGCAACCCAGAAGAATCACTTTCCTTTACCTTTTATCTATCAGATGTTAGACCGTTTATGTGACGCCCCCAAAATAGGTACACAACACCCATTCTGAGTCGTCAAAATACATGGTAAAGAAACAACTACAACTTTATTAATACAACATAAAAACTGTGAGTTTAAATACAAATATTGTCATCTAGACAATATCCACACTCAAATAAGTCCTCATTACAATTATTGATACATTATTTTACAAAAATGGTGAGGACTACTAAAACGACTTTCTAGAACCTTTATTCCACACCCCGAGTAGTTCCCGTTATATTCTCACCTCCTGAGAAGAAAAATGGAACAAAAAGGAAAAGGGTGAGCTCAACTAGCCCAGTAACGAATATTATGACTAAGATAATGTACAAAAAATTATCATTAGTCCTCAACAGGGAAAAATCTGATAGAATACAATAGACAACAAATTTTAGATCAACAACCACAGCAAAAACAATAATTCATTAGAAGAGTTAAGTAGAGAATGAAATCTACTATCATCTATGAATTTAAAAGTCTGTAATCGATATTTTATCCCTGTAACATCAATCAATATACATCTTGAATCAAATAGTCATCTTTGCACTACAGGCCAAAGATATTAATCAGTCGGCCATGTTAATCTCAACACCTGTTCATCTTTGCACTACTGGCCAAAGATATTCATCAAGAAATCATTCATCTTTGCACTACAGGCCAAAGATATTCAGTTATATCATCATTTAGGACTGAGGATGATGAAAAATATATTTTAAAGAAAACGAATCCAGTGAGACAAAAGAACAAATAGTAAGGATTCGTACTTCGGTTTATCCATGTTCAAAAATACTCCATAATAAACTGTTGTGGAACAGAATTCAAAAATAAAGATCAAAACATAGATTCAATCAAAGATAGAAACCATAACAGATAATCTTAGACACAGAAAAGAAAATTTAATTTTTCTATGAATAGTGTTGTATTCATGAATAGTGTCGTATACGTGAATAGTGTCGTATACATGAATAGTAACTCCGGCACTAAAATGTAGAAATTCCACAAGAAAAATCATCATGCTTCGTGAATAGTACTCGTGAATAGTAACTCATGAATAGTAACTCATGAATAATATCTCATGAATAGTAACTCGTGAATAGTAACTCGTGAATAGTAATCCTGACATGAAAAGATAAAAATTTCCCAAGAAAAATCTTACCAATATTCCGGTATAATGATATTGAAAGAAATAATATCATTTATAAAAAAAATAACATCCTTTACCTCGAAAAGACAGTACTTCTAACTAGATTACTTGATATAGTGCTGAAGGAAACTTGTACCGTATAGCAACACTTAAAGTATCAAAATACTCACAAGAATACACTCGATAATATAGAGAGAGAAAGAGAGAGAAAACTTCAGTTTCTGGTGTGATTTTTAATTCTAACCTAAGCACCCTATTTATAGGAAAATGCTTAGAACACCAAAGTAAAAATTTTAATAAATAATAATATTTATAAATTAAAATCCTACGCACACCTTACTAGCTGATTTCAACCATTTAACACATGCCCACAAATGAAAAAAATGTTTTTCATAAAATAAATAATTAAAACTTCCAAAAATCAATTATTTCGAAACTTCGGAACTTCAATAATTCATAATAAATAGCCCATTTATCAGAAAAATTCAAACCACATGTCCGTTCCATAGGAAATTTCATTCTCTACAACTTTGTAAGTTTAAGTTTTTCCAAATTCTAAACAGAAATTGACCGAAATCCACAAACGGGAGATTTTACAAGCTATAATCAAATTTCATTCAAGAAATAGGGTCCACCAACACACAAAACATGTGCTAACCATTGAATGCAACAAAAATACTCTTCCTCCTCATATACTCATATATCTCACATTCATTGTAAAAATATCACCATTATTATATTATTAAAATATAATAATATATTTAAATGAATTATTTAATCTGAGAAATGTAAGACCCCAACTTTTATAAATAAAGATAAATTTTCTATACATATTATTTTTGAATATTATGGAGTAAATTTGATATAATGTTATAGTTGTGGGTAATATTTATAAATTTTGCAAAGTAACCAAGTTGTTATACAATATTCATTTGGTCGGGGAATATTCTTTTTGTCGGGGAGTATTCGTACGACGGCACAATCATTGGTGGACCCCACAACGAAATTATTGTCGGATTGAGAAAACGACAAAAATACTTTATGAAAATAACAGCGGAGGTGTTACCATTAAAACTGTTGAACTACCCGGTAGTAAAAGTACAATAATACGCGTGGTTGCATAGTAGCACATGTTATTAATTATTGATGCTTACGTGAGAAGTCACTCAGCTATACTAAATTATTTCTACAGTAATTGCTGCATCATATCTCTTATATTATTGATTCAATTATTGTCACAGTATCATCTGTATAATATGTTATATTATTAAATCAATAATTGAGACGACAAATTATAAATGATTAATAATTGTTGAAAGATTAAATGTGTTGATTAAAAATAAAATGATTTGTGGTAATATTTATTCAATCCTTGATGTATATAAAGAGTCTATTTTGAGACATTTGTGGTAAGTTTGGTTATTTTATTGGGTGCCCATATGTCATCATCTAAGAGTCTCTTCGTCATTAGTAATTACCTTCGTCAATAGTAATTACCTTCGTCAATAGTAATTACCTTCAACAATAGTAATTACCTTCATCAATAGTAACTACCTTTACCAGACGTCAAACCACTTGTCGTTTCATATTACAGGCGTCGAACCAATTGTTATTTCACATTACAGGCGTCAAACCACTTTTCTTTTCACATCACCAGTCGTCAAGCCACTTGCCTTTTCACATTTCAAGTGCTAAGCTAGAAATCTTCTATAAATAGAGGCCTAGTGCTTCATTATTTTTCACGAATTCATTCAAGCTATAGAGAGAGAAAGTATAAAGAGAATAAGAGAGAAAGAAGAATAGTATAATGTTACTACAATATTGCATTATTCAATCTACTACTAATGTAAGGGGTGTTATTCTTTCTTATTCATGAAGAGAACTGTTGTTATTCCATTGCTTATTATTCTGTTGGAATAACCTGTATACGCGGTTTACCCTATAGTTGGTGACATTCTTCTATTATTCTGTTGGAACATCATGTCCGTGTGTTTTACACCGGACTTGGTTCCGTCTTTATTATTATTCTGTTGGAACATCCTGTCTGTGTGTTTTACACCAGACCTGGTTCCGTCTTTATTATTCTGTTGGAACATCCCGTCGGTGCAAATTTTGTCTGACCTGGTTCTGTTATTATTATTTTGTTGGAATAACATGTCTATGCGAAGTATCGCATGCATGGTTATTTCTTTTGTTATTCCATTCTTTATTATACTCAGTTGTTTAAAGTTTTAACTTCTATACTCCATGAAATTTGTAGAATATCCTTGATATTTGCGCTTCATCCAGTATCTTTTCATGGAAATATTCTTCTGATCATTCTTGAATTTTACTCTACAAAGCAGTATCACGTTAACAATTTGGACATTATTAGTTTCTGGATAAATTAATTCTTGAACTTGTTTTATTGAATTCTTATATCATTGTCATCATCCTCGTGTTTATATTATGTTGAAAGTCATCTGTGGCCTGTAGTGCATAGAAGGACTTGGTATGACTATGACCAGGGATTATTCGATATAATCATGACCGTAATGTTACAAATGATGTGGTAAAAGTTATCATTGGCCCGTAGTGCGTTGATGGACAGTTGTTGGCACGATCATGACCATTAATGAATACATGAATGTCCTTGGTTGTAGTGCATGGATAATTTGTGGTCGTGATACTAAAGAATATCCTTGGCCGTAGTGCAGGGGTGATTCGATGATGTGGATTATTTATTAAGCTGAGTCTCAGCGATAAAAGTCATGAAAAACCTTTTAAATCATAAAAGATAGTAGATTTTATTCTCTACTAGACTCTTTTAATGGATTGCTTATTCCGCTGCAGTTAAACTTGATGTTGTTATATTTTATCAGTTTAACACCGTTGAAGGCTAATGATAATTTATTCTGCATTATCTTAGTCATAATATTTCTTACTGGGCTAGTTGAGCTCACCCTTTCTTTCACTGTTCTCTTCAGGAAATGAGAACATAGCAGAGACTAGTCGGGGAACGGAGTGACAGTCTAGAGGATTGCATTAGTAGTCCTCACTATTATGTAAAATAGTGTGTTAATAATTGTAATAAAGACTCCTTTTGAGTTTGTATAATCTCTAGTAGACAATAATTGTATTCAAACTCACAGTTATGTTTTGTCGTATTGTACACGACAGTTGTATTTGAATTTTATACCATGTATCTGATGACCCAAGATGGGTAATATATACCTAATTTTGGGGGCATCACAGTTGGTATCAAAGCTTAGGAATATGATCCCTGGCTAAGATGTGAGAATAGTACTAGGAGGGGAGAGACGGGGAATTCCTTCGCTAGTATGACCTACCTAAGTTTATATGGTATTTAATTGGTCGGTCAGAATTTAGGGATAATATGTTATATGTCAATTAACCTTTGTTTTGTGGTAGTATCTGAAAATGACATCCGAGAATGTTAAGAATAGTAACGGAGCACAGGAGACCATTGATTCACCACATATCAATAATCAGGATAATGTGCATCAGGAAGGCGACAATCCTCATGCAAACAACAACACTGACCAAATGATGAATGATCAAATGTTCAGGGGCTTTATGCAATTCATGCAACAGCAGGCGAGAGCGGCTCCTGTCCAAAATGTATGTGGAAACACTGGAAACTCTCGGGTGGTCACCGCTAAACAGTTAAAGGAGTTGGGACCACCGGAGTTTAAGGGAGAGCCAAAACCACTTATGGCGGAAGCATGGATAAAGTAGATCACCAAGATATTTGATGTTTTGGGATGCTCTGAGGAACAAAAGGTTCCCTTTGTCGCCTTTATGTTGCGCGGAGAGGCAGATTACTGGTGGGAATCGGTAAAACGTACTCAACCTGCCATACTGAAGATGTCTTGGGAGAAGTTCCAAGAGCTGTTCAACAACAAATACTTTTCCAAAAGAATTCTTCACATAAAGGAGGTGGAGTTTATCAAGTTGGAACAAAACAATATGAATGTGTCACAATACGAGGAAAAATTTGCAGAGTTATCCCGGTTTGCGTCCCACTTGATGGATAATGAAGAGAGAATGACACAGATGTTTTTAAGAGGTTTGAAGCCAGAGATACGTCAACATTTTATTTCTTATAAACTGTGTTTATATTCAAATGTTGTAAATAGGGCTCAGTTAGTGGAGCGCGATAACGAGTCAACGCAACTAAAAGAGAGCAGCCGAAAAAATGATAATACCAGCGAAAGCATTCATCGAAGCGGTGACAACAAACGTGGAGGGAATCAACAGGACACAAATGGTAACCACTTCGGTGGTGATAAGGGCCAAAATAATAAGAATGGACATTTCAAGAAGAGGAGTTTCAACAATGATGGAAAGACGTCACCACCAGCACCTGTCGTTAAGGAAGGAGAACGACCACCTATCATATGTTTCAAATGCGGAGGGGAGGGGCACATCAGTCTAAACTGCACGATGCCGTCCAAAGCATGTTATAATTGTGGAAGAGAAGGTCACTTAGCCCAATTTTGTCATTCACCGAAGACAAATTCAGCTAGGATGGAAGCACCAAAGGCCGTCCCAGAAAAGTCAAAACCGGTAGTGCAAGGGAGAGCATTTGTTGTGACCTCCGAGAAAGCAAAGAACCCGGATGAGGTCATCACGGGTAAGCTTATCATAAACTCTAATGAAATCTATACTTTATTTGATATCGGTTCTACCCATTCTTTTATTTCTCCTACTTGCGCTCATCGATTAAATTTAACTCCAGAGAAATTAGACTTTGACTTATCTGTGGAAACTCCGTTAGGAGAAACCTTCATTACATCCACTGTTTATAAGTCTTGTTTGGTTCAAATCGGTACCCTCACATTACCTGTAGATCATATTTCATTGAAAATACTTGCATTTGACGTGATTCTAGGGATTGATTGGTTAACTACTCATCATGCAAAAATTGATTGTTTCCGTAAGGTTGTTAGCTTTCATATTCCTAATCAACCTATTATGCGAATTCAAGCGACCAAACCATTAAAATCAATCACGGTCATCTCAAGCTATTAAGCTATTCGTTTATTGAAAAACGGATGTCAAACTTTCTTAGCTCATATCACAGATCTAAACAAAAATACGTCAGTTTTGAAGGATATTTCTATTGTTAATAAATTTCTTGACGTATTCCCCGAAGAACTTCCTGGCCTACCCCCAGAGCGTGAAATTGAATTTTGTATCGACCTTGAACTCGGTACAAAACCCATTTCCAAAGCCCCATATCGAATGTCTCCTATTGAACTTCAGGAGTTAAAGATCCAACTGCAAGAATTATTAGACATTGGCTTTATTCATCCTAGTACATCTCCTTGGGGTGCTCCTGTTCTATTCGTGAAGAAGAAAGATGGGAGTATGCGACTTTGTATTGATTATCGGGAGTTGAATCATGTCACCGTCAAAAATAGGTATCCATTACCTCATATTGATGACCTGTTTAACCAGTTGCAAGGAGCCAAATTCTTTTCAAAGATTGATCTTCATTTCGGATATCACCATTTGAAGATTAGAACCGATGACATTCCAAAGACGACTTTCAGAACTCGGTACGGGCATTATGAATTCTTAGTCATGTCCTTTGGATTGACAAATACTCCTGCTGCCTTTATGGATATGATGAACCGAATATTCAAAGAATATTTGGATCACTTTGTGGTCGTTTTCATTGATGACATCCTTATTTATTCCAAAAGTCGTGAAGATCATGAGCACCACTTGAGGCTGACACTCCAAAAGCTTCGTGAATACAAGCTTTATGCCAAGTTGAAGAGATGCAAATTCTGGCATGAGGAAGTAGCATTCCTTGGGCACGTAGTATCAAGTCATAGAATATCTGTTGACCCAGCAAAGATTGAAGCAATTCAAAGCTGGGAGCAACCTAAATTAGTGACAAAAGTACGTAGCTTTCTCGATTTAGGTGGTTATTATCAGAGATTCGTGGAAGGATTTTCTCGAATCGCTACTCCATTGACTCATCTGACTTGGAAAGATACAAATTTTGGTTGGAGCGAAGAATGTGAGAAGAGTTTTCACGAACTCAAGAGGAGACTCATTTCGGCACATGTTCTGACAATACCATCTGGCTCGGAGGGATTTGTCATCTACAGTGATGCTTCGAGCAAAGGGTTGGGATGTGTTCTCATGCAACATAGAAAAGTCATAGCCGATGCCTCAAGATAACTCAAAGAATATAAGAGGAATTATCCTACTCATGATCTAGAGTTGGCAGCTGTTGTCTTCGCACTAAAGATTTGGAGGCATTACTTGTATGGGGAGAAGATGGAGATCTTTACGGATCATAAAAGCCTCAAATATTTCTTTACTCAAAAGGAACTCAACATGCGACAACGACGTTGGCTTGAACTATTGAAAGATTATGATCATACCATCCAATACCATCCTGGAAAAGCGAACATGATAGTTGACGCATTGAGTAGAAGATCGTATACAAGTACGAGTGCGATATTGTCAACGCAAAGGCCCATTTTGTGTGACTTGTAAAGGATGGAGATAGAGTTAAAGACTCTAGGGACCCATGTAATGATGGCGAATATACGAGTAGAACCGACTTTAATCGATAAAGTTAAAGATGCTCAAGTTACAGACCTAGAGCTGATGCGTATGAGGAAGAAAGTGCAAGAAGATGCTATGCTGGAAGCAAGAATCGATGAAGAAGGAATACTTTGAGTCAACTCCAGACTTTGTGTTCCTAATGACCCTGATTTAAATTATAAAATCATGATGGAGGCGCACAACACACCGTTTACAATCCATCCTGGGAGTACCAAAATGTATCATGATATTCGTCATACATTTTGGTGGAGCAATATGAAGAGAGAGATAGCGTTGTTTATCTCAAGGTGTCTAACTTGTCAACGAGTTAAAGCGGAGCATCAAGTACCAAAAGTTCCATTGCAACCACTTGAAATTTCAGAATGGAAGTGGGAGCACATTGTCATGGATTTCGTTATCGGTCTTTCTAAGGTTTCTCAAGGCATAGATGCGATTTGGGTCATTGTTGATAGATTGACCAAGTCTGCTCATTTCTTATCGATACGAAAAACTTATACACTTTAACGTCTTGCTCGTATGTATATAAACGAGATTGTAAGATTACATGGTATGCCGGTATCCATAGTTTCTGATCGAGACCCAAGATTCACTTCACGATTTTGGGTTAGTTTGCAAAAAGCTATGGGCACAGACTTACGATTTAGCTCGGCATATCATCCTCAGACAGACGGACAGTCGGAGAGGACTATTCAAACTCTTGATGATCTATTAAGACTCTGTGTCCTTGATTTTAAGGGAAGTTGGGACAAATTCTTATTATTGGTGGAGTTTTCCTACAACAACAGTTATCAATCAAGTATTGGCATGGCTCCATTCGAAGCGTTGTATAGAAGAAAGTATTGTTCTCTAGTATGCTGGGATGAGGTGGGTGAAGCAACATTGTTGGGACCGGAGTTGGTACGTATGATTATGGAAAAGATTCAAACGATCCGACAACGTATAAAAACCTCACAAGATCGACAAAAGAGTTATGATGATCTTCATCGAAAGGACATGGAATTCGATATATGAGATCATGTGTTGTTGCGTGTTGCTCCATGGAAAGGAGTTACGAGATTTGGAAAGAGAGGAAAACTCAATCCTCGATTCATCGGCCCATTTTTAATCCTCGATCGAGTAGGAACTGTGGCCTATAGACTCGCTTTACCGCCAAGTATGTCTCGTGTTCATAACATTTTCCACATATCCATGTTACGTAAATATGTAAAAGACCCGAACCACATTATTGAGTTAGAACCGGATGAAATAGCGGAAGATTTGACGTATGAAGAGGTTCCTGTTCAAATCTTGGATAAGAAGGAACATATTCTACGCTCCAAGGTTATACCTCAAGTCAAAGTTTTATGGAGAAACCACGATGTTGAGGAAATGACTTGCGAGTTAGAATCTGAAATGAAATCAAGGTATCCTTACCTCTTCGACATACCAGGTACGTGCCCTAATTTCGAGGGCGAAATTTCATAAGAAGAGGAAGTTGTAAGACACCAACTTTTATAAATAAAGATGAATTTTCTATAAATATTATTTTTGAATATTATGGAGTAAATTTGATATAATGTTATAGTTGTGGGTAATATTTATAAATTTTGCAAAGTAACCAAGTTGTTATAAAATATTTGTTTGGTCGGAAAATATTCTTTTTGTCGGGAAATATTCGTACGACGGCACAATCATTGGTGGACCCCACAACGGAATTATTATCGGATTGAGAAAACGACAAAAATACTTTATGAAAATAACGGCAGAGGTGTTACCGTTAAAACTGTTGAACTACCCGGTAGTAAAAGTACAGTAATACATGTGGTTGCATAGTAGCACACGGTATTGATTATTGATGCTTACGTGAGAAGTCACTCAGTTATACTCAATTATTAATACAATAATTGTTGCATCATATCTCTTATATTATTGATTCAATTATTATCACAGTATCATCTGTATAGTATATTATATTATTAAATCAATAATTGAGACGACAAGTTATAAATGATTAATAATTGTTGAAAGATTAAATGTGTTGATTAAAAATAAAATGATTTGTGGTAATATGTATTCAATCCTTGATGTATATAAAGAGTCTATTATGAGACGTTTGTGGTAAGTTTGGTTATTTTATTGGGGGGCCCATATGTCATCATCTAAGAGTCTCTTCGTCAATAGTAATTACCTTCGTCAATAGTAATTACCTTCATCAATAATAATTACCTTCATCAATAGTAATTACCTTCGTCAATAGTAACTACCTTTACCAGACATCAAACCACTTGTCGTTTCATATTATAGGCGTCGAACCAATTGTCGTTTCACATTTCAAGCATCAAACCACTTTTCTTTTCACATCACCAGTCGTCAAGCCACTTTCCTTTTCACATTTCAAGTGCTAAGCTAGAAATCTTTTATAAATAGAGGTCTAGTGCTTCATTATTTTTTACGAATTCATTCAAGCTATAGAGAGAGAAAGTATAGAGAGAATAAGAGATAAAGAAGAAGAGTATACTGTTACTACACTACTGCAGTATTCAATCTACTACTAATGTAAGGGGTGTTATTCTTTCTTATTCATGAAGAGAACTGTTGTTATTCCATTGGTTATTATTCTGTTGGAATAACCTGTATACGCGGTTTACCCTATACTTGGTGACATTCTTCTATTATTCTGTTGGAACATCCTGTTCGTATATTTTACACCGGTCCTGGTTCCGTCTTTATTATTATTCTGTTGGAACATCCAATCTGTGTGTTTTACACTGGACCAGGTTCCGTCTTTATTATTATTCTGTTGGAACATCCTATCTGTGTGTTTTACACCTGACCTGGTTCCGTCTTTATTATTCTGTTGGAACATCCTGTCGGTGCAAATTTTGCCTGACCTGGTTCCGTTATTATTATTCTGTTGGAATAACCTGTCTAAACGAAGTATTGCATGCATGATGATTTCTTTTGTTATTTCATTCTTTATTATACTCAGTTGTTTAAAGTTTTGACTTCTATACTCCATAAAATTAGTAGAATATCCTTGATATTTGCGCTTCATCCAGTATCTTTTCATGAAAATATTCTTCTGATCATTCTTGAATTTTACTCTACAAAGCAGTATCACGTTGATAATTTGGACATTATTAGTTTCTGGATAAATTAATTCTTGAACTTGTTTTATTGAATTCTTATATCATTGTCATCATCCTCGTGTTTATATTATGTTGAAAGTCATCTGTGGCTTGTAGTGCATAGATGGACTTGGTATGATTATGACCAAGGATTATTCAGTGTAATCATGACCGTAATGTTACAAATGATGTGGTAAAAGTTATCATTGGCCCGTAGTGCGTTGATGGACAGTTGTTGGCATGATCATGACCATTAATAAATACACGAATGTCCATGGCTGTAGTGCATGGATAATTTGTGGTCGTGATACTAAAGAATATCTTTGGCCGTAGTGCAGGGGTGATTCGATGATATAGATTATTTATTAATCTAAGTCCCAGCGATAAAAGTCATGAAAAACCTTTAAAATCATAAAAGATAATAGATTTTATTCTCTACTTGACTCTTTTAATGGATTGCTTGTTCCGCTGCAGTTAAACTTGATGTTATTATATTTTATCAGTTTAACATTGTTGAAGGCTAATGATAATTTATTCTGCATTATCTTAGTCATAATATTTCTTACTGGGCTAGTTGAGCTCACCCTTTCTTTCACTGTTCTCTTCAGGAAATGAGAACATAGCAGGCACTAGTCAGGGAACGGAGTGACGGTCCAGAAGATAGCATTAGTAGTCCTCACTATTCTGTGAAATAGTGTGTTAATAATTGTAATGAGGACTCCTTTTGAGTTTGTATAATCTCTAGTAGACAATAATTGTATTCAAACTCACAGTTATGTTTTGTCGTATTGTACACGACAGTTGTATTAGTAAGTTGTATTTGAATTTTATATCATGTATTTGACGACCCAAGATGGGTGATGTATACCTAATTTTGGGGGCGTCACAGTTGGTATCAAAGCTTAGGGATATGATCCCTGGCTAAGATGTGAGAATAGTACTAGGAGGGGAGAGACGGGAAATTCCTTCGCTAGTATGACCTACCTAAGTTTATGTGGTATTTAATTGGTCGGTCATAATTTAGGGATAATATGTTATATGTCAATTAACCTTTGTTTTGTGGCAGTATCTGAAAATGACATCCGAGAATATTGAGAATTGCAACGGAGCACAGGCGACCGTTGATTTACCACATATCAATACTCAGGATAATGTGCATCAAGAAGGCGACATTCCTCATGCAAACAACAACACTGACCAAATGATGAATGATCAAATGTTCATGGCTTTATGCAATTCGTGCAACAGCAGGCGAGAGCGGCTCCTGTCCAAAATGCAGGTAGAAACACTGGAAACTCTCGGGCGATCACCGCTAAACAGTTCAAGGAGATGGGACCAGCGAAGTTTAAAGGAGAGCCAAAACCACTTATGGCGGAAGCATGGATAAAGCAGATCACCAAGATATTTGATGTCTTGGGATGCTCCGAGGAGCAAAAGGTTCCCTTTGCCGCCTTTATATTGTGCGGAGAGGCAGATTACTGGTGGGAATCGTTAAAATGTACTCAACCTGCCGTACTAAAGATGTCTTGGGAGAAGTTCTAAGAGCTGTTCAACGATAAATACTTTTCCGAAAGTATTCGTCACATGAAGGAGGTGGAGTTTATCAAGTTGGAACAAAACAATATGACCGTGTCGCAATACGAGGCTCGGTTATCAACTTCTATACTTGGGTTTTTTAACTCCTGAAGTTCAATAGGAGCCATTCGATATGAGATTTTAGAAATGGGTTTTGTACCGGGTTCAAAGTCGATACAAAATTCAATATCACGCTCTGGGAGTAGGACATGAAATTTTTCAGGAAATACGTCAGGAAGTTTACTAACAACAGAAATATCATTCAAATCTGACGTATTTTTGTTCAAGTCCATAACATGGCTAAAAAAGCTTGACATCCATTTTTCAATAAACGAATGACTTTACGGCTTGATATGAAAGAGTTTAACTTCAATGGTTTGGTGGCTTAAATTCGAATAACAGGTTGCTTAGGAATATGAAAACTAACAACTTTGCAAAAGCAATCAATTTGGCATGATGAGTAGTTAACCAATCAATCCTTAAAATCACATCAAAAGCAAGTATCTTTAAAGAGATAAGATTAACAGGTAATGTGATGGTGCCAACTTGGATCAAACAAGATTTATAAACAGTGGATCTGATGAAAGTTTCTCCTAACGGAGTTTCCACAAATAAATAAAAGTCTAATTTCTCCGGAGTCAAGTTTAAACGTTGAGCACAAGCAGGAGAAATAAATGAATGGGTAGCACCGGTATCTAGTAAGGTATAAACTTCGTATGAATTTATGATTAGCTTACTCGTGCTAACTTCGTTCGGGTTCCTCGCATTCTGACCAGTCACGAAAAACGCTCTTCCAGGAACCGTTGACTTTGACTTTTTTGGGACAGCCTTTTAAGTCACCATCCCCGCTAGACTTGGTTTCGCTACCGTACAATCTTGAGCGATATGTCCTTCCTTTCCACAATTATAACATACCTTGAACTGTTGTGGGCAGTTTGGGCTGATATGTCCCTCTTTTCCACATTTATAGCATACGACCGATGGTTGTTCTCCTCCCTTAAAACCAGCTGGTGCTGACGTCTTCACAGTGTCATTGTTGAATCTCTTCTTTTTAAAATCTCCTCCCGACTCGCTTATTCTATTCTCATAGCCATGATTACCACCAGAGTGGTTGCCGCTCTTGTCCGTATTTTTCTTTCTCCGCTGGTTATCGTTGTTCTGATGACTGCTATCATCGGTATGATCCTGGTTGTGGTCCCTCGATTGAACGTACTCGTTATCTCGCTTTAATAATTGAGTCATGTTGACAACATCTGAATAGAGAGAAAATTTATGAGAAATGAGATATTGACGTATGTCGGGTTTCAAACCTCTAAGAAACATCTGCGTCATACGTTCCTCATTCTCCACCAAATTAGGTACAAACCTGGATAACTCCGCGAACTTCGCCTAGTACTGGGACACCGTCATGTTATTTTGTTCCAATTTAATAAACTCTACCTCCTTCATATGACGAACACTTTCAGGAAAGTATTTGTCATTAAACAGTTTCTGAAATGTCTCCTAAGACATGCTTAGTGCGGCTGGATGGGTACGCTTCACATATTCCCACCAGTAATCTGCCTCATTACGGAACATAAAAGTGACGAATGGAACTTTCTGTTCCTCCGTGCATCCCAAGACATCGAATATCTTGGTAAATTGCTTGACCCACGTCTTCGCCTTAATCGGATCCGGCTTTCCCCAGAATTCTGGTGGTCCCAACTCTTTGAACTGCTTAGCTGTGACCAGCTGTGCATTTCCATTGTTTCTTCCTATATTTTGAACAGTAATCTCCTTCGTCTGGTTTTGCATGAACCGCAAAAATTTTCTAAACATCTCATCGTTCATCGTCTGCTCAGTGGTGTTGTTCACAAGAGGAACATTGCCAGCCTGTTGCACGTTCTCCTCGTTGGTGAGTACAGGCGTCTCCACGGTTTCATTTACTCCACTGTTAACATTCTCAGTTGTCATTCTTAAATACTGCCATAAAACAAGGTTTAATTAAACAAATCAACAAATCACATAATATCCCTATATTATGACCGACCAACAAATAAGCTTAGGTAGGACACACTAGCGAAGGATTTACTTGTCTCTCCCCTCCTAGTTCTATTCCCCGATCTCCATCAGAGATCATATCCCTAAGCTCTGATACCAACTGTGACGCCCCCAAAATAGGTATACAACACCCATTCTGAGTCGTCAAAATATATGGTACAGAAACAACTACAACTTTATTAGTACAACATAAAAAAATGTGAGTTTAAATACAAATATTGTCATCTAGAAAATATCCACACTCAAATAAGTCTTCATTACAATTATTGATACATTATTTTACAAAAATGGTGAGGACTACTAAAACAACTTTCTAGAACCTTCATTCCACACCCCGACTAGTTCCTATTATATTCTCGCCTCTGAGAAGAAAAATGGAACAAAAAGGAAAATGGTGAGCTCAACTAGCCCAGTAAAGAATATTATGACTAAGATAATACACAACAAATTATCGTTAGTCCTCAACAGGAAAAAATCTGATAGAATACAATAGATAACAAGTTTTAGATCAAAAACTGCAGCGGAAACAATAATTCATTAGAAGAATTATGTAGAGAATGAAATCTACTATCATCTATGAATTTAAAAGTCTATCATCGATATTTTATCCATGTAACATCAATCAATATACATCTTGAATCAAATAGTCATCTTTGCACTACAGGCCAATGATATTAATCAGTCGGCCATGTTCATCTCAACACCTGTTCATCTTTGCACTACGGGCCAAAGATATTCATCAAGAAATCATTCATCTTTGCACTACAGGCCAAAGATATTCAGTTATATCATCATTTAGGACTGAGGATGATGAAAAATATATTTTAAAAAAAATGAATCAAGTGAGACAAAAGAACAAATAGTAAGGATTCGTACTTCGGTTTATCCATGTTCAAAAATACTCCATAATAAACTATTGTGGAGCAGAATTCAAAAATAAAGATCAAAACATAGATCCAATCAAAGATAGAAACCATAAGAGATAATCTTGGACACAGAAAAGAAAATTTTATTTTTCTATGAATAGTGTCGCATTCGTAAATAGTGTCGTATACGTGAATAGTCCTGTATACGTGAATAGTAACTCCGGCACTAAAAGGTAAAATTTTCACAAGAAAAATCATCATGCTTCGTGAATAGTACTCGTGAATAGTAACTCATGAATAGTAACCCCGACATGAAAAGATAAGAATTTTCAAAGAAAAATCTTACCAATATTTCGGTATAATGATATTGAAAGAAATAATATCATTTATAAAAAAAATAACATCCCTTACCTCGAAAAGACAGTACTTCTAACTAGAATACTGGATATAGTGCTGAAAGAAACTTGCACCGTATAGCAACACTCAAAGTATTAAAATACTCACAAGAATACACTCGATAATATAGAGAGAGAAAGAGAGAAAACTTCAGTTTCTGGTGTGATTTTTAATTCTAACATATGCACCCTATTTATAGGAAAATGCTTAGAACACCAAAGTAGAAAATTTAATAAAATAGTAATATTTATAAATTAAAATCATACGCACACCTTACCAGCTGATTTCAACCATTTAACACATGCCCACAAATGAAAAAAAATGTTTTTCATAAAATAAATAATTAAAACTTCCAAAAATTAATTATTTCAGAACTTCAATAATTCATCATAAATAGCTCTTTTGTCAGAAAAATTCGAACCACATGTCCTTTTCATAGGAAATTTCATTCTCTACAACTTTGTAAGTTCAAGTTTTTCCAAATTCTAAACAAAAATTGACCAAAATCTATAAACGGGAGATTTTACAGGCTATAATCAAATTTCAGTCAAGAAATGGGGTCCACTGACACATAAAACATGTGTTAATCATTTAATGCAACAAAAATACTCTTCCTCCTCATATACTCATATATCTCACATTCATTGTAAAAATATCACCATTATTATATTATTAAAATATAATAATATATTTAAAAGAATTATTTTATCAGAAAAAGATAAAATATTAATTTTCAACAATTGTCACATTAAAATTTTCTCCATCTATATCCACATAAATCAATATTTTCCTCATCATATAAATCAGTAATTAATTATTCACAAATAATATTACAGAATCACAGTACTGGCAACCAGGCCATTCCCAAGAAAGTGGGGGCTTTCCAATAAGGATCTCTCCTTACTGGCGCGCAATTAGGTCATTGCCTATAATGTTATCTAATAATATTATTCAGATAATATGAATTATTACTTCGATAATGGAAAATACTGTGTAGTGACAATTATTGAAACAACAGTAATATAAAATATCAACGTAGCAATTATTGAATAAATAAAATATTGAACAGTAATTACTGGTACAATTATTGAGTAATGCTTTCTTATGTAAGAATCAATAATTGGTGCAATACCGTGTGCTACTGTGCAACAACGCGTATTACTTTGTTTTAACCACCGGGTATTCCAACAGTATTAACGGTAACAACTACGCTGTTATTTATAAACAACTTATACTTGTCATTTTCTTCATCCAATCGCTTTCCGTTATGGGGCCCACACAAGGTTGCGTCGTCGTACGAATATTCCTCGACAGTAAAAATATTCCACGACCAAACGAATATTCTCCGACAATAATGAATATTTTATAACCACTTGTGTATTTGAGATATTTGCGCATTTTACCCATAACTAACTACATTAATCAAATCAACCCTTACTATTTCATAATAATAAATAGAGGAAATTCCATTATATAAAAAAAATTTGGGGTCTTACAGTTTAGCTGGACATGAGTATTATTGCTTGTTGGATGGGTATTCATGGTATAATTAGATAGTGATTGCACCGAAAGATCAAGAGAAGACTACATTCACGTGCCCATATGACACCTTTGCTTTCAGGAGGATGTCATTCGGGCTGTGTAATGCACCGCCGACCTTTCAAAGATGTATGATGACGATATTTTCATACATGGTGGAACGCAATGTGGAAGATATGGGAATACCTTTGACAGTTGTCTTGAGAATTTTGTTATGGTATTGAAAAGATGTGTAGAAACCAACCTTGTGATGAACTGGGAAAAATGTCAATTTATGGTTGAAGAGGGAATCATCATTGGGCACAAAGCCTCTACGAAAGGGTTAGAAGTAGACCGTGCAAAGTTGGAAACAATTGAGAATCTACCACCATCGACCTCAGTTAAATGAATTCACAGTTTTCTCGAGTATGCAGGATTCTACCGCCGGTTTATTACAGATTTCTCAAAGATTGCAAAACCACTATGTAGTCTTTTAGAGAAAGAGGTAATTTTTAGATTTGATGAAGAATGTTCGACGCCTTTTGAACAGTTGAAGAAGAAATTGACAACATCTCTCATAATCATAGCACCTGATTGGATGATGCCATTTGAGTTGATGTGTAATTCTTAGGGGTGAGCATTCGGTTATTATCCGAACCGAATAAGAATTTCGGTTATAACCGAAAACCGAACTAACACTATTTTGGGTATCCGAACAGTTAACCAAATTTTATGATAACCGAATAACCGAAAAATAGAATTTAAAAGACTTAGCAAGAAACAAAGAAATCGGTAACTACAGTCTACATATTACAAAAACATAACAACAGAACAACAACAACAACAACAATAACAACAACAACAGATAACAGCAACAACAGTTTGTTCCTACATGATTAACATCAATAACATGATTAGTTAAGTGAGACAGTGACTACAGTTCCTATACTACATAATTAACATCAATCAACAACATACATGATGCAGCTGCCAGCCAACTGAGTCGAGCCCAAACAACAACAACCAAAAATAGTTCTTGCATTATTTGTTAAACTGCAATGAATAAAAAGAAAGAAATTAATAATGTGAGCTATATTTGCCAAACTACTTGAATAGTTGAATGATCCATTTCCAAAACTGATGTTCAATCTAAAGCTGCAAGAAAAACATATTACATCAAATTATACAAGTATAAAATCATATCTTTAAATAAATGGCACAACAAGGACTAGTAGAAAGATAACCAGAAAATTGGTCCAACGACAAGTAAATAAGAGATGGTTGTCAAAGCTGTTTAGAGAAATGTATCATATAAAGTATGTGCTACACTGGAAGTGCTTAGCCCATTGTTGCAGACAGGAATATGTGGAACTAACCTGGCATTCAGTATTATCGGGTCTATTGTTGCATGTTTGGAGACAAGCAACATTGGCTGGACATGATGCGTTTGCAATGCACTTTGCAAGTTCTAGCTTGATAAAGATCAAAAGCTTCCATTACCACAC
Source organism: Panax japonicus (assembly GCA_020205505.1). Lineage (NCBI taxonomy): Eukaryota > Viridiplantae > Streptophyta > Magnoliopsida > Apiales > Araliaceae > Panax > Panax japonicus. The sequence goes on along the minus strand of CM035101.1, from coordinate 49,697,637 downwards.
ATGATGGCTCATGGCCATATCTTGTACCGAAAATAATAGTGTTCTGGCTAGAGACAATGTGCTAGAAGTTAGCTAGTGAAGGAGATCCTTTTAATGAAGAAAAATTATGAATGATTGAACCTCTTATATATTAAACATATTAATAATTGATTATTAGATTTTGCAGAATAAGGTCATGAATATAGATTAGCTTTCTTCTAACAGAAATATATTTTATCCTTTTCTTCTCTTCTTTTTCTTGATTAAATACAGATGATAGTGTTGACATAACACAATATATTTATGCAAGGACAACCAAAATAAAACTTAAGAAACAGAATAGGTTAAGTACGGAAATCAATAACACAGACCACTTTACACACAAAAAAACACAATGACAAGCTTTCAAATCAACTTTTGCTCCACTTGTTAAGTCCAATAATTTAAGGATCCCAGCTCTATTCCAACTAAGCCCCCATGAAATAGACTTGGATCGCCTAGCTTATTCTTTGGATTGAGTTCTCATTTATAATGAAAGCCTAAATCAAGTAATTTGTTTGAAATAACTATCATATGTCCAATTGAAATAGAAATATCAACCACTTAGTTCATATTAAATTATCAAGCTGCCAAGATAAATTCGCAAAAGTATAACAAGCTGCTAAAGTAAATCTAGCCATAAAAATAACTCGATAAAAGAAGACTATATTTTGAAAATGAAAATTCTTCTCTACAAGACAATGAAATTTGAAAAACACCATTTTCCCAAGAAAAAAGGTTGCAGTTAGTAAGAGAGACAAGCTCAATATGTAGAAAAAAAAGTTTTGAGGTAGGGGAATATGATAAACCAGAAAAACTAGGAGAGTCGGCTTACCAAATAAATCCAAACCAATATGTACTGGCTAAGTTCGTGGCGGCGGTTGTTCTTAGAACTAAAAAACCAAGTAAGTTCGGTCGGCACTCAGTTTACCATAAACAACTCAGTTATTTGATCAAAACCGACCTAATCGATTAGTAATGTATTTTGAATATATATACACTATACTGCACGAGTTTTGTTCTCTATACTCTTTGTCTCTGCTTTTCCTCTCCCTGTTAATGTTGTCGGTATCTATTCCCTCACAATCTTCTCTCCCGTTCCATGTGCATCTAACAATGAAACCTCTATTTCTCTGTTTCCCACGTCCAAATTAGATCAGAAATAGCAAGGGTTGAACAAAATAAACAAAATCACGCTGCAAAAAATCATATTCGGCTCAGTATACAACCCATATTTGGTTAAAAGCAAAACAAACAAACAAAATATCAGACCGGATGAGAGATCGAGAGAAAAGAGATGAAGAAGTTGCAGCAAAAGATGAGAAAGTAGACAAGAAGAAATTAAGAAAAGGAGGAGGACTCACCGACTTCTGATTCTGAGATCAAGTCTTCGAGATATGGATTCTGGGTTTGGGATGAGACTTGAGAGATTCAGATTGAAAGTTTGAGAGTTGAGACTTCAGACGAGAGTTCGACTTCAGAGTCTGGGGACTGGGTCTAGGGCTAGACTTGAGATGAGAGTTCAACTTCACTTTATTTATTTTAAGTGATTTGTGTGTGCAACAGTGCAAGTGCAGATGTGCAAACAGTGCAATGTTAGGTTATTTGGGTAAAACGAATAACCAAAACATGATACCCGTATAAACTAACCAAAAATCGTATATAATTTCAAATATAACCGAAATGTTAAAAATAACCGAATTATCAGAAAATTTTAATTAATTTCTTTTGATTTGGTTATATCCATTTTTTGCTCAGTTCTAGTGATGCTAGTGATTATGCGGTAGGGGTTTTTTGGGACAACGCTGAGATAATGTATTTCATGTTATATACTATGCAAGTAACACCCTCACGGATGCACAATTGAACTACACAACTACCGAGAAGGAGTTACTTACGGTCGTGTATGCCTTTGACTAATTTGGCTCATATTTGATAGGAACAAAGGTCGTAGTATACACGAACCACTCGACAATTTGGTATCTAATATCCAAGAAAGATGCAAAGCCTAGGCTTATTCGTTGGATTCTACTCCTTCAAGAGTTCGATTTGGAAATCAAGGATAGGAAGGGGACATAAAATCAGGTAGCTGATCATCTTTCAAGGTTGAAAATTCGGATAAGGATAAAGCATATAAGGTGTTGATCAATGAGTCATTTTCAGATGAACAGTTATTTAGAATAAATTTAGAATTTCCATGGTATGCAGATTTTACTAATTACTTAGTGAGCAAGATCCTTCCTCCAGACTTGACACGTCAGCAAAAAAAGAAATTCCTATATTATGTCAAGTGGTACATGTAGGATGAGCCTTATCTTTTTAGACAGTGTGCAGATAAGATGATTCGTCGATGTGTGCCCCATAATGAAGTTAATAACATCTTGCACACATGCCACATATCTGTATATGAGGGACACTATGGAAGTGAGTGAACAGCGGCAAAGATGCCCACCAGTTTGTAAAATGTTATGATAGATGTTAAAGGGTGTGTAATATTTCAAAAAGGAATGAGATGCCACTCAACACAATTTTATAAGTCAAAGTTTTCGGTGTATGGGGGATTGACTTTATGGGACCAAGTCAGATGAAGGAATCTTTCTTGGATATGCCACAAATAGGAAGGCCTATAGAGTGTTCAACGAGAAGACGCTAAGTGTTGAAATCTCCATTCACATCATCTTTGATGAAACAAAATTAGACAAAACTATGCCTCAAGACACTACGATTGATAACTCAAACACTGCGAATGAAGTGGTTGAGCTCAACACCATGATCGCAGTCCCATAAGATAAAATCTTCGAGCCTGAAGAAGAGATCTTAGAGAGAGCTACACCAGACGATGAACCTCTACAACAAGAGATAGAAGTTAATCTCGAAGAATTCAGACAAGAAGGCACTAGAACTGATGTTCCAGCAGGGAACAGATGGGCAAGAGATCACACTCAAGATCTGATCATTGGAGACCCAAATGCAAGAGTCAAGACAAGATTTGCCACCCAGAATGAGTGTTTCTATCTAAGATTTCTGTCATAAATGGAACCGAAGAAGATAGAAGATGTTATAGAAGACTCGAGTTGAATAGAAGTCATGAAAGAGGAACTAAATCAATTTGAAAGAAGCAGAGTGTGGAGATTAGTTCCAAGACCAAGAATTCACTTAGTTATTGGCACCAAATGGGTCTTCAGAAACAAGATGGAGTAATCACAAGGAACATTGCAAGACTAGTAGCCAAAGGTTATTCCTAAGAAGAATGCATCAACTACGATGAGACCATCACACCTGTTTCCAGGTTAGAAGCCATTAGGATATTTCTTGCTTTTGCTGCCCACATGAAGTTCAAAGTCTTCCAGATTGATGTCAAGCGTGCATTTCTGAATGGTGAACTTCAAGAAGAAGTATATGTGGAGCAACCTCCAAGTTTCATCAATCCAACTCTTCCTAATTATGTCTATAGATTAGACAAAGCCTTATACGGGCTTAAACAAGCACCTAGAGCATGGTATGAAACACTAACTAACTTTCTTATTGAAAATAGTTTCACTAGAGGAAAAGTAAATACCACATTATTTCTTAGGAAGCACAAAAATAAAGTCTTATTAGTTCAAATATATGTAGATGACATTATCTTTGGTTCTACTGATGAAAATCTGTCCAAGAGATTTGCAAAGCTTATGCAGAGCAAGTTCGAAATGATTATGATGGGTGAGCTGAATTTTTTCCTTGGATTACAAGTAAAGCAGACTGATGAAGGTATCTTCATTAACCAAGCCAAATACATTAAACATTTACTTAAGAAATATGGCATGTAATCAGCGTCTCCCATGAAAACACCAATTGCTCCAACAACTAAGCTTGACAAAGATGAAAAAGGTAAAAGTATTGACATTACTCAATACAGAGGTATGCTAGGCTCTCGTTTATATCTAACTTCCAGTAGACCAGACATAATGTTTGCAACATGCTTATGTGCTAGATTTTAAGCTAATCCTAAGGAATCACACTTAACTACTATAAAGAGAATTTTTAGGTATCTCAAAGGCACACCTCACTTGGGACTTTGGTATCCCAAGGAGTACTCCTTTGAACTGACTGGACACATCAACATGAAACTTATAAACAACATCTCTTCTAAAGAACATGTTCGTGGTCTTCCTAAATTGAAATTCTTAAAAGATCACATCTTTGAAGCTTGTGAACTGGGAAAACATATTCATGCATCACATAAACCTAAATTTACCGTGTTAACTTCTCGACCCTTAGAATTGTTACAAAAGGACCTTGTTGGACCTATCCCTAAACATAGCATGGGTGGTGTTGTATACATTCTAGTTTTGGTTGATGATTATTTATGATTTACATGGGTTGATTTTCTAAAATTTAAAAATGAGGATATTAAATCTTTTTTTACCTTGTGTAAAAAGATTCAAAATCAACAGGGGAGCTCTATTGTCTATATTCAATCTGATCATGGAAAAGAATTTGACAATTCTGATTTCATTATGTTTTGTGATGAGAACGGTATAAGTCATAACTTCTCTGCTCCTTATACACATCAGTCAAATTGTGTAGTTGAAAGTAAAAATCGTTCTTTGTAAGAAATGGCTAATACGATGTTAAATGAATATCGTCTTCCAAAGTATACTTGGGCTGAAGTAGTGGCAACATCATGTTACATTTTAAACAGAGTCTTACTAAGACCTATTTTGATCAAAACTCCATATGAGCTTTATTATAAAAGAACTACAAAAATAAACTATTTTCGTGTTTTTGGGAGATAATATTTTATTCTAAATACCAAAGGACATTTATTGAAATTTGATCCCAAATCTGATGAAGGAATATTTCTTAGATACTCTCTTAATAATAAAGCATACATAGTCTTCAACAAAATAAGTCTTGTTGTGGAAGAATTAATGAATGTGAATTTTGATGAGACTCAGCCTCCTCCAAAATATAAAGAGCTTGTTGACAGTGATGTTTTCATAGAAAATATTCTTAGAAATATGGAAGAACCAAAACTAGATAATGCATCTCCACCTATTGATGAGAATCCCCTTGAAAACCCAAATCCTCAGTTAAATGATTTACCCAAAAAATGTCACATTATTAAAAATTATCCTATAGAAAATGTAATTGGTAATATTGATAAAGGAGTTATCACTAGATCACAAGCATATAATCTAGTTGGTCACTTATCCTTCTTGTCTCAAATTGAACCTAAAAATATAAGAGATGATTTACTTGATGAAGACTGGATAATGGCTATGCAAGATGAACTTGAATAATTCACTAGAAACAAAGTATGGGAGTTAGTCCCACAACCCGAGGATGTTTCAATTATTGGAACTCGATGGGTATTTCGTAATAAACTTGATAAAAGTTGAACTGTTGTGCGTAATAATGCAAGATTAGTTGCACAAGGGTATAATCAAATCGAAGGTATTGACTATGATGAAACATATGCTCCTGTTTCTAGAATTGAATCTATTCGTATGTTATTAGCATTTGCATGTCATAAAAATTTTAAACTGTTTAAAATGGATGTCACATCTGCATTCTTAAATGGTGTTATAGAAGAGGGTGTTATAGAAGAGGAAGTTTATGTTAAACAACCTCCTGGCTTTGAAGATTTTAGTCATCCTTAATATGTTTATAAATTACATAAAGATTTATATGGTTTAAAACAGGCCCCTAGAGCTTGGTATGAAAGACTGCGTAAATTTTTGCTAAATAATGGTTTTAAACGGGAAACTATTGATACTACTTTATTTACTAAAAATAAAAATGATGATATTCTGGTGATTCAAATATATGTTGATGATATTATTTTTGGTTCCACTAACATTACTATAAGTAATGATTTCTCTGAAAGTATGAGTAAGGAATTTGAAATGAGTATGATGGGAGAATTAAACTTCTTCCTCGGATTGCAAATCAAACAAAGAGAAAAAAGTATTCATATATCTCAATCTAAATATATATATAGATATACAAACATACATTGTTAAACACAATTTTATATATCTATATTTCATTTATTTATCAAATAAAAGGATACTTGAGCACCGCAAGGCTACGAAGATACACCTCTACGGAGAGAAATTTGAACCGTACGATTCCTTATAGTCTTTAGTAACCTTTTATCGATATTATTTATATAAATATCGTAAAATAGATACGAAACTTGATAGCTCAAAACGACACTGAAATATTCCTCTAAAAAGAGGAATCATCCGAACTAGATTTGAGAATCGTAGTGATCTATTGAAAATATTTATATAAATATCAAGTATGAAATTATAAATTTTGTCATACTTAATTAGACGCTGCAAGGCTACGGAGATATTCCTCTTAAGTGAGGGAATCGAACCGTGTAAGACCCCAATTTTTTAATAAAAATAAATTTTCTATAAATATCATTTTTGAATATTATGAAATGAATTTGATATAATGTTATAGTTGTGGTTAATATATACAAATTTTGCAAAGTATGCAAGTTGTCATATTATATTCGATTGGTCGGGAAATATTCTATTTGTCAGGGAATATTCGTACGACGGTACAATCATTGGTGGACCCCACAACGGAATTATTGTCGGATTGAGAAAATGATAAAAATATTTTATGAAAATAACGGCAGAAGTTTTACAGTTAATACTGTTGAACTACTCGGTAGTAAAAGTACAGTAATATGCGTGGTTGCATAGTAGCACACGGTATTGATTATTGATGCTTACGTGAGAAGCCATTCAGTTTTATTCAATTATTGTCGATATTTTATATATTATTAAATCAATAATTGAGATAACAAAGTTATTGATATTATTATTTGTAATATTAACGATGTCTAGAAGTTCTGCCAAGGATAGGTTTGGTCACCTAATTGTGCGCCAATGGGGAGAAATCCTTATTGGAAAGCCTTCTCTTTTCTGGGAACGACCTGGTCGATTAAAATTGTGAATTATAATAAAGGTAATAAATGTTTTTAAAATTATTTAGGTGATTTTTATGAAGTTTTGCTTATTTTATGGACCCCATTTACCCATTTTTTTTCAAAGTAATCGGTAGAAAGTTTTTGGTGTATATATATATATATATATATATATATATATATATATATATATATATATATATATATATATATATATATATATATATATATGGTTGGGGCCACTAGTGGAGGATTTTGGTAAAGAAATTTTCAACCGTGAATGGGGGGAGTGGTGAAGTGTGGGTGTGTGAGAATAGTAAATATTTATATATATTAAATGTGTGTGAGTGGGTTGTGGTGTGTGTGAATAATAAGTTTATATATATTAAATGTGGGTGAGTGGGTTGTGGTGGAGGATGAAGTTTGGCATGATATGTGATATGATTTTCAAGCTTGCACCTTATTGGTTGAACAAACCAATAATGCTATCAAACATGTGCATAAAGCCATTTTCTCAAACTTGGCATGTACTAGTTTTTTTTCTCTTTCTTCTAATTGGCCAGCACCTTGACAAATGATGCATAGGTGGTAGAATTTTTCTAATAAAGCATGTGTTATATTATATATATATACTAGCAACAGTCCCGTGCCTCCGGCACTATGGATGTTAAGGATTTATTCTAAATTTTGGACGACTCATATGATTTATTGAGTGAGCGAGAAATTCAAAATTATTTGTATTTTATTAGATAGATGGATTGTGGGATTTATCCCAAACTTTGGACGTCCTAGATGATTTATTGAGTGAGCGAAAAATTTAAAATTATTTGTATTTTATTAGATATAATTAGATATATAGAATATAGATATAGATAGATAGAATTAGATAGATTATATTTTATTAGATAGATGGATGGTGAGATTTATCCCAAACTTTGGACGACCTAGATGATTTATTGAATGAGCGGGAAATTCAAAATCATTTATATTTTATTAGATAGATATATATATATATATATATATATATATATATTATAAAATTTTGATTTTGAAAATCTAGTGTATGATTTCAGCCAGTGAATTACACAATGTCTTTCCATTCTCCTATAAATAGAAGCTCATTCCTTCATTATTTCTTACGAATTCACTGAAACTCTAGAGAGAGAGAAATTATAGAGAAACTATAGATGTGACGCCCCCAAAATAGGTATACATCACCTATTCTGAGTTGTCAATACATGGTACAGAAACAACTACAACTTTATTATTACAACAGTAAAACTGTGAGTTTAAATACAAATATTATCTTCTAGACAATATCTATACCCAAATAAATCATCATCATAATTATTTATATATTATTTTACAAAAATGGTGAGGACTACTAAACAACTCTCTCTATAACCATCATTCCATACCCTGACTCGTACTCGCTACATCCTCGCCTCCTGAGAAGAAAAATGGATCAAAAAGGAAAAGGGTGAGCTCAACTAGCCCAGTAAAGAATATTATGACTAAGATAACATAGAACAAATTATCGTTAGTCCTCAACAGGGAAAAATCTGATAAAATACAATAGACCACAAGTTTCAGATCAATATTCGCAGCGAAAATAATAATTCATAGAAGAGTTACATTGAGGATGAAATCTACTAATATCTATGAATTTAATAGTCTATCATCATTATTTTATCCCTGTAACATCAATCAATATTCATCTTTGCACTACAAACCAAAGATTTTTATCAGTTGGTCATGTCCATCTCAACACATGTACATCTTTGCACTATGGGCCAAAGATATTCATAATAAAATCAATCATCTTTGTACTACAGGCCAAAGATATTCAACAACATGTCATCATTTAGGACTGAGGATGGTAAAAAATATTTTAAAGAAAACGAATCCAATGAAACAAAAGAATAAATATTAAGGATTCGTATTTAAGCTATTTTATGTCCAAAAATACTTCATAAATAATTATAGTGGTGTAAAATTCAAGAATGATCAAAACATGGATACAATCAAAGCTAGTATCCATAATAGATATTTTGGACGAAAAGAAAAAATTTTATTTTTTCGATGAATAGTGTTGTTGTATACGTGAATAGTGCCGTATACGTGAATAGTAACCCCGACACAAAAAGTTCCAAATTTGATTAAAAGTTCAGATCAATACTTTGGCATAATGATATTGGAAGAATTAATATCATTTTAAAAAAAATAATATCCCTTACCTCGAAAGACAGTACTTCTAGTTGAAACACCGGATATAGGCTATGACTTGAACTTGCACCGTATAGTAATACTCAAAGTATACTCAAAATACTCACAACAATACGCTCAATAATATAGAGAGAGAAAACTTCAATTTTTGGTGTGATTTTCAATTCTAACCTAATCACCCTATTTATAGGAAAATGCTTAGAACACCAAAGTAGAAAATTTAATAAATTAATATTATTTATTTTTTCTACATCTTCATACGCATCAAGCATCTAAATTCAGCAACTTGACATGTGTTAAAGATGCCCACCAAACACAAAAAAACATTTTTCTTATTTAAATTATTTTAAACTTCCAAAAATCAATTATTTCGGAACTTCAATAATTCATAATAAATAGCCCTTTAATCAGAAAAATTCGAAAATTGAGATTTTCCATAGGAAATTCCATTATCTATAACTTTACAAAAGGAAGTTTTTCCAAATTCCAAACAAAAATTGACCGAAATCCACAAACGGGCGATTTTACAGGCTATAATCAAATTTCGGTCAAGAATTGGGGTCTACCGACACACAAAATATGTGTTAATCATTTAATGCAACAAAAATACTCTTCCTCCTCATATACTCATATATCCCTCATTTATTATAAAAATATCCCATTATTATATTATTAAAATATAATAATAAATTATTTTATCAGAAAAGATAAAATATCATTTTTCAACAATTATCACTTTAAAAATTTTCTCCATCTATATCCACATAAAATCAATATTTTCCTCATCATATAAATCAATAATTAATTATTCACAAATAATATTACAGAATCACAGTACTGGCAACCAGGCCGTTCCCAGGAAAGAGGGGGCTTTCCAATAAGAATTTCTCCTTACTGGCGTGTAATTAGGTGACCAAACCTCTCCTTAGACAAAACTTTCTAAACATCGCCAATAATATTTTCTAATAATATTATTCAGATAATATGAATTATTGCTTCGATAATGGAAAATACTGTGTAGTTACAATTATTGAAACAACAGTAATATAAAATATCAACACGGCAATTATTGAATCAATAAAATAAAATACTGAACAGTAACTATTGTAACAATTATTGAGTAGTGTCTTCTTACGTAAGAATCAATAATTGGTGCAATACCGTGTGCTACTGTGCAACAACGCGTATTACTGTGTTTTAACCACCGGGTATTTCAACAGTGTTAACGGTAACAACTACGCCGTTATTTATAAATAACTTATACTTGTCGTTTTCTTCATCCAATCGCTTTCCGTTATGGGGCCCACAAAAGACTGCGTCGTCGTACGAATATTCCCCGATAGCAAGAATATTCCACGACCAAATGAATATTCCCCGACAACAATGAATATTTTATAACCACCTGCTTATTTAAAATATTTACGCATTTTACCCATAACTAACCATATTAATCAAATCAACCCTTACTATTTCAAAATGATAAATAGAGGAAACTAAATTTCATTTATTAATAACTTGGGGTCTTACAATAGAAAAGTATTCTGTTACTTCCCTACTCTTATATCCGGTTTCTTTTACGGTAAGGGGTATTATTTCTTTTGTATTCATGGAGAGAACTTCTATTATTCCATTATTTATTATTCTATTGGAATAACCTGTATATACGGGCTACTCTATACTTGGTTAAATTCTTCTGTTATTCCATTCTTTATTATTCTGTTAGAATATCATGTCTGTGCGTTTTACGCCGGACCTGATTTCATTCTTTATTATTCTGTTGGAATATCCTGTCTGTGCGTTTTACGCTGGACCTGATTCCATTCTTTATTATGCTGTTGGAATATCCTGTATGTGCGTTTTACGCCGGACCTGGTTCTATTCTTTATTATTTTGTTGGAATATCCTGTCTGTGCGTTTTACGCCGGACCTGATTCCATTCTTTATTATGCTGTTGGAATATCCTGTCTATGCGTTTTACGTCGAACTTGGTTTCGTTATTTATTATTATGTTGAAATAACCTGCTTGTGCGGTCTATCACATGTCTGGTGATTTCTTTTGTTATTCCATTCTTTATTATACTCAGTTGATTAAAATTTTGACTTCTATACTCCATGAAATTAGTGGAATATCCTTGATATTTGCGCTTCATCCAGTATCTTTTCATGAAAATATTCTTCTGAGCAATTCTTGAATTTTACTCTACAAAGAAGTATCATGTTGACAATTTGGACGTTATTAGTTCTTTGATAAATTAATTCTTGAACTTGTTTTATTGAATTTTTATATCATTGTCATCATCCTCATGTTTATATTTTGTTGAAAGTCATATGTGGCCAGTAGTGCATAGATGGACTTGGTATGATTATGACCAGGGATTATTCGGTGTAATCATGACCGTAATATTACAAATGATGTGGTAAAAGTCCTCATTGGCCGTAGTGCATTGAGGGACAGTTGTTGTCATGATCATGACCATTGATGAATACACGAATCCTTGGCCTGTAGTGCATGGATAATTTGTGGTCGTGATACTAATGAATATCCTTGGTCGTAGTGCGGGGATAATGTGGATTATTTATTAAGCTGAGTGCCAGCGATAAAAGTGATGGAAAAACCTTTTAAATCATAAAAGATAGTAGATTTTATTCTCTACTTGACTCTTTTAATGGATTGTTTGTTCCGTTGCAGTTAAACTTGATGTCTATTGTATTTTATCAGTTTAACATTGTTGAAGACTAATGATAATTTATTTTGCATTATCTTAGTCATAATATTTCTTACTAGGCTAGTTGAGCTCACCCTTTCTTTCATTGTTCTCTTCAGGAAATGAGAACGTAGCCGGGACTAGTCGGGGAACGGAGTGACGATCCAGATGATAGTATTAGTAGTCCTCACTATTCTGTTAAATAGTGGACAATAAATATAATGAGGACTTATTCTGAGAGTGGATATTATCTAGAAGACAGTATTTGTATTAAAATGCACAGCTCTCTTGTTGTAGATTAAAGATTGTATTTGTATTATGTACCATGTATTTGGCGACTCAGAATATGTGATGTATACCTATTTTGGGGGCGTCATAGTTGGTATCAAAGCTTAGGGATATGATCCCTGGTTAAGATGTGAGACGAGAACTAGGAGGGGAGAGACGGGGAATTCCTTCGCTAGCATGACCTATTTAAATTTATTTGGTATTTAATTGGTTGGTCAGAGTATAGAGATAATATATTACATGTCAACTAACCCTTATTTTGTGTCGGTATCTGAAAATGACATCCGAGAATGTTGAGAATAGCAATGGAGCACAGGAGATCGTTGAGTCTCCACATATCAATAATCATGATAATGTGCATCAGGAAGGCGACAATCCTCATGCAAACAACAACACTGGCCAAATGAAGAATGATGGAATGTTTAGAGGCTTTATGCAATTCATGCAACATCAGGCGAGAGCGGCTCCTGTCCAAAATGTAGGTGGAAACACTGGAAACTCTCGGACGGTCACCACTAAACAGTTCAAGGAGCTGGGACCACCGGAGTTTATTGGAGAGCCAAAACCACTTAAGGCAGAAGCATGGATAAATCAGATCACCAAGATATTTTATATCTTGGGATGCTCCAAGAAGCAAAAGGTTCCATTTGCCACCTATATGTTGCGAGGAGAGGCAGATTATTGGTGGAAATCGGTAAAGCGTACTCAACCTGCAGCACTGAAGATGTCTTGGGAGAAGTTCCAAGAACTATTCAACGACAAATACTTTCCCAAAAGTATTCATCACATAAAAGAGGTAGAGTTCATCAGGTTGGAGCAGAATAATATGACCGTGTCACAGTACGAAGTTAAGTTTGCTAAGTTGTCCCGGTTTACGTCTCACTTGGTTGATAATGAGGAGAGAATGACGCGAATGTTTTTAAGAGGTTTAAAGTCAGAGATACGTCAATATCTTATTTCTCATAAACTATGTTTGTATTCAAATGTTGTAAATAGGGCTCAGTTAGTGGAGCGCGATAACGAGTCAACGCAACCAAGAAAAAGCAGCCGACATAATGAAAATATCAGTGGTAACGGTCATCGAAGCAGTGACAACAAACGTGGAGGGAATCAACATGCCAGAAATGGTAACCACTTCGGTGGTAATCATGGCCAAGATAATAAGAATGGACATTTCAAGAAGAGGAGATTCAAGAATGATTGAAAGACGTCAGCATCAGCACCTGTGGTTAAGGAAGGAGAACGACCACCTATCATATGCTTCAAATGCGGAGGGGAGGGACATATCAGTCCAAACTGCGCGATGTCATCCAAAGCGTGTTATAATTATGGAAGAGAAGGTCACCTAGCTCAATTTTGTCATGCACCGAAGACAAGTCTAGTAGGAACGGTGACACAAAATACCGTCCCAGACAAGTCAAAACTAGTAGTTCAAGGGAGAGCGTTTGTTGTAACCTCCCACAAAGTAAAGATTTCGAACGAGGTCATCACGGGTAAGCTTATCATAAACTCTAGAGAAATCTATAACTTATTTGATACCGATTCTACCCATTATTTTATTTCTCCTACTTGCGCTCAACGATTAAATTTGACTCCAGAGAAATTAGACTTTGACTTATCTGTGGAAACTCCGTTGGGAGAAACCTTCATTACATCCATTGTTTATAAGTCTTGTTTGGTTCAAATCGGTACCCTCACATTACCTGTAGATCTTATTTCATTAAAAATACTTGCATTTGATGTGATTCTAGGGATTGATTGGTTAACTACTCATCATGCAAAAATTGATTATTTTCGTAAGGTTGTTACCTTTCATATTCCTAACCAACCTATTATGTGAATTCAAGAAACCAAACCATTAAAATCAATCATTGTCATCTCAAGCCATAAAGCTATTCGTTTATTAAAAAATGGATGTCAAGCTTTCTTAGCTCATGTCACGGATCTAAACAAAAATACGTCAGTTTTGAATGATATTTCTGTTGTTAATAAATTTCCTGACGTATTCCCTAAAGAACTTCCTGGCCTACCCCCAGAGCGTGAAATTGAATTTTGTATCGACCTTGAACCCGGTACAAAATCCATTTCCAAAGCCTCATATCAAATGGCTCCTATTGAACTTCAGGAGTTAAAGACCCAACTGTAGGAATTGTTAGACATTGGCTTTATTCGTCCTAGTACTTCTCCTTAGGGTCTTCATATTTTATTCATGAAGAAGAAAGATGGGAGTATACGACTTTGTATTGATTATCGGGAGTTGAATCATGTCACCATCAAAAATAGGTACCCATTGCCACGTATCGATGACATGTTCGACCAGTTGTAAGGCGCCAAATTCTTTTTAAAGATCGATCTTCGTTCTGGATATCATCAGCTGAAGGTTAAAACTGAGGATATTCCAAAGACTGCCTTCAGAACTCGGTACGGACACTATGAATTTTTAGTCATGTCTTTTGGATTGACTAATGCTCCTGCTACCTTCATGGATATGATGAATCGAGTATTCAAGGAATATTTGGATCACTTTGTGGTCGTCTTTATTGATGACATCCTTATTTATTTCAAAAGCCGTGAAGATCATGAGCAACACTTGAGGCTGATACTCCAAAAGCTTCGTGAATATAAGTTTTATGCCAAGTTGAAGAAATACGAGTTCTGGCTTGAGGAAGAAGCATTCATTTGGCACGTAGTATCAAGTCATAGAATATCTATTGACCCAGCAAATATTGAAGATATTCAAAGCTGGGAGTAACCTAAATTAGTGACCGAAGTACGTAGCTTTCTCGGCTTAGCTGGTTATTATCGGAGATTCGTAGAAGGGTTTTTCTCGAATCGCTACTCCTTTAACTCAGCTGACTCAGAAAGATACAAAATTTGATTGAAACGAGGAATGTGAGAAGAGTTTTCAAGAACTCAAGAGAAGACTCATTTCAACATCGGTTCTGACAATACCATCTGGCTCGGAGGGATTTGTCATCTACAGTGATGCTTCGGGCAAAGGGTTAGGATGTGTTCTCATGCAACATGGGAAAGTCATAGCCTATGCCTCTCGGCAACTCAAAGAATATGAGAGGAATTATCCTACTCATGATCTAGAGTTGGCAGTTTTTGTCTTCGCACTTAAGATTTGAAGGCATTACTTATATGGGGAAAAAGTGGAGATCTTTACGGATCATAAAAGCCTCAAATATTTCTTCACTCAAAAGGAACTCAACATGCGACAGTGACGTTGGCTTGAACTATTGAAAGAATATGATCATACCATCCACTACCATCCTGGAAAAGCAAACGTGGTAGCTGACACATTGAGTAGAAGATCATATACGGGTACGAGTGCGATATTATCAATGCAAAGGCCCATTTTGTATGACTTGAAAAGAATGGAGATAGGGATAAAGACTCCAGGGACCCACGTGATGATGGCGAATATACGAGTAGAACCGACTTTAATTGATAAAGTTAAAGATGCTCAGGCTACAGACCTGGAGCTGATGCATATGAGGAAGAAAGTACAAGAAGGTGCTATGCCGGAAGCAAGAATCAATGAAGAAGGAATACTTCGAGTCAACTCCAGACTTTGTGTTCCTAACGACCTTGAGTTAAAGTTTAAAATCATGATGGAGGCGCACAACACACCGTTTTCAATCCATCCTGGGAGTACCAAAATATATCATGATCTTCGACATACATTTTGGTGGAGCAATATGAAGAGAGAGATAGTGTTGTTTATCTCAAGGTGTCTAACTTGTCAACGAGTCAAGGCGGAGCATCAAGTACCAAAAGGTCTACTGCAACCACTTGAAATTCCAAAATGGAAGTGGGAGCACATTACCATGGATTTCGTTACTGGTCTTCCCAAGGTTTCTCAAGGCATAGATGCAATTTGGCTCATTGTTGATAGATTGACCAAGTCTGCTCATTTCTTACCAATACGAGAAACTTATACACTTGAACGTCTTGCTCGTATGTATATAAACGAGATTGCAAGACTACATGGTATGCCAGTATCCATAGTTTCTGATCGAAACCCAAGATTCACTTCATGATTTTGGGTTAGTTTGCAGAAAACTATGGGCACAGATTTACGATTTAGTTCGACATATCATCCTCAGACAGACGGACAATCAGAAAGGACTATTCAAACTCTGGAAGATTTATTAAGACTCTGTGTCCTTAACTTCAAGGGAAGTTGGGATAAGTTCTTACCATTAATGGAGTTTTCCTATAACAACAGTTATCAAGCAAGTATTGGCATGGCTCCATTCGAGGCGTTGTATGGAAGAAAGTGTCGTTCTCCAGTATGCTGGGATGAGGTGGGTGAAGAAACGTTGTTGGGACCGGAGTTGGTACCTATGACGACGGAAAAGATTCAAATAATCTGACAACGTATAAAGACCTCACAAGATCGACAAAAGAGTTATGTTGATCTTCATCGAAAGGATGTGGAATTCGATATAGGAGATCATGTGTTGTTACGTGTTGCTCCATGGAAAGGAGTTACGAGATTTGGAAAGAGAGGAAAGCTCAATCCTCGATTCATTGGCCCATTTTTAATCCTCGAACGAGTAGGAATTGTGGCCTATAGACTCGCTTTACCGCCAAGTATGTCTCGTGTTCATAACGTTTTTCACATATCCATGTTACGTAAATATGTGGAAGACCCGAATCACATTATTGAGTTAGAACCAGATGAAATAGCAGAAGATTTGACGTATGAAGAGGTTCATGTTCAAATATTGGATAAGACAGAACATATTCTACGCTCCAAGGTTATACCTCAAGTCAAAGTTTTGTGGAGAAACCAAGATGTTGAGGAAATGACCTAGGAGTTAGAATCTGAAATGAAATCAAGATAAACTTACCTCTTCGACATATCAGGTACGTACCCTAATTTCGAGGGCAAAATTTCATAAGAATGGGAGGTTGTAAGACCCCAATTTTTTAATAAATTTTTTTTTCTATAAATATCATTTTTGAATATTATGGAATGAATTTGATATAATGTTATAGTTGTGGGTAATATTTATAAATTTTGCAAAGTATGCAAGTTGTCATATTGTATTCGATTGGTCGGGAAATATTCTTTTTGTCATGGAATATCCGTACGACGGTACGATCATTGGTGTACCCCACAACGGAATTATTGTCGAATTGAGAAAATGACAAAAATATTTTATAAAAATAACGGTGAAAGTTTTACCGTTAATACTGTTGAACTACTCGGTAGTAAAAGTACAGTAATACGCGTGGTTGCATAGTAGCACACTGTATTGATTATTGATGCTTACGTGAGAAGTCATTCAGTTTTATTCAATTATTATCAATATTTTATATATTATTAAATCAATAATTGAGATAACAAAGTTATTGATATTATTATTTGCAATATTAACGATGTCTAGAAGTTCTGCCAAGGAGAGGTTTGGTCACCTAATTGCGCGCCAATAGGGAGAAATCCTTATTGAAAAGTCCCCTCTTTCTTGGGAACGACCTGGTCGATTAATATTGTGAATTATAATAAAGGTAATAAATGTTGTTAAAATTATTAAGGTGATTTTTATGAAATTTTGCTTATTTTATGGACCCCCATTTACCTATTTTTTCAAAGTAATTGGTAGAAAGTTTTTGGTATATATATATATATATATATATATATATATATATATATATATATATATATATATATATATATATATATATTTGGTTGGGGCCACTAGTGGAGGATTTTGGTGGAGAAATTTTCAACCGTGAATGGGGAGATGGTGAAGTGTGGGTGTGTGAGAATAGTAAATATTTATATATATTAAATGTGGGTGAGTGAGTTGTGGCGTGTGTGAATAATAGGTTTATATATATTAAATATGGGTGAGTGGGTTGTGGTGGAGGATGAAGTTTGGCATGATATGTGATATGATTTT
Source organism: Panax japonicus (assembly GCA_020205505.1). Taxonomy (NCBI): domain Eukaryota; kingdom Viridiplantae; phylum Streptophyta; class Magnoliopsida; order Apiales; family Araliaceae; genus Panax; species Panax japonicus. The sequence goes on along the minus strand of CM035101.1, from coordinate 49,679,551 downwards.
CAAGCTTGCACCTTATTGGTTGAACAAACTAATAATGCTATCAAACATGTGCATAAAGCCATTTTCTCAAACTTGGCGTGTACTAGTTTTTTTTCTTTTTCTTCTAATTGGCCAGCACCTTGACAAATGATGCATGGGTGGTAGAATTTTTCTAAAATAGCATGTGTTATATTATATATATATATATATATATATATATATATATATATATATATATATATTATAAAACTTTGATTTTGAAAATCTAGCGTATGATTTCAGCCAGTGAATTACACAGTGTCTTTCCATTCTCCTATAAATAGAAGCTCATTCCTTCATTATTTCTTACGAATTTACTGAAACTCTAGAGAGAGAAATTATAGAGAAACTATAGAAAAGTATTCTGCTACTTCACTACTCTTATATTCAGTTTCTTTTACGGTAAGGGGTATTATTTCTTTTGTAATAAGAGAACTTCTGTTATTCCATTATTTATTATTCTGTTGGAATAACCTGTATACGCGGGCTACCCTATACTTGGTGAATTCTTCTGTTATTCCATTCTTTATTATTCTGTTGGAATATCCTGTCTGTGCATTTTACGCCATACCTGATTCCATTCTTTTATTATTCTGTTGGAATATCCTGTCTGTGCGTTTTACGCCGGACCTGATTCCATTTTTTATTATGCTGTTGGAATATCCTGTCTGTGCGTTTTACGTCGGACTTGGTTTCGTTATTTATTATTCTGTTGGAATAACATGTCTGGTGATTTCTTTTGTTATTCCATTATTTATTATACTCAGTTGGTTAAAATTTTAACTTCTATACTCCATGAAATTAGTGGAATATCCTTGATATTTGCGCTTCATCCAGTATCTTTTCATGGAAATATTCTTCTGAGCAATTCTTGAATTTTACTCTACAAAGAAGTATCATGTTGACAATTTGGACGTTATTAGTTCTTGGATAAATTAATTCTTGAACTTGTTTTATTGAATTCTTATATCATTGTCATCATTCTCATGTTTATATTTTATTGAAAGTCATCTGTGGCCTGTAGTGCATATATGGACTTGGTATGATTATGACCAGGGATTATTCGGTGTAATCATGACCTTAATGTTATAAATGATGTGGTAAAAGTCTTCATTGGCCGTAGTGCATTGAGGGACAGTTGTTGGCATGATAATGGCCATTGATGAATACACGAATATCCTTGACCCGTAGTGCATGGATAATTTATGGTCGTGATACTAAGAATATCCTTGGCCGTAGTGCGGGGATGATGTGGATTATTTATTAAGCTGAGTCCCAGCGATAAAAGTGATGAAAAACCTTTTAAATCATAAAAGATAGTAGATTTTATTCTTTACTTGACTCTTTTAATGGATTGCTTGTTTCGCTGCAGTTAAACCTGATGTCTATTGTATTTTATCAGTTTAACATTATTGAAGACTAATGATAATTTATTTTTGCATTATCTTAGTCATAATATTTCTTAATGGGCTAGTTGATTTCACCCTTTCTTTCACTGTTCTCTTCAGGAAATGAAAACGTAGCCGGGACTAGTCGGGGAACGGAGTGACTGTCCAGATGATAGTATTAGTAGTCCTCACTATTCTGTTAAATAGTGTGACAATAAATGTAATGAGGACTTATTTTGAGAGTGGATGTTGTCTAGAAGACAGTATTTGTATTAAAACTCACAGCTCTCTTGTTGTATATTAAAGATTGTATTTGTATTCTGTATCATGTATTTGACGACTTAGAATAGGTGATGTATACATATTTTGGGGGCGTCACAAATCGTACGATTCCTTATAGTACTAAGTGACTTTATTTATAAAATCACATAATAGATAAAATATTCTTATATATTATCTGAGTTAAACAATAATATTTGTTATATCAGTTTGTGCTTAACTGACTTAAATATTGATAAATATTGTTCGAATTAATTTATTCTTTTTATACAAGTATTGATATATAAAAATCTTTCATATAATACTTGTTAAAGATTATTTGAGAAATAATTTTATTTAATCCATAGAAAAATACTCTTTATTTTAAAGAGTTAATAATTCTTTATAAATTGCATTAAAATTATATATCTGCTTAAGCCGAAGCATTGTTGAGCTATAAATAAAATTGACTTATCTGTTTATATATTCAAGAAACATCTCTCGAAAACATAAAAGTTACTTGAATTTTTATAACTGTGCATATTTTACATATTTGCTTAATCAGAAGCATCATTTGATCTAAACATAAATTATTATTTGCTTAATCAGAAGCATCATTTGATCTAAACATAAATTATTATTTGTTTACAAAGAAGCATTATTTGATCAAAACATAAATTAATATCTACTTACTAAGAAACATATTTTCTCAAGTACAAAAGTTTTTGAACTTTAATATATATTTGCTCCTTAATTAATATCTGCTTATTTAAGAAGCATTCATCTGTACTAAATTCTTATCTGCTTATTTGAGAAACATATTTTTGTAAAATCATTTGTAAAAAGAGACAAGTTCAGAGTTAGTTTATTTTATGTACCTGTGAGAAAGACGGGTAATTCTTCGATCAAGACCAAAGTCTTAGAGAGGTCAGCGGGAAGTTGGGTCTCAAGTGTACTTGTAATGTAAGGAAGAGATTGCTGTTTCAAGACTAGATCATAGAATAGAACTGAACTCAAAAGGAGGAACAACTAAACTTGAGAAGGGAGCGGGGAGCTTTCTGTCCAAGATAGAATAGTTGAAAAGTTGGAAGTTTGTCTATAAAACTTTATAAAGACTTATCCGCCTGTTGAAGGAGTTTTTATTACTGATAGTAATAGGATCTCAAGTTTCAAGTAGGGAATTGATACTGGACGTAGCAACATACCAAGGGGTGTATGTAGTGAACTAGATAAATATATGTGCATTGTGTGATTGAATTTTTATTATCTTGCATGCTAATTTCTAAAATTGCAAATTGATTATAAAAAATTCAAAAAGGCCTAATATAATTTTTTTAACCTTTAATAATCTATTCAACCCCCCTTCTAGATTATTATTGGACTTTCAGAACTAAAGAAATAACAAAGTTGCATGATAGAAGTATTAGGGAATTTCTCTGTTTGTGTGTTCTTTGATTAGAGAAGTTTCTTTTTATAGGCAAAGAAAAAGGAAACATACATTCAACCAAGATCCACAAAATCATAGTTTAGACCTTAGCTTGTAGCTTATGACTTTTGAGGAAATTATAATATTATAATATATATATATATATATATATATATATATAGGGTCTCCATCCACAGCAACCGGTTGTTGGGGAGCAACCCCTTTTATCCAGCCGGTACAAGCTGTACCGGCTTATAAAAAAAAATTCTAAGGCCGGTACAACTTGTACCGGCTGGATAAAAGGGGTTGCTCCCCAACAACCGGTTGCTGTGGATGGAGACCCATATATATATATATATATATATATATATATATAGTCCGCTTCTTATGCGGGTGATACGAAGTTTCTGCAAGGGTAGCGCGGGTCGCGTCGGTGCAAGGTTAGGAGTGGCGTGACACGCGTCAGGATTGATGCAGGTTCTGCATGTGTAGCGTGGGGCGCGCCAGTGGTGGTCTGGAAGAGACACGGGGCACGCCGATTGGCGGACAGAGTTTTACTGGTTCGTTTTTTGGAAGGACGTTATGGGTATTTGAGTCATAATGTGAAGTAGGGTTGAAATATGATTATTGGCTATAAATACTATCTATTGTAAAGCTCTATTTAACTGAAATCATCAATAAAACAATAAACCGCCTGTGGAGTACCCAAATTGGGAAATCACGCAAATCTATGTGTTAATTCTCTATTGTCGTGTGCGTGTGTGGTCCTAATTCTAACATGGGTTAAAAATAACAAAATTTTATACGTTTGGATTGGACTAATGAAGGTAGAAATGGAATGACTCATTCTTATGGAATGAAAAAAATTGTGTTTAGTTGCAATTGGAATGGATTGAACCATTTTTATTCCTCCCAAATTTATAAATTTTATTCATTGGGAGAGAAAGTATGGAATAAATCATTCTAATTAGAACTGAATGAATCATTCAACTCTCCATTTTATTCTTTCAATTCAAACGTAACATTAGGATGTTGTCCAACTTTTAACAATTTAATGAGGTTTCGATTTCCTAAACTAGTTCCACTAAATTAGGATTCTATTCCCTTTGAAACATTTCAGGCTTTTTAGCCACATCTGAAGTTTGTTGCCGCGCTAGCTACATGTAACTGCTGGGTTTGTTGTCCCAAAGCTTATTCACTTTTGTGCTCTTGGATCGTGACCCAATTCCAAAAAAAAATTCTCTCTTTTTTATGGGAACTAACACAAAAACCTAAATACTAGATCATTACTCCATTAGAGCCCTAATTTTATTTTAATTTAATTTATCTTTCTTGACAAGAGAGAAATACTAGTAGTAACAATCTTATACAAACATACATACTTCGTACAATTAATTAAGGGTGTAAATGAATCGAGTCAAGTCGAGCAGAGTATTGAGTTGCTCAAATTTGATTCACAAAATTTATCGAGTATAAAATAAGATTTGATTGATACTCATTTAGCTACCAAGTCGAGCACGATCTCGAATCGAACCCGAGCAGTTTGAACTTTTCAAACGAATATGATTCGAGTATCAATAGAAAATTACAATTTGAGGAGGTTCGAGTAATTTATCGAACTTTAAAATTTGTTCATATTTAAATTTAAATCATTTATATTTCGAATAGAGCACGAATCGAACTTTTAGTCGAGCGAGTACGAATCTAGTCTAAACTATTTGCTCATTTTACAGCCTTAGAATTAATGTACATTATTCAAGAGAGAAAAAACGAAAGCTTTTTATGACATAATATCACAATAAGTATTTTAATTAAATTCAAATACTGCATATCGAGGAGTGGGAAGTGGGCACATTGATTTAGCTTAATGAACTTTGTCAGGAATAAACATGTGAATGATATTCCTATTTATATATGATTTGATTATGATATATATATATATATATATGAATGAATATGCAAGTATGTTTGCATGAAGAAAAGTTGTTAAGTCCTTTGATAAATAATAGAAATATATGTACAAGGACTTAGAATGAATTGATCAAACATGTTAGGTTGATCCTACACAAGCGAAACGGCTTTGTAAAGTCCTTAAAAAGAAATGATGTACAAGGACTATAAATATAGAAAGATCAAGCTTGTTAGGTTGATCTTATGATGTAATAGACAGGCTTGTCTGATCGTCGAGCACTGCACCAGAAGTCGTAATCTGCCAGGAGAGTCAGAGTCAACTCGGGAGCTATCAAGGCAGAATAGGAGTATGCAAGATAGTGAGATCTCAGAGTTCGTAGACTTCCAGGGGAAACGAAGAAGGATCGTAGTGTATCGAGAAGAGCCTCCTCAGGATCGTAGAGTACTGAGGAAGTCATGTCCTGAATCGTAGAGACAGCCTGCCTATAAGCCGAACGACAATATACCAAAGCTAAGTATGAAATGCACTGTACGCTCAGAGTCGTAGAGTCTAGCGATGCCAGTCAAAGACAAGGATCGTAGACCACACTCTGCGATCATAAAGTCCACTGAACAAATGCAGAGATCGTAGTCGGACAAGATCAGATGAAGACAACAAGCTCAAGTCAGCGATCGTAGAGTAGACTCAACGATCACCAAGCTAACTCTACGATCGTAATATGCAGAGTCAAAGATCATAGTGTGATCTTCAGGATCGTAGTGTCTGCACAGCCAAAGCTGAATCGTAGAGTGCAGAACTACGACTCCAACAGTAATGCTCACAATGCTAAGTCAGAATCGTAGAGCAGATACGGTTCTCTACGAATGAGCACTCCCAGAATATCAAAAGGTACGAAGCCTCTGGTTGGCACTGCAAAAGATGTAATCCACAGAAGGGAACCAGAGAGCACTCAACGAATGGCATGCAGGCTAGCAGAAGAAGTAAGCACCAAACCAATCAGCATCAAGATTGAGTTGAAAGGTCGTTCGTGATGAAGTCTTCCACAAGAAGATTTCAAAGAAGACTTCAGCAGTTGACTAAGGAAAAGTCAGCTAATGCAGTTGCTATCAAGAAAACAGAAGACAACGATCTTGGAAGCAACCAGGATCGTAGTGTTTGTCAGACAAAGAAAGAACTGATGGAAAGTGAACCTAAGCAAGGAATTAGGCCATCAGTATTTGAGAACAGTCAAAGCAAACAGAAGTATTGAAGCACTGCACAATACAAGGAAGAGGTGTTCTACATAGAAGATCAAATCAACACTCTTCTAGATCGTAGTGTTGTCTCCACCAGTCAACAAGACACTACGATCAGGTCCCTGAAGACGTGCATCAGAATCGTAGAGCTCGGATACTTGAAGATTGAGGCATTGGCAACTGTTCAATCTGAAGGGTAATTCGGACAAGTGCTTATTGAGAGCATCGATGCAAAAGGACAACCTCTGATCAAGAAATCAGAAGAAATAAAGTCTTCGACCTGCCCAGGACAGTAAAGTGATACATCTGACAGGGTAGGTGAAAAAGTAGACTGCAGAGTCAGAAAAAGTATGTCATGTCACATCAATCAGTCTACATCAAGCAATTTGAGATCTGTGAAGACATTTGAATAGCTTCCACCGGCTACTTTCCAACGGAAGGATTGGGAAGATGTATAAATGAAGAAGAGCTTCAAAGATCAAGAGTGCTGAAGAAGTTAAGTTTAGGAGAGAAGGTGGATTGATCGAATAGTGAGTCCAGAGACTCACTCTACGATTCACCAAGAACACTCAAAAGTCAGATCAAGCAAGAAGTAGAAGTGTGAGTTCTACTATGTAGAAGTGAGAGTTCTACTACATGAAGAGTGTTCTGAACTGCCGAGAGAAAGAAGAGCATCATGCCATCTGGATGTCCATCATGGGAAGACTCTAAGTACAATAGAGAAGAGCTTACAGTCATCTTAGCAAGTCCATCATGGGAAGGCATCGAGTAGCAAGAAGGGAGATCACAAAAGCCATCTTGATGTCAAGCTTGAGAAAGCTTCTAGGTACCTTGCAGAAGAGCTTACAGTCATCCTAGAAGCCTCTCATGTGCAGCCATCAAGTACCAAGGAGAATGATCTTCAAGGCAGTTCATCAAGGGGTCATCCTGAGTAGTTGAGCAACCTAAGAAGCTGAGCATCATGCAACACTCAACTGCTCTTCAAGGATGATCAAGCCGAAGCTGCTAAAGATAGAAGATGTTTAGAGCATGAAGACATCTTAGCAGCTCAGCACCAACTCCAACAACAACAACAACAACAACTTAAAGAAGCCAGGGCCTGAGGGGTCCTTGTCCGGAGGGACTAAAACAAAGCAGGGCCAAAGGGTCCTTGTCCAGAGGGACTAAACGAAGTTCCAAGCCTGCTGGGCTTGAAGAGTTCTTAGGGAACTAGAGAAGTCCCAAGGCTGCTGGCCTTGAAGAGTTCTTAGTGAACTGAAGTCCCAAGGCTGCTGGCTTTGAAGGAATCTTAATGATTCAGGGTGCTGCCCTTCCTTAGTGGAAATCCTGCTAGTTGAAAGCAGGAGAGTGGATTAGGAGCTTGAGTCTCTGAACCACTTAAAACCCCTTGTGTCTTTTACATTATATCATTTACATTATGTCTATAACTGTTATAACTGCTATGTATGTTTTAACTGCTTACAACTAAACTAACTTAACGAACAAGGTTTGTATGATTATGAATATATCAATGAAGGAGGGGAATCTTTTACTTATTCCGCTGTGCTTGAAAAGATTCTATGTTTGTCATATAATCTAATATGAACAATACATCATAAACCAAAAAAACATTTAAAATGTAAAGGATCTATTCAACCCCCCCTTCTAGATCTATTATGCCCTCTGGGATCTAACAATTGGTATCAGAGCAGGTTCTCATGCTGTATTCTAAAGCTAATCGCTTTGAGTCTGATCCAAGGCACCAACATTGTTCTAAACTTAGTTTAGTAGTAAGTAACCTGTTATATGCAGAAGAGCTCACATGTTGGAAATATTGTGTATAGGTAAAAATGTGCATACACCTGAAGCTGCTCAGATTGGTTCATATCCTCGATTGCTATATCAACAAGACCAATCCTAGTCTGCAGTCAATCTTGTAGTCTGAAGATCAGACGAGAGAAAAGGAGCTAGAGACATCAGTAACAAGGAGTAAAGCCTCCATCAGTTTGAAAGATGAAGAGGTCACGCATACGAAGAAATGACTGATCAAGTGGAGACAGAAGATCCTCTCAGTCGTATGAGTGACTCGTATGAGTGACCAACCAACAACTGAGTGCTATCTCTGAAAACTCAAGGGTGTCAAAGATCTCAATGCCACGATTCTCTTGATCTACAAGTCCACGACTGATTGATGAACGGCCGACAAGAGCATTAAGCTGAAAAGGGGCATAAGTAAAAGCTATGCACATCAATACCTGAACTCAGTATATCTAAAGTAAATGACTGTTAAGAAACTGACAGTAAAAAGGTACGGTTCCTCACCATCATTAATGTATAGATCATAGTTGCACCATCTTATGAACTATGACAGTATTCTTTCAACAAGTCATAATCTTCCTAAAAAGGTGAATAGAGAAAGTAGTCTAAAGATGGAAAATTCAAATGTCTACAAACTTTCTCTTTGACTAAGCTTTAGGCTGAAGATGACATCTTGAAGAAAATCTGAAATGGATCACAAGAGTATCACAGACCAAATGAATCTTATGATAAGTAATCATTGTTGTTGTGCTAGTATGTGTGTACAAGCCTATGTTCTAAGTTTTTAACAACACAGAGAATGATCAGTTCTACAAGAGGATCTTGTTGATTTGTAGAAACTGATCACATCCATAAATCAACTAGATACTCATAAATCGCAGAGTTGATTCACACTATGTGAACACTTAAACATTGTGAACATAACCCAGTAATTGATGAAACCATCATAGATAGAGAGTGTGTTATTAATTGTCAAATCCTACACACACTCACTGTCATGCATCTAAAATGTATTATCCCAAGATAGTTGCATGCATGAATGTCTGTTGGTGATAAACATGATGATTATCCAGATAAGAGGAATAGGGGTTTAGGAAACTAACCTAGCAGGACCCATTCAACAATGGGGACCAAAAGTAGGAATTACTTGAACCTGCAGGTACTTGGTCAGTCTGACCACCCTAAGGAATGCTGAAGCAGAAGACTTCATTCAAAAGGATTCAACCAGCTGAAGACTAAGGACTATTCAGAGAAAAGTCTGATAAAGTCCATATATGTCCAAGCCTGTCCTTGAAGACCATCTGAGCTAACCTAAATGGAGCTCACATGGCTGCAAATTTGTATATGGGAGCATGCCATGCAACAGAAGATAAAAGAGGATTCTATGTGCCCATGCCAAGAGAGATACGCTTTATGGAAAGGATCCTCAAGGGAAGCTCACAATAGAAGATCTTTGAGCTTGAGACAAAAGGAGTTCTCTACGAAGAAGAACTTCTCAAAACTAAGGACTGTCAAAGAAGACTATGTTCGTAGTACTGTCAAATGATCGTAGAGTGATCAATCTTGAAAATACTCATCTCTACGATACAAGAAAGACTAAGCAACGATGATGATTCCAGTCAGAAGTAGAAGTGCTGGGCAGCCCTCAAATGAACATAAAGAAGGAATCACATCTATCTGAGATGACGGCATCAACAACGGGGGAGCAATGATCTGTTAAGGAATAACTGCACCATTAACCTGGAAGAGATGTACCAGCTACAAAGTCCCAAAACCTTGTGGCTGATGAACCAAATAAAGATCCATAGTCAGTAGGATCGTCTCAAAACGAACTACTGATAACCCTTCAGCCACCTAATCCATAATATTGAAGTGTCTACGATCAAACACATGATCGTAGAGTAAGAGTAGAAGGACACCACGATTTCAGCAATGCAGATACTTAAAGATGATAGAAGATCTTCCCATCAAAAGGGTCTAATGAGATGTCATTGAAAATCACTGTCTCAGTATTTCATCTGGAAAGCGCCTTAGGGACAAACCTGACCCTTAGCTAACTCTAAGAGGTTGGCCCTTCCTGAGCTATCTTATCCCAGAAGGAATGCTTGATCTAGTTCATCTCAAAAGAACCAAGTCAGTCAACGATCGTAGAGTTGAACTTGAAGAGGTCTAAACGATTGTAGTACAAACTCAACAATCGTAATACTTTCTAAACGATCGTAGTGCAACCTCAGCGACAGAAGAAGATAACTCAACGATCGTAGTCCTACCAAAGTGTATTCCAGTTCAAGGAGTATGGAGAATGAGACATCTGCTAAGCCATTCAAGTTGAGGAGATAAGTTCGAATACATCAGTGATTGAGCTATGCTACATCGAAGTAAGGAGGAAAGACGAAGCCATCCAATGCAGCATCTCTCAGAAATTGATCGTTGAGTAAACAAATGAAATCGTAGAGTCTATAGCTATCTCATCATATTACTCTACGAATCAAAAGGTCAACGGTCAAAGCCACGTCAATTAAACGCTCACTCCTCTGATAACTGAAAAGTTATGGGAAGTTACAGCTCATTACTGGGCAACGTGCAACCAATGGACAATTGACACATCACTGAGTATGCAGAGTTAGAAGGAACTGTCATAAAGACTAGTTCAAATCTACAGACAGTTACCAGAAGATATCGAACCTTTCTCCCTCCCATTTTCAAAACCCTAGAAAGTTTTTCAAGAGCAAATCAGTTAACCTCCAGAGCCTTGCCAACAAGACAGTCATCTCGCATAAACCTTCCTATACTTAATACCCACATTCTTCAAACTACTCAAAATGGAAAACTGGCAAGTGATCACTGGTATTCAGCTTGGGACCAAATTGTTTAATAAATCTGAAAAGAAGTTCAGAGATATTCTCGAGCTTGTAAAGAAGGCTGGATTTTCCGAATGCCTTGAAGAAGATACTCGAGTCTACTGCAACCTGGTTAAAGAGTTCTACTCAAACGTCTCTATAAATTCGGAAACCCTTACCACCAAGGTTAAAGGTCAGTCTCTCAAGTTAAAATCTTCTGACCTAAACCAATGCCTAGGATTTCCTAACCAAGGCCTAAAGAACCTTGATGATGTCAATATTGAATTAGCTAAGGAAATTATGGTGTATCAAAGAAACCCTAGTTTCAAGGACATGAAGAAGAAGGAGTTCCCTGAGCAATATGAGTTCCTCGCTGAAATAGTTGGAAAGTGCATACTATGTAAGAACACTGCACATGACACAGTGATCGACCAGCAGTTGAAAATCATGTCTGCAATGGTTTTGAAGAAACAAATCGACTTTGGATCTATCTTGATAGATCAGATCTCCAAATGGGTAGAGAAAACTGAGAAGAAACCCCTGACCAAGGTATATCATGGAAGGCCGTTAAGTATCATACTGAAGAAAAGCTAGGGGAAAAGATCAAGGATGATGAGGGAGAAGCCCTGAATGTGCATAAGGTTATGTCTCCTCAACTATTTGAAAACTGGAAGAAGAACCCTAAGGAGAACAAAAGACTGACAGCTGGGAGCAGTAGTAGAGCCTCTGCAAAGAAGAGGAAGACAGTAAAGGCGGAGAGCTCTGAGTCCAGTGACTCTGAAGCAGCTGAAATCACACCAGCTAAGAAGAAATCAAAAGTGGTGAAAAGAGCTGGTGATGTGAAGAAAGCCCAGGCCCCACCAAGGAGAGTCTCCTCCTTGATCAAGAGTAAAGAAGAAAAGGCCCAAACTGCTGAGACCACAAAAAGAAGAAGCAGCAGGTTGCTTCAAGGGCCAGCCTGCAAGAAAGCTAAGGTGGAGGACAAGCCAGCCTTAGCCTCTCAAATCAATACATCTGCTGATGAGGAAAGGTGCTCTAGTCCCATGGCCAATGCTCAGAGAAGCAACTCTGATGAAGAAAAAGAAATTTCTGATCAAAGTGCATCCCCAAATACAACTGTCCCAACCAGCCCAGAAAATGGGTCAGAATATGCTATCCAAGAAGAAGAAGAAGGACATGTCCCCTCAATCCAAGAGAACTTTCATAATGACTCAGAAAATGATGAGGACAAGGAAGAAGAATCTGCCCCTGCCAGTGCTGATATTCAAAGAAGTTTATCGGGTAAGGAAGTGGAGTCAGAGACTGAGGAAGAAGAAAAATTTGTCTCTCCGATAGTTGAACCTCCACAAAGAAGAAAGAGCTACAGACTGCAAGCCCAATTTGCCTCTAAAAGGAATAGTGGCCAATCAAATGCCATCATTGAATTAAGTGATGATGAATCTGTATCCTCAGGAGAAGATGCTAAAGAAAAAGTCAATAGTGAAGAAGATGTATCTAAGGAAAGTCTTGTTGAAGAAAGTTCAGAAAATAAAAGTCAGCAAGGACTCTCTATTGGAGATAATCAAGAAGAGTCTGAACACAAAATGCAACATGAAGATGATCCCTCTGTTGAAGCTGATCTAAATGGCTCCGGCTCTGAGAAGAAAGAAGCTGAAAATGATTCCAACTCTGAAGATCAGGAATCAGGAAATTCAGAACTTCACCCTGTTCTCTCACCTGCAAGATTTATCAGGAGAATAGTAGTAGAAGTTCCCAATGAACCATCAGAGACTCCTCCTGAAAGATGGGTAAACCATGGAGGTGAATAGATCAGAATAGTAAGAATGACCTCTTTTGACTTGGTCAAGAACTGGAACAACATGGAAATGGACTGCACAACCATTCTATACAACCCTGATGATCTACTAATGAGATGGTTCTTCCAGTGGATGCCATGGCTAAAGGCCATTACTGAAAAAGATGGAAGCTACTTCAGTTGGTGTTATAAGCAGTTTCCAAGCATGGAGCTGGTGGCTCAGAACTTTCCAAGAGTAAAGAAGTTTGCCACCAAGCTGATCACAAACCAGCCCCACTTCAAGATCTATCGACATGCTGGGAATCTCCACATCCCCTACGATCATAGAGTGGACTCTGAAGGAAGAAGAACCATGTCCAAGAAGTTGATCGTAGAGTCTGATCACTCTACTGCTTATGATGTTCAAATCCAATCTCAAGAGTCTCCTTTTGATCAAGAACTGCTAACAAACACTCCATCATCCTCCACAAGCAATTGGTACTCCACTATTGTTCAGATTATCCACACCTTTGAAAATTTGTCCAAAGATGACAATCGTAGAGTCCAATCCATTGCTCCACCTAAAGCTGCCAATCAAAATGATCAAACTACTTTGGAGCAGGAACTACTGAAGAGCTCTGATGATTTAACCAATAAGATATCTATGCTCACTGAAGAAACACAGAAGCAGACAGGAGCAGGAGATGATTCTTTCAAGCACAAGCTTCAAGCTATCTTGGCTGATGTATCTCTCAAACTCCAAGAGAGAGATAACATCTATCAGAAGGCCATCCAAGATCAGAAGGCAGAAGCTCTACAAGTCCAGAAGGCAAATGCAAAGTAGATCGAAGCCCTCTCTGATAAGATTGACGATCTGAAACAGTCCTTCTCTGTGCAACTTGAACTCGGACAGCAAGAGCTAAAGTTTGAAGTTGCAAACTCCTCCTACCTAATGGAGCAGCTTATGTCCAACATGGAGCAGCTCTCCCAAATGATTGATGACAAAAAGGGGGAGAAAGAGAGGCGAAGAAAGAAGAGGAGCAAGAGGCACCAAAAGAAGAGCAGAGGGTTAAGGGAGAAAAAGTCAACAAAGAAGAAAGCAGCAGCAGATAGAGAATCATCATCTGAGGGGGAGCCTGAAGATGATGATACCAAGTTCACAGAAGCTGAAGAGGAGCCAGATCAGAAAAGTGATGAAGGGGAATCAAGCAAAGATAGAAGGCCACCATCAGAGGGGGAGCAAGAAGCAGCAGCAGATGAGTAGCTGATCAACAAGCATCCTGGAACCATACATGGAGCCAATGAGGTATATCTCTAGTCTGATAGTATGTTCTAGATCCAGGATTTAGAATGTCTGAATATATAATTGCCATATTAATACAAATGACATTCATGATTAACTGTTTAGAAATACAGCTGCTCACTGTATCTAAGATTCATTCATAACATGCATATGCACTTATTGTTTTTGTCATAATCAAATAGGGGGAGATTGTCAGGAATAAACATGTGAATGATATTCCTATTTATATATGATTTGATTATGATATATATATATATATATATATGAATGAATATGCAAGTATGTTTGCATGAAGAAAAGTTGTTAAGTCCTTTGATAGATAATAGAAATATATGTACAAGGACTTAGAATGAATTGATCAAACATGTTAGGTTGATCCTACACAAGCAAAACGGCTTTGTAAAGTCCTTAAAAAGAAATGATGTACAAGGACTATAAATATAGAAAGATCAAGCTTGTTAGGTTGATCTTATGATGTAATAGACAGGCTTGTCTGATCGTCGAGCACTGCACCAGAAGTCGTAGTCTGCTAGGAGAGTCAGAGTCAACTCGGGAGCTATCAAGGCAGAATAGGAGTATGCAAGATAGTGAGATCTCAGAGTTCGTAGACTTCCAGGGGAAACGAAGAAGGATCGTAGTGTATCGAGAAGAGCCTCCTCAGGATCGTAGAGTACTGAGGAAGTCATGTCCTGAATTGTAGAGACAGCCTGCCTATAAGCCGAACGACAATCTGCCAAAGCTAAGTATGAAATGCACTGTACGCTCAGAGTCGTAGAGTCTAGCGATGCCAGTCAAAGACAAGGATCGTAGACCACACTCTGCGATCGTAAAGTCCACTGAACAAATGCAGAGATCATAGTCAGACAAGATCAGATGAAGACAACAAGCTCAAGTCAGCGATCGTAGAGTAGACTCAACGATCACCAAGCTAACTCTGCGATCGTAATATGCAGAGTCAAAGATCATAGTGTGATCTTCAGGATCGTAGTGTCTGCACAGCCAAAGCTGAATCGTAGAGTGCAGAACTACGACTCCAACAGTAATGCTCACAATGCTAAGTCAGAATCGTAGAGAAGATACGGTTCTCTACGAATGAGCACTCCCAGAATTTCCAAAGGTACGAAGCCTCTGGTTGGCACTGCAAAAGATGTAATCCACAGAAGGGAACCAGAGAGCACTCAACGAATAGCATGCAGGCTAGCAGAAGAAGTAAGCACCAAACCAATCAGCATCAAGATTGAGTTGAAAGGTCGTTCGTGATGAAGTCTTCCACAAGAAGATTTCAAAGAAGACTTCAGCAGTTGACTAAGGAAAAGTCAGCTAATGCAGTTGCTATCAAGAAAACATAAGACAACGATCTTGGAAGCAACCAGGATCGTAGTGTTTGTCAGACAAAGAAAGAACTGATGGAAAGTGAACCTGAGCAAGGAATTAGGCCATCAGTATTTGAGAACAGTCAAAGCAAATAGAAGTATTGAAGCACTGCACAATACAAGGAAGAGGTGTTCTACATAGAAGATCAAATCAACACTCTTCTAGATCGTAGTGTTGTCTCCACCAGTCAACAAGACACTACGATCAGGTCCCTGAAGACGTGCATCAGAATCGTAGAGCTCGGATACTTGAAGATTGAGGCATTGGCAACTGTTCAATCTGAAGGGTAATTCGGACAAGTGCTTATTGAGAGCATCGATGCAAAAGGACAACCTCTGATCAAGAAATCAGAAGAAATAAAGTCTTCGACCTGCCCAGGATAGTAAAGTGATACATCTGACAGGGTAGGTGAAAAAGTAGACTGCAGAGTCAGAAAAATTATGTCATATCACATCAAGTTGTCTACATCAAGCAATTTGAGATCTGTGAAGACATTTGAATAGTTTCCAACGGCTACTTTCCAACGGAAGGATTAGGAAGATGTATAAATGAAGAAGAGCTTCAAAGATCAAGAGTGCTGAAGAAGTTAAGTTTAGGAGAGAAGGTGGATTGATCGAATAGTGAGTCCAGAGACTCACTCTACGATTCACCAAGAACACTCAAAAGTCAGATCAAGCAAGAAGTAGAAGTGTGAGTTCTACTATGTAGAAGTGAGAGTTCTACTACATGAAGAGTGTTCTGAACTGCCGAGAGAAAGAAGAGCATCATGCCATCTGGATGTCCATCATGGGAAGACTCTAAGTACAATAGAGAAGAGCTTACGGTCATCTTAGCAAGTCCATCATGGGAAGGCATCGAGTAGCAAGAAGGGAGATCACAAAAGCCATCTTGATGTCAAGCTTGAGAAAGCTTCTAGGTACCTTGCAGAAGAGCTTACAGTCATCCTAGAAGCCTCTCATGTGCAGCCATCAAGTACCAAGGAGAATGATCTTCAAGGCAGTTCATCAAGGGGTCATCCTGAGTAGTTGAGCAACCTAAGAAGCTGAGCATCATGCAACACTCAACTGCTCTTCAAGGATGATCAAGCCGAAGCTGCTAAAGATAGAAGATGTTCAGAGCATGAAGACATCTTAGCAGCTCAGCACCAACTCCAACAACAACAACAACAACAACAACTCAAAGAAGCCAAGGCCTGAGGGGTCCTTGTCCGGAGGGACTAAAACAAAGCAGGGCCAAAGGGTCCTTGTCCAGAGGGGCTAAACGAAGTTCCAAGCCTGCTGGGCTTAAAGAGTTCCTAGGGAACTAGAGAAGTCCCAAGGCTGCTGGCCTTGAAGAGTTCTTAGTGAACTGAAGTCCCAAGGCTGCTGGCTTTGAAGGAATCTTAATGATTCAGGGTGCTGCCCTTCCTTAGTGGAAATCCTGCTAGTTGAAAGCAGAAAAGTGGATTAGGAGCTTAAGTCTCTGAACCACTTAAAACCCCTTGTGTCTTTTACATTTTGTCATTTACATTATGTCTATAACTGCTATAACTGTTATGTATGTTTTAACTGCTTACAACTAAACTAACTTAACGAACAAGGTTTGTATGATTATGAATATATCAATGAAGGAGGGGAATCTTTTACTTATTCCGCTGTGCTTGAAAAGATTCTATGTTTGTCATATAATCTAATATGAACAATACATCATAAACCAGAAAAACATTTAAAATGTAAAGGATCTATTCAACCCCCCCCCCTTCTAGATCTATTGTGCCCTCTGGGATCTAACAAACTTCATTTGTGTATCCATCGAAAGTGGTTAGCATGAAATTTAATTTTGAGTAAGTTGGTCAATTGACCAATAGAGTGCTGACACGCAGGCGAAGTTCTATGTGTGTCAGAATTTTATTGGTCAATTGACGAACT
Organism: Panax japonicus; assembly: GCA_020205505.1. Lineage (NCBI taxonomy): Eukaryota > Viridiplantae > Streptophyta > Magnoliopsida > Apiales > Araliaceae > Panax > Panax japonicus. Next base: position 49,662,319 of record CM035101.1, on the reverse strand, counting down.
TACCAACAAATAAACTTCATAGTAACCTGGTCGGATACTTATACTAAAAATAAGATTCTTTTGTGGAGAAAAAGAAGAAGATAAATGATACTTTTTTATGAAACGAATAGTCCTATCAAATATTAATCTCTCCGTCTCACAAAAGATGAGCCAAGTATAAAAAAAAATTTGTCTCACAAAAAATGTTAAGTCACATAATTAAAATTCAAAATATTATTTAAAGTCTATTTTACACTCAAAAATACTCAATTATGAATAATCTTTAATGCAATTACATGTGGCCCATAGTGGATAAAAGAAAAACTTATTTATTCCCTCTCTCATCAACTCTTATTTTTAAAAATTATGTGGAATATATATTTATGACATCTTTTACAAAAAAGAAAAAGATTAAAAAAAGAGTATCAATAAAAAGAAAAAATTTCTTGTAGACAAAAAATTGGGAATTGAAAAATGAGAATCTTATTTTATAAGAGTGGGTTTATAAAATTTCAAGCACTCTTTTTCTAATAACTAATTTTTGTATCCAGAAACAACTTATTCTACAAATATTTTTCAATATGCTGATGTGGTATACTCTATCTCAATATATTGATCAACAAATTATATCAATGTAATCTTCGACCTCAAATAAAAATTTGAGACAGTATATTACATCAATATATTATAAAATATTTATAAAATAAGTTGTGTCTATGCTACATTCTTGTATGAAATAGGGTTATCAGCTAAACAAGGCAGGTTTTATTCCAAAACTTAGGGTAATAATAAGGGACCCACAGCCTCAAGTGGCTTGGCTTAGTAATTGAATTGGAGTGTAAGCGGGTATAAGTTGGTTGCTGGAACCCTTGACTCTTCCCTCACATTCGTCCAACTTCTGATAAATTTATCCCCACCAGCATTCATTCAATCCATCCCCATCTGCGTACCTTCCATCAGCGCTATCCAATGATATATATATATATATATATATATATATATATATATATATGGCATTAATCCACAGCAAACGTTTGCTGCAGCAAATCAATTTCTTCCCTGCCGCTACAGCCTGTAGCGGCAGTCAATAGCCAATAGCCTAATTTTCTCTCCCTGCCGCTAGAGGCTGTAGCGGCAGTCAATTAATTCCAAAAATGCCCCCTGCCGCATGAGGCTTCCCAAAGTTATAAATATTATTCTAATATTCACATATTATTATTATTATTATTATTATTATTATTATTATTATTATTAACAGATCTAATAATAAAAATAAAAATATTAATATTAAACATAATAATAAAAACATAATATTAAACATATTAATATTACAATTATTATTGTAAACATACTAATATTACATAATATTAAACATATTAACGGGCTTTAATTTTTTTATAATTATGAAACCATAATATTAAACATACTAACAGGCTCTAATTTTTTTATAATTATGAAACCATAATATTAATCATATTAATTATATATTAATTAATATGTTTAATATTTTTACAATAATAATTATAATATTAATATGTTTAATATTATGTAATATTAGTATGTTTACAATAATAATTATAATATTAATATGTTTAATATTATGTTTTTATTATTATGTTTAATATTAATATTTTAATTTTTATTATTAGACCTGTTAATAATAATAATAATAATAATAATAATATGTGAATATTAGAATAATATTTGTAACTTTGGGAAGTCTCATGCGGCAGGGGGGGCATTTTTGGAATTAATTGACTGCCGCTACAGCCTGTAGCGGCAGGGAGAGAGAAAATTAGGCTATTGACTGCCGCTACAGGCTGTAGCGGCAGGGAAGAAATTGGTTTGCTGCAGCAAACGCTTGCTGTGGATTAATGCCCATATATATATATATATATATATATATATATATATATATATATATATATATATATATATATATATATATAGAGAGAGAGAGAGAGAGCAAAGATCAAGTGCATACCTCTTATTTTATTCACCCGTGCTTACCCTCCTTTAGGCGACGGTTTCGATCATACAACCGTCGTTTATACTTTTAGCGACGCTGTATGTTTTTCGTCGCTAAAGTATAGACGACGATTGTATGATCGAAACTGTCGTCTAAAGGGGGGTAAGCACGGGTGAGTAAGATAAGGGGTATGCACTTGATCCGGACCGTATATATATATATAGAGTCCGGATCCAGTCCGGACTCCCGGATTTTGTTAAAATCCGGACTTTCTTTTTTTTTTTTTTGCTTTTTTTTTTGAAACAACTAAAAAAAAAAAAAAAAAATTTATGGAATTGGAATTTTTACATTATACAGTGTTTTGGGTGTGATTTGGATGCCTATAACGAAACATGTCTGTACAGTCTGGGCAGACTGTACATACATTGCTTGGGGTAGGTATTAAAAACACACCCAAAACACTGTCTTATTGAAAAATTTCAGTTCCATAAATTTTTTTTTTTTTTAGTTGTTCTACCAAAAAAAAAAAGAAAAAAAGAAAAAAAATCAGGTCCGGATTTTCTCCCGTCCGGGAGTCCGGACCTGATCCTCTATATATATATATATATATATATATATATATATATATATATATATATATATATATATATATATATATATATATATAAATGGGAGATGATCCGTGGAATACGTTAGCCAGAGGGACTTTTTCAACTAACGCTCATCCAGTCGTCCAAAATTAGAGTGAATGGCTAAGATGAGGGCCCAGCCGCTATTCCCTCTAGCGGCCAGCCAAATTTTTTTTATTGGCCGCTGTGACAACCCCAAAATAGGTCCATTCCATCCAACCCATTCTGAGTCGCCAAATACACATAGTACAGAAACAACTACAACTTTTACCACCCATAAGCTGTGAGTTTGAATACAAACATTGTCATCTAGGCAATATCCTCATGCAAATAAATCCCCATTATAATTATTGATACATAATTTTACAAAAAATGGTAAGGACTACTAAACAACTTTCTCTAGAACCTTCATTCCATACCCTGACTAGTACTCGCTACATTCTCGCCTCCTGAGAAGAAAAAATAGAACAACAAGAAAAATGGTGAGCTCAACTAGCCCAGTAAAGAATATTATGACTAAGATAATGTACAACAAATTATCCTTAGTCTTCAACAGGGAAAAATCTGATAGAATACAATAGACAACAAGTTTTAGATCAACAACTGCAGCGGAAACAATAATTCATTAGAAGAGTTAAGTAGAGAATAAAATCTACTAACATCAATGAATTTAAAAGTCCATCATCAATATTTTATCCCTGTAACATCAATCAAAATATATCTCAAATCAAATCAAATATTCATCTTTGCACTACAGACCAAAGATATTCATCAGTCGGTCATGTTCATCTCAACACCTGTTCATCTTTGCACTACGGGCCAAAGATATTCATCAATTGTTCATGTTCATCTCAACACCTGTACATCTTTGCACTACGAGCCAAAGATATTCATAATAAAATCGACCATCTTTGCACTACAGGCCAAAGATATTCAGTAACACCATCATTTAGAACTGAGGATGATGAAAAATATTTTAAAGAAAACGAATCCAGTGAAACAAAATAACAAGTATTAAGGATTCGTACTTTAAACAATCCGAGTTCAAAAATACTTCATAAATAATCATACTGAAGTAAAATTCAAGAATGATCAAAACATGGATACAATCAAAGCTAGTATCCAGAATAGATATTTTGGACAAAAAGAACAAATTTTATTTTTTGGTGAATAGTGTCGTATTCGTGAATAGTGTCGTATACGTGAATAGTAACTCCGACACCAAAAGATAGAAATTTCACAAAACCATCTTCACGCTTCGTGAATAGTACTCGTGAATAGTAACTCGTGAATAATAACTCATGAATAGTAACTCATGAATAGTAACTCGTGAATAGTAACTCATGAATAGTAATCCCGACATGAAAACGTTCCAAATTTGATAAAAAGTTCCAACCAACATTTCAGCATAATGATATTGAAGAAATAATATCATTTGAGAAGAAAATAACATCCCTTACCTCAAAAGATCAGTACTTCTAGCTGAAACACCGGATATAGGCTATGACTTGCACTGTATAGCAATACTCAAAGTATACTCAAAATACTCACAAGAATACGCTCGATATTATAGAGAGAGAAAACTTCAGTTTCTGGTGTGATTTTCAATTCTAACCTAAGCACCTATTTATAGGAAATTGCTTAGAACACCAAAGCAGAAAATTTAATAAATTAATAATATATATATATAAATATTCCTACGCACACACTCTAGAATCTGAATTCAGCAAATACCAACACATTCAAAACCCACTAAAATGACAAAAACGTTTTTGTAATTAAAAATATTTTAAACTTCCAAAAATCAATTATTTCGGAGCTTCAGAACTTCAATAATTCATAATAAATAGCCCTTTTTGCCAGAAAATTTGAATCTTGCGAGTTTTTATAGGAAATTCAATTCTCTACAACTTTGCAGAAGAAAGTTTTTCCAAATTCCAAACAGAAATTAACCGAAATCCACAAACAGGCGATTTTACAGGCTATAATCAAATTTCAGTCAATAATTGTGTCCACCAACACACAAAACATGCTTTAAATATTTTTGGTAACAAAAATACTCCTCCTCCACATATACTCATATACCCTACATTCATCGTAAAAATATCATCATTATTATATTATTAAAATATAATAATATATTTAAATGAATTATTTTATCAGAAAAAGATAAGATTTTAATTTTCAACAATTGTCACTATAAAAATTTTCTCCATCTATATCCACATAAAATCAATATTTTCCTCATCATATGAATCAATAATTAATTATTCACAAATAATATTATAGAATCATAATATTGACAACCAGGCAGTTCCCAGGAAAGAGGGGGCTTTCCAATAAGAATTTCTCCTTACTGGCGCGCAATTAGGTGACCAAACCTCTCCTTAGACAGAACTTTCTAGACATTGCCAATAATGTTATCAAATAATATTATTCAGATAATATGAATTATTGCTTCGATAATGGAAAATACTGTGTAGTGACAATTATTGAAACAACAGTAATATAAAATATCAATGCAACAATTATTGAATCAATAACATAAAATACTGAACAGTAATTACTTTAACAATTATTGAGTAGTGCCTTCTTACGTAAAATCAATAATTGGTGAATACCGTGTGCTACTGTGCAACAACGCGTATTACTGTGTTTTAACCACCGGGTATTCCAACAGTATTAACGGTAACAACTACGCCGTTTTTTTATAAACAACTTATACTTATCGTTTTCTTCATCCAATCACTTTCCGTTATGGGGCCTACAAAAGACTGCGCCGTTGTACGAATATTCCCCGACAGCAAGAATATTCCACGACCAAACGAATATTCCCCGACAACAATGAATATTTTATAAATATTTGCGCATTTTACCCATAACTAACCACATTAATCAAATTCATCCTTACTATTTCAAAATAATAAATAAATAAATAAAGGAAATTCCTTTTTATTTAAAAAATTTTCGGGGTCTTACAACCTCCCCTCCTTATGAAATTTCGTCCTCGAAATTGACGTACGTAACTGGTGTTTCGAAAAGGTAAAGATACTTCACTTTCATTTCCGTTTCCAACTCCAAGGTCATTTCCTCTATAGCATGATTCCTCCACAAAACTTTAACTTGTGGTATGACCTTCGTGCGTAGGACATGCTCCTTCCCATCCAACATCTTGACAGGTACCTCCTCGTACGTTAAGTCTTCGGCTATTTCGTCCGGTTCTAACTCAATAACATGGTTCGAGTCGTCCACATCGGTACATAAAAAAAACGTTATAAACACGCGACATACTTGGCGATAAAACGAGTCTATAGGCCACAGTTCCTATTCGATCGAGGATTTCAAATGGATTAATAAATCGAAAGTTTGAGCTTTGCTCACATCGCCAATTCTCGCTTTTGAAATAACAACTTCTTGCACCTCCTTCTTCAAATTCATCAGCTCCGGTGTGTAGCTTGAACAGCTTTAACTTTATCGATTAAAGTCGATTATACTCGTATATCATCATATGGGTACGTTGAGTTTTCATCTCCATCTCTATTATTTGTAAATTATACGAAATAAGTCTTTGACAATATCGTACTCGTACTTGTATACGATCTTCTACTCAACACGTCAACTACCACGTTCGCTTTTTCCAGGATGGCATGGTCAGAACATGTGCTGAAATGAGTCTCCTCTTGAGTTCTTCGAAGCTCTTCCCACATTCCTTGCTCCATTCAAATTTTGTATCTCTACGAGTCAGCTGCGTTAATGGAATAGCGATTCGAGAATATCCTTCAACGAATCTCCGATAATAATCAACTAAGCCTAGAAAGCTACGTATTTCGATTACCAACTTAGGTTGCTCTCAACTGTGACTCATATCCCAACCTTGGATAGCACGTTACAATGACACCTATCAGTTTACTATCGCACGAATATTGTGTCCCCTACTAAGAGTCTGGCTTCGGTGCATTCCACAAAGGAAGTCACCAGATAAAGGCTCGGGTATCAACTTCTACAGTTGGGTTTTTTAACTCCTGAAGTTCAATAGGAGCCATTCAATATGAGATTTTAGAAATGGGTTTTGTACCGGATTCAAAGTCGATACAAAATTTAATATCACGCTCTGGGAGTAAGCCAAGAAATTCTTCAGGAAATACATCAGGAAATTTACTAACAACAAAAATATCATTCAAATCTGATGTACTTTTGTTCAAGTCCATGACATGGGCTAAGAAAACATGACATCCATTTTTCAATAAACGAAAGACTTCATGGCTTGATATAAAAATGTTTGACTTCAATGGTTTGATTGCTTGAGTTCGAATATCAGGTTGCTTAGGAATATGAAAACTAACAACCTTATAAAAGCAATTAATTTTGGCATGATGAGTAGTTAACCTTCAAATCACATCAAAAGCAAATATCTCTATAGAAATAAGGTTAACAGGTAATGTGATAGTGCCAACTTGAATCAAGCAAGATTTCTAAACAACGGATGTAATGAAAGTTTCTCCTAACGGAGTCTCCATAAATAGGTCAAAGTCTAATTTCTTCGTAGTCAAGTTCAAACGTTGAGCGCAAGCAAGAGAGATAAAAGAATGGGTAGAACCGGTATCTAGTAAGGTATAAACTTCGCAAGAATTATAATTAACTAACCCGTGCTAACTTCGTTTGGGTTCCTCGTATTTTGACCGGTCACGACAAACGCTCTTCCAGGAACTGTTGACTTTGACTTTTCTGGGACATCCTTTTGAATCACCATCCCCGCTGGAATTGGTTTTGCTACCGTACACTCTCGAGCGATATGTCCTTCCTTTCCACAATTATATCATACCTTGAACTGTTGTGGGCAGTTTGGGCTGATATGTCCCTCTTTCCCGCATTTGTAACATACGACCGGTGGTCTTTCTCCTCCCTTGGAACCAGCTGCTGGCACTGTCGTCTTCACATGGTCGTTGTTAACTCTCCTCTTTTTAAAATCTCCTCCCGACTCGCTTCTTCTATTTTCATGGCCACGATTACCACCAGAGTGGTTACCGCCTTTGTCCATATTCTTCTTTCTCCGCTGGTTATCGTTATTCTGATGACTGCTATCTTCGGTATAATCCTGGTTATGGTCCCTCGGTTGAACGTACTCGTTATCTCGCTCTAACAACTGAGCCCTGTTGACAACATCTGAATAGATAGAAAATTTATGAGAAATGAGATACTGATGTATGCCGGCTTTCAAACCTCTCAGAAACATCCGCGTCATACGTTCCTCATTCTCCACCAAATGAGGTGCAAACCTGGATAACTCCGCGAACTTCGCCTCGTACTGGGACACCGTCATGTTATTCTGCTCTAGTCTAATAAACTCCACTTCCTTCATATGGCGAATACTTTCAGGAAAGTATTTTTCGTTGAAAAGTTTCTGAAACGTCTCCCATGACATGCTGAGTGCGGCTAGATGTGTACGCTTCACAGACTCCCACCAGTAGTCTGGCTCGCCACGGAACATAAAGGTGGCGAATGGAACCTTCTGTTCCTCCGTGCATCCCAAGACATCGAATATCTTGGTAATTTGCTTGACCCATGTTTCCGCCATGATCGGATCGGGCTTTCCCTTAAATTCTGGTGGTCCCAACTCTTTGAACTTCTTGGCTGTGACAACTCGTGAATTGCTATCATTTCCTCCTGTATTTTGTACACGAGTCTCCCTCGTCTGATTTTGCATGAACTGCAAAAAACTTCTAAACATCCCGTCGTTCATCATCTGCTCAGTGGCGTTGTTCACAGGAGGAACATTGCCAGTCTGCTGCACGTTCTCCTCGTTGGTAAGTACATGCATCTCCACGGTCTCATTTACTCCACTGTTAACATTCTCAGTCGAAATTCTCAAATACTGTCATAAAACAAGGGTTAATTAAGGAAATCAATAAATCACATAATATCCCTATATAGTGACCAACTAACAAATAAGCTTAGGTATGACACACTAGCGAAGGATTTACTCATCTCTCCCCTCCTAGTTCTATTCCCCGATCTCCGCCAGAGATCATATCCCTAAGCTCTGATACCAACTGTGACAACCCCAAAATAGGTCCATTCCATCCAACCCATTCTGAGTAGCCAAATACACATGGTACAGAAACAACTACAACTTTTACCACCCATAAGCTATGAGTTTGAATACAAACATTGTCATCTAGGCAATATCCTCATGCAAATAAATCCCCATCATAATTATTGATACATAATTTTACAAAAAATGGTGAGGACTACTAAACAACTTTCTCTAGAACCTTCATTCCATACCCTGACTAGTACTCGCTACATTCTCGCCTCCTGAGAAGAAAAAATAGAACAACAAGAAAAAAGGTGAGCTCAACTAGCCCAGTAAAGAATATTATGACTAAGATAATGTACAACAAATTATCCTTAGTCTTCAACACGGAAAAATCTGATAGAATACAATAGACAACAAGTTTTAGATCAACAACTGCAGCGGAAACAATAATTCATTAGAAGAGTTAAGTAGAGAATAAAATCTACTAACATTTATGAATTTAAAAGTCCATCATCAATATTTTATCCCTGTAACATCAATCAATATATATCTCAAATCAAATCAAATATTCATCTTTGCACTACAGGCCAAAGATATTCATCAGTCGGTCATGTTCATCTCAACACCTGTTCATCTTTGCACTACGGGCCAAAGATATTCATCAATTGTTCATGTTCATCTCAACACCTGTACATCTTTGCACTACGAGCCAAAGATATTCATAATAAAATCAACCATCTTTGCACTACAGGCCAAAGATATTCAGTAACACCATCATATAGAACTGAGGATGATGAAAAATATTTTAAAGAAAAAGAATCCAGTGAAACAAAATAACAAGTATTAAGGATTCGTACTTTAAACAATCCGAGTTCAAAAATACTTCATAAATAATCATACTGAAGTAAAATTCAAGAATGATCAAAACATGGATACAATCAAAGCTAGTATCCAGAATAGATATTTTGGACAAAAAGAAGAAATTTTATTTTTTGGTGAATAGTGTCGTATTCGTGAATAGTGTCGTATACGTGAATAGTGTCGTATACGTGAATAGTAACTCCGACACCAAAAGATAGAAATTTCACAAAAACATCTTCACGCTTTGTGAATAGTACTCGTGAAAAGTAACTCGTGAATAATAACTCATGAATAGTAACTCATGAATAGTAACTCGTGAATAGTAACTCATGAATAGTAACCCCGACATGAAAAAGTTCCAAATTTGATAAAAAGTTCCAACCAACATTTCAGCATAATGATATTGAAGAAATAATATCATTTGAGAAGAAAATAACATCCCTTACCTCAAAAGATCAGTACTTCTAGCTGAAACACCGGATATAGGCTATGACTTGCACTGTATAGCAATACTCAAAGTATACTCAAAATACTCACAAGAATACGCTCGATATTATAGAGAGAGAAAACTTCAGTTTCTGGTGTGATTTTCAATTCTAACCTAAGCACCTATTTATAGGAAATTGCTTAGAACACCAAAGCAGAAAATTTAATAAATTAATAATATATATATATAAATATTCCTACGCACACACTCTAGAATCTGAATTCAGCAAATACCAACACATTCAAAACCCACTAAAATGACAAAAACGTTTTTGTAATTAAAAATATTTTAAACTTCCAAAAATCAATTATTTCGGAGCTTCAGAACTTCAATAATTCATAATAAATAGCCCTTTTTGCCAGAAAATTTGAATCTTGCGAGTTTTTATAGGAAATTCAATTCTCTACAACTTTGCAGAAGAAAGTTTTTCCAAATTCCAAACAGAAATTAACCGAAATCCACAAACAGGCGATTTTACAGGCTATAATCAAATTTCAGTCAATAATTGTGTCCACCAACACACAAAACATGCTTTAAATATTTTTGGTAACAAAAATACTCCTCCTCCACATATACTCATATACCCTACATTCATCGTAAAAATATCATCATTATTATATTATTAAAATATAATAATATATTTAAATGAATTATTTTATCAGAAAAAGATAAGATTTTAATTTTCAACAATTGTCACTATAAAAATTTTCTCCATCTATATCCACATAAAATCAATATTTTCCTCATCATATGAATCAATAATTAATTATTCACAAATAATATTATAGAATCATAATATTGACAACCAGGCAGTTCCCAGGAAAGAGGGGGCTTTCCAATAAGAATTTCTCCTTACTGGCGCGCAATTAGGTGACCAAACCTCTCCTTAGACAGAACTTTCTAGACATTGCCAATAATGTTATCAAATAATATTATTCAGATAATATGAATTATTGCTTCGATAATGGAAAATACTGTGTAGTGACAATTATTGAAACAAAAGTAATATAAAATATCAATGCAGCAATTATTGAATCAATAACATAAAATACTGAACAGTAATTACTGTAACAATTATTGAGTAGTGCCTTCTTACGTAAGAATCAATAATTGGTGCAATACCGTGTGCTACTGTGCAACAACGCGTATTACTGTGTTTTAACCACCGGGTATTCCAACAGTATTAACGGTAACAACTACGCCGTTTTTTTATAAATAACTTATACTTGTCGTTTTCTTCATCCAATCGCTTTCCGTTATGGGGCCCACAAAAGACTGCGCCGTCGTACGAATATTCCCCGACAGCAAAAATATTCCACGACCAAACGAATATTCCCCGACAACAATGAATATTTTATAAATATTTGCGCATTTTACCCATAACTAACCACATTAATCAAATTCACCCTTACTATTTCAAAATAATAAATAAATAAATAAAGGAAATTCCTTTTTATTTAAAAAATTTTCGGGGTCTTACAGCCGCTACTCCCTCTAGCGGCCAGTCAAAACGACCGAGTTTTGACTGGCCGCTAGAGGGAGTAGCGGCCAACAACAAAATTTTGGCTTAATTACATTATCCTGATTATTCCTAATTATCTTTATAGTTATACTTATTAACAAATTATCCTTATACATATTACTTATTAATCAGTAAAATAAAATAATAAATAATTATAACGATAATTATCCTTATAATTATTGATTCTCCTTATAATTATCCTTATAATTATTGATTATCCTTATAATTATTGATTATCCTTATAATTATCCTTATAATTTTTTATTATTTTATTTTACTGATTAATAAGTAATATGTATAAGGATAATTTGTTAATAAGTATAACTATAAAGATAATTAGGAATAATAAGGATAATGTAATTAAGCCAAAATTTTGTTGTTGGCCGCTACTCCCTCTAGCGGCCAGTCATGTTTTGACTGGCCGCTAGAGGGAGTAGCGGCCAATAAAAAAAATTTGGCTGGCCGCTAGAGGGAGTAGCGGCTGGGCCCTCATCTTAGCCATTCACTCTAATTTTGGACGGCTGGATGAGCGTTAGTTGAAAAAGTCCCTCTGGCTAACGTATTCCATGGATCATCTCCCTATATAAATATAGGGATTCCATCCACAGCAACCGGTTGTTGGGGAGCAACCCCTTTTGGCCCAGCCGCTACAACCTGTACCGGCCTTAGACAATTTTTTTTATAAGCCGCTACAGGTTGTAGCGGCTGGGCCAAAAGGGGTTGCTCCCAATAACCGGTTGCTGTGGATGGATACCTATATATATATATATATATATATATATATATATATATATATATATATATATATATATATATATATATATATAATCGATCAGGTGAGGGCAGGGCTCCCTTACTTTGTTAAAATATGGATTTTTTTTTGTTTTTTTTTTGTTTTTTTAATTAAAAAATATTTAATATTTTATGGAACTAATATTTTTTCATAATATAATGTTTTGGACGTGATTTGAATATTTATACCAAAAAATGGTGGTACAGTCTGCACAGACTGTACAGACCTGTTTGTTATATGTATCCAAATCACATCAAAACACTGTATTATGAAAAAAATTCAGTTCCATAAAATATTAAACTTTCTTTTTAGTTATTTAAAAAAACTAAAAAAAAAGTCTGTCGGTTGCTGTGAATGGAATCCCATATATATATATATATATATAGGGAGCGGATCAGGTGCGGACTCCCGCACCTGGTTAAAATGCGGACTTTTATATTTTTTTTTTTTTTGCTTTTTTTTTTAAAACAACTAAAAATAAATAAATAAAAAATTATGGAATTGAAATTTTTTCATAATACAGTGTTTTGGATGTGATTTGGGTACGTATAACAAAAATATGTATGTACAGTCTGGACAGACTGTACCACCACTTTTTGGTATAGGTATTCAAAACACGCCCAAAACATTATATTATGGAAAAATTTCAGTTCCATAAAATATTAAATATTTTTTTTAGTTGTTTTAAAAAAAAAAAATCAAAAAAAAAAAAGTCCGCATTTTAACAAAATAAGGGCTCCCTTACCTGATCCTGTCTGTATATATATATATATATATATATATATATAGTCCGGATTTTAAGTTCACCTCTTGTTTAACATACCTTGCATATTCTCCTTTAGCGACGGATCAGGTGACGATTCGGTCCGTCGCTATAGATTCGGTTCTTCATTAGATGTTATCCGTCGCTATATATTGTCTGTCGCTAAAAATTAAGATGACAGTTCAGTCCGTCGCTAAAAGAACATACATCTATCTAATAAAATACAAATGATTTTGAATTTCCCGCTCACTTAATAAATCATCTGGGCCGTCCAAAATTTGGGATAAATCCCACCGTTCATACATCTATCTAATAAAATACATCTATCTATCTAATAATCTAATAATAATTTAATAAAATACAAATGACTTTAAATTTTTCGCTCACTCAATAAATTATTTTGGTCGTTAAAAATTTGAGATAAATCATATTGTCCATACAGTGCCGGAGGCACGGGACCCAGCTAGTACACTTATATATAGGAGCATTTATAATAAATGTTTATTATGATATTATTAGAGTAAACATTTATGTCGGTTAGAGGAGATTAGACCGTTTCAATTTTAAAAAAATTAAAAATTTAACGTGGGCCGTCTATTTCTTCTAGGAAAATTCTAGGGGGACAGTTTTTGGAGACCGGTCTTGGCGACCGGACTGTACAGGCATATTTTTTACATGTATCCAAATGACATCCAAAATACTTTATTCTGTAAAAATTTCAGTTCCAATAAATCTTATAAATTATTTGGGAGATATTTTAAAAAAAAATAAAAAAAATTTGCCCGGTCGCTGAACCGGTCGCCAAAAACCGGTCAGCGTAGAAAAACTCTTTCTTCTATAGACAAATACAATTAAAATGTGTTGAGTTTAATAATATCATAACAAATATCTGCTATCGCTTATTTTTTATAATAATATATAAGGAGTTGATGCGCAACAAAATAGTGAGTGTAGATCTATTTCTAGCCACCATGTTACATTATCCATTTATAAATTCTTCTATCGCAATTTCTAAAAATAAAAACTCTCAGTCTCATAGTTGTTCTTGAGATTTTGGTAGTTCAGGGCGAAAAATAAAAATAAAATCCTTTTTAAAATATTGTCTTTCACAAATAAATAAATAAAAAGTACAAGTTGTATCAAAAAAATGTATTTTTTGTTCTTAAAACATAATAGTTCGACTATAACAAAATGTTGGGTCATGATACTTTATGCCTTGGGCCTAACCGATTGGGCTCCTCCCTTGGCTTATATTTATTTTATCTTAGGTATGTTGGACCGGACCGTTGGGATGACCCATCAGGCAAGAAATGTCTTGACTTGGGCTTTGACCGATAATGATGAATAAGATAACAGTTGACTGTTATCTCTGTCACCGTCTGCATGGCATTAATGAGGATGGGACTGTATTAGTCGGTGGTGGACAAAGGTGATGGGTAGCAAGTGAATCACCAGAAGTGGGGGCCTGTGTCAGCAGGGAGTGGGTGGCACGAAAAATTAGGCTTGGAGTATATGAGGTAAAGATCACACACAATCTAGAGGTAACAAAATTATTTCTCTCTCAAGAATTTAGATATTTTATACCTCCATTGTTAATCTTGTGATCTCTTTTACTGACTCTCATGCCGGAGCTATCCCCCGACGGTCAAAGCCGTCAAGTTTTTGGTGTTGTCGTGTTTACTGTGCAAGATTAGACGCTTGTTACGTGATTAGGATGCGTAGGAGGATATTGGCGTTAACATTGGCGCTAGAAAGAGGGGTGTGTTCTAGTGTTCTTGATATTTTCAATCATAAACCTTAGTTGTTCTACGTCAGAATCCATGGTGAAGAGTAGAACAGTTACACCTGAAGGTCGGCATATGGCTGTAAGTTCGTCTATACAACGAATATCTGCCAAGGATCTGTTGGGTCCTACTAACAATGTTCATGCCAGTACGACTTCCAAACAAGCGTCTGAGGGTTCTCATTCGAGAGCCATTGGTGATGCTAAAAGAAGACTGGTTTTTGCTGCCGAGAAGGGACCGGACCATGGTCGAAAATGGGTAGAAGGTACACCACCTAGAACCCGACACCGAGATGGTCAGGCAGACAAGACCTCCAAGCTGGCTAAGATGGCAGATGAGGCAGATAAAGATTTGGAGGTTCTTTTGAAACAAAGACAAGATATTGCCGAACAGATGCTTCAGATGACGGAGTTGAAGGATGAAGCGTCTAGCTACACACAATCCGAAGAGCATAGTGGGAATATTGATAGAAGAATAAGAAGGGAAAAGGAGCCTGCCCACTCAGGTCGTGAATCTCGAGGCAAACCTCGGGAACGAAGAAGATCAAGAAGCCCTACTCCTCCTAGATCAAAGAGGGCACTCCACCCTATCAATTATAAGGAGCAGGGTCTGTGAAATCCCCGAACCCGGATACTTGAATCCCGAACTCGGTACTTCACGATACCATTTCTATGAGCGGAATAATACTAATAATAATAACAATAATATAGATTTAATTTACATATTATCAGAGTTTCCCAAATCCCAAGTACGAAACCTTTAACATTCATTACATGATAATAATAGTATTTATCATCCATATCCTAATAACGTTAACTATTACAGAAGATAGCATAAAAAGTCATTCAGCAACTTTCCCCTTCCCCTTGTTCTTGACAGATTCTTCCGGTCCTTCACACTTAGCTGAAAACATTTAAATCAAGCAAGGATGAGCATTAGAGTGCCCAGCAAGTATTTTATATATATATATATATATATATATATATATATATATATATATATATATATATATATATATAAGCTGAAAGAATTTAAATGTTTTCTTTATAATATTCTTCTACAACTAGTCAGTAGTTGTGAAGTAATCTGTACCAAGAATATTAACATAACAACCCTAGTTCAAATTTTTGAAACTGTGTATTGTCTATACATGAGGTTTTTGTGACACACTTTGAACATTGTTTTCATTTTCGAAAGGGTTTAAACAGAAATTCATCTGTAAACCGGCCATTGCTTACGGGCACGGAGGGTGATCAGCCCCGTTGTACCCTGTATTGATCAATACTACATTGTTAGAACGATATTATCGTTCATCCTTTGTCCGCCGTAGCGCATAAAATTTTTCCCATTATCGGGATGTTCATTCATGTCGGGTTTTCATAACAAAGGTCTTATATAATTCAACATATATGTATATCAAAGGCGTATCAACATGCGATTGAATACAATATTTATCCAAGTGGGGACACTTGAATAATCATTTATAGAAATTAACGAACAGAATATATAATTGAATTATCATATACTAACATGTTGATAGTCAATGGGCTTATATAATATAAGTTTAACAATCTGTACAATAATAACATTAATTCTGAATTTCTCACTTCTGTCCATTGCATAAAGAAAATGCAAAGTTAGGATACTTGCCTGATGCGCTGCTTACACTTTGCAACTTAGTTTTATCTTTTATGAAATCACCTAACATTAATCAGATTATTTTACTGATTAATATATCATACCGTAACACATAACACTGCCTATTGCAGTCAGCACATTCCCTATTCACATTATCACACATGATCAACAATTGTTGACTCATAATCAAACATCAACACCTTCCTAATCACATTGTCATACAACCTTGATAACCATTGAATCACAAATAAACAGTTAACTAACCAATTTATCTAAGTCCAGATCAATTTCTGATCTATGTCGGTCTACCGACAGCTTTATCGATTAAATATCGAGTCTAAGACTCTAATCCGTAGTTCAATATCCATTTGGATAACTTAAACACCAGTCGCACTATTTTTCATGGCCTTATAATAATTATTATCATTTATTATAATTTTTGAAATATCAGAATTATTATTAAATGATTTAAATATCACACAATTCTATTATCATTAATATTTAATTAGTATTAAACTATTAATGAAACCATTGCCAAAATATTAAAGTTATGTATAATAACTCAAAATACTTTTAAAGTATTAATATTACCCTTAAATGATTTTTAAAATATTTAAAATCACTATTAAATAATTACCATTAATATTTAAATATTAAGGAACTATTTATCCAAATATTAAAAGTCATTAATTATAACTTAAAATATTTTTAAATCATTAATATCCTTTTTAAATGATTTTTAAATAAATAAAACCATTTTTAAACTATTTATTTAATATAATTATTAAATAAATTTAATATCATTAATAATAATTTAATAATCATTAATATTAAATTATTAAAAATATTATCCTTTAAATATTAAAAGTTATATTTTATAACTTAAAATATCTTTAAACACTTTATTTTTATTTAAAATGATTATTATAATAATAAAATCATTTTTATACTAAATTATAATTATTAAATAACTTTATTATCATTAATCATAATTAATTAATGAAATTTACCTTTAAATATTAAAAGTTATATTTTATAACTTAAAATATTTTTAAATACCTTATTATTATTTAAAATGATTTTTAATATAATAAAATCATTTTTAATTCATTTATTTAATTCATTTAATAAATAACTTAATTATTATTAATATTTAATTTATTAATGAAAATTATCACATAATATTAAAAGTTATCAAAAATAACTTAAATTATTTTCTTATACCATAATATAATTTTAAATGATTTTTCAAATATTAAAATCATTTTTAAATAATTTATTTAATATTATAATTAAATAAATTAATTATTTTTAATATTCCAAAAATATTAAATATTTATGAAATATATTTAAAAAAATTAAAAACTAATTTTCAGAATTTAAAATAATTTTTAATAATTTATTTTGTATTTTTAATAATTAAAAACTATTTTTTTCTATTTATTAATTAATTTCCAGAAATTTAAAAAACATCTGTCGCTAAAGACCACCTATAGCGACAGAACCGTCGCTATAAGTGTTCTTCATGTTCTTGAACATTCATAGGCAGTCACCGAGTGTACATGTTTGACCATCAATAATTTCGTGTGTTGTGTTTCTGGGCCAACTATGAACTAGATCTTGTAGACAAAGTTCAATACTACACGTTATAACAAACAACTTGATCAAACAACCTAACACAAGCTAGATCTGAGCGTCCAAATATGCTGTCAGAGCTGTTCTTCATTTTCTAGGTTACCCAGAAATGAAGAACAGTTCGACCTACCACTTTTGATCGACTATAGCGTGCAACAAATGAACTGTTCTTGTGATTTAAGACTTCTGAGTTCTAGACCATATGTAACACTACATATCTATCACATAAAATCACAATATCAACAATAGAACAGCCAGATTCGACTCGGTCAAAGTTTGTCAGAAAACTCATGCATACCGTTTCTGGGTTTTCTAGAAACGCATAATCAGTGCCTGGTGGTCTACTTTGACCACTCACTCAAATCGATATATTTATGTTATGAAGGGTATAAAGATATAAATCTTGAGTCCATCTATCATACTACAACATGAAGTCAAGAACAAAAACAAAACCACAAAAACCTGACAGATCTAGAGCCTTAAACAATTTGTCAGATACTGGAAAATGATTTCTGGGTTACCCAGAAATCTTCCAGTTATGCTCGGTCAACCGAGTTTGACCAACAATAACATGCAATCTACACATCTCCTGACCCTGATTCCAGTTTTAGATTAAAGTAATCATAACATACTATGAAGTTAAACATTTAAACAGCCAAAAACATAAACAGAATAAGATCTACATGGTCTGACATTCATTGTCAGACCTCAAAATATAAATTTTCCAGATTCGACAAATCTTCAAATCCGAGCCTCTAGATGTTACGAATCCAACATCTAGCAACCCAGATCATCTATTTACACTATATCTAACATGTATAACACAAAAAAAACTAACATCTAACAATAGATTTTTGGACAGAATCATGGCTAGGGTTTTATACCTTTCTTGATCGATTGATGATTCTGTGTTGCTGTTTTGGTATGGGATTTCGTGGGGCTGGTATAAGGGACTGATCTAGCTTAATTTTTCGGATGTGAGAGGCTTGAGAGAGTTTAGTAAGCTTTAATTTGTTAAAAATATAGTGAACAAAATGATTTTTCTCTCTCTTCAATCTATTTATAGGCCATCAAATTGCATGAATTGGCTGAGTTAGAGTGGTTTGCTGGCATTAGAGAGCACATGGGGTAGTTGGATTTGGTGAACCACTTCCCCCAAATGTCAAAACCTATAACCTAGACTCTTTAATGCTAAAAAGGGACATTTTGGTCTTTTCCTTAAATTTATAGAAAATTGCTTTAGGGTTTAGGGTTTAGACATTTTAGTGTTTAGGATTTAACATTTAACCTTTAAAGATTTAGCAACTAGGATTTCAAATTTAGGATTTAGCAATTAGGGTTTATTACAAAAATAATAAAATAAAACACTAAATTTTAGTTTCTAACATTTAGACAATTTAGGTTTGTTAATTAGATTAATATTCTAATTACTTTATACCGTAACATTAGGGTTTAGATCATATAATTATTGTTGACTTTGCTAATTTAGCAATTAGGGTTTACTCTTTCGGTAATTAGGGTTCCAATTACTAAATTAGGGTTTAATAATTTAGGGTTTCTAAATTTAATAATTGTAATCATAATACTTGCTAATTAATCACATTATCCATACTTACCAACAATCTCAAACTCTAATTTTAAATTAGGGTTACTAATTATAGCAATTAGGGTTTCCAGAATTTTAATTAGGGTTTACCTAATTAATACATTTAATACACGACATAATTAATATTACATACTTATAAAACAATCTCACACTCTAATTTGGATTTCAAATTAGGGTTTAATATCATTCTAGGGTTTGGTCAAAATACACCGTAATTAATCAACCATTATCAATACGGACATACCGTACATATTCATAGCACTGAAAAATCAAAATATAATTAATATTATATTATTATTCTCATACCTTGACAATAATCCAAAATTAGGGTTTGGATTCCATATCTGATTTATCCTTTCTATTTAACCTTAATAATTTAAGGTAAAATAATTAACTTAATAATCTGTATAAAAATTCATATAATAAAATAATTATTATATTTATTCTAAAAATCACTTCATATATTATTTAAATAATATATGATTATATAATCATGGAAAATAATTATTAAAAACATTTATATCTTAAAATTAATTATTATAAAAATATTCTTTACAATAATCAATAATTCTAAAATAAATTTACTTGTAAATATTCCTGTAATAAATATATTTTTATTTACCAGGTAAATACATATATACATAATCTTGTATAAAACCTCATCCTAAAAATAAAAAAAAAATTATACGAAAAATTTAAGATTTATTTATATAGAAAATATCGGGTTGTCACATTCACCCTCCCTTATAAGGATTCCGTCCCCGGAATCACCGCTTAAAAACCTACACATAACTGGGTACATAGCATACATATTTTTCGCAAGTAAATCTCAATCAACTTTGATCGAACTGATCTTTAACTAATCACATTAAGCTTGTCTTTCTGATTAAACGGAAATTTGATTTATAAAAGAACTCAAATTCCTCCCTCAAAATTTCCTTATAAAATAATTTACTATAAATAGGAAAATCATATATAAGAAAAATAAAATTTATACGAAAAGTACCTGGAATTCCACTGCCAGCTGCCACCGTGTCTTGGACTGTCATGTTGAATACTCGTGCGGTAGATTTTGTCGGCTTGCTGGATGAAGTTGGTCCCATGATTGCCAAAGTTCCGCCATTTTTCCCTAGGTTCACACTTGCTACCTCCGCTTTCCTTTTCGGACAGTCTTTCACCCTATGATCCTTTGATCCGCACAGAAAACACCCACCAATTGTCTTAGAATTGGGGCAGTTGGCAGAGATATGGCCCTCCTGCCCGCACTTGAAACATGCAAATTTTCCCTTCAGACACTCTCCTAAGTGATTTTTCCCACAATTCCCACATTGCACCAACGACTTCTTATTTGCACCTTCTTGTTTTACTTGCACCCCACCAAAGTTGTTCACCTTCCTCTTATCCCTCCTATTCTCAGTATTTGCTTCCACCTTCCCAATTCCCTCAACTTTTCCCTTGTTCCTCCTTTCTTTGTTGTAAAGGCTCATAGCCTCACTTCCCTCCTCAGCAATAAGTGTTTTCTCCATGAGTGTTGCAAATGTAGGGATTTGCAATACTGCCACCTTGTTGTAGAGCCAGGGTTTTAATCCCAGCTCAAACCTTCGTGCTTTTCTAGCCTCCGTATCAACTTGATGCGAGGCGAACCTAGCCAATTCATTAAATTTTGCGGCATATTCCGCAACAGTCATATTCTCTTGTTTTAATTCAAGAAATTTTACTTCCATCCTAGCTTGCATACTAGATGAAAAATAGTTTTCAAAAAATAACGTTTTGAACCTTTCCCAAGCAACTACACCTTCCCCAGCCCTTGTCTGATTAGCTTCCCACCAAAAATTTGCCTCACCCTTCATCATGTAGGCGGCAAAAGCCGTCTTCTGCTCCTCAGCTACCCTATCTATTACAAACGCCTTTTCAATTTCCTTAACCCAAGTTTGGGCTTCTACAGGGTCATTTGTACCTCTAAATTCGGGAGGTCCTACAGCTTTGAAGTCCTTGAAATTTGCCAAACGGTTGTCCTGTTGGTTCTCTGCTGCTGTCGTCCCTTGTTGCATGGCCTGAGCTATCATATTTGCGAATTGCTGCATTGGATCTGGCTCTGATACCATCCTGTAAAATCCCCGAACCCGGATACTTGAAACCCGAACTCGGTACTTCACGATACCATTTCTATGAGCGGAATAATACTAATAATAATAACAATAATATAGATTTATCAGATTTAATTTACATATTATCAGAGTTTCCCAAATCCCAAGTACGAAACCTTTAACATTCATTACATGATAATAATAGTATTTATCATCCATATCCTAATAACGTTAACTATTACAGAAGATAGCATAAAAAGTCATTCATCAACTTTCCCCTTCCCCTTGTTCTTGACAGATTCTTCCGCCCTTTGATTATGAGTTTGACGTCTTGGCGGCATTATCTGGTTAAGTAAAAATCATAAATTAACTTACATTCTAAACCTTATCATATAAGTTTAAACTTATTAAACTTGTTTCATAACTCAAACTTTGATTCATATTCATTTATTGCTTTCAAAATATTTTACATATCATAGCACATAGTGCTTTAAACATCAGTTATCCCATTGTGACTACAAAAGTCGGGATTTACATCACCACTTGCACAAAAGTTTTATAATAATGCATTACACAGACATACTAAGCACATATATAATATTAAACACGCTTACACAATATAACCTATACTACCTATTCCCTAAGCCCTTTTCTTGGACATTCATACGCTCGATGTCCTTCCATCCCACAATTAAAACATCCACCTTTCTTATAGTCGGGGCAACGAGGAGAGGTATGTCCCTCTCGGCCGCAAATATAACATATCTTTTTCCCTTTCTTCTTATCAGGTTTTCCTACCTCAGGGTCTTCTATCTTTCTTTTTCCATTATCTCTCGGGCCTGCACACGAAGTGTTGCTTGAGGCTCCCATCTGATTGATTTAGATTTGAAGCTTATCCTGCTCTTCCATTGTTTTTATTAACGCTTGACGCAATTGACTGTTAAGCAGTTTTTCTGTCTTCCACAACCCTTCTAGAGAAGAAATCTTGTTCCTCAATTCCTGCATCTCCATTGATGCTTCATCAGCTTCAGCTTTAGAGTCTGAATCATTATCTGTCAGATCCACTATTTCCGGATCTGGTACTATGTTTTCCACGATAACCACCTCGTCAGAGTTGGTTTCATTGTGAGCGTCTATTTCCGCTATTGGCTTCGATATTAGCTCCTTCTTTACAACCCGTGGGTATCCTAATTCTTTTTCACCTGACATCTACACACAGCAATTATCTTGATTAGCATAGATTATATACACATAACACATAAAGATTTTATATAAGTTATCTTTTAGTTTGTTTGACGATGAATTTATCCGATTCATCTTTCTTTAAACTCTATATGAGTTATTTATATTTTCAACGTTTCCCTCTGTTCTAAGGTTATAGCCTAAGGTCTAACCCACCTAAGGTTTCTAACCCTAGAGCTCTGATACCAACTTGTGAAATCCCCGAACCCGGATACTTGAATCCCGAACTCGGTAGTTCATGATACCATTTCTATGAGCGGAATAATACTAATAATAATAACAATAAAATAGATTTATCAGATTTAATTTACATATTATCAGAGTTTCCCAAATCCCAAGTACGAAACCTTTAACATTCATTACATGATAATAATAGTATTTATCATCTATATCCTAATAACGTTAACTATTACAGAAGATAGCATAAAAGGTCATTCAACAACTTTCCCCTTCCCCTTGTTCTTGACAGATTCTTCCGGTCCTTCACACTTAGCTGAAAACATTTAAATCAAGCAAGGATGAGCATTAGAGTGCCCAGCAAGTATTATATATATATATATATAAGCTGAAAGAATTTAAATATTTTCTTTATAATATTCTTCTACAACTAGTCAGTAGTTGTGAAGTAATCTGTACCAAGAATATTAACATAACAACCCTAGTTCAAATTTTTGAAACTGTGTATTGTCTATACATGAGGTTTCTGTGACACACTTTGAATATTGTTTTCATTTTCGGAAGGGTTTAAACAGAAATTCATCTGTAAACCGGCCATTGCTTACGGGCACGGAGGGTGATCAGCCCCGTTGTACCCTGTATTGATCAATACTACATTGTTAGAACGATATTATCGTTCATCCTTTGTCCGCCGTAGCGCATAAAATTTTTCCCATTATCGGGATGTTCATTCATGTCGGGTTTTCATAACAAAGGTCTTATATAATTCAACATATATGTATATCAAAGGCGTATCAACATGCGATTGAATACAATATTTATCCAAGTGGGGACACTTGAATAATCATTTATAGAAATTAACGAACAGAATATATAATTGAATTATCATATACTAACATGTTGATAGTCAATGGGCTTATATAATATAAGTTTAACAATCTGTACAATAATAACATTAATTCTGAATTTCTCACTTCTGTCCATTGCATAAAGAAAATGCAAAGTTAGGATACTTGCCTGATGCGCTGCTTACACTTTGCAACTTAGTTTTATCTTTTATGAAATCACCTAACATTAATCAGATTATTTTACTGATTAATATATCATACCGTAACACATAACACTGCCTATTGCAGTCAGCACATTCCCTATTCACATTATCACACATGATCAACAATTGTTGACTCATAATCAAACATCAACACCTTCCTAATCACATTGTCATACAACCTTGATAACCATTGAATCACAAATAAACAGTTAACTAACCAATTTATCTAAGTCCAGATCAATTTCTGATCTATGTCGGTCTACCGACAGCTTTATCGATTAAATATCGAGTCTAAGACTCTAATCCGTAGTTCAATATCCATTTGGATAACTTAAACACCAGTCGCACTATTTTTCATGGCCTTATAATAATTATTATCATTTATTATAATTTTTGAAATATCAGAATCATTATTAAATGATTTAAATATCACACAATTCTATTATCATTAATATTTAATTAGTATTAAACTATTAATGAAACCATTTCCAAAATATTAAAGTTATGTATAATAACTCAAAATACTTTTAAAGTATTAATATTACCCTTAAATGATTTTTAAAATATTTAAAATCACTATTAAATAATTACCATTAATATTTAAATATTAAGGAACTATTTATCCAAATATTAAAAGTCATTAATTATAACTTAAAATATTTTTAAATCATTAATATCCTTTTTAAATGATTTTTAAATAAATAAAACCATTTTTAAACTATTTATTTAATATAATTATTAAATAAATTTAATATCATTAATAATAATTTAATAATCATTAATATTAAATTATTAAAAAAATTATCCTTTAAATATTAAAAGTTATATTTTATAACTTAAAATATCTTTAAACACTTTATTTTTATTTAAAATGATTATTATAATAATAAAATCATTTCTACACTAAATTATAATTATTAAATAACTTTATTATCATTAATCATAATTAATTAATGAAATTTACCTTTAAATATTAAAAGTTATATTTTATAACTTAAAATATTTTTAAATACCTTATTATTATTTAAAATGATTTTTAATATAATAAAATCATTTTTAATTCATTTATTTAATTCATTTAATAAATAACTTAATTATTATTAATATTTAATTTATTAATGAAAATTATCACATAATATTAAAAGTTATCAAAAATAACTTAAATTATTTTCTTATACCATAATATAATTTTAAATGATTTTTCAAATATTAAAATCATTTTTAAATAATTTATTTAATATTATAATTAAATAAATTAATTATTTTTAATATTCCAAAAATATTAAATATTTATGAAATATATTTAAAAAAATTAAAAACTAATTTTCAGAATTTAAAATAATTTTTAATAATTTATTTTGTATTTTTAATAATTAAAAACTATTTTTTTCTATTTATTAATTAATTTCCAGAAATTTAAAAAACATCTGTCGCTAAAGACCACCTATAGCGACAGAACCGTCGCTATAAGTGTTCTTCATGTTCTTGAACATTCATAGGCAGTCACCGAGTGTACATGTTTGACCATCAATAATTTCGTGTGTTGTGTTTCTGGGCCAACTATGAACTAGATCTTGTAGACAAAGTTCAATACTACACGTTATAACAAACAACTTGATCAAACAACCTAACACAAGCTAGATCTGAGCGTCCAAATATGCTGTCAGAGCTGTTCTTCATTTTCTGGGTTACCCAGAAATGAAGAACAGTTCGACCTACCACTTTTGATCGACTATAGCGTGCAACAAATGAACTGTTCTTGTGATTTAAGACTTCTGAGTTCTAGACCATATGTAACACTACATATCTATCACATAAAATCACAATATCAACAATAGAACAGCCAGATTCGACTCGGTCAAAGTTTGTCAGAAAACTCATGCATACCGTTTCTGGGTTTTCTAGAAACGCATAATCAGTGCCTGGTGGTCTACTTTGACCACTCACTCAAATCGATATATTTATGTTATGAAGGGTATAAAGATATAAATCTTGAGTCCATCTATCATACTACAACATGAAGTCAAGAACAAAAACAAAACCACAAAAACCTGACAGATCTAGAGCCTTAAACAATTTGTCAGATACTGGAAAATGATTTCTGGGTTACCCAGAAATCTTCCAGTTATGCTCGGTCAACCGAGTTTGACCAACAATAACATGCAATCTACACATCTCCTGACCCTGATTCCAGTTTTATATTAAAGTAATCATAACATACTATGAAGTTAAACATTTAAACAGCCAAAAACATAAACAGAATAAGATCTACATGGTCTGACATTCAGTGTCAGACCTCAAAATATAAATTTTCCAGATTCGACAAATCTTCAAATCCGAGCCTCTAGATGTTACGGATCCAACATCAAGCAACCCAGATCATCTATTTACACTATATCTAACATGTATAACACAAAAAACTAACATCTAACAATAGATTTTTGGACACAATCATGGCTAGGGTTTTATACCTTTCTTGATCGATTGATGATTCTGTGTTGCTGTTTTGGTATGGGATTTCGTGGGGATGGTATAAGGGACTGATCTAGCTTAATTTTTTGGATGTGAGAGGCTTGAGAGAGTTTAGTAAGCTTTAATTTGTGCAAAATATAGTGAACAAAATGATTTTTCTCTCTCTTCAATCTATTTATAGGCCATCAAGTTGCATGAATTGGCTGAGTTAGAGTGGTTTGCTGGCATTAAAGAGCACATGGGGTAGTTGGATTTGGTGAACCACTTCCCCCAAATGTCAAAAACTATAACCTAGACTCTTTAATGCTAAAAAGGGACATTTTGGTCTTTTCCTTAAATTTATAGAAAATTGCTTTAGGGTTTAGGGTTTAGACATTTTAGTGTTTAGGATTTAACATTTAACCTTTAAAGATTTAGCAACTAGGATTTCAAATTTAGGATTTAGCAATTAGGGTTTATTACAAAAATAATAAAATAAAACACTAAATTTTAGTTTCTAACATTTAGACAATTTAGGTTTGTTAATTAGATTAATATTCTAATTACTTTATACCGTAACATTAGTGTTTAGATCATATAATTATTGTTGACTTTGCTAATTTAGCAATTAGGGTTTACTCTTTCGGTAATTAGGGTTCCAATTACTAAATTAGGGTTTAATAATTTAGGGTTTCTAAATTTAATAATTGTAATCATAATACTTGCTAATTAATCACATTATCCATACTTACCAACAATCTCAAACTCTAATTTTAAATTAGGGTTACTAATTATAGCAATTAGGGTTTCCAGAATTTTAATTAGGGTTTACCTAATTAATACATTTAATACACGACATAATTAATATTACATACTTATAAAACAATCTCACACTCTAATTTGGATTTCAAATTAGGGTTTAATATCATTCTAGGGTTTGGTCAAAATACACCGTAATTAATCAACCATTATCAATACGGACATACCGTACATATTCATAGCACTGAAAAATCAAAATATAATTAATATTATATTATTATTCTCATACCTTGACAATAATCCAAAATTAGGGTTTGGATTCCATATCTGATTTATCCTTTCTATTTAACCTTAATAATTTAATGTAAAATAATTAACTTAATAATCTGTACAAAAATTCATATAATAAAATAATTATTATATTTATTCTAAAAATCACTTCATATATTATTTAAATAATATATGATTATATAATCATGGAAAATAATTAATAAAAACATTTATATCTTAAAATTAATTATTATAAAAATATTCTTTACAATAATCAATAATTCTAAAATAAATTTACTTGTAAATATTCCTGTAATAAATATATTTTTATTTACCAGGTAAATACATATATACATAATCTTGTACAAATCCTCATCCTAAAAATAAAAAAAAATTATACGAAAAATTTAAGATTTATTTATATAGAAAATATCGGGTTGTCACAGGGTCGAAGCAGACAAAGAGGCGGGTCCAGAAATTATACACCGGAGAATACAAAGAAGGCACCCCGCCTTGAGTATTCTCATCACAGCGACAGAGCCCCACGTCGAAGTAGATCCAGAGGACGCACTCTAGAGAGTCCATTGAGGGTACACCACCATGTGCACACTTGTCGTCAGAAAAGTCCCTCGAAGGTTAGGGTTTCAAATGAGAAAGGACGGTCTACTCAGAAGAGGAAAGAGTCATTGGAGAAGGAAGTTTCGTCACAACCAGATGGAGTAGAGTTTCTGATTAAGGAATTGAAGGAGCTTCGGAAGCAGCTGGCCGAAGTCTAACAAGTAAAGGATACTTTGGGAAAGAAGGCATCCCCTTTTTTCGCGGATATTCTCAAAGAGAAAGCTGACCCCACCAAGAAACTGCCCCGTATGAAGAGTTACGATGGGTCTGGGGATCCGTATGATCATAGTCAGGCGTTCGACAGACTAATGGATTATTATGACTTTAGTGATGTTGTTAAATGTCATACCTTTGTGACGACACTACGGAAAGACGCCAGACAGTGGATGGGGACTTTACCTTCGGATTCAGTAGCGTCTTGGGCAGATTTGTGTAGCAAGTTTCATGCTCGCTTTGGGAGCAACAAGAGAAGGGGAAAACCAACAGGTTCATTGGCTCAAGTTCGACAATTTTTGAATTAGTCTTTATGCCAGTATGTGAAGCACTTTCGGAAATCAGTTGGCCAGGTGAACGAACTTAATGATCTTTAAGTCGTGGGCTTATTTCAGAATGGGTTAGACCTGGTGAAGTCAGAGAAATTGGTGAAGAAGCTGATGTTTCACCATCCGAAGAGTCTTGCCGAAGCCTTCGATAAGGCGGAAGGCTACACAGTCGTAGAAGAGGCTATGAATAGCCTGAAACGGCCTTCTTCGGACAGGCTCAAGGAGACAGATCGGGACAAAGCTGATGGTAATCAGAAGAAGAATTAAGGGAATAATGACCGCTACGATGGAGGGTCGAAGAAGTATAACAACAATTGGAGACAGAGAGGATCTCGTTCGTCTGCTCCAGCCCAGAAGGTGAATAGGATGTATACTCAACTGAATATTGATAGGGCTGTTATCCTTGATCAGATGAAAAACCAAACCATCTATGAACCACCTCGTGATAACCTTAAACCCGGAGCTGGTAATTCTCGTAAATATTGTGTGTAAGACCCCAACTTTTTAATGAATAAAATCAAATTTCTTTTATTTACTTTTGTGAATAATAAGGTATTAATTTGATATAATAACTTTGGTTATGGGTGAAATGTGAAATTTTTATAAAATAAGCAAGTGGTTATAAAATATTCATTTTGTCGGTAGAATATTCTTTCTGTCGGGGTATATACGTATGACGGCGCAGCCAATTGTGGGCCCCATAACGGATAATGGTCGAATAAAAAAAATGACAAAATTGAATAACGACGTAGTTGTTACCGTTAACACTGTTGGAATACCCGGTGGTTAAAGTAAAGTAATACGCGTTGTTGCACAGTAGCATATGGTATTGCACAGTATTGTTGAATTATTGATCCTTACGTAAGAATGAACTACTCAATAATTGTCATAGTAGTTACTGTTCAATATTTTATTTTATTGGTTCAATAATTGCTTCATTGATATTTTATATTATTGTTGTTTCAATTATCCTCACTGCACAATATCTCCTTTATCAGATCAGTAATTCAAATTATTTGGAATAATATTATTAGATAACATTATTGGCAATGTCTAGAAAGTTCTGTCAAGGAGAGGTTTGGTCACCTAATTGCGCGCCAGTAAGGAGAAATCCTTATTGGAAAGCCCTCTCTTTCCTGGGAACGGTCTGGTTGTCATAAATGTGATTCTGTAATATTATTTGTGAATAATTAATTATTGATTCATATGATAAGGAAATATTTATTTTATGTAGATATAAATTTTAGATATATTTTTTGTGGTTAAAAATGAAGGAATTAATGTTGAGGTATTTTATTAGTATTTTGTCGGATTGGAGGTATTAAAAATCAAACCAGTGTTTTTTGAGATATATTGCGGCAGTTATAATTTTTAATCCGACCGTTGGATCGTTGTAATTTTTGGATATGTTATACATATATAAGTTGAGTATATGTCCACAAATTTTGAACCGTTAAAAATGAGCGTATGATTTGTTATGAATTTTAAGAGGTGGCTGATTCGGAAATCAGGTTATAAATCATTTTGGTGAAAAATTCTAGAATTGGTGGGCCCCACTCTTAGTTGGTGAAGAAATATGATGAGATTTTTATTCAAATGTGGTGGGTGAGAATAGTAGCAGGTAAAGCCATCAGGTTGCAGGTTAAGTCTGCTTCGGCGTGCTAACATTTTCCTATAAATAGAGGGCTAAGTTAGAATTAAAAATCACACCAGAAACAAGTTTTCTCTCTTTCTCTATCTAGATTATTGAGTGTATTTTGTGAGTATTTAGATACTTTGTAAGTTTCTGTTAATCAGTGCAAGTTTCCTTCAGCCTTATACCGATATTCCGATCAGAAGTACTGATATTTTGAGGTAAGAGATATTATCTTCTTCTTAAATGATATTTTCTTCAATGTCATTATGCCGAAATATTGGTATGAACTTTTTATTAAATTTGGAACTTTTTGTGTCGGGGTTACTATTCACGTATACGGCACTATTCACGAATACGACACTATTCACCGAAAAATGAAATTTTTCTCTTTTTGTCCAAGTTGTCTATTATGGTTACTATCTTTGATTGTATCTATGTTTTGAACATTATTTTTGAATTCTGCTTCAAAATTGGTTATTTTGGAATATTATTGAACTTGGATAAACTGTAATACGAATCCTTAATATTTGATTTGTTATCTCACTGGATTCGTTTTCTTTAAAATATTTTTCATCATCCTCAGTCCTAAATGATGATACAAATGAATATCTTTGGCCTGTAGTGCAAAGATGAATGATTACCTAATAAATATCTTTGGCTCGTAGTGCAAAGATGAACAGGTGTTGAGATGAACATGACCAACTGGTGATACAAATGAATATCTTTGGCCTGTAGTACAAAGATGAATATTTGATTCAAGATGTTTATTGATTGATGTTACAGGGATAAAATATTGATGATGGACTTTTAAATCTTAGAAGATAGTAGAATTCTTTCTCTACTTGACTCTTCTAATGGATTGTTGTTTTCCGCTGCAGTTGTTGATCTAAAACTTATTGTCTATTATATTTTATCAGATTATTCCTTGTTGAAGAATAATGATAATTTGTTGTATCTTATCTTAGTCATAATATTCTTTACTGAGCTAGTTGAGCTCACCCTTTTGTTCCATTTTTCTTCTTAGGAGGTGAGAACATGGCAGGAACTAGTCGGGGTACGGAGTGATGGTTCTAGAAAGTTGTTTTAGCAGTCCTCAATATTTTTAAAATAGTGTGTCAATAATTATAATGAGGACTCCTTTTGAGTTTTTATACTCTCTATTTGTATTTAAACTCACAGTTTAATGAAGTTGTATTTGTTTCTGTACCATGTATTTGGCGGCTCAAAATAGGTGATGTATACCTATTTTGGGGGCGTCACAGTTGGTATCAAAGCTTAGGGATATGGTCTCTGGCGGAGATCGGAGAATAGAACTAGGAGGGGAGAGATGAGTAAATCCTTAGCTAGTGTGTCCTATCTAAGCTTATTTGTTGGTCAGTCATAATATAGGGATATTATGTGGTATGTTAATTTATTTAATTAACCCTTGTTTTATGGCAGTATTTAAGAATGACTGCTGAGAACGTTAACAATGGAGTGCATGAGACTGTGGAACAACCTTTAGTTACAAACCAGGAGAACGTGCAACAGGAAGGCAATAATCCTCCTGTAAACAACACTACCGAGCAAACGATGAATGATGGAATGTTTAGGAGCTTTTTATAGTTCATGCAAAATCAGACGAGGGAGACTCGTGTACAAAATACGGGTGGAAATGATACCAACGTGCTGTCTATCACAGCCAAGCAGTTCATGGAGTTGGGACCACCAGAATTTATTGGAAAGCCGGATCCGGTCAAGGCGGAAACATGGGTCAAACAAATTACCAAGATATTTGATGTCTTGGGATGCACGGAGGAACAAAAGGTTCTTTTCACCACCTTTATTTTCCGCAGTGAGGCAGACTACTGGTGGGAGTCTGTGAAGCGTACCCAGCCTGCTGTACTCAACATGTCTTGGGAAACATTTTAGAAACTATTCAATGACAAGTACTTTCCTGAAAGTATTCGTCATATGAAGGAGGTAGAGTTTATCAGACTAGAATAAAATAACATGACAGTGTCCCAGTACGAGGCGAAGTTTGCAGAGTTATCCAGGTTTGCACCTCATTTGGTTGAAAATGAGGAACGAATGACGACGATGTTTCTGAGAGGTCTAAAGCCCGAGATTCGGCAATATCTTATATCTCATAAATTTTCTTTATATTCAGATGTTGTAAACAGGGCTCAATTACTAAAGTAAGATAATGAGTATGTGCAAACGAGGGACCACAACCAGGGTCATACCGGTGACAGCAGTCATCAGAGCGATGATAACCAACGAGGAGAGAAAATTACGAATAAAGGCGGTAACCACTCGGGTGGTCATCGTGGCCATGATAATAGGAGAGGTGAGTCAAGTGGAAATTTTAGAAATATGAGATTCAACAATAACGGGAAGACATCAGCAACAACACCAGCACCAACAACAAATTCTAGGGGAGGAGAACGACCGCCAGTTAGATGTTACAAATGCGGGAAAGTGGGACATATCAGCCCAACTGTCCACAACAATCCAAGTTATGTTACAACTGTGGAAAGGAAGGCCACATAGCTCGGGGTTGTTCTATAGCAAAACCAAGTTCAACGGGGATGGTGACTCCAAGGGCTGTCCCGGATAAGTCGAAATCAGCGATTCCTGGAAGAGCGTTTGTCGTGACTGGCCAAAACGCGAGGAACCCGAACGAGGTGATTACGGGTAAGCTAATCTTGAACTCTTGCGAAGTTTATACCTTACTAGATACCGGTTCTACCCATTCTTTTATCTCTCCTACTTGTGCTCAACGTTTAAACTTGACTTCGAAGAAATTAGACTTTGATTTATCAGTTGAGACTCCGTTGGGTGAAACTTTCGTTACATCCACTGTTTATAAATCTTGCTTAATCCAAGTTGGCACTATCACATTACCTGTTGATCTTATCTCTTTAAAGATACTTGCTTTTGATGTGATTTTAGGAATTGATTGGTTAACCACTCATCATGCCAAAATTGATTGTTTTCGTAAGGTTGTTAGTTTTCATATTCCTAACCAACCTATTATACGAATTCAAACAACCAAACCACTAAAATCAGTCACTGTCATATCAAGCCATAACGCTATTCGTTTATTGAAAAATGGATGTCAAGCTTTCTTAGCCCATGTCACGGACTTGAACAAAAACACGTCAGATTTGAATACTATTTCTATTGTTAGTGAATTTCCTGATGCATTTCCTGAAGAACTTCCCGGTCTACCCCCAGAACGTGAAGTTGAATTCTTTATTGACCTTGAACCTGGTACAAAGCCCATTTCTAAAATCATATATCGAATGGCTCCTATTGAACTTCAGTGTTAAAAGTTCAACTATAGGAATTGTTAGACATTGATTTTATTCGTCCTAGTACATCTCCTTGGGGTGCTCCTGTGTTATTCGTAAAGAAGAAAGACGGGAGTATGCGACTTTGTATTGACTACCGAGAGTTGAACCATGTCACTATCAAGAATAGGTATCCGCTACCTCGCATTGATGACCTATTTGACCAGTTGTAAGGAGCACAATTCTTTTCAAAGATCGATCTTCGTTCTGGATATCATCAGCTGAAGATTAAAACTGAGGATATTCCAAAGAATGCCTTCAGAACTCGGTACGGGCATTATGAATTATTAGTCATGTGTTTTGGATTGACTAATGCTCCTGCTACTTTCATGGATATGATGAACTGTGTGTTTAAAGAATACTTGGATCAGTTCGTTGTTGTCTTTATTGATGACATCCTCATCTATTCCAAAAGCCGTGAAGATCATGAGCACCATTTGAAGTTGGTACTGCAAAGGCTTTGTGATAACAAGTTGTATGCCAGGTTGAAAAAATACGAGTTCTGGCTTGAGGAAGTAGCATTCCTTGGACACGTGATGTCAAAACATGGAGTATCTGTCAACCCGACGAAGATTGAAGCCATACAAAGTTGGGAGCAAGTAAAATCGGTGACCGGAGTACGTAGCTTTCTGGGCTTAGCTAGTTATTATCGGAGATTCGTGGAAGGATTTTCTCGAATTGCTACTCCGTTAACTCAGCTAACTCGTAAAGATATAAAATTCTATTGGAACGAAGATTGCGAGAAGAGTTTTCAAGAACTCAAGAGAAGACTCATTTCAGCACCTGTTTTGGCAATACCATCTGGTTCGGATGGATTTGTTATATACAGCGATGCTTCAGGCAAAGGGTTAGGATGTGTTCTCATGCAACATGGGAAAGTCATAGTCTATGCCTCATGAAAACTCAAAGAATATGAGAGGAATTATCCTACTCATGATCTAGAGTTGGCAGCAGTCATTTTCGCGTTGAAGATATGGAGACACTACCTGTATGGGGAGAAAGTGGAGATCTATACAGATCATAAAAGCCTCAAATATTTTTTCACCCAAAAGGAACTCAACATGCGGCAATGACGTTGGCTCGAGCTGCTGAAAGATTACGATCATACCATCCAATATCATCCTAGAAAAATGAATGTAGTAGCTTACGCATTGAGTAGAAGATCATATACGGGTACGAGTGCAATGTTGTTAACACAAAGGCCCATTTTGTATGACTTGCAAAGGATGGAGATAGAGATGAAGGCTCCAAGTACCCACGTGATGATATCAAACATACGAGTAGAACCGACTTTAATCGATAAAGTTAAAGTTGCTCAAGCTACAGACATGGAGCTGATGCGTGTGAAGAAGAAAGTGCAAGAAGGTGCTATTCCAGAAGCAAGAATCGATGAAGAAGGAATACTTCGAGTCAACTCCAGACTTTGTGTTCCTAACGATTCTGACTTGAACCATAGAATCATGATGGAGGCACACAACACACCGTTTGCAATCCATCGTGGGAGTACCAAAATGTATCATGATCTTCGACATACATTTTGGTGGAGCAATATAAAAAGAGAGATCGCGGAGTTTATCTCGAGGTGTTTAACTTGTCAACGTGTAAAGGGAACACATTACTATGGATTTTGTTATAGGTCTTCCAAAGGTTTTTCAAGGCATAGATGCGATTTGGGTTATTTTTGATAGATTAACCAAGTCTGCCCATTTTTTTCCTATACGTGAGACGTATTCCTTTGAACGTCTTGCTAGCCTGTATGTAAATGAGATTGTAAGATTGCATGGCATGCCAGTATCCATAGTTTCGGATCGTGACCCAAGATTCACTTCACGATTTTGGGTTAGTTTACAGAAAGCTATGGGCACGGATTTACGATTCAGTTCGGCATACCATCCTCAAACGGACGAACAATCAGAGAGGACTATTCAAACTCTTGAAGATCTATTAAGACTCTGTGTTCTAGATCTCAAAGGAAGTTGGGATAAGTACCTACCATTGGTGGAATTCTCCTACAACAACAGTTATCAGGCGAGCATAGGTGTGGCTCCATTCGAGGTGTTGAATGGAAGAAAATGTTGTTCTCCAGTATGTTGGGACGAGGTGGGTGAAGCAACATTGTTGGGACCAGAGTTGGTACGAATGACTACAGAGAAGATCCAAACGATTCGACAACGTATACAAGCGACACAAGATCGACAAAAGAGTTATGTGGATCTTTATCGGAAGGACGTGGAATTTAATATTGGGGATCATGTATTGTTACGTGTTGCACCATGGAAGGGAGTTACAAGATTTGGGAAGAGAGGAAAGCTCAATCCAAGATTTGTTGGTCCATTTGAGATTCTTGACCGAATAGAAAATGTGGCCTATAGACTCGTATTACCTCCAAGTATGTCTCGTGTTCATAATGTTTTTCACATATCTATGCTTCATAAATATGTTAAAGACCCGAACCACATTATTGAGTTAGAACCAGACGAGATAGCTGAAGATTTAACGTACGAGGAGGTACCTGTTAAGATCTTGGATAGGAAAGAGCATGTCCTACGCACGAAGGTTATACCACCAGTTAAGGTTTTGTGGAGAAAACATGTTATTGAAGAGATGACCTGGGAGTTGGAATCAGAAATGAAAGCGAGGTATCCTCACCTTTTCGAAACACCAGGTACGTACGTCAATTTCGAGGACGAAATTTCATAAGGAGGGGAGGTTGTAAGACCCCAACTTTTTAATGAATAAAATCAAATTTCCTTTATTTATTATTGTGAATAATAAGGTATTAATTTGATATAATAACTTTGGTTATGGGTAAAATGTGAAAATTTTGCAAAATAAGCAAGTGGTTATAAAATATTCATTTTATTGGTAGAATATTCTTTCTGTCGGGGAATATTCGTACAACGGCGCAGCCAATTGTGGGCCCCATAACGGATAACGGTGAATGAAGAAAACGACAAAATTTAATAACGGCGTAGTTGTTACCGTTAACACTGTTGGAATACCCGATGGTTAAAGTAAAGTAATACGCGTTGTTGCACAGTAGCATACGCTATTGCACAGTATTGTTGAATTATTGATCCTTACGTAAGAAGACACTACTCAGTAATTGTCATAGTAGTTACTATTCAATATTTTATTTTATTGATTCAATAATTGCTGCATTAATATTTTATATTATTGTTGTTTCAATTATCGTCACTGCACAGTATCTCCTTTATCAGATCAGTAATTCAGATTATTTGGAATAATGTTATTAGATAACATTATTGTTAATGTCGAAAAAGTTCTGTCAAGGAGAGGTTTGGTGACCTAATTGCGCGCCAGTAAGGCGAAATCCTTATTGAAAAGCCCCCTCTTTCCTGGGAACGGCCTGGTTGTCATAAATGTGATTCTGTAATATTATTTATGAATAATTAATTATTGATTCATATGATAAGGAAATATTTATTTTATGTGGATATAAATGTTGGATATATTTTTTGTGGTTAAAATGAAGGAATTAATGTTGAGGTGCTTTATTAGTATTTTGTCGGATTGGAGGTATTAAAAATCAAACAAGTGTTTTTTGAGATATATTGCGGGAGTTATAATTTTTAATTCGACCGTTGGATCGTTGTAATTTTTGGATATGTTATACATATATAAGTTGAGTATATGTCCACAAATTTTGAACAGTTAAAAATTAGCGTATGATTTGTTATGAATTTTAAGAGGTGGCTGATTCGGAAATCAGGTTGTAAATCATTTTGGTGAAAAATTCTAGAATTGGTGGGCCCCACTCTTGGTTGGTAAAGAAATATGATGAGATTTTTATTCAAATATGGTGGGTGGGTGATGAGTAGGTTTTATACCTATGAATCCGATATTATTAAACTTAATTATTGTTATCTTTTATTGTTTTTTAGTATCTTTTTATGTGTTTTATGTTTATTTGTTGTAGGTTGGAGCTGGAGGGATAAATTGGTCATTTCGGAGAAGAAAAAGGTTAAAAATCATGAAAATTAAAGCTGAGTGGCATTTCTGTAATTACGTGGTCCTGGCCAAGCGCCTAGGCGCTTGAAAATGCCCTATGATGAGCGCCTTGGCGCTCTAGTGCGTAGAAAGTTACGTTTTTCTGCTGCCAAGGGGGTTTTTGAAGCCAAATAAGAGTCTGAATGAGAGCTGAGACCAATACAAATAGGAGAGGACTCTAGAAAAGCAAGAGGAACGAATTTTGCAAGCAATAAATCAATTTTTCAAGAGATTTGCAGAGAGAAAAAACGAGAAAAACACGAAGGAGAATTGCAAAGGCTAAAGATCTAAGAGAAAGTTTAAGAGCAAATTCAGAGTTTCTTCTTCTCTTTTCTAGTTTTATCTTTTGTAATTATCTGGGATGTTTGGATTATTAACTTGGATGATGTTTTTCTTTATTATTATCATGAAATAAATTTTAATTAAGATTTGCAACAGAACTTGGTATGTAGTTTAAATTACAAGCTTCCTATTGAATGAAAGTTGGTTTTTATTGAATTGTTTATTATATCTTATGTTTATTGATTAATTGTTTGGCCAACAATTACTGTGATAATCTATATAAAATTGGAAGATGGAGTATAGATAGAGATCTGGATATGATAACATCTGTTCATATAATCTGAATAAGGTTAATATGATTAGCGACTAGGATAGGAATATACCTATGTGTCTTTTGTATCCATTGAAAGAATTTGTGCGTAAACCTTAATTAACTTGATTCACATAGGAATATAGTGAGTTGATTAATTGGGGTGTTCCTTGTAATTCTGCATCTTAAAGATTGGATTTAGGAGAATTTGTTCACGTGTCTTTGGAAGAAGTGCGTGAATATTTATAAAGCATTCTTAGATAACAATTCATATTAATTGATTTATGTTAAATGGGAAGTAAGTTAGTTTTAATGAAATACCAAGGGAAGTTGTAATCTTAACCTGTTAAATCTGCAGTTATTCTTGTGAAATTTTGGTTTTAATTATTAGTTGGTTAAGTTTAATTTTCAAATCTTAAACAAAATTTTCTTAGTTTAAAATAAGATTAAGTGCATTAGAATTAGTAATTGATAAATATTAGTCTATTTCCTCGTGGGAACGATATCCTTGCTTGCTGAATATTACAATTGAACGCGTATACTTGCGTGGTAAAGTGCTATTAAAAATTTAGGCAACAAGTTTTTGGCGCCGTTGCCGGGGAAAATTAGTTTAATATTTTGTCATTATTGATTTTTATAGCGTTAATCTTAATTTAAACTTTTTCTGTTCTGTTCTATTCAGGTGTTCTTGACTAGTGTATGCAAACGCGATCGAAGAAGCCAGATTTATTGCCTCACGAGGACGACATCGAGAAAAAATTTCAGCGGTTGCGTAAGTGGGTTAAAGAAACCAAAGAAGCACTTGATAAGAAAGATACTATGGCTGAAGAAGAGCAAAAAGCACTGCGGGATTATGCTATGCCGCGGGTTACTGAAATTCAGTCGAGTATTACGAGACCTGCCATTACTACTACAAGTTTTGAGATAAAACTGGGGACAATACAGATGATTCAAAATTCATGTCAGATTGGAGGGTTACCAAACGATGATCCAAACGATCACATAGTCAGCTTTATAGAAATCTGCGATACTTTCAAGTACAATAATGTGTCAGAGGATGCAATAAGGCTAAGGCTATTTCCATTTACTCTCAGAGATAAGGCTAAGAGTTGGCTCCATTCACTACCACCATGCTCGATCACTACATGGAATGATCTAGCCCAGAAATTTCTTGCAAAGTTTTTCCCGCCTGTAAAAATAGCAAAGTTGCGGAACGATATCTTCTCTTTCGTTCAGCACGATTCAGAATCACTATATGAAGCTTGGGAGAGATTCAAAGACTCATTGCAAAAATGTCCACACCATGGGATTCCTAAATGGCTTCAGGTGCAAACTTTTTATAACGGTTTATTCAGCACAGTGAGATCGAGTATAGATGCTGCAGCAGGAGGAGCTATTATGGCCAAGAATTATGATGAGGGGTATCAGTTGCTTGAAACCATGGCAGCTAATAATTACCAATGGCCAACAGCAAGAACAACTCAGCCATGGACAGTCGGAGTGTATGAAGTGGATGCGATGACAGCATTGTCAGCTCAAGTGACAGCTCAGATTTCTGCTCTTACAAAGAAGATAGATGCACTTGGGGTACAACCAGTTCAGAAAATGGAAACGATATGTGAAATATGTGCGGGTAACCACTCAAGTGATCAATGTGCTATAAATCCTGAATCAGTCCATTTTGTTTCCAATTATAACAGGCAGCAGGGTAATTATTCAAACAACTACAATTCAGGAGTGAGAAACCACCCAAATTTTTCTTGGAGTAATAATCAGTCACATGCTCAAGCCCAAGCTCTAAGGCAAACATATCCACCTGGATTTCAGCCACATCAACAAACTCAACAACACCCACAACCTCATCAACCTGATAAGTTATCACAAATGGAAGAATTGTTGGCAAGATTGGCAACTCAGTTTGAAGCCACAACGAAAAACCAATCAGCGGCAATCAAGAATCTTGAGAACCAAATGGGGCAAATGGCTAATGCTTTGAATACTAGAACTCCAGGTTCTTTACCTAGTGATACGGAGAAAAATCCAAGGAATGATGGAAATGAGCACTGTAAGGCAGTCACACTCAGAAGCGGGAAGGAGTTGACTACAGATTTGGACGGACACAAAAAAATAATTTCTGCTAAGGATGGTGAACAAGAGAGTGGAAATTCGGAACGTAAATCTGGGGAAAAAGTTGTGACAAAACAACAAGAAGATAAGCAAACAACAGTTGTACCACCTGTGCCGTTTCCTCAAAGATTTCAAAAGCAGAAATTAAATAGACAATTTTCAAAATTTTTAGAAGTGTTCAAAAAGCTGCAAATCAACATTCCATTCGCAGATGCTTTAGAACAAATGCCTAGTTATGCAAAATTTATGAAAGATATTTTAGCACGAAAGAGGAAGCTAGGGGAGTTCGAAACTGTAGCATTAACAGAAGAATGTAACGCAATTCTGCAAAGAAAGTTACCACCGAAGTTGAAGGATCCGGGTAGCTTCACCATACCGTGCACGATTGGGCCCCAGTTTTTTAACGGATGTTTGTGTGATTTGGGTGCAAGTATTAACTTGATGCCACTTTCGATCTACACTCAGTTGGGATTACCAGCGCCAAAGCCAACAAATATCTCTCTACAGCTCGCAGATAGATCAGTGACATACCCTAGGGGCATTGTGGAAGACATATTAGTGAAGGTGGACAAATTCATATTTCCAGCTGACTTCATTGTGTTGGACTACGAAGAGGATAAAGACATACCCATTATCCTTGGAAGCCTGTTTTTAGCCACTAGAAGGACATTAATTGATGTACAAAAGGGAGAGTTAACAATGAGAGTTCAAGATGAAGAAATAACTTTTAATGTTTTCAAGGCTATGAAATTTTCGAAGGAAGAGGAAGAGTGCTTAAGAGTTGATCTAATTGAAGAAGCAACTGAAGAGGTATTTAGTGAATATGTGATTGAAAACCCTCTTGAAACCGCATTGGTTAGTGAAAATTTATTTAATGATTCAACTGTGATAGAATGGGTCCAAATGTTAGATTCAACTCCAAAGTTCACACGATGTCTACAAAAATTTGAACCTCTGGATTATCGGGGAAAGCTAGATGAAAAGGTGACATCATCCGTAGAAGAACCGCCTACCTTGGAACTTAAGCCATTGCCTAACCACCTCCGGTACACCTACCTTGGTTCTTCTTCCTCCTTGCCAGTCATTATTTCTGCATCACTTGACAAGGTTCAAGAAGAAAAGCTACTAAGGGTACTTCGACAATACAAGACTGCTCTTGGATGGACTATTGCAGATATCAAGGGAATAAGCCCATCAATTTGTATGGATAAGATTTTGTTGGAAGAAGAAGCGAAACCGACTATTGAACAACAACGAAGACTCAATCCCATCATGAAGGAAGTCGTTAAAAAGGAGATCATTAAATGGTTGGATGCGGGAATTATCTACCCTATCTCAGATAGCTCATGGGTAAGTCCGGTTCAATGCGTGCCAAAGAAAGGGGGAATGACAGTAGTTGCGAATGAGCAGAATGAATTGATCCCAACGCGAAAAGTTACTGGTTGGCGGGTGTGTATGGATTACAGAAAGTTGAATAAGGCCACTCGTAAAGACCATTTTCCTCTACCATTCATAGATCAGATGTTGGACAGGCTTGCAGGGCACGAGTATTATTGCCTCTTGGATGGATACTCAGGCTATAACCAAGTTGCCATTGCACCCGAGGATCAGGAGAAAACAACATTCACATGCCCATATGGCACCTTTGCTTTTCGCAGAATGTCTTTTGGGTTATGTAATGCACCAGCGACATTTCAACGGTGTATGATGGCTATTTTTTCAGATATGGTTGAACAAAATCTTGAGGTATTTATGGATGATTTTTCAGTTTTTGGGGATTCGTTTGATTATTGTTTGAAAAATCTCACTCTCGTGCTTAAACGGTGTATGGAAACGAATTTAGTTTTAAACTGGGAGAAATGTCATTTTATGGTGCAAGAGGGGATAATCTTGGGTCACCGAGTATCATCAAAAGGAATTGAGGTTGATAGAGCTAAAATCGAAACCATTGAGAACTTGCCACCACCAATATCTGTAAAGGGTATTCGAAGTTTTTTGGGACACGCTGGTTTTTATAGACGATTTATAAAAGACTTCTCCAAAATCACAAAACCACTTTGCAATCTTTTGGAGAAGGATGTCCCATTCAACTTTGATCAAGCATGCTTAGAAGTTTTTGATGTGTTAAAGAAGAAACTTGTTACCGCACCTGTAATCATAGCGCCAGATTGGACTATACCATTCAAATTAATGTGTGATGCTAG
This sequence comes from Panax japonicus, assembly GCA_020205505.1. Classification (NCBI taxonomy): domain Eukaryota; kingdom Viridiplantae; phylum Streptophyta; class Magnoliopsida; order Apiales; family Araliaceae; genus Panax; species Panax japonicus. The sequence continues at coordinate 49,619,514 of CM035101.1, read as the reverse complement.
CGACTTTGCGATTGGCGCAGTTCTTGGCCAACGAAAGGATAAAATTTTTCATGCTATATACTATGCTAGTAAAACATTGACGGATGCTCAACTGAATTATACCACTACCGAGAAAGAGCTATTAGCAGTTGTTTATGCATTTGATAAATTTCGCTCATATTTGATTGGGACAAAGGTGATTGTGTTTACAGATCATTCGGCAATTAAGTACTTAATAGCAAAGAAAGACGCAAAGCCGAGATTAATTAGATGGGTATTATTGCTACAAGAGTTTGACTTGGAGATCCGGGACCGAAAAGGAACAGAAAATCAGGTTGCTGATCATTTATCACGGTTAGAGAATTCAGAACTAAAGAAAAATGACACAACAGTGATCAACGAATTTTTTCTGGATGAACAGCTATTTGCGATAAGGATGGATACACCATGGTATGCAGATTATGTAAATTTCATTGTCAATAAGGTGTTTCCGCCAGATTTGACAAGCCAGTAGAAGAAGAAATTTCTCCATGATGTGAAACAGTATTTATGGGATGAGCCATTTTTATTTAAACAATGTGGCGATCAAGTAATAAGAAGGTGCGTCCCGGAAGTTGAAATGGAGAATATTCTATACCAATGTCATGCATCTGACTATGGTGGACATTTTGGGGGAGAAAGAACGGTAGCTAAAGTGCTTCAATGTGGATTTTTCTGGCCAACACTCTTTAAAGACGCCCGTGTGTTTTCATTAAAATGTGACAGATGCCAAAGAGTTGGTAATATATCAAAGCGACACGAGATGCCACTTAATATGATCCTGGAGGTCGAATTGTTTGATGTTTGGGGAATTGACTTCATGGGACCATTTCCACCATATTTCTGTAACTCCTTTATACTTCTAGCGGTGGATTACGTTTCGAAGTGGGTAGAAGCTATAGCATCGCTCACCAATGATGCGAAGGTTGTGATAAAGTTCATTCGAAAGAACATTTTCTCTAGATTCGGCACTCCTCGCGTAATCACTAGCGATGAAGGCACGCACTTCTGTAATAAGCAATTTTCAGCCATCCTCGCTAAGTACGGAGTCACTCATAAGATAGCTACTGCTTACCATCCACAAACAAGTGGTCAAGCCGAGGTATCTAACCGAGAAATAAAACAAATCCTTGAGAAGATAGTGAATCCTAGTCGGAAAGATTGGGCTAGCAAGTTGGACGATGCTTTATGGGCATACCGAACGGCTTACAAAACTCCGATAGGGATGTCTCCGTACAGGTTAGTTTATGGGAAGGCATGCAATCTTCCAGTTAAACTCGAACACAGTGCTTATTGGCAATTCGGAAGTTAAACTTTGATATATCTGCTGCGGGGGAGAAGCGCCTCTTACAATTGAATCAAATGGATGAATTCAGACTCCAATAGTATGAGAACGCGAAGTTATATAAAGAAAAGATTAAGAGGTGGCATGATGAGAAAATTCTGGAAAGAAAGTTTGAAGCAGGTCAAACAGTGTTATTATACAATTTAAGGCTTAAACTATTTCCTGGAAAGTTGAAATCTCGTTGGTCTGGGCCATTTATAATTACAAAAGTCTATCCTCATGGAGCTGTAGAAGTGGAAGACCCGTATTCAAAACGTAATTTTAAAGTCAACGGTCAAAGATTGAAGCACTACTATGGGGGTTGTGTTGATCGTGAAAAGACATCGGTCAACCTTGCTGATTAGAACAGAGGAGAAAGTCAGGCTGAAGACTATAAACCAAGCGCTAACTGGGAGGCAACCCAGGAAGATTTATTGTTATTTGATATTTTTACTCTTATTAATTTGCTCTATTATAAGTTTATTCAGTGGTTAAAGTTTTTATAGTTTAGGATTTGTTACATCCATCGTTCTATAACAGATATTCAATTGATTGCAGGAAAGGAGGCCAAGCATTTATGATCTTAATAAGTTGAACACCCACTCGTCAAAATCTCACATTTCTAATTAATTCCGCAAAATTTGGTGTGGAAGGAAGCACGTTATTGGAGGTATGGCATGCAAGAAGCGTAAAACAACAAAGCAAGCACTCTTAAGATTTTGCGCCTAGGTGCTCCATACAAGCCTAGACCAAGCGCCTAGGTGCTCCAAGTCAGAACCTACAATGCAGCCCAAGTGCCTAGGCGCTCCTCTTCAAGCCAATTCAAGCGCCTAGGCGCTCAAAGTCAGTACCTGTGCTCATGACCAAGCGCCTAAGCGCTCCAGCCAAGCACAAATCAAGCGCCTAGGCGCTCTACACGTCCAAAGCCTTCTGCAAGCAACCGCCTAGGCGGTCCAGACAGTACATTCTCAAGCGCCTAGGCGCTCCAATACAAAAAAAAAACCCCAATTCGGGCTACACTCTTCCATCCCCAATTCAAACACTCTCTTACTCTCCTACTACATCTCTAACTCACTATAACTCTAAACCCTCATCTAATCTAGCCTAAAAAACCAATCTTTCTCTTCCAAATCCTAATCAAACACTAAATCTCTACCCAAACCAAGGCAACTAAGTTCCATATTGTCATCCTTCTTCATCAATTCGGGAATCAACTTGTATTCAAGCCACATCTATCTAAAGTAAGGGTTCAAAGCTCAAATTTCTCATCCAACTTTGATTGAACATCATATTTGGCTATACCCAAGTAAGTACACAAGATTTTATCGCAAATTATTTGGATTCACTTGGATAATAGCTATGTTAGTACTTTGAAGATAGTTTCTATCATTGTGTTGGCTCAAGTGGGTGTGGGTACTCTTAATTGTTGTTTGTATTGCCTTGGATGTATAGTGTGTTTAATAATTGGAAAAATTGGTGAAAATTAAGTTTGGGGGAGTGCATACCAATAGTGTTCCAAATCTGTGCACACAAAGTGTTCGAGAAATTGTCACAAAGAGGATTTTGGTCATCCTAAGTCACTGAGTATAATTTGGGTTGGAAAGAACTTAGTACATAAGACTATGGCTACTAAGAGACAAAGAGGAGAGACTTCGGGCACTTCGCAAAAGTATGACAAAAAGAGATTTACAAGTGCTTAAGCGTCCGACAGATATTACAATGTACTTTCTAATAAAGCACTAATTCCCGAGCGTGGATTATTGCCCGAGATAGAAGATGGGGAATTATTACAAATGATTGGGAGTAGAAGATGGGTGAACTTTACAGCCCAACCGGATGCATCAGTTGTTAAAATTGTTAAGGAATTCTACGCCAATGCAATAGATCATGTGGGTAACATAATTTGGGTTCGCGGTAAATCGGTGGAGGTCAGTTTTGGGTCAATAAATGCTTATTACGGCTTGAACACGATACCCAATAATGGATACATGCAATATTTAGAACATGAGCTAGACTACAGTGAAATCATTCAAGCCTTGTGTGTACCTGGAACAACATGGAAATTAACTGATCAACAAGAAGCTGTTTTGTTCCCCGCATCCAAACTAAGCAGTTATGGGAAAGCATGGCATGCCTTTATTTGTGCCAAGATGATGCCATGTAGGCATATGAGTGATGTTATAAATCAAAGGGCAGCACTGCTTTTCTGCATTGCATCAGGAAAAATTATAGATGTGGGCCAAGTTATTCATGATTCCATTGACAAAGCAATTCGAGGAGGGACCTCAGGTGGACCTCAGGTGGATTACCACACCCATCTTTGATCACAGGACTATGCCTACAAGCTGGGGTAAAATGGGATGCCGAGGAAGCTACACAGCCTCCTTTAGCCGCAATTGACCACTCGCTTATTAAGAAGTACAAGGTATGGGGTGGGGGTATACCACACCCGAGAGGGTTAGGATTCATTATTGCTCCTCCCGAGCCTGCAGCAGAGCCTATTCAACAATTACACGACAATCCTCCTGCAGCTGGAAGTTCTGAGCAACCACCTAATTTTTATGAAGATATCCGTCGAGATTTGAGAAATCAAACTCGAAGGATCGACATGGTGGCCACTCGAGTTCAGCAAGGTTTTGACCGAATGGAAAGAAATCAGGATAGTTTAGCTCAGCGGCAAACGGAGGTGTATCAGAATTTTAGTGCCGCATTCCTTGAAATGTTTGCCCGCATGAATCCAGGAGCCGCTCCCTACCAATTTCCACCATTGTCTGCGTACCCCCCAGATGAAGAAGAAGAGGAAGAAGAAGATGAGGAGGATACTGACGAGGAATAAAGCTTCTTTCTTTCAGGGAAGTCCTCAGTGCTTAATTTCTTAATTTTTGTTTCTTATATACAATGAGGACATTGCATTGATTAAGTTTGGGGGTGTAATTGTCCAGCTCCAGTTCATGCATGTAGTATTTATCTAGTGCATTCATATAGTATGTTCAGTTAATAGTTTTGCATGTAGTTGCATTCATGTAGTTTTCATTTTTATCGTAAAAAAAAATAAAATGTTTAGTATCAAAAAGTTTAGTATTTGCATGTTTCCAGCCGTTAGATAGTTTAATTCTGTTTTAGCCAGTGATGAGTTTGGAATTGAGTAGACAAGTATAGTATTGTCTGTTAAGACTTTGATGTGATTTCTTGTCATGATTTGAATCTGTACCTATTTGAAACTGATATAATAAGGATAGCACAGTAAAAACAATCATGTTGACTGATTGAGTTTAAATTGACACATAATGGATTTCTAGAGGATAATGCTAGTTTGAATGAATGAAAAACATGAATAGGCGAAGATGACTGAATTTAGATAAAAACTTAAGTTTGGGGGAAAAATTTGGGATATATAAGCTTAAAAAAAAAAAAAAAATAATACCGTGGCTAGTTTTGTTTCGGGGCCTTTGTTACTTGAGCAAGTACGCCCAAAGGGGGATCTTAAAACCTAGCGCCCTAAGGTCTTATATGGTCTGGGAGTCGTTGGTCGAAAGCTCGCTAAGGGGTGACACTGTTAGCCTAATGGAATGAGACATTGCACAGTCATGGTTAAAAAAAGGAAAAAAAACAAAAAAAAAACAATAAAACGGGAAAAGAGCAAAAAGCTCCCGTAAAGCACAATAAAACATAAGTATACCGGATTGGACTCTTAAATTTTGGTGGATATTTGTCTTTAGTTGGTTTTAGCTTGTTCGTGAATTTTGTGAGTTTAAACTGTATGATTCCTTTAAAGAGATTTATTATGTGTTGTATTTATCATCATATTAGTTAGCATGGATGTTAAGCACACGCACACTATATCAATAATAACAGGTTAAGATTTGATGATTGACGAGGAAATTATTAATCTGTCTTGATATGATGTACTAGCTTGTTTATTGTGATTTCTCTGAGGCTTGATGAATAGATTTTGTTCTGTTTGACTGCTGGAATTTAAGCATTTATCTAGTTGTATTTGCATTGCATATTTAGTTATTGCATTGTGTTGTGTTGCTTGGGGACAAGTAATTGGTTAAGTTTAGGGGTATTTGATGAGTATGTTTTATACCTATGAATCCGATATTATTAAACTTAATTATTGTTATCTTTTATTGTTTTTTAGTATCTTTTTATGTGTTTTATGTTTATTTGTTGTAGGTTAGAGCTGGAGGGACAAATTGGTCATTTCGGAGAAGAAAAAGGTCAAATATCATGAAAATTAAAGCTGAGTGGCATTTTTGTAATTACGTGGTCCTGGCCAAGCGCCTAGGCGCTTGAAAATGCCCTATGATGAGCGCCTAGGCGCTCTAGTACGTAGAAAGTTGCGTTTTTCTGCTGCCAAGGGGGTTTTTGAAGCCAAAGAGGAGTCTGAATGAGGGCTGAGACAAATACAAATAGGAGAGGACTCTAGAAAAGCAAGAGGAACGAATTTTGCAAGCAATAAATCAATTTTTCAAGAGATTTGCAGAGAGAAAAAACGAGGAAAACACGAAGGAGAATTGCAAAGGCAAAAGATCTAAGAGAGAGTTTAAGAGCAAATTCAGAGTTTCTTCTTCTCTTTTCTAGTTTTATCTTTTGTAATTATCTGGGATGTTTGGATTATTAACTTGGATGATGTTTTTCTTTATTATTATCATGAACTAAATTTTAATTAAGATTTGCAACGGAACTTGGTATGTAGTTTAAATTGCAAGCTTCCCATTGAATGAAAGTTGGTTTTTATTGAATTGTTTATTATATCTTATGTTTATTGATTAATTGTTTGGCCAACAATTACTGTGATAATCTATATAAAATTGGAAGATGGAGTATAGATAGAGATCTGGATATGATAACATCTGTTCATATAATCTGAATAGGGTTAATATGATTAGCGTGTAGGATAGGAATATACCTATGTGTCTTTTGTATCCATTGAAAGAATTTGTGCATAAACCTTAATTAACTTGATTCACATAGGAATATAGTGAGTTGATTAATTGGGGTGTTCCTTGTAATTCCGCATCTTAAAGATTGGATTTAGGAGGATTTGTTCACGTGTCTTTGGTAGAAGTGCGTGAATATTTATAAAGCATTCTTAGATAACAATTCATATTAATTGATTTATGTTAAATGGGAAGTAAGTTAGTTTGAATGAAATATCAAGGGAAGTTGTAATCTTAACCTGTTAAATCTGCAGTTATTCTTGTGAAATTTTGGTTTTAATTATTAGTTGGTTAAGTTTAATTTTCAAATCTTAAACAAAATTTTCTTAGTTTAAAATAAGATTAAGTGCATTAGAATTAGTAATTGATAAATATTAGTCTATTTCCTCGTGGGAACGATATCCTTGTTTGCTGAATATTATAATTGAACGCGTATACTTGCGTGGTAAAGTGCTATTAAAAATTTAGGCAACAGTGGGAATAGTAGCAGGTAAAGCCATCAGGTTGCAGGTTAAGTCTGCTTCGGCGTGCTAACATTTTCCTATAAATAGAGGGCTAAGTTAGAATTGAAAATCACACCAGAAACAAGTTTTTTCTCTTTCTCTCTCTAGATTATTGAGTGTATTTTGTGAGTATTTAGATACTTTGTGAGTTTCTGTTAATCAGTGCACGTTTTCTTCAGCCTTATACCGATATTCCGATTAGAAGTACTGATATTTTGAGGTAAGGGATATTATCTTCTTCTTAAATGATATTTTCTTCAATATCATTATACCGAAATATTGGTATGAACTTTTTATCAAATTTGGAACTTTTTGTGTCGGGATTACTATTCACGTATACGGCACTATTCACGAATACGTCACTATTCACCGAAAAATGAAATTTTTTTCTTTTTGTCCAAGTTGTCTATTATGGTTACTATCTTTGATTGTATCCATGTTTTGATCATTATTTTTGAATTCTGCTTCAAAATTGGTTATTTCAGAATATTATTGAACTTGGATAAACTGTAATACGAATCCTTAATATTTGATCTGTTATCTCACTGGATTCGTTTTCTTTAAAATATTTTTCATCATCCTCAGTCCTAAATGATGATAAAAATGAATATCTTTGGCCTGTAGTGCAAAGATGAATGATTACCTAATGAATATATTTGGCCCGTAGTGCAAAGATGAACAGGTGTTGAGATGAACATGACCAACTGGTGATACAAATGAATATCTTTGGCCTGTAGTGAAAAGATGAATATTTGATTCAAGATGTATATTGATTGATGTTGCAGGGATAAAATATTGATGATGGACTTTTAAATCTTAGAAGATAGTAGAATTCTTTCTCTACTTGACTCTTCTAATGGATTTCTATTTTCCGATGCAGTTGTTGATCTAAAACTTGTTGTCTATTATATTTTATCAGATTATTCCCTGTTGAAGAATAATGATAATTTGTTGTATATTATCTTAGTCATAATATTCTTTACTGGGCTAGTTGAGCTCACCATTTTGTTCCATTTTTCTTCTCAGGAGGTGAGAACATAGCATGAACTAGTCGGGGTACGGAGTGATGGTTCTAGAAAGTTGTTTTAGCAGTCCTCACTATTTTTAAAATAGTGTATCAATAATTGTAATGAGGACTCCTTTTGAGTTTTTATACTCTCTATTTGTATTTAAACTCACAGTTTAATGAAGTTGTATTTGTTTCTGTACCATATATTTGTGACTCAGAATAGGTGATGTATACCTATTTTGGGGGCGTCACACTGTGACTATTATCAGGCTTCAGGCCACGATACAAATGATTGTGCCAATCTGAAGGACTTTATTGAGAGGAAGGTTCAAGGGGGTGCCCTGGTTCAGTATGTTGCAGCGAGAACGACTCAACAAGCCCAGCAAAGGGATAGAGAACCTGTTCAGGCAGCTCAGCCTGCATTAACAACTCCTGAACATCCAGCAAGGCATGTGGTCGATGTCATCACGGGAGGTACTTCTGGAAAAATTGTCGGTAAAAAGCGTCGGGGATATCTGAATTCGGTTATGTCGGTGGTGGGTACCCTCCCGAAGACTGACAGACCTTATCCGGGTACGATAATCTCCTTTAGTGATGAGGATTACCTTTCAGAACCAATCGAGCCCCATGAAGGAGCACTGGTGATAACCGCACAAGTGGGTTCGGTCGACATGAAGAGGATGATGATCGATAATGGGTCTTCTGTGGATATACTGTACCCCCACGCTTATCAGAGGATACATCTTGACGGGTGTAAGATGGAGATTGGGCAGGAGGCTCCCTTATATGGCTTCAACAATGATCCAGTTAAGGTGGCTGGGACTATTGAGCTGCCGATTATCTTCGGCACGGCCCCCCAATAGGTAGAAATAATATGCAAATTTTATGTTGTGCATGTAGATTCTGCCTACAATGCTATTCTAGGGAGGCCCACTTTGACTGCTCTACAAGTAACCTCAATCCATCATTTCAAAATCAAATTTCCCACGGCTCATGGGGTTGGAGAAGTAGTAGGCGATTTGGATTTGGCCAAACGATGCTATAGGAATGTCGTGATTGCTTCGGGAGTAGGGGTGTTAAAGTAGAAACAGACTATGGCGATAGAGATCGAACCCTTCACCGAAAGCAGTTCAGAACCATTGGTCATGACAGTTGGGGAGACAGAAGAGTTTGAGTTGATTCCTGGGAAGAAGGACAAGACTGTAAAGATAGGTTCGGGTCTGCCGGAACCTCTCCGGACGAACCTTATGGAGCTTCTACGATGTTATGCAGATGTCTTCGCATAGGAGCCTAAAGACATGCCAGGGGTGAGTAGAAAGGTTGCAGAACATCGGTTGGAAGTGGACCCGTCCAAGAAGCCAGTTCGGCAGAAGAGAGGGATTTTTGCACCATATCGACAACAGATCATTGATGAGGAGATTGCAAAGCTGCTGACTTCATTTTTGAGATCGACTACCCGGAGTGGATGATGAATGTGGTGCTGGTCCAGAAGAAGAATGGAAAGTGGTGAGTCTGTATACACTACACAGACTTGAATAAGGCTTTCCCAAAGGACTTCTATCCTCTACCACACATCAATCAACTCATCGACGCGACATCAGGGTATGCCTTATTGAGCTTTATGGATGCTTTCTCTGATTACCATCAAATTTCAATGTTCAAAGAGGATATACCGAAGACGACGTTTATTACACATCATTCGGTATATGACTATAAGAAGATGACGTTTGGCTTGATCAATGCGGGAGCCACGTACCAGAGAATGATGAACTTCGTCTTCAGACACCAGTTAGGTAGGAATATGGAGGTGTATGTCGACGACATGATCGTGAAAAGTATGATCATACAGAAGCACTTGGACGATTTAGAAGAATGTTTTCAAATGGTTTGTCATCACAACTTGAGACTGAATCCGACCAAGTGTACCTTCGGTCTGGGAGCTGGTAAATTTTTGGGTTATATGGTCAGCCAGAGGGGTATTGAAGCCAATCTAGAGAAAATACGGGCTATTCTGAATATGAGGACTCCTCAGTCATTTAAAGATGTTCAACGTCTGACAGGGAGTATTGCAGCTCTGAGGAGGTTTATGTTCAGATTAGCAGAAAGATGTTCATCATTTTTTGACACGTTGAAAGGGCAGAAGAATACAAAGACGTTCAAGTGGACTTCGGATTGTGAAGATGCCTTCTAGGGCATAAAGACGTATTTATCTTCGGCGCCTTTATTGGTGAAGCCCGCTCTCGCTGAGCCTTTGTATTTGTACTTAACAGCTAGTTCGTTGGCAGTGGGAGCATTTTTGGTGCGAGAAGTTGGGGGTAAGCAGCACCCAATTTACTATGTAAGCCACGCCCTTAGGGATGCTAAAAAAGGTACCCAAATATTGAAAATTTGTCTTCACTTTGATGATAGCTAGTTGAAGCTTAGGCAATATTTTCAGGGTCGGTTGTTAGTGGTTTATACGGATCAACCTCTGAAGAAGGTTCTGGGCAAACTTGAAGTTTCGGGGAGATTAGCTACTTGGACAATGGAGTTGTCTTAATTTTTCATTGAATATCATCCCCGAACAGCTATAAAAGGGCAGGTCGTGGCTGATTTTGTAGTCGAGTGTTCGTTTTCTGAAGCAGATGATGATGTAAAAAAAGTCGAAGGGTCTGACAGGGCGGTTGCGGTTCTTCAACAGAAGCAGAGCTCGTGGACATTGTATGCAGATGGGTCTTCTACTTCGAACATCAGTGGAGCAGGGATTATCTTGACAAGTCCGAAGGGATTCAAAGTGCAGCAGGCCATCAGATTTGGGTTCAGAGCAACGAACAACGAGGAAGAGTATGAGGCAGTACTGGTAGGGTTACGGCTGGCTAAGAGTCTCAAAGTGTAGAGGATAATCATTTTCAGTGACTCACAGTTGGTCGTCAAGCAAGTCTTAGGGGAACACAAAGCTCGAGGTTCGAGGATGGTCAAGTACCTGGAAGAGTTGAAGGATCGGCTTCAATATTTCTCGTCGTACGAGTTTCAAGGGGTCGAGCGTAATGATAATTCTATTGCTGATGCACTGTCAAAACTGGCTACTGCTGGTTAACTCCATATCTGGAGTATCTGGCAGATGGCGTCCTTCCTTTGGATCAGATGCTTGCCAAGAAAGTCAAGTACAAGAGTGCAAACTTTGTTCTTATAGATGGGGATCTGTATCGAAGGGCATTTTCATCTCCATTGCTAAAGTATTTGACTCCATCTGAAGCTTATTATGCTCTTCGAGAAGTTCACGAGAGCATCTGTGGCGACCATATGGCTGCTAAGTCATTAGCCTACAAAATTCTTCGTCAGGGGTATTATTGGCCTACAATCTTCAAGGAAACTACAGAGTACGTGAAGAAGTGTGAAAAGTGCCAACTCAACAGTCCGATCCCATATAAGCCATCAGAAGAGATATACTCGATCTTATCTCCTATACCCTTTCCAATCTGGGGGGTTGATATACTGGGTCCATTACCGAAAGCTAAAGGTCAGGTCAATTTTTTTATAGTTACTATTGGTTATATGACCAAATGGGTAGAGGCAAAGCCACTTAGGTTGTTAACGGAACAAGAATGTTTGAAGTTCATGAAGGAGTCAGTAGTGTTTCATTTCGGAATTCTTAAAATGGTGATATCAGACAACGGATGCCAATTTGTGGGATCAAAATTTGAATCATTTTTGAAGGAACTGGGGGTTCAGCACAGGAAGACTTTAGTAGCTCATCCATAGTCGAACGGGCAAGTCGAGATGACCAACAGAACGCTGCTGAATGGGATCAAGCGTAGACTGGATGAGGCTAAAAGAAGATGGCCAGAGGAGCTACTCAGCGTGGTATAGGTTTATCGAACTACACCGGGGACTACAACGGGTGATTCACCTTTCAAACTGGCCTATGATACGGATGCCTTAGTTCCAGTTGAAATTAGATCTCCAAGTCTTTGGGTCAGTCAGTTAAAGGAGACATATAAAGAAGAAGGGCTGAAACTCAATCTGGATTTACTTGAAGAAGTCAGGGAAGCAGCTTTGATTAGACTGGCTGCCTATCAGCGAAGAATGGGTAAGCATTACAATAAAGGGGTAAAGCTTCGTAGATTTGAAGTGGGAGATTTCATCCTCAGGGAAGTCGAAGCGTCTATGCCTCAGAATTTGGGAAAGTTGATGTCGAACTGGGAAGGATCGTATGAAGTTGTTGAGGTACCAAAGCCAAGAACTTATCGTTTGAGGGCATTGGATGGGTCAGAGATAAAGAATACTTGGAATGCTGGCAGACTTCGGAAGTATTTTCAGTAGATACAGTGTCAGTATACGGGAAGTCTGTAAATTTTTGAATCATCATCAATAAAAGATTATTTTTCTCAATGAGTCTTTTGTCCGTTGCTGTTCACTTCATCAGTGTAAGGAGGTTCAGGTGGACTCACTGACCATTTGATGGTAGCCTTATTGGCAGGTGGTCCTTATGAATTTGTCAGGCCCTTCGTGGTAGGCAAACTTCATCAGTGTAAGGAGGTTCGGGTGGACTCGCTGACCATTTGATGGTAGCCTTATTGGCAGGTGGTCCTTATGAATTTTTCAGGCCCTTCGTGGTAGGCAAACTTCATCGGTGTAAGGAGGTTTTAGTGGACTCGCTGACCATTCGATGGTAGTCTTATTGGTAGGTGGTCCTTATGAATTTGTTAGGCCTTTCATGGTAGGCAAACTTCATCAGTGTAAGGAGGTTTGGGTAGACTCATTGACCATTCGATGGTAGCTTTATTGGTAGGTGGTCCTTATGAATTTGTCAGGCCCTTCGTGGTAGGCAAACTTCATCGGGGTAAGGAGGTTCGGGTGGACTTGCTGACCATTCGATGGTAGCCTATCTGGCCGGTAGAATCCTGTGGGTTTGTTAGGCCCTTCGTGGTAAACAAATTCCCTATGATGCAGATCTACCTCACACTTCGGTATTGAATAAGTATTGATTTACTTTATTACCTGATTTTGTTTAAGTATTGAGTTCGGATCGCATTATTACTTGACTTGATCTTATCTGTTTTATGACTTGCTTAGTTATTTACTAACAAATTAAGTTAAGTTTAAAAGATAAGGAGCTTGTACATTTTTCAAGTTGATTGGTGTTGAAGTATTGAAAAGAAAAATAATAATTATAAAGAAGTAATAAGGAATGAAGTTTATATTTCATTAATATAATACTCTGTTTACAAAATGATAGAAATCTTTACAAAAATCCTACAGCTAAGCCAAAGGAAGATCATCTTCAGGCGTCAGCTTCGTCTTCGGAGGAGTCTAGAATGGCTGGATCAACCTTGGCAGTGGCAAGTTTTGTCTTATCTTTTCTTTGGCATTCATCGTACCCATTCGAGAACATCTGCACGATTTCCTCATTTAATTCAGATGATTTCCTATAGTCTTACAGAATTTCTTTGTGAAGATATTCAATCAGAGGTGAACCTAGATCTCTCAGAGCGCGAAGCTCCTCTTCGACCTTTGCTCAATCTTTCAGATGCCGCAGCTCCCTAGTTTCGAACTCGTTCACTTGCAGCCCCAAGCTCTTGTTGGTTTTCACAAGTGTATCATTCTTCTGCACGATGATTTCATTTATATGAACTAGATCTGTGTTCATATCAATGATGGTTCGGTGAGTGGCCTCAGCTGTCTCCATTTTCTCTTTTAATTTGTTTAAATCTTTTTAGAGACACTCATTGTTGAAGAGAGCAGTACCATGGTCACTTCTCTCTTAGCTCAAGGCCGACTTTAGAATAGCATTTTCACGTCTGACTGCGTCTTCTTTGGCTTTGGCTTCTTTATATTTAGGACGAAAGCGTCCGAAGATAGCGTTTGCCTGCATATATTCAATATCAGTCAAAGAGTTTCACAGTATAAAGTAAAAAGTAATGGTGGCTAAGTTTTGATGAAGTTACCTTAGCCTGGTATATCATCCCTTCGTCAACAAGATCTGCAAGAGAGCTATTCCCGAACCGATTATCATCGGTATCCCTGACAAATGAGTCGAACAATTGGAAGGGAAAGTTCCTATTGAATGTCGGCCATACAGTAGGTGATGCCATTGCTTCACGCCTGATTTCCAAAGAGGAAGGTCGTGAAGGAGAGTGCACCGGAGGGTCGAGAGGAGGTGGAGGTTGAACAAGAGTAGGTCCTATAGGTGGTGGCGGCTGTTCATCCGAAGGCTGCATTCTTTTACGTGATAGAGTTGAAGACTCGGTTTGTTCTTCAAGTTCTTCATCAAAAACTTGTATTTCTACTAGAATGACAATGGGGGGATCAACTTCGACAGTGGGAGCCTGAAGTTTATCAGTAGACAAGGGGGGTTACCTTAGTTCTCCTCTTCTTAATACGAAGGGCTTGCATCCGTTCATTTTTAGGCATATCAATCAAGCTTGCCGCAGAAGTTGGTTGAAATTCTGGAGGGATTGACCTAGATTTTCGGATAGCCCTCTTCTTTTTACGAGCTTGGACAGGTTCCTCTTCAGCGATGAGGTCTATAGTTTGGGCCTCGACGTCTTGGTTTTCGGAGGTCGAAGGCTCCTCAATTGGAATCTCGGTAGAAGGTGATGAGGGTTTACCCGAAAGGAATCTTTCCAGATCCTTTCGGTCGATTGAGGTCGGTTTGATAAGAGATACTGTATGGATGAAAGAGCAGTTTAGACACTACTAGTATAAATTGATAAACTAGGCAATAAATCAAGCTTGAAACTTACATTTATTGTCATATAACCATGCTTGCTTGCTTAGGAGTCCGAAGCTCCATTCCTTCAGGGGTATTTTCTCTATAATACGTGTCATTTCCCTTACACGTTCCTCGGATATGTCTCCGAAGTCAGTAGAGACACGGTCAGAAGTAGTCCAGTATGGAATGGAGGGGATTTCGGGTCCATTACCGAAGAACCATCTATTGTGCCATCCTCGGTTGCTTGAGGGAGTGTCCATTAGGGGTCGCTTCTCGACTCGAGCATTGGGCTTGGGGGCTAGCTTGCTTAGCATCTTGAAGCCTCGTTTCCGAGACTTCCCGGCTGAGAAGAGGGTGAAGAAGGAGTCGAATGTAGGTGGAACTCCTATTTCATAGCAGAATGTAATGTAGGCTAGAATGTGGCGAACCCAACTCCAATAAACCCTAGAAGGGTAACCAAAAAGGCGTGAAGGGGAAACCTAACCGCCTTGTCCAGAAGTGTAACCGAAATAGTTGTCCAACCGTTGGGTCGATGATACATTCTTTCGTGAGATGTTACAACCCTCACTTCGTGGGTATCTGGGATTTGGTAGCGAATTCGAATGTTGTCAAGCTCATTCTCGATAACTGTGGAGGGTGTATTAGCGTGGGGGTACTCTTCTTCATTCTTAAAGAATTCAGAAGGGATAGGTGGTGGATTCTTGTTCGGAGAAGTAGCTGATTAGGGGTTTGAGGTCGAAGCCGCTTTAGCAGTGTTCGGAGAAGGAGGAACAATAGAGATTGGAATGGCGACGATGGGAATGGTGTTGTCAGAACTTTGAGACGCCATTATTGAAATTTTACAAGTAAAGGAGAAATCGAGAGAAAGAAGAGAATGAGAAGTGTGCAAAATTCAAATTGAGCAGATAAAGCTATCAAAAATGGGGGAAAATGGTTTTTATACCAGCGGCCTTTTTAATTCTCCACGAGACCCGAGGGAGGAGCATTAAATACCAACAATGATTGTGACGCCCCCAAAATTAGGTATACATCACCCATCTTGAGTCGCCAGATACATGGTACAGAATTCAAATACAACTTAATAATACAACTGTCGTGTACAATACGACAAAACATAAACTGTGAGTCTGAATATAAATATTGTCTGCTAAAGAGTATACAAAATCAAAAGGAGTCCTCATTACAATTATTATCACACTATTTCATAGAATAGTGAGGAATACTAATGCACCATCTAGGACCATCACTCTTTTCCCCGACTAATCCCAACTATGTTCTCATTTCCTGAAGAGAACAGTGAAAGAAAGGGTGAGCTCAACTAACCCAGTAAGAAATATTATGACTAAGATAATGCAGAATAATTTATCGTTAGCCTTCAACAGTATTAAACTTATAAAATATAATAACTATCAAGTTTAACTGCAGCGGAACAAGCAATCCATTAGAAGAGTCAAGTAGGGAATAAAATCTAATATCTTCTATGATTTAAAAGGTTTTTCATCACTTTTATCACTGGGACTCAACTAATAGAAGAGTCAAGATAGGGATGTGCTCATCTACTTGCTGAGTATATATACAAGCACTATCTATATAATCTTGAAGTTTGGTTGAAGTATAATTCTCAATTAGAGACGGTGGAGATAATGATATGTCAAGAGAAGACACACCATTGGGAAGAATATGATAGTAATCTTCTCGTTTTTCTTTGGGGTCTATTGGGTCAACCAAGGATAATTTTGTGGGCATATGATATCTATAATAACCTAGACGCATGGCCTCCCATGTACGAAGGTTTCCTTGAGCACTTCCCAAAGGTTTTAATTTCTAAAACAGTTTTTGACTATACCTTTATGTAAGGTGTCATTGTGACGTGCTATCCAAAGTTGGTGTTCAGAGTTACAGTTGGTATATATTTGTATCCAAACTCACAGCATATGTGTTGTTGTATTTTGCACGACAATTGTTGTAATAAAGTTGTAGTTATTTTCTGTACCATGTATTTGGCGACTCAGAATGGGTTGGATGGAATGGACCTATTTTGGGGTTGTCACAATTGGTATCAGAGCTTAGGAATATGATATCTGGTGGAGATCGGGATTAGAACTAGGAAGGGAGAGATGAGTAAATCATTCGCTAGTGTGTCCTACCTAAGCTTATTTGTTGGCCAGTCATAATATCGGGATATTATGTGATATGTTAATTTGTTAAATTAACCTTTGTTTTTGAAGCTGTATTCTAGAATGATATCTGAAATACAGGAGATAAGCAATGGAGAAATCACGATGACAGGAAAGATGGAATCTGAAATGAAAGCAAGGTATTCTCAACTCTTTGAAATACCAGGTACGTAAATTTCGAGGACGAAATTTCATAAGGAGTGGAGATTTTAAGACCCCAAATTTTATGAAATAAAAGTATTCAATTTTTTCTTATAATTACTATCCAGTAAATGGTTAAATTGATAAAAGTTTAAAGTTAAGGGTGATATATGAAAAAATTTTAAAGTAAGCAAGTGGTTATAAAATACTCATTGTTTTCGGGGAATATTCGTTTGGTCGTGGAATATTCTTTCTGTCGGGAATATTCATACGACGGCGCAGCCATTTGTGGGTCCCATATCAGAATAACTATCGGATGAAGAAAACGACAAAAATGGAGTTTTTATAAATAACGGCGTAGTTGTTACCGTTAACACTGTTGGAATACCCGGTGGTTAAAATACAGTAATACGCATTGTTGCACAGTAGCACACGGTATTGTACCAATTATTGATTCTTACGTAATAAGGAACTACTCAATAATTGTTACAGTAATTACTGTTCAATATTTTATTTTTGATTCAATAATTGCTGCGTTGATATTTTATAATTGTCACTGCACAATATTTTCTATTATCAAATAAATAATTCATATTATTTGAATAATATTATTAGATAGCATTATTGGAAATGTCTAGAAATTTCTGTCTAAGGAGAGATTTGGTTACCTAATTGCGCGCCAGTAAGGAGAAATTCTTATTGAAAAGCCCCCTCTTTCCTGGGAACTGTCTGGTTGTCATTATTGTGATTCTGTAATATTATTTGTGAATAATTAATTATTAATTTATATGATGAGAAAAATATTCATTTTATGTGGATATAGATGGAGAAAATTTTTAAAGTGACAATTTTTGAAAATCAATATTTTATATTTTCTGATAAAATAATATTTTATTATATTATTATAATATAATAATGGTGATATTTTTACAATGAATATGGGATATATGAGTATATGAGGAGGAAGAGTATTTTTGTTGCAAAAGTTGTTTAAAACATGTTAAACATGTTAGTGGACCCATTTCTTGACTGAACTTTGATTATAGCCTGTAAAATCGCCCGTATGTGGATTTCGGTCAATTTATGCTTGGAATTTGGAAAAACTTTCTTCCGCAAAGTTGTAGAGAATTGAATTTTCTATAAAAAGTCGCGAGATTAGAATTTTCTGATAAAAGGGCTATTTATTATGAATTATTAAAGTTCTGGAATAATTAATTTTTGAAGTTTTAATAATTTTTATTAAGAAAAACATTTTTTTATATTGTTAGTGGGCCCCAATGGTGTTGAATGCATGCTGAATTCATATTCTTGGTTTACATAGGAAATTTATATAAATATAATAATATTTTATTAAATTTTCTGCTTTGGCGTTCTAAGTATTTTTCTATAAATAGGATGCTTAGGTTAGAATTGAAAATCACACCAGAAACTGAAGTTTTCTCTCTATCTCTCTCTATATTATCGAGTGTATTCTTGTGAGTATTTTGATATCTTGAGTGTTTCTATACGGTGTAAATTCGTTCAGCGTTATTCCAGTCAGAAGTACTGCTCTTTTGAGGTAAGGGATAGTACGGGATTTTAAGGGATTGAAAGGGATGTTATTTTCTTCGTAAGTGATATTATTTCTTCAATATCATTGTGTTGAAATATTGGTTTGAACTTTTTATCAAATTTAGAACTTTTTCATGTCGGGGTTACTATTCATGAGTTACTATTCACGAGTTACTATTCACGAAGCATGATGATGTTTTTTGTGAAATTTCTATCTTTTGGTGTCGTAGTTACTATTCACGTATACGACATTATTCACGTATACGGCACTATTCACAAATACGACATTATTCACAGAAAAATTAAGTTTTCTTCTCTGTGTCCAAGATTGTCTGTTATGATTCCTATCTTTGATTGGATCTATGTTTTGATCATTCTTGAATTTTACTCTACTATGATTATTTATGAGATATTTTTGGATATGGAATAGCTGAAGTACGAATCCTTAATATTTATTATTTTGTTTCACTGGATTCGTTTTCAATTAAAATATTTTTCATCATCCTCAGTCCTAAATGATGATATAACTGAATATCTTTGGCCTGTAGTGCAAAGATGAATGATTTCTGATGAATATCTTTGGCCAGTAGTGCGAAGATGAACAGGTGTTTAGATGAACATGACCAACTGATAAATATCTTTGGCCTGTAGTGCAAAGATGACATGTTGTTGAATATCTTTGGCCAGTAGTGCAAAGATGAACTATTGATGAATATCTTTGGCCCGTAGTGCAAAGATGAATTTATTAGTATGATTATGAACAGGAACTGTGATTTGGTATAACCATGATCTTTGATGTTTCAGGTGATGAAAATTAACTTTTTCCTGGATGAGGAAAGGAATTTAGAACTACAGTTACGATTATGAGTTATACACGTGATTGTGGACAGGAAATGTTGATTAATGTTACATGGATAAAACATTATTGATGGACTTTTAACATGGAGAAGATAATAGATTTTATGGTCTATTTGACTCTTCTAATGGATTGCTCGTTCTGCTGCAACTATAGTTAAAAAGTTTTATCATCTATCATATGTTCTAAATCTCTGATTTATTACTGTTGAAGGCTATTGATAATTTATTTATCTTTAGTCATTATATTCTTTGCTGAGCTATTTGTGCTTACCCTTTTGCTTCACAATTCCTTTCAGGTAATACGAATGTAGCTAGGTCGAGTGGGGGTAACAGGAGAATAGAACAGTAGTCATCATTTAGTAGTTATATTTGTTGAATCAAATAGGGTGAAGCGAACCCAATGTTGGAAGGGTGTTTTGCCACTATCATACAAGATGTCTAATGACATACAACCTCGTATCATCATAAGACATAGATGTGCTCATCCACTTTCTGAGTATATATACGAGCACTACCTATATAATCTTGAAGTTTGGTTGAAGTATTATTCTTAATTAGAGACGGTGGAGATAATGATATGTCAAGAAAAGACACACCATTGGGAAGAATATGATAGTAATCTTCTCATTTTTCTTTGGGGTATATTGGGTCAACCAAGGATAATTTTGTGGGCATATGATATCTATAATAACCTAGACGCATGGCCTCCCATGTACGAAGGTTTCCTTGAGCACTTTCCAAATGTTTTAATTTCTAAAACAGTTTTTGACTGTACCTTTATGTAAGGTGTCATTGTGACGTGCTATCCAAAGTTGGTGTTCAGAGTTACAGTTGGTATATATTTGTATCCAAACTCACAGCATATGTGTTGTTGTATTTTTCACGACAATTGTTGTAATAAAGTTATAGTTATTTTCTGTACCATGTATTTGGCGACTCAGAATGGGTTGGATGGAATGAACCTATTTTGGGGTTATCACAATTGGTATCAGAGCTTAGGAATATGATCTCTGGTGGAGATCGGGATTAGAACTAGGAAGGGAGAGATGAGTAAATCATTCGCTAGTGTGTCCTACCTAAGCTTATTTGTTGGTCAGTCATAATATCGGGATATTATGTGATATGTTAATTTGTTAAATTAACCTTTGTTTTTGAAGCTGTATTCTAGAATGATATCTGAAATAAAGGAGATGAGCAATGGAGAAATCATGATGACAGGAAAGATGGAATCTGAAATGAAAGCAAGGTATTCTCAACTCTTTGAAATATCAGGTACGTAAATTTCGAGGACGAAATTTTATAAGGAGTGGAGATTGTAAGACCCCGAATTTTATGAAATAAAAGTATTCAATTTCCCGACATACGGATATTTCTCGACAAAAAGAATATTCCCCGACCAATCGAATATTATATAACAACTTGCATACTTTTCAAAATTTATAAATACTACCCACAACTATAACATTATATCAAATCCACACCATAATATTTAAAAAAAATTATTTCGAGAAAATTAAATATTTATTCATAAAATCTGGGGTCTCACAGTGATGATGAATGTGAAGAGGTAGTGTCCATATTTGGCTTTAAGATATTAATCAGATTGGGCTTCTCGTTTGGGCCTCGGTGTGATTCTTCTTGGACCTTTTTAATTTTATTACAATTCCTTTCATAATGGACCTATGTTACTTATACTCTTTCATTAAACCTCATGTTTAATAAAAGACTGGGGGCAATGTTGGGCCATGATACTTTATGCCTTGGGCCTAACCGATTGGGCTCCTCCCTTGACTTATATTTATTTTATCTTAAGTATGTTGGACCGGACCGTTGGGCTGACCCATCAAGCAAAAAATGTCTTGACTTGGGCTTTGACCGGTAATGATGAATAAGATAACAGTTTACTGTTATCTCTATCACCGTCTGCATGGCAATAATGAGGATTGGACTGTATTAGCTGGCGGTGGACAAAGGTGATGGGTAACAGGTGAATCACCGAAAGTGGGGGGATGTGTCAGCAGGGAGTGGGTGGCACGAAAAACCAGGCTTGGAGTATATGAGGTAAAGATCACACACAATCTAGAGGTAACAAAATCTTTTATCTCTCAAGACTCTAGATATTTTATACCTCCATTGTTAACCTTGTGATTGCCTGTACTGACTCTCACGCCGGAGTTATCCCTCGACGATCGAAGCCGTCAAGCTTTTGGTGTTGTCGTGTTTGTTGTGTAGGATTGAACGCGTGTTACGTGATTGGGACGCGTAGGAGGATCTTGACAATAACACAAAATATATGATAACTTCGACTATAACAAAATATATAAGAATATAGTCATTCACTAAAAGATTATTCTTCTAATATTAAATGTTCAAAATCAAGTTTGTTCAACATTAGTGGTGAAGCCACATATAAGACTATGGGGTCAATTGACCCCACAGAAAAAATAATAATTCTTTTATAATGTAAGGTAAATTTTAAAATTTTGAAGTATTATATATAAATTAACCCCACTAAAATTTTATAAATTTTCTATTATACAAGGTCAAATTAAAATTTTATAACTTTGTCAATCAAATTTTAACCCTCATATATATATATATATATATATATATATATATATATATATATATATATATATATATATATCTGTATAATATTTTAAATTAAATAATAATCTAATTTATATTATTTTTAAAAATAATTAATGGATTAAGTACTTATGAACAGTTGTGATTAAAAGTCTATTATGGGTCAATATAGTGTATATATACCATATATTATTACTTATTATATTATCATTGTAATATAGTGTATATATGTATATGTATGTGTGTGTGTGACTCGAAAATATAAAATTATTAAAAAAAATGGCTCGGGGACACTGTCCCTGAACCCCGCCAAATTATTTATAACTTAGCAATAATTTCGACTACACTGAAATGTATTCCTGTCATCACCACTGTCCAACATATCCTTCTCGATGCACATGATTGTCAACTCATTTAACCTTTTTTTTGCCATAGTCGACCGCAAGTAATTTTTCAATAATACCTTCGAAAAACTTCTTTCAGCAGATGTCACTATCACAGGAATAGTTAGTAATACCTTGTAAGCAATTGAAACATTAGAAAAACAATACAAAGCTTTTACAAACTCCAGAATTTCAATGGTTAACTCTATTTCTCTTGACAAAGTCACTTGTAACACTTGCAATTCTAAAAATAAATCATTTGAATCAACATCAGAAAAATTGTCATGCTTCAAAGCCTTTTTAAGATTAACACAACGTTCTTCAATCTGATACCATCCTGTATTCTTAATGTTTTTGGATCATATAAGAATCCAAAAACATCTTCAAATGTTTGCAATTGTTAAAACTTATTCTTTAGTTGAGTAATAGCCATATCAACTAAAACAAGAAAATAATTAACTCTAAAACATTATTCAACAAATTGTGCCGTCTCATCACTGGAATTCTCACCAAATTGTTTCTTTCTATGAATTTGGCATTTCTTAGAAAATACAGGATCAATTCCCATACTATGTGCAATAGCTTTGGTAGAAAGCATGGCAGGTGTAAACCCCTTTTCTCTGTATATTTCAAAGAAAAGAAACCAACGCCTTCAGTTTCAATATGGCAACATCAATACGCATGGTTTTAGATTGCAAATCTTTGTTGACCGAGTTAATCTTGTCCAAGATGTCATGCCAAATCGTTATACCTAATAAAAACTCAAAGTTTGAAAGTTCATGTGTTGCTAAACTTTCAGCTTCATTCCTTATCTTAGCATCGTCACTAACCTCTGTCAATTCCAATAAAGCTTCTCTAATATCAGCAGCTTGGACTTTTATTACCTTGACACTATCAATATGACTCTTTCAACGTGTTGTGGACAATGTCTTCAGAGTCAACTCATGTACATTATCTTGAAAAATTTTCCATCTTTTTATAGAGCTAGAAAACAGTGTATACAAGCGTTGAATTACTCCAAAAAAAGACATAGCTTTGACACAAGAATTTGCCATATCAAAAATGATCAAATTAAGATTATGGCAAGCACAAGGCATGTAAAAGGCTCTAGGATTTACTTCAAGTAATCTCTTTGCACACCACTGTGTTTTCCTTTCATATTTGATCCATTGTCATAACCTTGTCCCCTCACATTATTAATATCAAGATCAAGAGATTTCAGTATATCTTGTAACACCATGAAAAGTCTCAATCTAGATGTCTCATCCACTTTCAAAAACTCTAAAAAATGCTCTTGTACTTTTATTGGACTTGTTGACACATCCACACATCGTATTACAAAAGTTATTTGTTCCTGGTGACTCACATCTAGGGTACAATCAAGTATTACAGAAAAATATTTTGCCTATTTGAACTTTTTAGTAATTGTACTTTTGACCTTTGAGCCTAACATGAAAATCAACTCATTCTAAATATTTCGACTAAGATAGTGATAATGAATCTCATGATTTTGTATCCACTGAAAATGTTCCTGCATCACTAAATCAAACTCTTCTACCAATTCTGGTAGACCAAAAAAATTACCATTATTATCTTGGTAAAGTCTTTCATCCTCTCCACGAAAAGTCAAATTATGTTTAGCAAGACATCTCACAATGGAAATGATTCTCACTAAAACTAGTTTTTAGTGTTCTTTCTCTTTTTTGATCTGCTCTTGTACATCTTTGTCAATTGTTTGATTACTTTTCAATCTGATTTGAAGACCCAAGTGGTCATGTTAGTGATATGCTCAATATTGTTCTCATGTTATTTGAGCCTCTCACCGACATGTTTTCAATCTCCAAATCGTTCATTTTCTAAATGACTTCTATTGTTCGGAGACTTAAATAACTTGCGACAAAAATAATATATCTTATCCACATGCTTTGAGTACACAAACCATTTCTTATCTTGAGTCTCTCCATTCGGTAACCTCGTGTATAATGTTCATATAAAAAATGTCTGGATATTTTATCCACTGGAAATTTGAGATCATTTTTTCTTATTGGACCTTTTTCGACAAACAGATCCCTTCTTTGGTTATCAATGTTATCCCAAGTGCTTAGATCATACGTATCCAAAGTCTGACTTAATTGTTCTTGTTCATTAGCCACATTATCATCATGCAACTATATCCTCATTTATCTCATTCTCATTTTGTTCTAGATCAACAACCTCTTCATTGAGATCAGTTTCATTGTTTTCTCTCTGTTCTTTAAGATCTTCATTATCAACCTCTACATTATCAACCGTGTTTTCAAGTGAACAATCTATTTTTCTAACAATGAACTTATCAAGAGCACCCTTCTGAGATTAAGTGAGTTATTCTATTCTTTTTCTCTTATTTCTTTTTTAACTCCCAGATTGGTGTTTCCTGAACATCTTTACACCAAAAATACAAAATCAAATTGAAGCAAAAATCAAACAACAAACAAGAAGAGTAGAATATGTCTTCAAGTTTCAACTTCAAATCCAAACTTTAACCAAACTCTTCCATGACTTCAATTCAAATATGCAATTATAAATTAAAAATATATATTATAACTAGGGTTAGGAACTCATAAAATTGCAAATCACCAAATTAACACATAATTTCTGGTATAATATAAACTGAAAGGTAAAAAAACGCATCTGTCATCAATTAAAATTACCTCTTTCTTAGTGTTTTTATCTTCTGCAAGAACTGAGGAATTTAGGAGATACTTGAAGTCTTGAAGGTAGATTGAGAAGGAGAGAAGAAAAAAGAATGAAAATAGATGTATGCAAGGGTTTGAGAAAGCCGAAAGAAAGGAAAATAATAATCATAGCCGCCTAGGTTAACATTTTTTTTATTGATTTAGTTTGGGTTTCGACATTATATTAGAGTTGGCTCAGTTGAGTCTGAAAAAATTTATTGGGTTTTGAAATTTACTTTTGTTTACATATATCATTATATATTTATATTTTTAATTTCATATATGGGAATATGGAGGTGCACAACCATGTAACTTTTAAAGTTGCATGGTCTACGATCGTAGAGTGAATTCACTTTACGATCGTAAAGTAGTCACTCAACGATTTGTAAATTCACTCTACTATCGTGGACTACTCTACGATAGTAGAGTAAACTAGATACAAACCCGCGCTTTGCGGCGAGATTATTCATTTTGTTAATAATAAATTTATACATGCAATTAATAAATTAAAATACAATAAGAAGATGATAGATTGTTGTGTGATTATCAAATTTTAATAGCATATGTTATATAGTGTTGCATAAAAATTTTATGTGCAAATACATATCCAAGTATATAATTAATCTGATTACTAAACCCCAGAACATTACATAACAGTTGTGTATGTGTGTGTGTGTGTGTATATATATATATATATATATATATATATATATATATATATATATATATTAATGTCTTGATAAAAATGTTTATAATGTAACCAATATGGTTAAAAATTGGTAACTCTTTCATTCTAAAGCACTAACAAATATTTAGAAAGTGTCATGCTCAATGACATTGAATTGTTATATTGATATGATTGTTAGTGGTATATTTGAAGTTTGTTACACATTACACAAACTTCACCAAGCCTAAAATATCTGACACAAGTACTTGATGCATTTTGAAGAGTCCATGTCTCGTATACGCTTACTTGCACCAGAATTCTAACATCCAAACGAAAGGGAAAACAGCGAAAGAATGTCTCAGTTTCAGTTCTCAGACATAAAGGGAAAGCACATGTTACATGCGAAAATGGAAAAGCACGAGAATAAATAATTATGTTGGATCATGTCAAACAAACACCATGTCCAAAAACATAGCAGTATAGCACCGTGTCATACATAACACAATGTTATAGTTAAAGAACGAATACATTATCTCATTAGTTTTTTTTTATCAATTTTTGACAATTGTATAGGCACTCACAGTATATTACCATAATGCAAAAAATATATATTAATGATGATGAAAATTATTTATCAGATGCTAGTACTTAACAAATCATGCAAAGCCACAATCCATATAATAGAATGCAATAAATGAAGAAGCCATAAGTATAAACACTGTGAGATATAGTCCACAAAATGAAGCCATAGCCCCTCCCATTGAATGCACTGTCCCATAATCTGAAGGTCTTCATATAACTCCTTTGCACTTTCAACAGTATTTAGAATTGTAGGGCGTAAAATTTTGTTGTGCTAAGCAGAATAAAATCCATGATGTACCTGAAATAATGCAAGAAGCATGCCAACAAAAAATTTAACTATGCCAAGAACTGCATACACCAAATTCATTGTCATATTACCATTGAACCATAGGTACCAGGATTATCACATTTAAGCTTCTTCCATATTAGGTCTTCAATCCAATTATATTTATTGAATGTGCAATATATTCACACAAACAAAAATTAGCACTTAAATGATCTTTTTAACAGTCGTTGCAATCTTATAAATATTTGCGACAGGAATCTGGACAATAGTAAAATATAAGAATTTAGACATACTTAATAGTTGATTTCAACATTGCATAAACTATCAACCAAATAAATAATTATCTTTCCACAACTATTTTATAGGAAATAGTATTGCCCGAGATAAAAAAAGTCTCACACTTAGCTAAAAATTCATGTGTTTGTCGGATTGAAAACTAACAGAACATAAAGGAATTTAGCTCCTATATTAAATAAAAATGAAAAGAATTAGAGTAAAATACATATGAAATGGACTTACATAGAATTTCAAAATACTGTCATCCAAAAAGTAAAAGACAAACCTATTATACTCTTATTTAAAAGTTTTTCAATGGTTATACATCAATATATATACACAGACAAAAAAATGAATATACATAAAAACTAAACACTTTTGTTTGGGGTAGTGTTGAGAGTTTGTCGATTTATTTTTGTCTTTGCAACTGGAATTTGGCTCGATCGAGATAGCTTTGTAAATGCAAATCATAGATTTACCTAAAAAGATTCAAATAGATTATAGTAAAAATTTCATGAGATAATAATAAAATAATCAGGGTTTACACTAATAATGAGTAGCAAAAAGATAATAGTCAGAAACAGTCAAATCATTATACATTAAATTGTGAAAAATTTCTGGAAAACTACATTCTTTGTAGTATTGTATGTTTGTCCATCTTTGTCACAAATTAGTATTTTTACTCCACTCTTGTTTGTAACTCTTGATACTGCTACATACAATTGGTCATGGCTAAAAACTGGACGTGATAGATACAGTTCAACATGTGAGAGAGATTTCCCCTGACTCTTATTAATTGTCATGAAAAAGCAAACAACCAAAGGAAATTTTCTTTGTTGGAATTTAAAAGGTAATCTAATGTTTGACGGTGTTAAGACCAAGCGAGGTATGAAAACTTTGTGCCCAAAATTGCTGACTGAAATTACTTTTGCTTCTATTAGATGTTTTCCCAATTGAGTTACTATTAATCTCATGACATTGCACAAACCAAATGACTGATCTATATTTCGGAGCAACATTACAGGAACCCCAATCTTTAACGTTATCTTGTGGTTTGACATTCCAGAAGATGTAATGCTATTCAAAAATTATAGGGTGTAAATGTCTTCATAGCTGTTTGAGTTTTCATCAACCTTACATGGGACATCTTAGATATGGTATTTAATCACCTGACCATAAATACATCACATATTCGTTCACCTTATTTATAACATCAAGTGTAGGAGCAAGGATGGCTTGGTCTTGGAAATAAAAGCCATTGTCAAATTTTTTCAATAAATTAGGATATGTGATATCAACAATTGCTGCAAGTGGATTGATCGAATATTTGATAAGAAAAATTGGATAAAAAACGAAGAGTAATGATAATAGCTCAGTAATGATAATATCATAAAGTAGTAATTTTAGGATATAATAATTAAATTAGAAAGTATAATATCAGAACATGTCATAAAATAAGGTGATCAATATATATATCAAAGTAATTGTTAAGGGTATTTTTGTCAAGGGCAATAAGAAGCATTAATTAGGATGGACATATGTCAATTTTGTAGAATGACACATGTCAATTTATTGTGTCATGTACTGTGAATTGTGGTTTAGTATATATAATAGATTCACTCTACTATCGTTGAGTGAATTCATTTTACGATCATAGACCGTGTAACTTTGAAAGTTACATATTACTCAAGTCTCCTCAACAACTTATATTCTGCTATAAAAGAGTTATATTTTTAAATAGTGACTCTCAAATTTTATAATAAATTCTGCAAAATATGACTGTCAATCTTATTATGTATGTGTGCATATCTGTCCGTATAATCAACAAAACCCAATTATTTTATTTTTTGATTAAACAAAGTTAACCATGGATCTGTCATCCACATAATAAAAATAAAGAAGACCCTGTTTTGACATTTCTTGTTGGAACAAGGGATTTAAAAACTTCTGAACCCACCTCAGATCTTTCCAATTCTTTTGACATAAGCACAGAAACAGATTTATCTCATTCTCGTTGGAGTTTTCATCTTCATTCATAAAAGGCCAGCAGACACCCGTGTCTGCAAGTCCACTTGTTTATATTTCTCCCCAATTCTAGTCAATTTTCTGAATTGATAGCTACCTCTTTGTTCTACCTGGTATGTAACTCCATACATCTCCTTTTATCCTTCTTCTTCTTCTTCTTCCTGTCTGTTTTTTGGCCAAATCAAGAGTACCCATTAATTGCCACTTCTGATTCTGTCCTTTTATACTTACCCAGCTCTTAATTCTTGTGTGTTTTGGTTCATTTTGGTCTCCATGCCTAAATATCAACTTCTATCTATGAATTCTGCAAGTGGGTGTCTCTTTTCATGGCTAAATTAAGATACCCTTTAAGTGCTTGATTGATTTGAACCTCTGGGAGATTTTTGGACGCGTCAAATATATTTGGTTTTTGTAATTCTGCCCCTTTATCTTTCTCAATTTGCCATTTTGACTCTTGTATTATTGCTTGGTGCAAAGTTTCATACCCTTGATTCCTTTATTGCTCTTCATTTTCCAAATTGCTTCAATTTTCCCAAATCCAGCTGAATTTTACTTCTTGGTTGCGATCATGGCAACTTGGGCATTCTTCTATTTTATGGGAATATGTTTGTGTACCCTCTTTCAGCCTGAAACTTGTATGGCTGCTGTTCAAAATATTGGCAAATTAAATCCTGGTTTTCAAGGGGCTCAAATGAATTGGATAGACAATGATGGGTTATTTCTATTATCTAATAATTCGAATTTCGGCCTGGGATTCATCACTACTGCTCAAGATGTTACTTTGTTTCTACTTGCTATTGTTCATTTAAGTAGTGTAACAACTGTTTGGTCAGCAAATAGAGCCACCCCAGTTAAAAATTTCGATAACTTTGTGTTTGATAGTAGTGGGAATGCTCTTTTAAAAAGTGGGGGGTCTGTAATTTGGGCTACAAATACTGCTAATAAAGGAGTTTCTGCTATGGAATTGCAGAACTCGGGGAATCTAGTTCTACTTGGGGGTGATGGGGAAATAGTTTGGCAAAGCTTTAGCCATCCCGCGAATACTCTTTTGTCTAATCAAGAGTTTGGTGAAGGAATGAAACTTGTTAGCAATCCTAGCTCTAATAATATGAGCTATTTTCTTGAAATCAAATCCAGAGATATGCTTCTGTATGCTAATTTCAGAAACCCACAACCTTATTGGTCTATTGGGCAGGATAATCGAAGAACGATCAATAAAGTTGGTGGGGTTATCAGTGTGGCATCTCTTAATGCCAATTCATGGAGGTTTTATGATAAGAACAAAGTCTTGCTTTCGCAATTCATTTTCTCGGATGATATTGATACAAATGCCACTTGGGTTGCAACTTTAGGAGATGATGGTTTTATCACTTTCTATAATCTTGAAGGTGGGAGCTCAAATAATAATTCCCCAACAAAGATACCGGCTGATTCATGTAGCAGACCTGAACCTTGTGATCCATATATCATATGTTACAGTGACAACAGATGCCAATGCCCATCTGCCCTTGCAAATAAGGCGAATTGCAGGCCAGGGTTTGTCTCTTCATGTAATGAGTCAAGGGATTCTATGGACCTGGTAAGCGCTGGAGATGGGCTTAGCTATTTTGCACTTGGGCTCGTTCCACCTTCTTCCAAAACTGACTTGAATGGTTGCAAATCCTCTTGTCTTGGTAACTGTTCATGTCTTGCTATGTTCTTTGAAAAAAAATCCGGAAATTGCTTTCATTTTGACAGCATAGGAAGCTTGCAAGGCTCGAAAAATGGAAGTGGCTATGCTTCATACATAAAGGTCTCAAGAAATGGAGACAATGGGGGAGACCCTGTAGCTGGTGGAAACGGCAAGAAACGAGTCCTGCTTGTGGTGATCATAGTTATGATAACAACACTGGTTATTCTTGGTATACTTTATGGAGGAATTCGTTACTACCAGAATAAGAACAGTCATTTTCCCGAGTCTCCTAAAGAAGGTTCGGAAGAAGATAATTTCTTGGAGAGTATATCTGGGATGCCAATCCGTTTCAGTTACAAAGATCTTCAAGTTGCCACCAAGAACTTCTCTGTGAAACTCGGGCAAGGAGGTTTTGGCTCAGTTTATGAAGGCGTTCTTTCAGATGGGACGCGTTTAGCTGTGAAGCAATTGGAAGGAATTGGTCAAGGAAAAAAAGAATTTCGTGCTGAAGTTAGTATCATTGGCAGCATTCATCATCTCCACTTGGTGAGACTCAAAGGCTTCTGTGCAGAAGGTGCTCATCGGCTCCTTGTTTATGAATACATGGCTAATGGTTCATTGGATAGATGGATCTTCAAGAAAAGCAAAGAGGATTTGTTGGATTGGGACACCAGATATAACATTGCAATAGGCACGGCCAAAGGATTAGCTTATCTCCATGAGGATTGCGATGTAAAAATTGTGCATTGTGACATTAAGCCCGAAAATGTGCTCCTAGATGACAATTTCCTTGCAAAAGTCTCCGACTTTGGTCTTGCTAAGCTAATGACCAGAGAGCAAAGCCATGTTTTCACAACGCTAAGGGGCACAAGGGGTTACCTTGCACCAGAATGGATCACAAACTACGCAATATCAGAAAAGAGTGATGTTTATAGCTATGGAATGGTGCTGCTTGAAATCATTGGTGGTAGAAAAAACTACAACGCCTCAGAAACTTCAGAAAAATCCCATTTTCCATCATATGCTTTCAAGATGATGGAGGAAGGTAAATTGACAGACATTCTTGACGCGAAGCTGAAGGCTTCTAAAGAGGATGAGAGGGTTTCCATAGCCATTATGGTTGCATTGTGGTGTATACAGGATGATATGTACCTTAGACCGCCAATGGCAAAAGTAGTCCAAATGCTTGAAGGTCTCACGCCTGTTCCTCCACCGCCAACTTCTTCCCAAATGAACACTCGGTTGTATTCGAGTTTCTTCAAATCAATCAGTGAGGAGGCCACTTCATCCGGGCCATCAGATTGCAACAGTGATGCTTATCTTTCTGCAGTAAGGCTTTCAGGGCCACGATAGCAGCTGGAGAAGATAAAGGGATTCTTGATAAGTATAAGCTTTGCCTCAGTGTATTTTGTGTATGTATTTTTGGTAGATTACTCAAATTTTGTACTGCTAGCCACTATAAAGCTTAAATAACTCAGTTTGCAAAATTATGTTTCTTGTGTAAATTAATAATACTAATCATTTACTGTTGTTTCTAAAAGTTTTGCCAAAGTTATTGCTAACAGGCTGAAGGTTTTACTCGACTGATTAATGAAAGCAAAAGTTGTCTCTTCATGGAGAACTTGAAAGTAAGGGAACTCATTGATAATGGAAGAACTTAAAAAAGTTAAAATAACTCATTGACAGGAACACCGACTGCATTTTAGACGGTACTCTTTGTATAATTCCAAGTTTCCAACTTGAGTGACACAGGGTATGGAGATTTACTAAAGCTATAAAATTTTCTGCTCCAATAAGGTTATCAGGTGGTGGTGGTCATTTTTTTTAAAATAAAAAAAATAATGAAAAAAAAATTATTTTATGGTTGAAAAACTGAGAAAGGAAAGTAGAATGTACTTTGGAAACTTATCTAGCATCAAGACATGAGAGAGTGAAAGAAAAAACTAGTGGACTTTTTATTTAAATTGAAGAAAAAATTTGGAACATGCTCAAGAATTAGTTAGTGCTAACCGGAAGTGGTAAGTATGAAGTTTATTTTGGAATAAGTTGGTCAATTGACCAATAAAATACTGACACGCAAGCGAAGTTGTATGTGTATCAATATTCTATTGGTCAATTGACCAACTTATCAAAAAAATAACTTGATGTTAACCGGATCCTGCTAAAATGGTATAAAATGCGATGAAGAAAATAGAAACAACCAAGACAGTGAGTCTAAGCACCCAAGAAAACTTGTGTAATTTTGTTATGTAACAAACAAAAAATTACAAATGAAAATCTTTTTAAGAAAAAGAATGAGTAAAAGTTTTTAACATATCAAAATTGTCTATTGTTTAAAATTTGGTATTAAATAAACGAAATGACTTTCTAAAAATATTTCATATAATTTAAACCCAAATTAAGAAGATTAGGAAGCAGGGATCTAAAGATATTTCCTCCATTCCACAAAAAATAATTGTTTGTAAGAAGAAAAAGAAAGTTATTTCATCAAAAGAATCTTATTTTTATTGACAGTAACATAAAGTGATATAATAGAATAAATCTATACAAACATCCAATTTACACAAAATATAATTTTTTTATCATGTCATTACTATCAAGTTAAATTATTTTCTATAATTTACAAAAAATATAAATTATATTGCGACGAGAAGATGTTGGTTTTATTTTCAGCACACACATTAACCAATTATTTATGTATTTATTTAATTTCAAACCATATTATTATAATTACTGGCAATAAAAATCAACCAATTTTTTTTATCATAATATATATAGAAGAAATCATAAATTTTATTATTTTGAAAATAAATATGGAATTAATGTTGCAACTTTTATTTGGAACTCATGTAATTCAAAATTAATTTGGTAGATATCCAACATTTTGGGTGGCTAATAATCCTACTGCACAGTATTAGCTGGTCCGTTGAAGAAGATGTATGCCACCGGCGGCGAACCCTCCATGCTCTGCTCCCTCACCTCCTACTCCTCCATCGCCCGATTCAAGTTTCCCGCCCACACTCGTCACACTGTCGAATTTGGCGGGAAACCCATCAAAGCTCTCTCACAATCCACCGCTTTTGATAAGGATGATGATTCAGGTTAGCAAAATCACTTTCTGGGTATCTGTTTTATTGAATAGTTTTTGTTTTTACTTTTATTTTTTGATTTTTGGTTTTAAAGAAACTAAAAGGGTCTAATTTTTGAGAAGTTTGGCTCTATACGCGTAGAAGTTTATTGGGTTTGTACTTAATTGTTAATTTATTTATTCTTGATTTCTGTGTTTATGAATTCCAGTTGAAAATCACTCTTGTAAATCCCATGGGAGGAGGACAGTTGCATTGATGTCTACAATATCATTTCTTTTCCCCCTTCATATATCTAATGAAGCTTTTGGAGCTACTATTGAAGAGTAAGTTAGAATAATCTTGTCTTTTGAAGTATTAACTATTGATGATTATAAAGTTCCCAGTTCTGGCTTTGTATTGGATAGAATTTGTTGAAACTTCATTATAGCTGTAATATAAAGTTTAGTTGTTTGGTTGTTAAAGGTTCTGTTGAGTGCTATATGTAGATTCCAATAAGTGAAGTTTACAATTATCCAAACGATTAGTAACTGAAAAGGAATTATAAGCCTCATTAGCCTTGATAATTAAAACGTAAAGGACCTTGATAAATAATAGAAGAGGCTAATGGCTATTAGAAGCTGGTAATACATATGATGAACGACCTTGTTATGAGGAGATAACTTCATGTAAGATATGACTTATGAGGATCATTATGTTGGTTCTTAGAAAAAAGTACCATCATGCATGTGATATTTTTCTTGCTAATGACATGAAGCTTTAGCAACTAGCCAGGGGGTCGATTATTGAGCATCTCTGTCAGCTTATACATGTCATCTTTGAAGGGAGTTTCAGTATTGATTAGCTGTAATGTCATATAAAACTTGGAGTCAGCTACTACGTTCAAATCTTTCCAGTTCAGTTAGAAGTAACAATAGTTGCTAGTAGATTTGTGATGGAGCTTCGGTCTGGTTTGAAATAACTAATAGTTGCTAGTAAATTTGCGATGAAGCTTCGGTCTGGTTAGAAATAACATATAGTTGCTAGTCAATTTGTAGTGGAATCAGGAGGATGGTCGATGGCAGGGTCTTGGAGCCCGTGTGGTTTGTGGAAGTCCATCACTGGGGAGTGATGGAAGCTACCTAATCATGTCGCCCTTGAGTTGTAGGTGTGCGGCTTCCTAACCTCTTTTTGATGGTGGTGGATCGAAGCAGGGAGTTGTGGATCATCATATCAATCACTGATGGTGCACTTCTTGGCAGCCAGTTTTTGGGTGTCATTTTAGGACTGGAAGTAAGAGGAGGTGGATGCTTGGTGGCTCGGCTCTCTTTAGTGCTGGTGAGGAATTGGATACTTGTACTGATTGTTGAAAGACAATTAGGAGCCATAGTTGTCATATAATGAATCATATTGTGTATTGAAAACTCCCGTATCGTATCGTAAATCGTATTGTACGATACGAAAACAAAAGGAAAAATGTGATAATATATATTTAAACATATAAAACACACAACTTATATTGGACAATCAAGCATATTAGCTTGACTATGTATTAAAGTAGTCAAGTAAATATTATTATAAAATAAAATTAACTTTAAAATTAAATAGTAGCCAAAATACTCTAACTTCATTTATTAGATATTATTTTAGTAATCTATATAGAGTAACAAGAGAAAACAAAAATGTAGATTCAACTTTAAACTACAAAGCAAAGATAGTAATTCAAATTAACAAGTAGAGATTTATGTTTCTACTTGTGGAAAGTGACGTGAGAAAAATAAATAAACATTCTTAAAAAGCGAATAAACACTCATCATGTGATATAAAATATGTTAACACTAAAAAATGTCTTCATTTGAAGTAGAAGGCTCAAAAGTTTCGCTTTTACTTTTTTGGATCTACATAAAAACTTTTTCAAGTTGGTTGCAAGCTTTAAAAATTATCGTGCATTGTATTCTTACGTATCGTATCGTAATTGAATCGTATGATACAGTATCATACGATACGTATCGCCGATCACGTAGCGTAAGATTCTGATAACTATGGTAGCAGCAACACTGTGGCAATACATCTTGCTCAAATCACTTATTAATATTTTTATTTTAAGATTTACTGCAGTTTTATCAAGCTCGGTAAGTATATTATTATTTAAATTTATATATTTAGCTAAAAATAACTAAAAGTTATGAATATAGTGAAATGAGTTATGAACATATTATTCTATAAAAATTTATATTTCTTAGTTGTGGTGAAAAGTTTGTCTTTTGTCGAGTTTCTTTTAGATTCAGGCATTAGTTGTAAAGTAGAACTTTGTAGTCTCATTATTAAGTTTTCAGATCATAGATGTTTTTGCCATATTTATTTGATTCCTATATTTTTATTTGACTTCAAAATATGGGTGACAGTGAATTTCAGCTCATACAGGAAGAGGTAAGGAAGGTGTTGTCCAAGGGCAAGGCTCCTGGTGTACTACGTCTAGTCTTTCATGATGCAGGGACTTTTGAATCGAACAAGGATATAGGTACTTGTTTTAACTGAAACGTCTGGTAAAAATTGGTTTAATATGAATACTAGTAGTAGTGCTGAACATCTTTTGGTTTCAAATTGTGTTACTTATGTTGGAACCACCAGTTAATTACTTTTTCAATTGAGATAATCTAGAAAGCATAAAAATGATACGATGAAAGGATAAGTGGGTAAAACGATACGGTCAGTCCAATTTCATAGGACAAGATTGATAACGTGGCAATATTGTATGCTCTTCCCTGGCCATTTAAGCTGCTACTGTTATTTCTTTTTGGTCAAAAGAAGTAAAGAACATATAGGAAATAAAACAGATCTTTCGTCTTTTCCTAGTCTAGCTATATGCTTGAATTATTTATTGAGCATTATTCTAAGGGTCGTTCCTTAACTTCTAGATACCTCTAGAATGAACAAAATCTACGAATTGGAAACTTCACGTCAGTCTTTATTACAGTTTCAGGGTCTGTCACATTAGAATTGGTTATGATAGAACCGCTGCTATTGGTTTTGCGTGATAACTAAATATAATTGTTTTTCTATGCTGAATGGACTCTCCAATTATTGCAGACATTCCAACTGATTAAAACTACTTGTTGGTGGTAACTTGACGGTGATCTTTTAATTTGTTTTCGCTCTGTGTTTTGTACATCACTAGGCAGACCAAGGCAGCGAAGGGGGTGCCTAGCGCCTAGGCGGTGTCTAGGCGTTTTCTTTGGCGGACTCGGCGTTTTCGTAGGTGGTCTCGTTTTTTTTCCTATTGTATATACTTGTTATACTATACAATGAATATAGCAGATCTAGTTTTCTAAAATTTTACATGAAAATTATTAAAAAAACAATCTTTTAAGGCTTAACAAATTTATTTCAAGTACTATAGATTTTCAAACTCTTTATTAAATCGATGCGGTAGAGGTTTGATTCAACCTAGGTGCCCAACCAAATCTAGATGGTAGAGGACCTTCTAGCGCCTAGGCGGGGATTAGTGGGCGTAGGTGAGTTTTTTCAGAACAATAGCTCTAGCTGATTTACCTTTAAGATAAAATCCATCTCCCCTCAAAGAACATGATATAACTTGTGCCAAAATGGTCAAAGAAGCAGTTAAAATATCAGCTTATTAGATATGCTACTACAGATTTAACAGAAGGCAAGTGCTTAGTATCGATTATAATTTTGGAGATGATCTCGTATATAGTGTCATTTTACTTTTGCTTTTTCTTAGAAACCTATTGTGGACGACCGGCAGTAGTGAATTTCATCAAAGAGCATATTATTTGTCGTTTCGGGATACCGAAGATAATCATCTTAGATAATATAACTCCCTTTATCAACATGGACATCGTGCTCAAATCACTTATTAATCTAGAAAGCATAAAAATGTTGAGTTTTTAACTCTTTATTATAGAGTTTCAAACTCTTTATTAAATCGATGTGGTAGAGGTTTGATTCCACCTAGGCGGGGACCTAGGCGCCCAACCAAATCTAGATGGTAGATGACCTTCTAGCGCCTAGGCGGGGATTAAGTGGGCGTAGGTGAGTTTTTTTAGAACACTAGCTCTAGCTGATTCACCTTAAGATAAAATCCATCTTCCCTCAAAAGAACATGATATAACTTGTGCCAAAAAAACGGTTAAAATATCAGCTTATTAGATATGCTACTACAGATTTAACAGAAGGCAAGTGCTTAGTATCGATTATAATTTTGGAGATGATCTCGTATATAGTGTCATATCACCTTTACTTTTTCTTAGAAACCTATTGTGGGCGACCGGCAGTAGTGAATTTCATCAAAGAGCATATTATTTGTCGTTTCGGGATACCGAAGATAATCATCTTAGATAATATAACTCCCTTTATCAACATGGACATTAGAAATCTGATGAGATATCGAGTGAAGCACTACAAATAATCACTATACTACCCTAAAGACAATGGTCAAGCAAAGGTCATAACTCTCAAAGACCTTGATGATCATCCAAAATGATCATCCGAAGACATGGGTAGAACAACTACAGGTGACATTGTGGGCTTATCGAACTTACAAAAAAAAGTCCACAGAAGAGACGCCATATGAGACTCCGAAGCTTAGTTAAGAAATAGTTATACTTTATCTTTAAAAGTGATGAACGTTATACTTTTTTCGTTAAAAGCAAATTGATTATCTTTCGATTACAATCACTAGTTACACTTTATTTTTAAAAGTGGCGAGCGTTATGCTTTTTGTCAAAAATAATTTGAGTATCTTCTTTTAATTAAAATTATTGATTCTCACTTGTAGTGTGATGAATTAAAAAAGTAATGATTCAAGTGTTTATTCATGTAAATGAATGGATGATCTTGTTTTGAGAATTTTCTCGGTCTCTATACTCTTTTCCTTTATTGTGCAAAAAATTTATGTCTTCAAAATTATACTTTGAATGGTTTTATGACTTAATAATTGATATTTTGTCATGAGTAAAGAAAACTGTTCAAGTTATAGACAAAACAAATATTCATGCACAATTAAGAATAATGAATGAATAGAAAATGGATAGATCAACATATATTATTACATACCATCAAAGAAAAGAAAGGTCGTTCAAACAACGAAAATCTCTATAAAATGAAAAGTA
The DNA here is from genome assembly GCA_020205505.1 of Panax japonicus. Classification (NCBI taxonomy): domain Eukaryota; kingdom Viridiplantae; phylum Streptophyta; class Magnoliopsida; order Apiales; family Araliaceae; genus Panax; species Panax japonicus. The sequence goes on along the minus strand of CM035101.1, from coordinate 49,580,902 downwards.
ATTAAAACATGGAATGGAAACTACAAAAGACCCTGATCTAAAGATAAGGAAGGATCAAGTTGGGTAGAAGAAGGATCTAGAGCCCCTAACTCAGCAAAAGCATCATCTTGAGCTTGCTCATTCCCTGTCAATATGGCTCTCAAGTCCTTGGCGGCAGACTCCATCTTCTCGAGCTCAATCCTCAAATCCTTAACTGCAGACTCCACCCTAAAGAGTTCCCCTGTATACACGGCATGCTCAAGACGAAGCATGGTAACAGTCGAACTCAAATCAGCAGCACGACGAGCAGTAGCAATGACATCTACACCCGAAAGAAAGATACGTCTACACCCTAAAGAGTTCCCCTGTATACATGGCATGATCAAGAAAGATACGTCTACACCCACAAAAGAAAGGTCACCGACGATGCACTTGAGCCTATCCAAGTCTTCCTCCTGCACATCGCTAACCAAGATGTCGTGCATCTCATCCTTAAGTCCCGCAAGGCGATCTAATACAAAAGTTTGGAAAAGACGTCCTTAAATCTGAAATTGATCAAGCATCTGAGGGAATTGAGAAAAAAGAAGCTCAAGGCTCCTGAAAGCCTCTCCAAGAGACAAACCCTCTAGAAAGGTCATAAAAAGGCCGGGAGGGAGCCATTTTCGAAGTAATAAGGGGCTCACTCGAGGAGGACCTGTGGAGGCCACAGGGAGAGATGTACTGGTAGGGGCAGAACTAGATGTACTGGTAGGGGCAGAACTAGATGTACCTCCATGAGGCATCTCATGAGAAGTCCTTATAGTGGTGGAGGCGGCAATCCTAGCTATTTGAACCGCTGCCTGTGGCTGCATAAAGGTAGTGCTATCAACATGATTAGCCATATCAGTGTGATGAGACATGGCGGTAGAGGCGGGAATGGCGTATCATAAAGTGCAACCCCACTAGAAGACGAGGGTAGATTTTTGATATTATCAGCTTGAGGGTAAAAGATAAAGAAAGGGAAAAAACATAACAAGTCAAGAGATAGTAAGGTGTAGAATGGAAAAACAACCGAAATAGATACTTACAAAAAGGCCAAGGAATGAAAAGTCTATACACTCCGAAGTAGAAGGATTATCAGTAGATCTGAACTCTGAACGAGTAGGGTGTCCTGAAAATATAATTTTTCTTCAAAAATATTCAAAGAAAAATTCAAAATCTAATTTCTAAGGTTAAGATGACTTGGCCCGGAAAAGGAAAATTCACGTCACCTAAATTTTTTTTTTTTGGAGAATTTGGATGTAAGAAATCTCACGAATGCAATGAAGGAATTCGGTCCCCCTTGAGGAGGTCCTCCCTCTCACCTTTTGTTCGTTGAATGCTCATCTTGATACTCTTTTTCTAGTGAGAATAAATTTATAAAACTTTAAAATGGAGGAAGAAAATATAATAAGAGTACTTTGAGTATATAAAGAATCTTCCTAGAATATCTAAAAAATAAAAAGGAAAGAAGATCTTTTAAAAGAAAGAAAATTGAAGAAATAAGGAGTGAAAAGGGGGAAATTAGATAAATTCCTGGGTTGGTTTCTCTTTCTTTTCCTAGAGTTTAATTTTTACCCTTTTTGTTTTCTATGCGGTTGAACTTGTCTTGCTGAAAGGGTGATTTTAGGAAAAGACCGACACTAAATGTCGACGATTTAAAAAGATTTAATTTTAATGATTGGACTGATTAAACAGTCGCCAGTTGGTATGAGTTTAAATGGTTGTACCAACTCAACCGGAATTTTGACAGAGGTTTGCTTGCAATATGGCCCAAATGTGACTCTATTTAATTGGTCTGGAACCCGAGATTCATGGAGTTCTGGGGCTTGCTTAAACGAGGGGAAGGTGTTAGGCACCCCCCGACTTCCGTGAAACACGGTTACCACGTCTTTTCAATTCCCTAAGCATGTGTGTGTATGTGTGATGCAAATAAATGTGCTCGAAGTGCGTTTATCTGAAAGTAGTGTTATGCCTGTTTGAACCTATATACGAAGGGTTCGATTTATGGAAAAGTTTATTTTTAACAGATTAAGCATAATGAAAATGGCGTTTTGAAAAGCTGTTTTCAAACCCTTTCGCTCGCATAGGAATTGAGGCTTTTGATACTTCCATTTTATTCTGTATTCGGCTTGATTTGATTTTATTGAGATGCGAAACATCTTTAATATAATATATATAAGTGTCGGGCCTCTTATGGGCATGAAAGCCATCGAAGTGGCCCGAGCACCACACATAGGGTTTGCAAGCTAGCTGTACAACTGAAAAGGGTCTATCATGGGACCAAGATCTAGAGCCGTCAGTTGGATCTTAGATCCCATGGCTCCTAGGCTCACATAATATCACATGAATAGCCTACATCAAATAAAATAGATACTTAATCTAAACGTCGCCAAACCAAGGATTCATCAGTTAAATCCTTTCATGCGCGTAGCCAAAGCTTCCAGCTTCCTCTAGATACAGATCTAGGGTCGCGCGGTTGCTTAATATTTGCAAAACTTAGAAAAAAAATTAGATTTAAATAAATCTTAATCATTCTAGCTCAACAGTTCCAGTTTTACAACTTTTGAACCAGTTAAAAGTTAGATATGGCTAGATTTAGATAAATCTAGTCCACAAACTTGGAATATTACAGATTTACATTGAATAAACAGCTAAAACTGATATTTAAACACAGTAAACCAATAATATATATATATATATATATATATATATATATATATATATATACTTATATATATATTAAAGCAATAAAAAGCCACGAATTTACAATCCAGGCATGAATGTTAAATATAAAAATATATATATGATTATTTATATATATTAAAAAAGAAAAAATTCACAGATTCGCAATCAAGGCTCAACTGGTAATTATATATATATATATATATATATATATATATATATAAATTAAAGCGGGGAAAAGTCGCAGATTCGCAATTCAGGCACTATTTGATAGTATAATTTGAATTCGAATCAAAAGATCGTGGATATATATATATATATATATATATATATATATATATATAAGAAAGCACGAAAAAGCCACAGATTTGCAATCTCGGCTCAACTGTTCGGTATAAATCTATATATATACTTATATATATATATAAATATATACATTAAAACAAGAAAAATTCACGGATTGACGATCCAGACACTACTAATCGGTAGAAATCTATATATACTTAAATATATATATTAAAGCAAGAAAAAACCACGGATTGACGACCAGGCATAACTAATCGTTATAAATCTATATATATATATATACTTATATATATATATATATATATATATCTTAAAGTAGGTAAAAGCTTCGGATCTGAAAAGATCTTACATTGTGCAGCGAGGAAGGCTTTAGACTGCTTTTGAAGCTTGAAAACTTCGTTTTCACTGGTTAAAACTTGATATGTTGTAGTATATATGAGTTTATATGTATACGAGTGTTTACAATTGATATTTACGGAGTTTAAACACAAGAAACGATCACTTCCTCTTTCTAAAACCGACTCCCTCTAACTTATTTCTAACTTTTTTCTCTCTAAAATGAGCCTAGATCGGATTTTTGTAGATGAAAAAGGGGGAGCCTCAGGTCTACCTGTGGCAGCCCGAAAGTGGGCCCCCACATGCTCGGTTTTCGTCCCGTTAGGTCAGGTTTTCATGCTGCGCACTGGAACAACCATAACTTTCAATCCGAGAGGAGTTAGAAGATGTGTTATATCAATCCGGAAAGCTCTTTCGGATAGCTTCACTATGGTATATTATTTGCCTCATTCTGAGTTCGGGAAGGCAGATAAAAAGGTGAAAAATCATCCCTAGATAGATGTCGGCTAACCATTCGCCTCGTTGTGCGCTGAAACCTTCGTATCTTGCAATCCGGGTATCGTATGAAGGTGTGCTATACCATTCCGGAAAGCTCTTTTCGAGAGCTATGCAATGACATAGGGCTAGCTCTTTTCCTTGTGCTTTTTATTTGCGACCCGGTTGGATTGATGACATGGGTGCTGCTGACGTCCCTGGAGGGTGCAGCCCGTTCTGTCACTACCCAGATTTGAACTTCGGTGTAGAGGCCTCGACTTAGGAGAACTTGGCGCAGGTTGACATGTTTGATGATGAGTCAAGGATTCTCTTGAGAATTTTTCCTTCTTTTGTCGAGGTAAGATTATGTCGCCGTGATTTTTCCCAGGAGTTCTTCCCTTTCTTTGGATGAGAGGTAGGATCCGCCTTAGACTCCTTCCATTTTTTGGAATCGAAAAATGCCCCAGCCCTTTCACACATTGTTACCAGGGATCCATATAAGAAACTCTCTTTGTTGACTAAGTTGAGAGTAAGCAAAATCTTGTATATCAAACGAATAACAGAATGCACAAAAGCTTGATGGCTTGGGTCGTCAGGGGTTAGTATACTCTTGAGGCATTTGAAGTTAAAGTTTATGAAATTGAATGAGTTATCTCAAGGAAATTTTTAAACATCCATGGTCATTGTTCATGGGTAGGATCAAATTCAAAAGACTTATCTCCCTTTATCAGATATTCTTCATCTTCGCTCTAGACGTTATTCTTCGCAAAATTGAGTTCATATGACACACACTATGAGTGATGCAACTCTTAGCAGGGGTTTCATTTCCATGACCTTGCAACTTTTTCTTAACTTTCTTTTCTTTCCTTTTCTCTCGCCTAACTTGTCTCGTTTTCTTAGGCTATTCAGAATTACCTATTTAACGAGTTTTAGACCAATGACTCCCAAATCGGACGGCTTTAGGGCACTAGGTGTTAAGACACCCCTTCGGGTTTACTGGCTCGAGTAACAAAGGCCACACTTCGAGACGAGACAGGCGTTCACTCTATTTGCTTATTTGCCTGAGCTTGACAGGTCTGTTTTCTTAGGCTCTAAGTCACCCATGTAGCGAGTGTTGGACCGGTGACTTCCAAACCAGATGGCTTTAGGGCACCAGGTGTAAAGACACCCATCGGGCTTAATTACTCGAATAACCTAGGCCACAATTCGAATCTGCTCAGGTTTTGCCTTTTCTTTTTCAATGCTCGTTTTCTTAGGCGCTAAGTTACCCATGTAACGAGCGTTGGGACGATGACTCCCAAATCATATGGCTTTAGGACACCAGGTGTACAGACACCCCTCAGGCTTAATAACTCGAGTAACCCATGCCGTGATTCGAGACATTATGCTGACTACTTATCTTTTATCTTTTCATTAATTGTCATTGTTATTGCCATAGTTTCATCCCCCACAACTAAGAGTCAGGACAATAGCAAAGTGCAGACATGCATATGAGGTCAATTCTATTCCAAAAAGCGCTTTGAACTAGGATGTCGTGCCTAATCAAAAGGATTGAATAGTCTTAATTCTCTAATTGTTCCCGTGATCCTTGCTCCACGGACGCTTATCAGAACTAATCCACTTCACAACAAGTTAAGCAAAAAACCTTTTTCTAAGAATACTTAACATGTATATTATTGCCATTACATGTAAATTGAGACTGAAAGCACATAAAGAGATGAGTCATACCTCACATGTGAATTATTTATTCTAAGAAAAGTATGATTGGAAAAAACCAAATGATCATACCGGATCACTAGTGAAATGATAAGAGGGAAGCTCTGATGATGACGGTCCATGCTGATGGTGCTGACCGGTGCATTTTCCTTCTTAGGATGGTTGATGAATGCCCCAGTGTTGAGTTGTTGCTATTTTCGAAATTGCCCCAATCTTGTTTGATGTAAGGGTCCCAATATCGGGTTGTCGCCAATTCTGAAATTGCCCCTGCCTTGCTTGTTGTCTGGGGTAGTTGTTTTGACAGATGGGTTGATAAGATGCCGAGATTGCAAGAGTTTTTTCTCTCTAGACTCGTATGGTGAACATGTATTGGATCTTTGACATTTGGTTTGCCCCAATTCTCGTTTTGACTCAATTGGCTTTTATGATCTCCTTCTGATTTGACGAAGGTTTCAAATTGAGAGTGTCAACTCTGTAAAGGTCCTTGCTGATGATCATACTTGATATATTGCTATGACATTGCTTCATCTTTGATGAATGATGTCGAGAGGCCTTCGGACTCCACTGAATTAGATTTAAGAGCTCAACTTGGTTGGTGATGTGATGGCTTCAACCAGGTTTGATCTGTGAGGTTAAATCTGTGGCCTTTTCTCAGGAAACAGGTCGTCGGGTATGAGATAGACTTTGTTACAATGGTAGCCCATGTGCTTCTGTAGGTCAAAGGAGATCTAGTCTTCTTGCGTTTCAGGAGTGATAATTTGCTGAATTCATCCCCGTGATTGATTGTCCTGATGTATCGTTGTCTCCTTTTTTGGGATTTGCTCCGGATTTGATGGAATGACCTTGAGGTTCCGTTGGGTATTCTCAACATGGGTCGCTGATTTTGAAGGTTTGTCTTGGGTGTGGACTTTGGTGTCTTGGGATTGGTATTTGGGTTGGATTTTAGGTTTAAATGTTTCTTTTGAGGGTTAGACCGCATCATAGATGGACTCCCTACGTACTCCCGTGGCTAGAGGAAGATCAGGTCTTTCGTAGTTCAGGCTTGGCCTGAATGGTTGGAAATTGGTATTTTGGAGTGGAGTATTCTAAGGATTTGAAAGGTGTTTGTTTTGATTGGTTTGAGTGGTTTTTTGGTTTAGTTTGAAGGGTTTTTTAAAATTTTTGTTTGGTTTGACCGCACCATAGATGGCTACCTACGTACTCTCGTGGCTGGAGGGAGATCAGGTCTTTCGTAGTTCAGGCTTGGACAAGACCTGACTGGCATGATTTTTATTTATTTATTTGATTTTTTGATTTTTTGAATATTTACATGCATGGAAAATAAAAGGCATAACGCTAAGAAAGTGATACCATCCCAACATCTTCTAGAACTCACAACTTTATCCTTTGGATCTACGTCTTCCTAGCTAGTTGAGGCCTGATAGTCCAATCGTCAGTGGTTATGTTGCCTTCAAGGCTTGCAATAGAGGTTACCTCTTGGTCATGAATATCTTCAATCACTGCCATAACTTGATCGCCTCCTGAATCAGCATATCCCTTGAGAAGGCTCAAACTGGACTCGTCGCAAAAAGGGATTAACTCTTGATTCCTTGATGGGTTGGCTTCCCAGACAATTTTCCCACCTTTTTCTTCATTTATTCCTTCACCTTTTCCATGGGCTTGAGAGGATTTGATTATGAAATCTCTCTCGAACTGTTGTTGTATTCCTTGCAAGGAACTTTCCTTTTTGGCCTTTTCTACACTGGGAAGGATCAATATTTACTCCAGGAGGATCAAATCAAGAATGTGGCTACTGACTTTTGGCAACAAGACGTTTGAAAATTGTGGAGGAATTTCCTTAGGGGATTGTCTTGTTTCCTCTGTCACTCCCAGTATTAGGATCAGTCCACCTTGTGTTCCGCCAGGATTGGAGCTCAGAGCAATTATTTTCTTTGAACTATCTGTCTCAAGTGGAAATCTTAAGCTCTTCTTTTCCCTTTCGTCTTTTCTGGTCATGGGGATTTCTATCTTCAGTTCTCCATTTTCAATGAGATCCTGGATTTTATGCTTTAGAGGCCAACATTCCTCAGTTGCATGTCCAGGTGAGTTAGAATGGTAGAGACATATCTTTGTGGAATCATAACTTTTCATGTTTGGATTTACAGGAGGCAGCAACTCAGTAATCTTTCCTTCGCTTGTCAAAAAGTGTAGCATCACTTCATTTGATTTGTTCAGAGGGTTTTCGGTCTCTTTTGGAGGTTGTATGAACTTTCTTTTTTGAGAATTCGCATTCCCCCGAGCGATTTTTCCGCTGGCGAGATCTTCTAGCAATTTTATCATTTCATTTTTCTTGTCCTTTCATCCTGCTTTGATTTTCTTCATTTAGCTGGCTCATCCTGGAGGGATATAGGCTTGCATTATGGTTAACCTCTTTTTTCTCTTAGCTTTTTGATAGTTGAGTGAAAAACTGCCTTGTATCCTGATGTTGGCGCATTATCAGCTTAGCTAGCAGATTTATTTGATTCTGGATCGTCTCTAATTTTTGCATTAATGTCATACCCTCCTCTGCGTTTTCCCACTCTAGGACATTTATTTTGTTCCTTTAGGAGTATTCCGCCATTCTTCGTATGTATTTACGATTTGGACACATTTTGGCGCTTCCTGACCCGATCATGTTTACTCCCTTCGTATCATGCTGTGACAGAAAGTTGGTGTTAACATTTGGTTGGTCAGGTGGTTGAACCACAACATCTCCACTTTCGATCAGATTTTGGATTTTATGCTTTAAGGACCAACAATCTTGTGTATCGTGTCCCGGAAACCCTGAGTAGTAAGCATATCTTTGGCTTGTATTGTATCTTTTGCTTTTTGGATTAAGAGGTGGAGATAATTCGGTAATATTCCTTTGATTGATTAATAACTCCAATATATTTTCCAGGGAATCGCCTAGTGGAGTGAACACTCGATTTTTTGTTCTTTCAAATTTTCTCTTTCTGTCCTGGCATTGGTTGAATGCAGCCTGTTGTTGAAATGGCAGATTGCTTTGCTTCTTCCAAATGAGGGGACTATAGGTTGATCTCCTAGCTTGCCTTTGTAAAACGAGGGATACATATTCATTGCCTCTCTTAGGTACCCTATTGGGAGTGCTCACATAGTTTATAAACTGTATATGTTCGGCGACTACTTAGATCTTTAATCTTACCCGCTTTCAGTCCCATCTCTGCTATTTCACCATGTTTGATCATATCCGAGAATGACTTTCTTATTCTTGCTAGGATCCTCTCATAGTAAGGTGCCTCTGAATGTCTATGAAAGTCATTACCATTTCAGTTTCTGTCATGGGTGGGATAATTTGTGCTGCCATATGCCTCCATCTTTGGGCATATTCATGGAAAGACTCGTTACTCTGCTTTTTGACTTTAGTCACTTGGTATCGATCCGGTGCCATTTGGAACTAAAAACTGTACTGATTTAGGAAGGCGTGGGCTAATTCTTCCCAGTTGTGGATTTTAGCATTGTCAAGTCGGGCATACCAGGTTCTAGCCTCTCCGATTAGACTTTTTTGGAATAACTGCATTCTGAGCTTTTCATCCTCTGCATAAGACCTCAACTCGCCAATGTATACTTTCAGTTGTGTATAGGAATCGTCTGCCCCATTGTACTTTCCAAACTCCAGGACTTGGAATTTTTCAGGATATCGAGCCCCTGGGAATATGCAGATATCTGAATAGGTGACCCTTCCAAGGTTTCCAGCCCCTTTGATTGACCGGATGGTTTCCTCCATTTGTTGAACTTTTTTTTCTTATATCCCCAGTTTCTCGATCATCCCCGAGGTTGATAATTTCAGGGGTTTTGTTGGTTCCTTTATTGGAATGAGGTTCAGGTATATGTACTTCCCATTTTTGTCAGCACTTTGATTACCATATTGTGAGGACTATGGTTGAGTGGGCATTGACCGGCCTCAAGTGCTTTTACTTTGTTCTTTAAGGAGGATAGCCAACTCTGTTATTTGATTCTTAAGTCTCTCAAACTCCTTTCGAGATACGGAACCAGATTCGTGTTGGGCACTTTCAACCATGTTGGTGGATAGGCTTTTTGTCTTCTTATATTTCGATCTGGTAGTGGGACTAAACTTACCTATAAGAAGAGTAGATAGTTTAGTCTTGATAAGCATTAACAACATGCATTGATGCAATGTGTTAGTTTTTTAGGGTTTTATATTTTCCTACAAAACAGAGGTTAGTTGTTTTGATGACAGGATTTGATATCTATACAATAATAAAATTGACAAGGAATGGAAATGATATTTACAATGATATTTACATGGAATTTGAAATTTACATTGAATTGAAAGGGAAAGGCATGAAGAGACTTTCCTTCGCGTTTGGTTTATCAGATGCTGACCTATCTTAGGCTACTCTCGCGGCTTTTTGGCATGAAGGTCCCCAGATCATCGCAATCTAATAAATGGGAAGCTAATCCGATCTTTCAATTGGAGCGGATCTGAGTGGTGCCTTTCCTGAGCCTCGCAGGATTATTCTCCGTTGAATCCAGTAATCAAACACCGACGGGTTCACCTCCTGGTGGAGGAATCATATAACATACATTCACATAAATCGTGTCTCACCGTATGAAATGATGACATTGCGCGAGGTACTAGAGTGCAGTAAATAAAGCATTCATTTCACATTCATTTAATGTAAAGACAACATTCACACAAATGCAAGATGAAAAAAGGGATTTGAAAAGATTGAAAAGCGGCTTAAGCCCTCTACTATCCCCAGCAGATTTGCCACATGTCGACGTTGGAGGGAGAAAATCTTTTTTTCTGGGTAGGATTCTCTTTTTTTCCTAGAGTTTGATTTTTACCATTTTTGTTTTCTATGCGGTTGAAGTTGTCTTGCTTAAAGGGTGATTTTAGGAAAAGTCTGACATTAAATGTCGACGATTTAAAAAGATTTAATTTTAATGATAGGGCTGATTAAACACAGTCACCAATTGATATGAGTTTAAATGGTTGTACCAACTCAACCAGAATTTTGAAAGAGGTTTGCTTGCAATATGGCCCAAATGTGACTCTATTTAATTGGTCTGGAACCCGAGATTCATGGAGTTCGGGGGCTTGCTTAAGCGAGGGGAAGGTATTAGGTACTCCCGACTTCCGTGACACACGGTTACCGCGTCTTTTCAATTCCCTAAGAATGTGTGTGTACGATGCAAATAAATGTGCTCGAAGTACGTTTATCTGAAAGTAGTGTTATGCATGTTTGAACCTATATACGAAGTGTTTGATTTATTTAAAAGTTTATTTTTAATAGATTAAGCATAATGAAAATGGCGTTTTGAAAAGCTGTTTTCAAACCCTTTCGCTCGCATAGGAATTGAGGCCTTTAATACTTTTATTTTATTCCGTATTCGGCTTGATTTGATTTTATTGAGATGCGTAGCATCTTTAATATAATATATATAAGTGTCGGGCTTCTTATGGGCATGAAAGCATTCGAAGTGGCCCAAGCACCACACATAGGATTTGCAAGCTAGCTGTACAACTGAAAAGGGTCCATCATGGGAACCAGATCTAGATTCGTCAGCTGGATCTTAGATCTCATGGCTCCTACGTTCACAAAATATCACATGAATAGCCTACATGACAAATATACTGAAATAAAATAGATACTTAATTTAAACGTCGCCAAACCAAGAATTCTTCAGTTAAATTCTTGCATGCGCGTAGCCAAAACTTCCAGCTTCCTCTAGATACAGATCTAGGGTCGCGCAGTTGCTTAATATTTACAAAACTTGGGAAAAAAACTAGATTTAAATAAATTTTAGTCATTCTAGCTCAACTGTTCCAGTTTTACGACTTTTGAACATGTTAAAAGTTAAATATGGCTAGATTTAGATAAATCTAGTCCACAAACTTGGAATATTACAGATTTACATTGAATAAACAGCTAAAACTGATATTTAAACACAGTAAACCAATAATATATATATATATATATATATATATATATATATATATATATATATAAATACTTATATATATATTAGTAATAAAAAGCCACAAATTTACAATCCAGACATGCCTGTTAAATATAAATATATATATATATATTAAAGAAAAAAAATTCACAGATTCGCAATCAAGGCTCAATTGGTATATATATATATATATATATATATATATATATATATATATATATATATATATATATATATATATATATATCCGCGATCTTTTGATTTGAATTTGAATTATACTATCAAATAGTGCCTTAATTGCGAATCTGACTTTTTCCCGCTTTAATATATATATATATATATATATATATATATATATATCTATATATATATATATATATGCAGAATGGATCAGGTCCGGGCCCGGACCTGAAAAAAACGGACTTTTTTTTTAAAACTAAAAAAAATATTTAATATTTTATGGAACTGAAATTTTTTCATAATATAATGTTTTGGGCGTGTTTTGAATACCTATACCAAAAAGTGGTGGTACAGTCTGCATAGACTGTACATACATGTTTTGTTATACGTACCCAAATCACACCAAAAACACTGTATTATGAAAAAAATTCAATTCCATAATTATTTATTTATTTTTTTTAGTTGTTTTAAAAAAAAATCCGGACTTTAGCTCCATCCGGACTGGATCTTGCCCCTATATATATATATATATATATATATATATTAAAACAAGAAAGTCACGGATTGATGATCCAGGCACAACTAATAGGTAGAAATTTATATATATAATTATATATATATATATATATATATTAAAGCAAGAAAAAACCACGGATTGACGATCCAAGTACAACTAATCGGTAGAAATCTATATATATACTTATATATATATATATATATATATATATATATATATATATATATATATATATAGGGAGCGGATCAGGTGCGGACTCCCGCACCTGGTTAAAATGCGGACTTTTATATTTTTTTTTTTTTTTGCTTTTTTTTTTTTTAAAACAACTAAAAAAAAATAAATAAAAAATTATGGAATTGAAATTTTTTCATAATACAGTGTTTTGGATGTGATTTGGGTACGTATAACAAAAATATGTATGTACAGTCTGGACAGACTGTACCACCACTTTTTGGTATAGGTATTCAAAACACGCCCAAAACATTATATTATGGAAAAATTTCAGTTCCATAAAATATTAAATATTTTTTTTTAGTTGTTTTAAAAAAAAAACAAAAAAAAATAATAAAAAAAAAAAGTCCGCATTTTAACAAAATAAGGGCTCCCTTACCTGATCCTGTCTGTATATATATATATATATATATATATATATATATATATATATATATATATATATATTAAAGCAGGTAAAAGCTTCGGATCAGAAAAGATCTTACAGTGTGCAGCGAGGAAGGCTTTAGACTGCTTTTGAAGATTGAAAACTCCGTTTCCACAGGTTTAAACTTGATATGTTGTAGTATATATGAGTTTATATGTATATGAGTGTTTACAATTGAGATTTACGGAGTTTAAACACAAGAAATGCTCACTTTCTCTCTCTAAAACCGACTCCCTCTCTCTAACTGTTTTCTCTCTCTAAAATGAGCCTATATCGAATTTTTGTAGATGAAAAAGGGGGAGTCGCAGGTCTACCTCAGCCCGAAAGTGGGCCCCCACATGCTCGGTTTTCGTCCCGTTAGGTCAGATTTTCATGTTGCGCACTGGAACAGCCATAACTTTCAATCCGAGAGGAGTTAGATGTGTTATATCAATCCGGAAAGCTCTTTCGAGAAGGCAGATAAAAAGGAGAAAAACCATCCCTAGATAGATGTCGGCTAACCATTCGCCTTGCTGTGCGCTGAAACCTTCGTATCTTGCAATCCGGGTATCGTATGAAGGTGTGCTATACCATTCCGGAAAGCTCTTTTCGAGAGCTATGCAATGACATAGGGCTAGCCCTTTTCCGAATCTGAGAAGATGGGTCTATGACCGAAATGACATCTTTTGCGTAATTTGCACTCGGAAGTGATGCAATGGCACTTTGTGACCCGATTTGCAGCTGTAATTGACTTGAAGTCACATGCCAGGCACATGACCTAGTCATGCTAGCTTACCAGAACATGCCTCTACTATAAATAGTCCTTTCCTTCCAAGAGAAGGGACTTTTGATTCTCCACTCTCGAAGACACACAAGAAAGCTATCTCTAGAGTTGCATCACGTGTTGCCTTGGTGATAGTCTATCCATTCTCCTCCTTTTTGAACCTTTGATCACAATTCATACTCTTTCTAGATTTTTCTTCTCCTTGGTCAATTCAAAACCCTAAAGCTTTGGACGATTTCCTTGCCTACACATACCGAATGTTCTTTGTTTCCGAAAAGAAGAGAGAAAGCAGCTGTTGAGCCTTTTAATCCTTTTGACTGGCTATGTCAAATAATTCTTGTACGTCTTACTCTCTTACATATGCTGAATGTCATATGGGCTAGCTTCTTTTTTCCCTCTTGTTTGCTGGTCCAGTGGAAGCTTATTTGCCTGTAAATTGTTAACCACATCATTTTTTTTGCAATTATGTCTCTCAAGGTGCTATAATAAAGCAATTCATTATAGGGCCTATAAAATCATAATCATATTAGCTGCAGAACGGACATGAACAGCATACGATTAGTGTTTGATTAACCAGTAAACTGGGTGTGAAATGTGATTGGAAGGGTGCATTACTTGTGTAGGATAATACTGTAAGTTGACTAGTGAAGTTTTGGTGCATTGACAAGCTAGCATTTAACATTGTAAAGTTGATACCATCATATTGGTGTTCTGTTGCTTCTGTTTTTCCTTTTCTTCTCTTGTAATATATTATTTGAATTTTCTTGCTAATTCAGGTGGTATGAATGGTTCTATAGTTTATGAACTTGATCGACCAGAAAATGGAGGTCTAAAAAAACCAGTGAAGGTAACCTCTCTTCTTCTCTTGGACTTTTTTTCTCTTCCCTTCTAATAATGCACACCGTAATTGTTATATATCTGATTGTATTTATTATTTGTCAAATCTGTACTTCTTTGAACATATACCCAGACTGATCTACTTTTATTCAACCTCCGTCCGGCTAACTTCTCGGTGGATGCGTTGTTGTTCAGATTCTAGAGAAAGCAAAGAGTGAAGTGGACATGATACAAAAAGGTATCTATTTGAAAACTCTAAAGTTTTTCAACTAAACTGGTATTTGTGATATTATGCTAACTTCTTCTGTCTTGTTTATTCAATAGTATCATGGGCAGATATGATTGCTGTGGCTGGAGCAGAAGCTGTTTCACTGTGTGGAGGTCCAAATATCCCAGTTCAGTTGGGCAGAATAGATTCAATGTAAGGGGGATAATTCTTGTGCACTTATTCCATGCCATATATCTTAAGAAAGACTAACTCAACTTAGCTATATTGGCTTCTTGCGCTTTCAGTTTAGCATTGTAGAGATAATTTTAGTCATGGTTGTCCAATGGCTACATGGAATATATACTCGATGAGTTTAGAATTTAAGTTGTATCTGCCAAACAACTTTCTGCCCAACTTTACAGTTATGTTTCTCTCTTGTAGGGTGCCTGATCCTGAAGGCAAACTTCCTGCAGAATCATTAGATGCTTACAGCATGAAGCAGTGTTTTCAAAGGAAAGGCTTCTCGTAAGTATAAAGATTCCTACATTAGACATTTGTTTTCATTTGTTTGTCCTATTAACACACTTTTGATGAATTAGTTGTTAAATTATGTTTTCCGGAGTTGCAAGAATCTCTAGTATCCTAAAACTTTATGTTCACTCGTGTAGCACATTCTGTCGGTGATCATTTAAATTTGTTCTTGTTTAGTCAAGTGGCTTATGTCAGAGCGCTTGTTCTACATTGATAAAATAAAGCTCCTAAGCTAGTATATATGGTTATTCTCTAGTCCAGCCACTATCATACTTTTGAGTTGGGTGCTCTGAGATAGTATCAGAGTTGGGTCTTGGGAAGCTGTGGGTTAATTCTCTGAGCCATTTGTATAATCCGCTTTTGTATGTTTGTTGCATATATTCTTCTATCTTATATTGTATTAACATAATGACTTACATATTAATATGGTCTTTTTAAAATCTTCATTATGTTGACCATATTGATATCTACCTGTCTAATACTTTTGGCCATGTAGCTTCAAAATGAAAATATATACTTCCTTACCAAAATTCTAACAAATTGTCCCTTCTCTGTCAATGTTAATGATCTTGTTTCTCTTAGCAAGGTACTTGACTTTATGTTTTACATATTGTTGGTATCTATCTATCTATCATCTAGTTTCTTTTAGCATGGTACTTGTTAGTTATGATTTACATTTTGTTGGTGGTAGTTAATGATATCACGGGTGGGAATGTGTAAAAACTACAAACAACAATACTTTGTTGTCAGGGCACAAGAGCTTGTTGCATTGTCTGGAGCTCACACAATTGGGGGTAAAGGTTTTGGAAATCCTACCATCTTTGATAATTCATACTTCAAAATACTTCTGGAGAAACCATGGTCGTCTTCAGGTGATTGATGAATTATCTTTTCCAATATATACAAAAATATGCAATTTCATTTATTACTTTGCTGGTCTTGACAACTCATCTAGATAATAATTCAATTAGCGACCTAACTACTGGCTCAATTCCACTGAGAATCAACATACTAAAAATACTAAGGAACTGACATTCAAACCATCATGCCAAAAAACCAAAAATAAAAAGGTTCATGAATATCTTTCTTTCCCCATATATCACATATATTTACATTAAAGTTATTTAGAAATTCAAATATAAATGGTTACAAATCAAACAAATTTTTAGTAATTGGTTTGACAGAAAATGCAATGAGCTCATTGCCTGCAGTGCGCTCCTGTCTCTCTTTTCTTGATTCTCTCTCTAAATTTCCAGTTGCTACCCACCAAATCACCACCTTTGTTGTATACTCATGAGTTGCCATGCCTCAGTTAAAAAGTTGTGGTCTCAACATTTGATTTTGTTTGGGGTGAGAAGGTAAAGGGGTGAAAGGATGGTGGTTGTTTATTGGTGCAAAAGTGGTGGTGGCCGGATCAGTTGGCACATGAAGTTTGTAACATGTCTCTCCTTTTCTACCCTTTTTTTGTGTGTTGGGGGGGGGGGGGGGGGTTGCCATTGGGATTTTTGGCTGTTTAACTATATAATTACTTGCATACACATAGTTGTCAAATCAATATATGTATCACTAATTGATGTTAAAAGCACTATAGATATGCTCATTTTGTCAATCGTGTGAACCTCAACTGACCATTTATAGCAACTTGTATGGTTGTTTTGACCATTTAATATGCTAAAAATAAGGACATAGTCGATAATATTGAAAGTTGAAACATTCAGATGCATGGGGAAGTATGTCGGGAACATCAGGAATACAAAATGTTAACATATATATCTTTAATAATTATTGCCTGGTTTCTCTTTCTATGGATTTTTCTTGCTTAACTTTTTGTGTTTGATGTAGCAGCTGGTATGTCTAGTATGATTGGGCTTCCTTCAGATCGAGCGCTCGTTGAAGATGATGAATGCTTAAGGTATATCACTTTCCCAAAATTACCTATATTTATTGATGTATCCTGTTATTATGTATCATCTCTCAGTCATATCTGCAAAATATATTTTGGGATTTACTCAGTCCATTACTACAATATATTAAACATTTCCTTTGTTTAGATGTCCTCATCATGTAGTCCTTAAAATGTCAATGAGTTATTATCATTAAGACTATTTTGTTTACAAGATTATAATACATGAGATTATAATTTCAAAACTATTAATCTTAAGATTATTAATCCGGGATTATAATTATAATCTAAACACTATTAAGTCATTTTATAATATCTAAACTAATAGTCCCAAGTCTAAATTTGAAAACAAACAACACTTGGGATTAATAGTTCTATTCCAAGTATAATTCTTGCAAACAAACATAGTCCTAGTTTACCATATTTTTCGGTGCTGCTTACAAGCTTTACCAGTCTAACAAATACACTCACGAGTAAGTAAGGGCATAGTTTTTCTCCCTACCTCAGAGAATGGAAGTTCACTTTTAACAAAAAATCGACTTTTAACATAATCGGTGGTGAAGATCACAGCTCAATTTCACATACATATAATGAGATTTGGCTTTACATCGACTTTGAATAGTCCTCACAAACATATTCTCCCCCCTCCTCCTCCCCCCCACCCACCCACCCACCCACCCACACCCCAACAAAAAAAAATCCTTCATGAAAGTTTTACATTTCCATATTTTGTTAATTTCTACATAGACTCGGCAAACCCTAAAATGATCCTTAAAAGGACAAGCTACAGGCACTCCAATATTTAGAACATTTATTTCAGTTTTCATCAAACTGTCGCGCGTACGACACCCACACCAGGCCCCGTGTCGACACCGGTGCTTCTGGATTTTAGAAGAGTCCTTGTAACATAGGTTAATATAACTTTCTTTTGTTTCTGTAACAATTACGATGCTTTTAATAGTAGTATTTCATGCATTTACAATATGACCAAATATTTTTTTCATATGTAGCTGTAAATCATGCTTCTCCGTAATAACGAAAACCATCCATTTGCATCAAGCACTTCTTCAATTACTTCCGACCTTTAGAAATCATCCATATTTTCTCCCCCTTTTGAATTTGTATAGTAAAGTTGTGCCTCTATTGACTATAAAGCCTGATGTTGGTTGACCCAAATAATAAATTTGTTAATGGTACTACTACTTCTGGTTTTGCAGTAGCTGTTTAGTTTGCGCTAATCTGTCGTATTTGCAATGTTGAACAGGTGGATCTCAAATTATGCTAACAATCAGGATTTGTTTTTTAAAGACTTCAAGAATGCTTACACTAAACTTGTAAATTCAGGTGCTAGATGGCGAAAATCAATATAAAATTATACTCCCTCCGTCCCTATTTAAATGACGTTTTAGAGTTTTTTATTTGTCCATAATTAATTGACGTTTGTTCAAATCTAGGAGAATTAATGATAATTTTTCCAAAATTACCCCTCATTACTCTACCTATTTTTTGGTACTTTAAACTCTTATGCTATGATAAATTAATGATTTAAGGGTATTATAGACAATTGAGTACTATATTTAATACTTTTCAATCATTATCTTGATTTTTGTGTCCATCTCTAAAACGTCATTTAAATAGGGACGAAGGGAGTACCATTTCATGGGTTCAGTTTTTCACATCATGACTAGAATCTTACATCGCACGGGAAGAAACATAAAAGAAACTTAGCTCGTGCCGCTCACGGGTTGCAAGCTTGTAGCACATAAATTTCCTCTTGTAAAACCTACCAAATTTTCCAAAATATTTATAGAACGATTTTCATTAACACGTCATTTCATGTTTTATTTGTTAGGATATCGCAGGGTCATATGCGTCCTTTGCCTGATAGGCTTTGGTCCATTAGAACATACATGTCCTCATCTTTTTTTCCATATTACGTGGTACCTCAGTATTTCAAACGAGCTTTAAATCCAATCTTGTTATCTTATGCAGTGAAAACATATGATCAAGTTTTGTTCATTAATTTTTGGAGAGTAGTTTTAAGCCAGTTGAGCTCTAGTTGTTTAGCCCAACCTTTTCTTAAGTTAAAAATCTGGTTTGGCCCATCCCAAATCCATATATCAAAACCAGGGCTTTAGTGGACTTATATACTGGACTGAATTGCATGAATAATCAAATCCATCTCTCAAAACCATTGGCTTTAATGGATCCTTATATTGGACTAAATTGAGTAAATAAAATTAGAGTTCTTTACACTACTATATAACAATTAAAAAATAATTATAAAATTAGTGCATTCACAAAATAATTACAAAAAGAGTACAACATAATAACGATATTTTGAATTTTTCCCAGTTCTTCCGCTATAATTGACCGAACGAAATCACATACCATCATCACCTACTACTACTAATTCTCTACCATTCTCTTCCACCTCTGTTTCTCTCTACAATTTACAGAGCACCAACAACAATGACAATGGCGATTTCAATGGACAATCTCTTTAGAGAGAGGAGTACTTCACTTTCTCTCTCTTCATTCTACTCATAATATTCTTATTCTCTTTCATTTTCTTCTTCGATTCACAGTCTACTCCTCTCATTTTTACCTCCATCTCACTACTACACAACCACCCGTTTCTTTTTCTTCTCCGCTGCTGCCTTCCGCTGATTGGTAATCCAATAAAACTGAATTGGTTACCTTTGTATGAAGATTTGGTTACCAACTGCACTATTGAAAAAAAATATACCAATGACGATCATTGCAGAACCCAATAAAACTGTTCATTTTTGCACATGTTGAAGAAAACAAATTCAGATAACACTTAGAAATTGTTCTTAAATTTTTTATAATTAATTGGTAACCCAATAAAACTGAATTGGTTACCTTTGTATGAAGGTCTGAATACCAATTGCACTATGAAAAAAAATGTATCGACGACGAACATTGCAGAACCCAATAAAACTGTTTATAGTTACACATGTTGAAGAAAATAAATCCAGGTAACACTTGGAAACTGTTCTTAACTTTTTTATAATTAATTGGTAACCCAATGAAATTGAATTGGTTACCTTTGTATGAAGGTTTGACTACCAACCGTACTATGAAAAAAAATGTATCGACGGCGACAATTATAGAACCCAATAAAATTGTTCATGGTTGCACATGTTGAAGAAAACAAATCCAGATAACACTTGAAAACTGTTCTTAACTTTTTTATAATTAATTGGTAACCTAATAAAACTGAATTGGTTACCTATGTATGAATGTTTGGCTACCAACTGCACTATGACGGAGAGGACATCGGCATTGGTAGCGCTAGACGAGTTGCACGACTAACTCGCCCTTGAAGGGATTTTATGGCTCGAATTGGAGGAAGGAAAGTGAGCACCAATTGGGTTGGGGGGGGGATTTGGAGGAGAGACAACGTTGGTGAGGAGCCATGGATGAATGGGGAGGTGAGCTTGAGGGATTTGAATTGGGATAAAGGGAGTTACAGCAGAGGTGAGATGAGAGACATTTGTGTTTGATGGATAAGATAGATCCAGTTGGAGAAGGAAAAGTGGAAGTTGGGAACGTGTTTTTCTCTCTAAGAACACTTGAAAACTGTTCTTAACTTTTTTATAATTAATTGGTAACCCAATAAAACTGAATTGGTTACATATGTATGAATGTTTGGCTACCAACTGCACTATGACAGAGAGGACATCAGCATTAGCAGCGCTGGACGAGTTGCACGCCTAACTCGCCCTTGAAGGGATTTTATGGCTCGAATTGGAGGAAGGAAAGTGAGCACCAGTTGGGGGGGGGGGGTTTGGAGGAGGGACTTTGGTGAGGAGCCATGGAGGAATGGGGAGGTGAGCTTGAGGGATTTGAATTGGGATAAAGGGAGTTACAGCAGAGGTGAGATGAGAGACATTTGTGTTTGATGGATAAGATAGATCCAGTTGGAGAAGGAAAAGTGGAAGTTGGGATCGTGTTTTCTCTCTCTAAAAACTTCAAAAATTCTTCAATTTTTCTCTCTCTAAACCCACTAAACCCCCTGTTTTCCAAACTATGCAATGCGTGATATTCCCATTAATTTCAATTTCTGAAGCTAATTCTTAAATTTCCGCTGAGAAATTGGGGAAATGTTGGAGGCAGTGGATAGTTCTGTTGTCAATGACGGAGGATGTTTTTCTCAATTGCAGCAGAGTTGTGGGGAGAGTAATGAAGAGGATCACTAATTTTGTAAAAATAATATTGAAAATGTATTAATTCTGTAAATATTTTTTGAATATACTTTTGTTATAATTTTTTTTAAAGTATACTAGAAAGTGTAAATAACCCATAAAATTATTGTTGGTTATGATTGTGATACATTTGAGGAACCAGTAGAAAGGTTCCTATAACATTACCATAAAATTTAAATCTAGTACTAGAATTAGAAGCACATTTACAATACCATAAATTTATATTGGAAATTGATATTTCTACAAGTAAAAGCGATAATTTTATAAGTTTTCTCTCAGATGAATAATAGATAGGTCTCACATTCATGTGACTGGAAACTTATAAAAATATCAAATTTACTTATGAAAATAATAATTCCCTTAAAATTTGACACTTTGTTCCAATTTCAAAATTTAGAATTGAGTTTTCTAACATTGTTTTAGAATTGGCTAGAAGTCGATAGTTTTTGATAGATAGGGCTGTAAATGGTAACAAAAATTTTGTATTCGTTCGATCTGTACTTGAAAAAAACCCGGATATAATTCATATTCAAAACAAAACGGATATATTTGTATTCGGTTTTAAGGTATTAATTTTCGTAAATAAATGAAAATGAATGCGTATATAGGCGTATTTGTATTCGTTTAAATTCTGATCGTAAAATACATCCGATAAATAACGAATATCTGGTATCGATATTCAAATTCATATTCGTATTTGAAATTCGTATTCAAATAACTTATATATATATATATATATATATATATATATATATATATATATATATATATATATTAAAATTTTAATTATCAATCATTATATATTAAGTAAACTTTAGCTTTTCAAATAACCTTCCTTACATATATAATAATTAATTTTTACTATCATACAAAAATTATTTTTAAAATGTCATTTCACTTCTAAAAATAGGAAATTGTGACGCCCCCAAAATTAGGTATACATCACCCATCTTGGGTCGTCAGATACATGGTACAAAATTCAAATATAACTTACTAATACAACTGTCGTGTACAATACGACAAAACATAACTGTGAGTTTGAATACACTTATTGTCTATTAGAGATTATACAAACTCAAAGGAGTCTTCATTATAATTATTAACACACTATTTCATAGAATAGTGAGGACTACTAATGTTATCCTCTGGACCGTCACTCCGTTCCCCGACTAGTCCCTGTTATGTTCTCATTTCCTAAAGAGAACAGTGAAAGAAAAGGTGAACTCAACTAGCCTAGTAAGAAATATTATGACTAAGATTGTGATGCCTCCAAAATTAGGTATACATCACCCATCTTGGGTCGCCAGATACATGGTACAAAATTCAAATATAACATACTAATACAACTGTCGTGTACAATACGAAAAAATATAAACTGTGAGTTTGAATACATATATTATCTACTAGAGATTATACAAACTCAAAAGGAGTCCTCATTACAATTATTATCACACTATTTCACAGAATAGTGAGGACTACTAATGCTATCATCTGGACCATCACTCCGTTCCCCGACTCGTCCCAGCTATATTCTCATTTCCTGAAGAGAACAGTGAAAGAAAGGGTGAGCTCAACTAGCCCAGTAAGAAATATTATGACTAAGATAATGCAAAATAAATTATCATTAGTCTCCATCAATGTTAAACTGATAAAATATAATAGACATCAAGTTTAACTGCAGCGGAACAAGCAATCCATTAAAAGAGTCAAGTAGAAAATAAAATCTACTATCTTTTATGATTAAAAAGGTTTTTCATCACTGTTATCGCTGAGACTCAGCTTAATAAATATTCCACATCATCGAATCACCCCTGCACTACGGCCAAGGATATTCTTTAGTATCACGACCACAATTATATATCCATGCACTACGGGCCAAGAATATTTGTGTATTCAATAATGGTCATGATCATGCCAACAACTGTCCATCAATGCACTACGGGCTAACGAGGACTTTTACCACATCATTTGTAACATTACGGTCATGATTATACCGAATAATCCCTGTTCATAATCATACCAAGTCCATCTATGCACTACAGGCCACAGATAACTTTCAACATAATATAAACATGAGGTTGATGACAATGATATAAGAATTCAATAAAACAAGTTCAAGAATTAATTTGTCGAAGAACTACTAATGTCCAAATTGTCAACATGATACTACTTTGTAGAGTAAAGTTTAAGAATGATCAGAAGAATATTTCTATGAAAAGATACTAGATGAAGCGTAAATATCAAAGATATTCTACTAATTTCATGGAGTATATAAGTCAAAACTTTAACCAACTGAGTATAATAAATAATGGAATAACAAAAGAAATCACCATGCATGCGGTACTTCGTATAGACAGGTTATTCCAACAGAATACTAAATAACGGAACCAGGTCAGACGAAATTCGCACCGACAGGATGTTCCAACAGAATAATAAAGAATGGAATAACAACGGAAATCATCATACATGCGGTACTTTGCATAAACAAGTTATTCCAACAGAATACTAATAAGGACGGAATAAGGTCCGGCGTAAAACGCACAGACAGGATATTCCAACAGAATAATAATAAAGACGAAATCAGGTCCGGCGTAAAACGCACAGACAGGATATTCCAACAGAATAGTAAAGACGGAATATTAGAAGAATGTCACCAAGTATAGGGTAAACCGCGTATACAGGTTATTCCAAAAGAATAATAAGCAATGGAATAATAACAGTTCTCTTCATGAATAAGAAAGAATAACACCCCTTACCATAAAAAAAACTGAATATAAAAGTAGTTAAGTAGCAGAATACTTTTCTTCTATCTCTCTATAGTTTCTCTCTCTAGAGTTCAGTGAATTCGTAAGAAAATAATGAAGGAATGAGCTTCTATTTATAGAAAATGGAATGCATAGTAACTAACTCATGAACGGTCCAGATTGATTTACTTTAATCGGACGGTCCATAATTAAAGCAAAATCTTTTATATAAAATATAATATATTACATATACATATATATATATATATATATATATATATATATATATATATATATTATATAACATCAGTTCATTGGTGCACCGAATGATAATTTTACGGACGAAATTGAAGCAGCCATGGATGTTATGCGCAAGACTTTGGTTACCAACATCATATAAAACAAAAGTAATATATATATATATATATAAGCACATGGTGCTTTGAAAAAAATAACAACTCCCTCGTTAATTCTTATGACTTTTGCTTTCTCCACCAAAAGTAACACACACACACACACACACACACACACACACACACACACACACACACACACACACATATATATATATATATATATATATATATATATATATATAACAATAATAATTGTACTCCCCATCCTGCCAAAGTTCAAACATTTCCTATATAAATAATACATATAATACTTTATCATGTGATTTCCTCCCCCCTACAATCATGCCAACGTGTATATATATATATATATATATATATATATATATATATATATATATATATATATATATATATATATATATATATATATAACTTTCTACCGGCTATTCTGAAAAATGGATAAATGGGGGTCCATTAATAAACAAAACTGAGTGACTTCTCACGTAAGCATCAATAATCAATACCGTGTGCTACTATGCAACCACGCGTATTACTGTACTTTTAACATCGAGTGTTTCAACAGTTAACGGTAAAACTTCCGCCGTTATTTTCATAAAGTATTTTTGTTATTTTCTCAATCCGACAATAATTCCGTTGTGGGGTCCACCAATGATTGTGCCGTTGTACTAATATTCCATGTTAAAACGAATATTCCCCGACCAATCGAATATTATATAACAACTTGCGTACTTTGCAAAATTTATAAATATTACCCACAACTATTATATCAATTTCACTCCATAATATTCAAAAATAATATTTATAGAAAATTCATCTTTATTCAAAAAGTTGGTGTTTTACAATCTCCCCTTCTTATGAAATTTCTCCCTCGAAATTAGGGTACGTACCTGGTATGTCGAAGAGGTAAGGATACCTTGATTTCATTTCAGATTCTAACTCCCAAGTCATTTCCTCAACATCGTGGTTTCTCCACAAAACTTTGACTTGAGGTATAACCTTGGTGCGTAGAATATGTTCCTTCTTATCCAAGATTTGAACAGGAACCTCTTCATACGTCAAATCCTCCGCTATTTTGTCCGGTTCCAACTCAATAATGTGGTTCGGGTCTTCCACATATTTACGTAACATGGATATGTGAAAAACGTTATGAACACGAGACATACTTGGCGGTAAAGTGAGTCTATAGGCCACAGTTCCTACTCGATCAAGGATTAAAAATGGGCCGATGAATTGAGGATTGAGCTTTCCTCTCTTTTTAAATCTCGTAACTCCTTTCCATGGAGCAACATGTAACAACACATGATCTCCTATATCAAATTCCACGTCCTTTCGATGAAGATCAGCATAACTCTTTTGTCGATCTTGTGAGGTTTTTATACGTTGCCGGATCGTTTGAATCTTTTTCGTAGTCATACGTACCAACTCCGGTCCCAACAGCGTTGCTTCACCCACCTCATCCCAATATACTGGAGAACGACACTTTCTTCCATACAACGCTTCGAATGGAGCCATGCCAATACTTGCTTGATAACTGTTGTTGTAGGAAAACTCCACCAATGGTAAGAACTTGTCCCAACTTCCCTTGAAATCAAGGACACAGAGTCTTAATAGATCTTCAAGAGTTTGAATAGTCCTCTCGACTGTCCCGTCTGAGGATGATATGCCGAGCTAAATCGTAAATCTGTGCCCATAGCTTTTTGCAAACTAACCCAAAATCGCGAAGTGAATCTTGGGTCTCGATCAGAAACTATGGATACTGGCATACCATGCAATCTTACAACTCGTTTATGTACATACGAGCAAGACGTTCAAGTGTATAAGTTTCTCGTATCGGTAAGAAATGAGCAGACTTGGTCAATCTATCAACAATGACCCAAATCGCATCTATGCCTTGAGAAACTTTGGGAAGACCAGTAACGAAATCCATGGTAATGTGCTCCCACTTCCATTCTGGAATTTCAAGTGGTTGCAATGGACCTTTTGGTATTGATGCTCCGCCTTGACTCGTTGACACGTTAGACACCTTGAGATAAAAGCTATCTCTCTCTTCATATTGCCCCACCAAAATGTATGTCGAATCATGATACATTTTGGTACTCCCAGGATGGATTGCAAACGGTGTGTTGTGCGCCTCCATCATGATTTTATACTTTAAATCAGGGTCGTTAGGAACACAAAGTCTGGAGTTGACTCGAAGTATTCCTTCTTCATCGATTCTTGCTTCCGGCATCGCACTTCTTGTACTTTCTTCCTCATACGCATCAGCTCCGGATCTGTAACTTGAGCAGCTTTAATTTTATCAATTAAAGTCGGTTCTACTCGTATATTCGCCATCATCATGGGTCCTGGAGTCTTTATCTCTATCTCCATCCTTTGCAAGTCATCAAAATGGGCCTTTGCGTTGACAATATTGCACTCGTACACATATTCTACTCAATGCGTCAGCTACCACGTTCGCTTTTCCAGGATGGTATTGGATGGTATGATCATAATCTTTCAACAGTTCAAGCCAACGTCGTTGTCGCATGTTGAGTTCCTTTTGAGTGAAGAAATATTTGAGGCTTTTATGATCCGTAAAGATCTCCACTTTCTCCCCATACAAGTAATGCCTCCAAATTTTAAGTGCGAAGACAACAGCTGCTAACTCTAGATCATGAGTAGGATAATTCTCTCATATTCTTTGAGTTGTCGTGAGGCATAGGCTATGACTTTCCCATGTTGCATGAGAACACATCCTAACCCTTTGCCCGAAGCATCACTGTAGATGACAAATCCCTCCGAACCAGATGGTATTGTCAGAACAGGTGCTGAAATGAGTCTCCTCTTGAGTTCTTGAAAACTCTTCTCACATTCCTCGCTCCAACCGAACTTTGTATCTTTCCGAGTCAGCTGAGTTAGTGGAGTAGCGATTCGAGAAAACCCTTCTACGAATCTCCGATAATAACCAGCTAAGCCGAGAAAGCTACGTACTTCG